>JAXCHB010000285.1:0-1200000 GCA_036926305.1 Uropetala carovei
GATAATTTTTGTATCATTTCATATCATGTTCTTCCTTCATTTCTACAATCCAAAGAATACAATGCCATAAATAAGCTTTAATTTTAATTAATTAAAGTAGCAATGTTAAATTTCATGTATATCAGCACTCGGTCACCAAAAAAGTCGATATTATCTTCTTTTTTTAAATAATAATAAAAAGCGAAATTTTCTGTTTTAATTATTTTTCTCCTCTTTCTATTCTCGTTTTTAGGTATTACCTAATCTTAAATTGACCAAAAAATCACATAACTTTTATTAATTAAAAACATCTCTCATTATTCGGTCTATAATCCAAATTTTCAACCAAATATATCTCTGATCCACTAAGCCGCTTCGTTGGCAGATTATTTCTCATTAATTTCTTAGGATTAATGAAAAAACTATTTGCTTGAAAACATAATTTGGCATTCGCCGTTTCCTAATTTACATCTCTAATCAGTGGCGGATCCAAGGGGGTGGCGATCGCCTCCTCCTTGGAGAAACCCATTGCACTTCACTGGGCGCTTTATTAAATTCATTCCGCGCAAAAATCCTCAATTATACGCCGCAGATTAGGTCTGTATAACAAGGAAAATAAGGATTCTGATAGGGGTAGGGATTTTCAAAATATAGGGCAGGGGCGGATTCGATAGGTGGAGGGGCGATCGCCCCCCCCCCCCCCCCCCCCCCCTTGAAAAGTTTCTGGATCCGCCCCTGTCTCTAATCCATATGTTTACGGAACTGTACCTACTCTCAGCTGCAACAGTCTTCTAATATTTTATAGGTATATATCGTAGGATAAAGTTAATAAGAATAGATATATTGACAACACGTGTATGAAGTCATTTATTAATATATTTCATATTTATATCAGTTTCACACGATGTATTAAATCGTTAAGATATTTAAAACATAAAATGGGTGAAAATTTTGTAAGTGAAAAAATATTAAATTAAGGTGTTTCACTTGCTTTCTATTTCGATTTTTAAGTGGTTTATTTATCGATCTCGGAAGTTCGCTTTTGGATGTTTGCATTGGGTGATGAGTGATTGTAGTGATGTGACTGCTTTAATCGGACAAACAGGTGTGCTTATATATCCAGTTATATTATAAGTAATAACAATCTGCTTAATTAATTCATCAATTGAGACGTTAATTTTCACGATTAAGCAAGGAGTAATATCAGTGCAAATATAACAAAAGCCTAACAGAACTCAACAGAAATCCCCGGTCAAAGAAAAGCATCGGAAAGACTTAAGTCCTATTCGCATCGGAAATATCAACCATCTACTCAGCTACACGTCATTTACACAGAATTATAGAATGGAATGACGTAGACATCAACTTCGCCATAATTGGAATTGGCTCTTAACAAAAGAAATAAGTATATATGCGAAGCGAAGAAACATATAATATAGCAATACATGTTCTTTATTTCGTATAAGCGAAACGAGCAATTAATGGGCGATCTAGAGAGTGAACTCACCGAATATAGTACAATTTCCTTATTATATTACTTCATCATTTATTTATAAACAATTACTTTTAAAATATTAAATTTTAACAATCATATTTTACATTGAATAGCAGATTTCTCGCCACAATTATCGTTCTATAAAGCCTCTCTTGTCTCGCCGTCTTATGACTCTTTCTCCAGCTCACTTATTTCTCTTTCAGAACTTAAAATTAGTTCACCGAGATAATTATTCATTCCAGCCGGTAGAGTTGGCACGTTCCTTTAATCCTCTCGCTTCTCTATTCCATCGTTATAATTCTGCAGTCTCCGTAATGGATTATGCAAAAGGCGCCACTGTAAGCTGAAAGAATAGCCTCCGAATTGCTCGCCGTGCAGTTTTTGTTTACTTATTTCGGAGATGCATTTGGCATGGTTCTTGGAAAATAATTTAAATTCTTGCTTAAAATAAGTCACATCTTGAAATCGTTGCGCTGAAGAATTGAAATACAAGGTGAAAACGTTAAATTGCTCATTTTAATATAGTGATAAACTTAGTACAAGTGTGTGCGTATAATTTTTGTGATATTCAAACGGAATTCTTTTTAAAAAATAATTATGTTTACCCACAAATTTAATAATTTATAAAAGTCACAACCTCAACGATAAAACTGTTTTAATAAGCTATTTATAAGTAGTTGAGTTTGTTGTATTATTTGATAATATTCGCAGTTAAGTTCTAGATTCACTTGATATCATAAGCTGCATTCACTCTCATGCCAAATTAGTTCAGAACGTTGTTCAAGTTTAATATTCATGTCTTTGTTCTAACTATATGTACTTCAATTTCAGTTGATGCTGCACTGATTTTGCGGAATGTATTCGTATCCCAAATCTTATTAAATCGAATAGAAATCTATTTTTCAATTTCTCTATTTTCGCTATCAGTTCTGCTCTATTTCAACTCTACTTTTCACTCCTTTCCCTCGCCTTCGCCTCTCATCTCTTCCATTTACTCCGCCGCCTCTATTATCTACCCTGCTTACCCTCTCTCCCTCTCCCCCCCCCCCCCCCCCCCTCTCTCTCCTTGGGCCAAAGATCGATCCTATCAATTTATCAAGCTCCTTCGACATAAATTACAACCCCGTAACACTCAAACACAACAAATTATATTCTCGGTGTTGATACAAGCCGGTGCAATGTGATAAAGTTACGTAATGGGAGAACATCCAATCTCTCTTTCTCGACCTATCCGTGGTCGATCTCCCCTTCCATTTCTCTCCCTCTCCCACCAAATCCTTATCGTTCTCTCAAGCGAACTCGAAAATACCTGCAACGCATTTGGACAACAAAACAACTAAAACTCAAAGAAAAAGGAAATTTCTGAGAAAAAACAGGTAAAAATTTTAAAGCTTTCAAAAACACTTGTTCAATGCTACTTATTCATTTCATCTTTGGAGATAATATGGTTAGTGGCGTAGTTTAAGTAAATATAGTTGCTTCAAATATTTCTTCAGCATTTCCGGTTAATAACCTTCAGATTCATAAAAGTTCAAATCTTCAAAGTTTACAATTACATATAATATTAAGATTCAATGATATCAAGAAAGATTATCTTAATTCTATTCTTATTCTCACTTTAGCTAAATCGAAAATCTTCATCGTATATTCCGTTTTCATTACTTAAAAATTCGCGATTAATTCATTACTAGTTGAAGACTTTTTTTTAAGTGATCGATATCCTTAGAGCGCAATTTGATCGCCAGATATTTTTGTTCAATTTTTTTTAAATTCTGAGACGGAAGGACGAACAGCTGCAACATCAGTTATCACTTGAAGCAGCGGCTGATGGACACGTGTTTCTCATTGCAGCAGCAGGTTACACGTCCGGAGATGCTACGTGCGGTGAGCTATACTGTGCGACCACACTTGCGTTATGAGCCTCGCGGTCCCCGCCATTGCTATGTAGGCCTCCCACAACATTCCGTGACCTAGAGCGCCACGTGCGGTGGAAAGCGTCGTTGCTTCTTCATTTAGGTTTACCTCCACTGGCGCTAGATGGAGGAAACTCTCGAGGGCACTCATAAACCTCAGCTCGCTGCATCGATAGGTATACATCAGCTGGGGAACAACTTAATGCGTTGGAAAATGTCACTCAAATAAAATAATCTTCCTGTCTCCATATTTGTTTCGTTGTAGAGAACGTAGATTCATTAAAGTTAATTCAGCATCTCAATGACACAAAAAATTCGATTTTTATAAAATGAATCCCTAATTAAATTTTTTTGAGTTACTTCAAGAAAAATTATTAGTCTTATCTTACATTTTTATATTTGTATTGAGTTTATTATATTCATTTGATTAATTACGAAGAAGCTAATTTAATTGCAACGAGGGGCTCCGTCCCTGGGGCCTTTTATCACTAACCGCCATCCTCGCTTCCCTTAAATATTCTGGTTTCGATTTTAATTTTTTTATATCGTACATTAACTTAGTTTGCATTATTTTTACTGTTGTTTATATTGAAAGGTATGAATAAATAAACGTATCTGTACATATATCTTAGTTAATTTAATATGTATAAATTATATGGAATATCTCAAATCTATATTTATATATTCATACTTTTCTCAGTTAAACCCTACTATCGGTGATGAAGGGTGTATATACACAAACTATTTCTCATTTTCTGCATGTTCCAATGCAATGTAGTAGGTAATATTGCTTAATTAGCAACAATGAGGTTTCAGATCAAAAAACGTAATATTTTCGCGCAAAAAAAATTAATTTGTATATCAGATTTACGCGTATTTGAAAATAATAATAACAATATTACTAATAATCCGACGTTATTTAACCCGGCAGAACACGCACCGGGTCTGTGAGACCCGCTTGATTTAGTAATCGTGTTTACTGCAATATGGTAGAAGCTGTAGAACTGTCGTTCCCTATACCTTTCCATTACTCCCTGCGCTACATACAACTTACCTTAATATCAGTAGAATGTCCGTCGTTGTAGTGTACAGAACGCCATTTCATCATTCTGGGTCTCTCAGACCCGCTGCGAGCATTCAAGACACTATTTCGCGCTTTGAGGTAAGAAAGCATTTTTAACGATTTCATCCATATTAGTTAGTGTATGAACTATCGTTCAAGTAAAATTAAGTGTAATAAAAAATACAATCACTGTAAAAATTTACAGCCATCATTTTTTTGTTTTTTGGCTTCTTTTATTTATTTTAGCAATAGATCCAAACTCAGAGTAATCTTATAAAGGCCATGAAATTGACATGTTATGCATTGAAACATATATATTACACAGCCACACGTTAATTTGTGTCAGTATTATTTTACTGTTTGTTAGTGTTTTTTCTTGTTTGTCGCTTTTTGTGTTTGGTACAGTGCTTTTCAGTGTGTTTACATCACATTGTCACTAAAAATGATATTTAAAAAATGTAATTTGATATTGAAAACTGAAAACAGTATACAGAAAACATTAGAAAGGATGAATGAAGAATATCCGATTCCAAATAGATTTGATTTTATTTATTGGAGATATAATTTTTCTTCTTTTGAGAGTTCCTGAAAATGATCAAGGAATAATTATAACTCAATAGGTTCTGCCCAGTGATTTTGTGTATACCTTGTATTTACTTGAGATGTATCTTTATAAGCAGTGAATCTTTTTATCACTTTTGTATAACCGTTTTTCAATAACCCTACATCGAGGAACGTATTTTTGCCATATTGCAATTAGAAAATGAAATGAAACATTGTTATTGTATCAGTATTGTGTGTGACACATAAAATTCATTCGAGAGCAGTGCTATAGTGTCATATTATAATTAAAATAATGAAATATACTCTAAAGATTAAGTTATCATAAATATGAAAATGATTAGGAGGTTGTTGCGAGATAGCGGGAGTGTCCCAAAATTCGTCAGATGGGCTCCCCACGGTAACGAGTTCGGTTGTTAGCTAGTTTCAACAGTTCCCAGAAACGCTTCCGAGTAATAAAATTTCCCTTTTCAAGCCTTTAAATTTTGTTCTCGATCTCCGCAGATTTTCAAAAGAAAAGCCTTATTCTAAAGACAATTAGAATTGTAATTTTACTAAAATAAGTATTTTATGGCAAATTTTTCGACGCCGGGTTTTTACGCACAGGAGTTTTTATCGTCCGTTTTGCGAGCAGCAACCACGCTCGGAGTTTTTAGGCACTTACTTTGTGCGGCAAAGTTTTATACATACTTCCAGCGCGCAAACATGGTGTATACCGCCTTCCATTTTCTCGTCACCTGCCTCTATCCTTCAAATTGTTGCGAAGGGCAATATCTATTTCCCTTGCTTCTTTATGTCTCTCGGTTTCCATTTCATCACTGCAGTCGTCTGACGTTATTTAAGGCAGGGGTTTTCAATACAGTGATGTGATGAGTAAAGTTAATGTGGCAATCTAGTAACTGCCAAAGACCCTTCTTAGATCCATTATTTATTATCTTAACTTACCCTTGTTAAATTTGCTGTTAATTTTTCTAAATTGTTATTATTACCACTATCCTAAATCTGTTAACTAGTGAGCTTCATATTTATTTTTTTCTTCTTTCACTTTCCTTTATTACTGAGGCTAACATTGACTTGAAATATGCAGGCATCCTTCGGAACGTTTTCCGGGTTTTCCTTCCCGCCAGGCTAAATTTCCCGGGTATATATGACAACATCCTCCTGCCAGATGGTTTACGAACTTTACAAGGACTATAAAAACATTAAACCAACCCGAAGAGGCATTCAGCCTAAACGGGCATTGTCAAAAAGCATTGTGATTGTATGGTGATCTTTTACTATGTAAAATCTAATTATGTTAAATTATATAAATTACATAAAAATTATAAAGGACACTGTAAAATTATATTTTTGAGGCAATAAAAAACTTTTAAAAGTCAAAGTCAACCGGTGGTACCCGTACCCTTAGGGGTACATCAATAGTTTTGAAGGGACACGTGAAAGTGTTAAACATTATAATTTTTCTTCTTATTTTGTCTTTCGCATATGACTTCGGATTCAAAATGTCCTATGTGACGTCTAAGAATAACGTAATAAAAAAGAAAATTACGCCAAATCTGTGAATGTTTGTGTTATAAACGCGGGTTATATAAATTAATTATCACATTAAATATTGGGTGTACGCGCCCATAAAAAACTGCTGTAGGGGGTACACGAGTAAAAAATGGTTGAAAACTCCTATTTAAGGTCATCACTCTTTTAACTGACAATGAGTCACAGACCTCCGTTTGCCTTCGTATCTTATACATATTAATATCTCCACAGGTAATCTTTGACACTTAAAAGGTCAGCATGCTCCAGAATAGAAGCGATACCTTCATCCGCTTTCAAATTGATTGGCCTGGAAAAGAATCCACATTGAAGACTAAATGATTCTTCACCTTAATGTGGAAGAGCAACAAATGTTTTGTACACGCCAATACGCCTACAAATATAATACTTGAGATATTTTCAAGACTTAATCTATTTGTGCAGCTGCATATGAGATGAAGCGAAGAATCAGGGAGCTTCATAAAATTTGCCTCTAAAATACCTTAGAGATATAAATGATAAATACTCCATCTTTGAGCCATCGCTGGCCTTACCGCGTGAGAAAACTCCAGGCAAGGAATTTGATATCCCATATTCTGCGGCGAACCAAAGAATTTGCTCTGCCATCTCCTCAAATGAAACTATTTCCACGCCTGTGTCAATAATGAGGCACCAAAATTAAGTAAAACTAGGTACTTAAGCTTTCGTAAATCGATATGATGTACATGAGACATCATTTAATTAATTCATTCCATTTTTAATTATAAGCAACATATCTCGTTTTTCATCATTTTAGAGTTACAATTTAAATTTAATTGCAAATGACAGTACTACCCAAAATAAAGAACTTATTTGCACAATTAAAAAAAAATCAAAACTAACTATATTTTAAAATCACTTTACTAAGATTAATTCATAACAGATAAAATGAAATTCGTCGTGCATTATTTTGAATGAAATAAAGAGCATTGCTTCTGTCGTGTTAGTAGAAAAGGGTTCTCCTTAGCAGCACCGTACGTTGTATCATCAGCGCCACATCAATGGACGAAGATATCACAAACTTCCTCGGAAACAGAATTAGACTCTACGCGGGAATGAGCACTAAGCCACAAGTTGAATCTGAAATGTTATTGATCTTTTTAAAAGTTGAACTTCAATTTTCCTTAAAAAAATATATTCGAACTCAATACAAATATCAATCGTATATGAATGTAAACATAAAATTATGAAGAATGAAAATTTTAATATTTCTCTCCTCGTGGAAGCCATTTTCATGAAATAAAATGCTCATACTCAAAATATATTTAATATATAAATGCATCTAACTGGATAATAATGGAATAAATATATTTTAACAAAGATGATACCTATAAACTATAAAATAATATGGAAACATTAATTAAAAATACGATTAGCGATATATGTATTTATCTAGTAATGATTTGTAATAAAAATTACATCAGTTTAAATTTGATAATCATTCACATCAAAGCTTTTACGTCACCATTTAGAGAATTGGTTATAAATTATGTCATTTTCACCTAAACTAGCGCGAAAATAATACAAACATCGTTGCAGTTTATTTAGCCCACCAAAAGACTGAATTTATTAAGAAAAAATAAAACTTTTCTCTTATCTCTTAACCTCTTCTCCTTCATCTTATTAATAACTCTTGAATATTATCAAATCTTACCCTACAATATGCCTTAATTCGTTTTAATACATTTTAGCCCGAAATTTAGTAAAATTACAATTCTAATTGTCTTTACAATAAGGCTTTTCTTTTGAAAATCTGCGGAGATCGAGAACAAAATTTAAAGGCTTGAAAAGGGAAATTTTATTACTCGGTAGCGTTACTGGGAACTGTTGAAACTAGCTAACAACCGAACTCGTTACCGTGGGGAGTCCATCTGACGAATTTTGGGACACTCCCGCTATCTCGCAACAACCTCCTAATCATTTTCATTAGTCTATTTAGCTCCACTCAAATCACATTTCACTTTTAATATATGATACGTTTAGAACTAAAAAACTGTCGTTGTCCACTAAGGAAGGGTATATATATATATATATATATATATATATATATATATATATATATATATATATATATATATATATATATATATATATATATATATATATATATATATATATATATATATATATATATATATATATATATATATATATATATATATATATATATATATATATATATATATATATATATATATATATATATATATATATATATATATATATATATATATATATATATAGTGGACTGAAAAAGGCTGATGATGATGATGATATATATATATATATATATATATATATATATATATATATATATATATCATCATCATCATCAGCCTTTTTCAGTCCACTGACGAACGAAGGCCTCCCCCAGACTCTTCCAGCTTTCCCTGTCAACTGCCTCCCTCCTCCAAGTTTGCCCCAAGAACTTAACAAGCTCTCTGTCCCACCTGTCTTTCGGTCTTCTTTTTGGTCTCTTGATGTTTCTTGGGATCCATTCGATGACACTGGACGTCCAACGCTGGTCATTTCTTCTAGCAATGTGGCCCGCCCACTGCCATTTTAACACCTTCACTCTTCTAATCACGTCACAGACTCCCGCCTTCTTCCTTACCCAGTCGTTCCTCTTTCCTCTATATATATATATATATATATATATATATATATATATATATATATATATATACAGGGCCGTGCCGATGGGTGAGGCGGCACGGTAACCGTCTCAGGCGCCTCTCGAAGGGGGGCGCCAAAATTTGACAAAAATGAAAACCTATCAAAATAAATTCATAAGGCCAGCGAGGCCAGGGGGCGCCATATTATATCTCGCCTCAGGCGGCAAAATGTCTGGGCACGGCCCTGTATATATGTATGTGTGTGTTTGAGTGTGTGTGTGTATATATATATATATATATATGTATATATATACACACAGTAAAACTCGTTTAATACGTATTTGAGGGGACCGACTCATTGCTTCGTTATAAGCGTGACTACGTTATATATGAGAAACATGGTTTTTGGCCTATACATCCCATATAACACGTATACACACAGTAATAGCTGTGCTATCCGGCTCTTTAGAACCGGCCAGCCTTAGATACCGGCACTTACACAAATACAATTCATTTTGTATTTCTTTTTCTTTTTTTATGAATTTTTGTGTGAATTGTATATGTGTAATACCACAACTTCCACTTTAAAATTTCTTAAAATATAAGATGTATATATTACGTATTTACCCCGTATACTTCTGTGGCTGCCGAGTAAGCATGGCGTTTTTGGTTACGTAAGCCATTTGCATTGTCTAGATGTTTTGGTGTACTTCTACAATTTCCAGTTTTATCGCTTTTTATTATTTAAAAAATTACCCATCCATTGAATATGGTATCAAAATAAATACCTAAAAGCAAGGAACAGGAGAGAAAAGGTTGTTTTAACGCTAACACAAAAGCTGGAGGTGATAAAACGAATTGAAAAAGGAAAAAATAGAGCAGCCATATTAAAAGAATTCAACATCGGATCTTCCACGTTCTACCATATCAAGGCTCATAAGGCTAAATTAATGAAATTTGTGTCATCTTCTGAGACGAGTAAATCAATTAATAAACATCATACGCTTCATAAGCCAAAAATTGAGGAACTGGATAAAATGTTATATGACTGGTTTTCACAGAAATATTCAGAAGAATTAAATAATTTCGTCCTTTTCTAATAGACTAAATAAAGATAAATAAGAAAGATATAATCCTATAAATTCAATTTTGGGAACAGGTTCACTGCCGTAATCCCCAAACTTCCCGGACGCCCTAAACTTTTCAATAGTCTTTTTGTTTTGCATATAAGCGTAGCAACGTATTAAATAAGAATGGGTAAATAGTGTCTATATCTAACTACGTGTGGGAGAATTAAAATGGAAAATGCAAACCCCATGCATAGTTATGTTTGGGGAGTACGATAGTGAACCTAAGCCCAATTTTGTATGGTCATTGCTAAATTTGCGATGTCAAAATCGAAAATCGCTCCCCTAACCGGCTATTTCTCCTAATCGGCTTTCCACAATCCCCAAGATAGCCGGATAACACAGCTTTTACTGTATTTGCAGTGAGTAGACTTCAATGCCGTACTTACATATGCGAAGAGATGCTTATCAACTTCGCGGCATGTAAAATGTTCGACTGCTATTACATACGATTTTTAATAATGGTCAATAAATACTATTATTATGGTCATGAATTTACATAAACATTTCACATTTTTAATATCAATTTCAAAACAAAGGGAGCGTGGAAATTCGTATGGAAGGGGTAGATGGAGGAAGGGGACCTCTACGAACAAGTGCGCGGTAAACGGGCGGAAACTATTCATTAGTTATCGCTCTGCTCGCCAAAATTCGTTATATATGGGGCATTTTTTGTACCGCCGGACCAAACATTTGTTCGTTACAGCCGAGAATTCGTAAAATGCGTGTTCGTTAAATCCGAGAAATTTCACCAATGCTCTTATGGAGAAGTTCAAGGGACCGAGACATTTCTTCGTTATAGCCGAGATTTCGTTTTAGGCGTGATCGTTATAAACGAGTTTTACTCTGTGTATATATATATATATATATATATATATATATATTCTCTATAATAAAAACGTTCCTCTGTAAGGAACGAAAGATGGCCGACAGCGAAATGTAGTTCTCATTCTGCCCGACAGGTCGGCGCCACATGTACATCAACAACTCGCCTCTCTTTCTGCGAAAACGACGGGAATATATAATAAACACATGTTTGTTTATGTAACGGTTTCTACGATAAGCAATTAGTTTATTTTTTTGTCAATAAGGATCTCCAATGCAATGATCCATTCTATCGTCAAGGGAACAGATTAAGAGTACAATTTTAAAACAATCATAACGTTAAGTGCACGAAATTCAATTATTTCCACTGCGTTATATATGTATACATATAATTATTTCCCTGTCTTTGCACACCGACAATTATATGTAGTATTGACTAGAACAAGGTGGGAGAAGAATATCAGAATTTTATAGCAGAAAATAAAAACCAAAGGCATTTACTAAACGACAACAGAATATTCACTAGAAATGTAATATATGACGAAATATTTCATATGTAATAGTGTGCTATTAATTATTTTAAATGCAAATATTAATAATCAATCTATCTATAATTCTTTCGTTGATATTTCAACGGGAATTACACTAGTGTGCTTAAAGAAAAGGAAAGGTAATAATAAATGCAGATTCCCCGTTGAAAACAATGATATCGTACTATATTTGAAAACTGTTGTAAAGCAAAACAACATTCGTATTTAGGGCGACCTAATTTTTTTTAGCTTATTACGGAGAGTTCATAATTTGATGACTTTCACCTCCCTATTTTCACCATAGGTGTAATACACGCCATCTCGGCCTCGTGAACATATTTTTGCTTAAATTAAAGCCTCTATCCCAGGGGTGCGCAACATACGGCCCGCGGGCCAAATGTGTCCCACCGACACCTTTTGTTTGGCCCGATTGAAGCTGGGAGTAACTCAGCTGGTTAATTCCTTTTATATAAAAAATACAATTAAAATTTGTAAGTAAATTGTATTTGTTTGCCACTTCATTTTTACTTTCTCATACGAAGTATCGAGAAAGTATTGTTTTCGCGAAAAAATTCGACCTCGAGATTTTTACGGAAATACGCGTTTTAGGTGTCGCTGAATCCGAAAAAGTGGTTTTCGCAATGCCGTCTGTCCGTCTGTCTGTCTGTTACTGGCGCTGGAGCCTAGATGGTAGAACGAAAATGAATGAAATCTCGTACTTAGGCATTTTATCATACTGAGCAGAGTATACATAGAAATGGTTGACATTGATCAATAATTAAGAGTAGTTTATTCTACGCATTTTTAACAACAATCCGATTTTCTCGAAAACGGCTCTAACGATTTTGATCAAATTTCGCAGTCACTTGAGTTTACGTCTTCAATAATACTCTATAGTTCATATTTCTCAAAAAATGAATATAAGGCTACTTTATTCTAGGCAACTTTAACAGTAATTCGATTTTCTCAGAAACGGCTGTAACGATTTTGATCAAATTTCGTACAGTTACTTGAGTATACATCTACAATAATACTACGTATTTAGTTTTTCTCAATGAATGAATATAAGGCTAGTTTATTCTTGGGCAACTTTAACAAAAATTGAATTTTCTAAAAACAGGCTAATACGATTTTCATTTTCTAAAGATAACTAAATGACGCATTAGTACCCATATATGAGAAAGTTTGTACAATGTATGTTGTACCGATTTTTTGTCATATAAAATTGCTTGTAAAATTTGTTATGGTAATTAATAAATCGACAATAGTGTATTTAAGTTTTTATTATGGAGAAAATTTTCAAAGTGTAGCCCGCTTAGGTCCAATCAAGGTCGATTTTGGCCCGCATCAACTTCTGAGCTGTGCACCCTTGCTCTAGCCAAATATTCTTATGCCCATGAAATTTCAATATACGATCGACAACTTCAAAATGTGTCAAACAGGTTTAAATGCCGTACCATTGTGTACAAAGTTATTTAGAAGAAATAACTTGCAACAAAAATTTATTTTGACGTTCTCTTAACTGTGGAATGATATTAATTAATTTACTCATCTATCAAGGCGCTAATGTAATATTTTATCATTAAAGGAGAAAAGTAATTTGAGACGAATCAAAACCGAGAATTAGGGAAATGTTTGTTTTATATTTTTTATTTGTTGACTTTGTAAACTTTGAGTAACTCGTTTTATTTTAAATATAATAGATCATTATCATCTGGTACCTCTTATGGGTTGATCTAACACAGAGCCTCCCAAGTTAGAAATCATTTTCACCTGGTTTCCTTGGTAATTTTTGAGGACCTAAACATAAGATTGAGTTTCTGATATTCTGGTTACATTGAACTTCGGCCATCGTCACGGAAATCACAATAATTTTCATTCGTTCATCAAATGTGGATAGTGGTTATTTTTTGACTTTTCATATAAGAATAACTGTTTTCATCACGACAAGCATAAGAATATGTAACTTAAAAACCCAATCAGCTTCTTATACATATATTGATTGCATTATCGATGATAAGTTTCCTCGCGTTACATATAACACAGATGGCACTGAATAGAATTTCTACTCGCAAAAATTGGCAATTAATATTTTTTAAGTCACCAATCCAAATTTCAGGAACTGAGCCAGCAACCCTTGCCTTACAAGCCAGACTCTCCAGTCACCCTTCCATCAAATCTGCGTACATGCATAGATATTCTATTATGTCCCAAAGCATGTCCCAGATTAAACTACGTTACTTAATTATTTAGCTTGTCTTTCGTTTATGTCAAATAAGTTCTCATTACCTTGTGGGAAAAATGAGCGTGTGTTATGTTTCAATTTATTTTTGGATAATTTCTAAGACTTTATGTCACACGATCATGACGCGAGATGAGTTGTTAAGGAGACCGCCTCAGGCGCCCTTTATCGTATCTAGAGGCGGCATTACAGCCTCGTCGCCAAATTACACCTGTCGTGATGTGGGACGGAATTATGTCTTTTCCGCGACAAGGTTCTATTCAGGTTAAAAAACTGAATTACATGACAGCAGAATATGGAAAGGCCTGAAGATGTTTGGTGCAGCGAAACCCAGGTCGTATTAATATTGTTTTTATAGAGAAATCGTTAGAAAGTATTTTCTTCTTTATTTTTTTCAAAATGAACAATTTTGACAAAGTTAAATCGAATGTTATTAATTTCCTTGCAGAATATAAATAGATGTATTTTTTCTGTTAACGTATCTAACAATTGTGTTTCGACGATTTAAGAGCATAGAAGTGTGTTTGAAGGCTGATCAATAAAAGCAACCAGTATTACTTTGTATTTAGATTACAAATAGCTTTGAGATATTCCAAGCACTAGATATAATATACATTAATCTATTCACAGAATGACATAAAGTTCATAGTTGTAATTTTTATTTTGCATTATCCATATTAAAGAATTTATTTCTTTATGGCATTTATTAATTTATTTCTTATTTTCAGGCTATGGAAATATTATGCTTTATGGTCACCATCCTGGCATTGTAGTGCGGATTAGCAGGGAAGGTTTTCATTAAAGTGCAGGGTTACGATGGTTAAATTATATAATTATTTAATATAATAATAGCCGTCGTCCGTTGGTTGGTTGGTTGGTCACGCTATGCAAACGCTAATAAATCGAGAAATAATAATGATAGAAACTCGAAATTTTGTAGGGATGCTTGATTAACACTTACTCTGAGAATGACTAATTTAAATCGCGAAAAAATTCCTTGGTTCGTCTCCAAGAGAGGCATTTCCATTTCCCATTACTTAACATGTAAAACGCGATTTTTCGACGTGCAGGCTCTTATTCATTTGGCAATTAAAATTAGAAGAAATTAACAGACGACCTTCGGATTTGAACCATTTTGAAGAAAAAGTTATAAAGTTTCTTATTCCGTTCATCTTTTTTCGTCCACAGTTCGAAATATGTCCTGTTTACTGTGAAACCATTACTACTAGAGATGCGAGAGGCTTCGCTCAATAAAAGTTTTCTCTTTGTTTCTGTCGTATTTACAACGTATAGTGGAAATTTCCGCATCGGCGTAACTCGTTATTTTTTAAGTTTCGCTGCATGTAGTGCATTTTCCTCCGGGCGCTTGGCCCGAGATAAATCGAACTTCTTCTGGACTAGGGCATTTTCATCGAAGGTGTAGTGATGCATTGCAACTTGCGCCTAACTAAAGGAAGCCATCTACAAACAATTGATCCTGCCTTTGAAGAATTTCGAACCAACTCTGGCAAAACGTGGAACCGAAATTGCTCTTCATGCTGAAAAATCCTAAAATCAATTTTTTATGCATAATTACAATTACATCACGATCTGTCAGATGCTGTAGTCCATTTTTTGTATGAATTCGTAGTTAATATTTAGAGCACTTCTCCGAACGCTATTCACATTTTTTTCATGAAATAGTTTGGGTAAATTTCATTAAAGTAAATATCATCCAAACTAATTTTTTTTACTGTCAGCCAGTGAGATCATTTCCGATCGCGTTGGTATCGGAGCTAGAGAAACGTTACATTGCGACTGGAAAACAGTTCTTACTTTTGCAAAACCAAGTACGACAATCGCGTATTTTTTCTCTTTAAAAAATCTTAAACTACTAATCAATAATCTCAACCTTTAGCCATTTATTTAATTCCGTGTATACCTATATCTCAATTACTAATTATTGGAAGTAAACGGAACTCTCATTAAGCATGGTACTGAAAGTTGAAAATCATTATCTATACCAGTGATGGCGAACCTATGGAACGCCATAAGTTGTACGCAAGCCGATTTTGGTTGGCACGCCAACGAAAAACGAAAACCAATAAAATCATTTATCGTACTGATTTAGTGCCAGAAAAACATTTGTTGTTTAGTTAACTTTGTAAACATTAGCTTTATGGTTACAAATTTCAATCTCTTATGCATTGATCACGAATTTAATTTAGTTTGCAACCAAAAATATCAAGGACTTTTTTGTGGCACGCGAAGCGAAAAAAATTCGACAATTTCAATAATATTGGCACGCGGGCAATAGTATCGCCATCACTGATCTTTCTCTCTCTATATTTATCAATCTTGCCATTGGTTGGCAGCAGTATCAAATGAAATCCTTCATTCTTTATTGTCTCATATTAGCTTTCCATTTATCTCTCTTTCCTGCCAGTCTTTTAACTTCTTCGTAACTTCTACAATTCATATCCTTTTTTATCTGGTCCATAAATTGCAATCTTGGTCGTCCTCTTTTATTATTCCCACCTACATAACCTTCTATTACGGTTAGAAGCAGTCCATCGTATCTTAGCAGGTGACCAATTAGTCTATCCCTCCTTTCCCTTATTGTTTTAATAATTACTCTGTTTGTTCTCATCATTTCCAAAACTTCTTCATTTGTAATCTTGTCTCTCCAGCTAATCTTCCGCATTCTCCTATATCACCACATTTCAAACGCTTCAAACCTTCTTACTTCTACCTTTGCCACTGTCCAACTTTCACAGCCATATAGTGCTAAACTCCACACACATGTTTTTAGCAATCTTTTCCTTGTTTCCAAATTTATATTTCCTGTTGTGAAAAGATTCTTCTTTTTGCTAAAAGCCACCTTTGCCTGTTGTATTCTGCTTCTGAGTTCTCTAATACATCTTCCATCCTCAGTAATTTTGCTGCCCAAATAGTTGAATTCCTTAACTTCTTGAAGAATGTTGTTCCTCATGATTATCTTTGTCCCATTCTTGTTTCCTTTGTTTCTGCCTAATACCATTACTTTTGTCTTGCGTTTGTTTATTCTCATACCATATCTATTCTCTAGTATGTCATCCAATTTCAGAAAGCATGTTGACAAATCTTGTTCACTTTCGGCCAAGACAGCTATATCGTCTGCATATCGCAACATGTTTATCGTTTGCCCCCGTATTTTTATTCCTATATCTACCCTTTCTCTTAGTTCTTCTAAAGCTGATTCTATATAGGCATTAAAAATGGCGGATGACAAATTACACCCCTGTCTAACTCTTCTTTATCAGAGCTTCTTCTTGTTCCCCTCCGCATCTTATTATTGCTCTTTGATTCTTATACTACATATTCCATATAATCCTCCTATCTCTAAACTTTACTCCAACTTCTTTCAACACTGCAACCATTCTACTCCACTGGACATTATCGAAAATCTTTTCAATATCTATAAAGGCAATATACTATGTCTCCCTGTTCTTTCTTATGCATTTCTCACTGATGATTCTTAGTGCTAATATAGCTTCCCTAGTTCCAGTTGTTTTCCTAAAACCAAACCGATCCTCTGATAAGATAAATTCTATTTTTTGTTCGATTCGCCCATGTATAATTCTTGTTAAAATTTTCGCTGCATGGCATATTAGGGTAATTGTACGGTGATCCTCACATCTGACAGATCCAGCTTTCTTTGATATTGTTTTTATAACACTCTTTTCAAAGTCACAAGGTATTTCATCGGTTTCATACATAATTTTTATCAGAGCGAATATTTTATGTAACATCACTTCCCCGGCAACTTTATACAGTTCTTCTGGAATTTCATCTATTCCTGCCGCCTTCCTCTGTTTTAGATCCGAAATAGCTGCATCAAATTCATTTTTAATGATCGGATCCCCTTTCTCATCTTCTTCTACTTCCCTCTCATCTTCAAGTAATCCCTTATTCGTGCTTTCCTCATTATGTAGATTTTCCATATATTCTTTCCATCTCTGAACTTTCTGGATGTCTTCTATCATGAACTTATCATCTTTATCAGTAATTCCTCCTCCATGTCTCTTATAGTCTCCTAAAAAATTGTTTTATTTATTTATATGCTGTATATATTTTGCCATTTCTCATATTATCCTCTATTTCTTTACATCTCTGTTATAAGTAATTTTCTTTTTCTTTCTTGGATTCTCTAATTATTTTATTCCGTACCTTTCCGTACTTCTCCTGATCCTCTGGTTTATTAGAATTTTTAAGCAATCTCCTTTCGTTTAACATTTCTAAAATCTCTTCCGTTATTCATGGCTTTCTAATGATAGGTTATTTTCTAGCCTAACTGACATCTCCTCCTCTCCCCTCTCATTTTCCACGTGTATAGTCTTCTCGGATGATGTTGAAACCATGTGTTAGTTATTACAAGATCATGAGATGCACAGAATTCCAGTATTTGATTCCCTCTTTCATTCCTGCTTCCCAAACCGCAATTACCTACAATTTTCCCTTCTTCCCCTTTTCCAACTATTGCATTCCAGTCTCCCATGATAATGAAATTTTCTTCACCTTTTGCATATTTTATAACTTCATTTAAATCATCGTACACTCTTCCTACCTCTTCCTCGTTGTAGTCTGTAGTTGGCATGTATACTTGAATTATCACAGTATCCTTTGGCTTCGTTTCCATTTTGACTATTATTATTCTTCCGTTAAGGTCACATAGCCCTTTACTCTTTTCCCCATCTCTTTGTTTAAGATTATTCCTACACCTTCTATTGTTGGGTGTCCATCTATTGAGCCTGTAAGTATGTATGACCCTGTACTCTCCGCTCCAGAAATCGCCAGACTGGGGCCAGCGCATTTCTGATATTCCTAGTATACTAATCTTCATTCTATCCATTTCTAATTTTGCATTTTCCAGTTTTCCATATTGTAACAGAGATCTTACATTCCAAGTCACTATTTTTTTCATACTGTTTTGCTTCTTTTGGACGGTTCTTCTCGAGCAGTCTCCCCTGAGATCCGAGTTGGAGACTTTTTTACCTCCGGACTGTTTTACTTCAAAAGGCTCCACCCATGCTGTTAATACTTGGGATATCCAAAAGGATCTTTAATGCAGTGATATCCCCTTGCCTTCTGAATCCTATGCCGTTGACCATGACTGGTTCATCGTCCTTTAAGGGTAATTTCTCACCCTAAGGACATGAGAGTGCCCTATTCCATACTACGATGGAGGTGAATGTTTATCCCGGCATTCGCTCGGTCCCCGCTTACGTTAGCCACTTTAATGTCTATAATATCAACATAAGTGTTGTCCCCTCTCTCGGGATTTTCTCTTCATCGAGTTTGAGATCATAGTGGCTTTACCCAAACTCTCCAGTACTTTAGAGAGGCACTGATCTATACAATTCTTCAAATTCTAATTCAAAATCGCTATCCTCTAATAAATGCAGGTGACTCTTTTACTCCAAAGATCTCGTTAATGTAATAGCATCACTGTCGCTAATAAGTAAGAACTGTATCGTATTCACGATCAATGATTTTTTTATAATTATGCTTAATTAAAATAATTTGCAATTACAGTTTAGCGCAAAATACTGGGCGTGTTTCATGGATATGGATAGAAATATTTTGGCTTTTCGCTCATGTAAAGGTGAATGCGTATTATGTAACATATATTATCGTAGTTTAGAGATAATAATATTGTGCTGTTTACTGTGGTAGCGTACCTAATGAAGGCGTTTTAGCGGCTTGTAAATTAAGCGCTTAGGAGACATGCGAGAAGAATGAAATTATGATCAAGTATTGTAATCCCATAAATCGAAGTAAATCAATTATTCCAAAATATTAATTATATCGAATTTAACGTTGACGAACATTAAAGCCTCAGTGTCTTTTTGATAATTAACTGCTTAAATAGTTAATATTTAAAATGAAAAATGCAAAATACTGTTGCGCCGAAGGCCACCATAAGTTATAAAACGCGTGCCTATATGAAATCGAATGACCTGGAATGTAACTTTCACTTTCAAAAACCTAATTTTACTGAGATAAACGCAAAAAACTCGTCTTTAACCTCCAACTTGTGGAAAAGCTAACTCTCCTCAGGATTTGGCCTTCATTTCACCTTCAGCTAGCCCGAAAACCCACCACCTCCTCTGATGTCATCTTCGAAGCTCCTGCCAAGCTTTAAAAAAAAAAAATTTTTAGTCATCGGAATTCTTTGGCCGTGCCTCGACGTGTAAGTTTAATGGCGAAGGTTTACTACCTTTTGAATGGCTTATATTTTTCATATGTTTCGCTACCGGTCTTCATAGAGCGGTGGATTTGACTTCCAATCCAATAGGAATGGATGGTTTGAATACTGCGGAAGGAGTGAAAGTATGAGGTGGTGTTTTTCATCAACACTACTTTTATCATAAAACGTTTTATATGAGAAATCTGTTTGTGTTAAATAAATTATTATTGCATGAAATGAATTCAATTCACCATAAAAATTGAGAATTTCGGTAATTAACCCTTTAAGCTTATTCCCTTTAAACGTATGAGTTTTTGTTATAATAAAATCTTCTATTTAACTTACATTTTATTTTTGTATTTTGTATTATTTTGTCTTCAGTATATGCAATAGAATCGACATCTTCATCTCACAATCAAATTCTTTAATTACTTAGATGAATTTTCATGTTTAAAGATGTTCATTACCATTTTACACAAAAAACGATACCAGTTTCGGAAAGGAATTCAGGTGGCGATTGCAATCCACACACTTCCGAGTCGGAATGCGGGACAAGAATCCATGGCCAAAAATCAAATTTCGTTGTTCGTCTGTGTTTCTGACGAATAAACTCCTTGGGCTATTATAGTGATAACTCTTTCCATACCGGACACACACAAAAGAGAGGAAGGCATTAGCCCACTCTTTACGAAGAGCGCCAACGTTCGTTTCGAAATGCTTTCGCGGTCTCCTCAAACCATTAAAGTATGGGACGGTGATCCCAGATTGGAAAAACCGACCTCCGCCAGATTTGAATCAGAGACCGCTTCCTTGGAAGGCCCATGCTCTAGCCAAAGTGGTTTTCAACCTTTTTTTGTCTACATCACCCCACGTTCAGTCATGCGTCACCTCGTTTGCAGTTCCATGACCTTCAAGTCGCCTCTAGAGATAAATTGGGCTTTCCCTACCCGCCCATTCAATAGTATAATCGAATCTGAGAAAAAAGATCTTTCGTTTATCGCTATTATTTCAAAATATTTTCTTATACACTGGTAAGAGAGAGATATTTAAAAGTTTTATATGAAAACGAATACAATTTTTTAAATAAAAAAATATTAAAATAATGGGAAAAAAATACAGACTTGCATTAGAAATTAAACCCTGCCACCACATCCAACTGTTGCAGGATTTGAGAGAAATACTCGAAGGATTTCAATCTGACAAATATACTCGGCCGAGCGGAGGATTCGATGATTCCGTTAAGTTTCGGTTCCTTTTAATTACAGAATTTGCCGTTATACAAGAAACCGGGATATGAAATTACAACAGAGAATATTACTATATGTAATTTCCTATTCTTTCGTAAAACTAGTCTCTACTCCGAGCAGGATCCATAAACTTTCCAAGTTTTGGACGATATTTAATATCAGAGGTACCACGTCCACTCCCCCTCCAGGTGATTTTCAGAAGTCCTTTTTAATCGCACATATTAATTAAAAACCAAAACGTCGATTAAGACAAAATTCCTCATTCCCGCGATATATATTGCCATTCATTATGCGTATACTTGCAAGTAACCTGTGGATATTTAAATGGATAAGCGCGCCTACAGTATTGGATCCCTGGGAAACCGCTCTGATCTCAGTACTTAGGAGTGATCCTTCTGACTTTGAGAAAAATCATTCAAGGTAGGTTTATAATAATTACTCAACAGTGGCTTACCATAGAAGATTATTAATAACACCAGAGCCGGCTCAACCAAGCATGCAACTGCTTAGGGGGCAGAGTTTTTTTGAAGGCGCTATATTTCAGCATTATAAATATTTTTTCTTTAGGTATTCTCGTTCAATTTAGTTCAATATAGTGGCCTGGTGTGTACTGCTAGGCGAAAATCCGCTGCAACCTGGCTGCAAGTCCAATTACCGCGCCATACTCCCAACGGCAAATGATATATAGAACTACATTTCTGCAAAACTATGGGGAAAACGTAGGCCTAAAGCTCTTTGCTGAATCCCGATTCCATAAAAAAAAAGGAAAAGGTGGCTGGATTCAGTTTTCCCGACATCTTTATTCTGATTCGACTACCGTGTAATCAGTAACCATGGAGAAATTTAAATAAGCACTTGCTATTTATTTATTTGTTTTTTAAATTCATATATAATATACATTTCCTTGGGGTGACGTCAAAAAAGAGATACCCTTTGGACGACAAAATGTCTTACTGCACTTGAAAAAATAAGTACTTATCTTAGGTACTACCAATATCAATAACATATTGGAAATACTTAAGATGAGTGCTTCTCTTTCTCAATTGCTCGTTCTTGAATTTATTTCACCCATTAGACGAGTTCGATAGTTCCCTCGTGATTCATTTATGCCAAGTTCATTAAATATCCATTTAAGAAAATTGAGTCACACATACGAACAGGAAAACGGTATAATTTCTAACAACTTTCATTGACGCACAATTAATGACTTAGTGCTCAACGAGATAACTGTTTAGCTTTAGTCATACCGACAAGAATAATTAAAAATTTCCGTGATAATTCTTTTCATTTAAAACTATCAGGGCGAAATGACCGTTCGGTTTTTTCCTACTCTCGAAGGTGTGAAATTTTAAGGGTAATAGTTTCTGCGCGAAACCTGACATGTGTATGAGGATGTATGGCTGAGTTTCCTGAAACGTCTCATTTTTTCCTCCGCATTTGAAAACTTTCGGGTTGAACTTCTTGTCATAGAAAATTACATACGGAAAGAAAAAGTTCATTCCTAAGGAAGTGGGGGATGAGTAAAGAAGACTTTGGATGTCCTAATGCCCTGAGAAAGCGTCATTAGAGCATTGATGGCTCACTCCTTTTCCATCCGTATGTCAATAGGTGAAAAAGGTCGTTCGTTGAGGATTTGTTTCTTTCCTGTGAGCGCGTTTTATTTATCCTGTTTTCCAATAATCATTTTTTAGATAAGTTTTATTCCTGTCGCAATTTCATTCTAAGAAAATAGATCAATTATTTAAAACAATTTCCTTTCAATGCCCATGAGGACTGACTTGTCTGTACAAACATCTGAAATGCAAGTTCACCCACTCTCTCGATTCCAACAGTGTTTTAGCTGCGTTTCATATTTTTACTAAGCAATTTCGCTCGGTTGATTTCATCGGCCATAAAGCGATTAGCCAGTAAACGTGAAAAGATGTCCAGAATCAGAATCTTCTGCATATACATATTTAATCGCACAAGACTTTGAAGCTGTAATACAACACTGATATGGGTATGGAGGATCATTTTTTTTAGGATGAATCCATACAATCTTACATTTTACAGAGTTTGGAAGTATCTTTAGCTCCATACGGCGCCCTTAAATGCGGAATTCTAGCCCGCATAAAGCATTCAAAAGTGCACATTTTGCCTCTTGTTTCTTCGACCCACTCAACCCTCTAGAGCAGAGTTGTCCAACATACGGTCCGCGAAGCTGTTCAAACCGGCCCACTAGCCGCTAGAAAAAATCTCTTATTTATATTCATATTTTTGTTGAAACGAATTTAAAAATATATTTCAAAAAAACAAACTACCTACTAATATTTTTCTGAGAAAGAAGTAAAAATATATCACCGATATATCGACCTTAGTGATGTGGACGACAGGACAATGGACGTGCAGTGCCAGTTTGACAGTGTCGGAGTTTCGTGAACGTCGCCTCGGTTGCGTTGTCGCGTGGGTATGGTTTTATTAATATAATACTACTCATTGTTGCTGATTTGTCTTTATCCTGGTTAATTATAATTATAGTTACAGAATAGATACATTGAAGCCATTAACCCTTAATAATGATGGCTGAAAAGAAACGTAAAATTGACGCAGAATGTCGCGTGTTCAAAGACAGTTGGACTGAAGATGTTTTTGTGAATGAACAAAATGCAAACATCATATGTCTTATATGTCAATAAAAAATTTCAGCATGCAAGGAATAAAATATCAAGCGACATTATTTAGCAAAGCACGCTACAGAGTATAGCAAATTAAAAGGTCAAATTAGAATCGATCGAGTGAATTCATTAAGAAGAAATATTGTTGGACAGCAGTCGTTCTTTAAAATACCAAAAGAAGATTCTGAGGCTGCAACCAAAATCAGTTTTCAGATAGCCGAAGCAATTACAAAAAGAGGAAAACCGTTTTCTGATGGAGAATTTGCAAAAGAGTGCCTAGATATATTTACTTCAGTTGCGTGTCCAGAAAAAAAAACATTGGTGAAAAATACGAGTTTGTCACACCAAACAGTTGCTAGGAGAGATGATGAATTGACAAATAACATATAAATTACGCTTACTGCTAAATTGAACGAGTGTAAATTTTACAATTTAGGACTAGATGAGAGTATCAATATATCTGACACTGCTCAACTAGCAATATTTGTGAGAGGAGTAACGAACACATTTGATATTGTTGAAGAACTATTAGACTTGTGTCCAATGAAAGGTACAACAACGGGACAGGATATTTTGGATGAAGTCAGGAAAACTTTTAAAAAATTTAAACTTAAAGATGAAAATCTCTATGGTTTAACAACCGATGGTGCCCCAGCGATGACAGGAAAGCAAAGGGTTTTGTGAGCTTAATAAGCAATGAAATTTCACACGAAATCATTAAACATCATTGTATAATTCACCAGGGGCATCTGTGTTCAAAAATATTATAAATGAAACATATAATGGAAAAACTTGCTAAAATCGTAAATTTCATACGATCAAAAACCACAGACAAAAAAATTTCTTTCTGAGGTTGGATCAGAACACTATGATGTAATTTATTATAGTCACGTTCCTTGGCTCAGCAGAGCGGCGACATTAGAACGATTCTGGTCACTTCTAGGAGAAATAAAAACATTCATGAAAAGTTAGGGAAAGGATGTTAGTTATTTAGAAGAATCCAAGTGGATAAATGATTTGGCATTTTTTGTAGACATGACAAAATATCTCGCTGACCTAAATTTGAAACTTCAAGGGAAAGACCAGCTTGTTAATCAGCAATTTGAAAATATTCAAGCATTCGTTAAAAAGTTGAAACTGCTACAAAATCAATTGGTTAATAAGAATTTTGTTCATTTCAAAACATTATCGACGAGGGAAAAGACAACAATAAATATTAAAAAATATTCACTCTCACTAGTAAATTTAAAAAATGAATTTGAAGAAAGATTTACCGATTTTAGAAACAATGAGCCACTTATGAAAGTGTTTAGTAATCCCTTTTCTATTGATGTTGAGGAAAAATTCCAATTAGAACTAACTGATCTGCAATGTAATAGTTCCCTGAAAACGGCCTACGTTGAAAATGATATTTTAACGTTTTATAAAAAATATATTAAAGTTGAACGTTATCCCAACCTTACAAGTGTCTTTATTTGGCAGCACATATACTTGTGAACAGTTCTTTTCCAGGATGAAAAATGTTAAAACAAAGAACCGATCATGCTTAACAGATGAACATCTGACTGGTGTATTACGAATTGGTACATCGAACATTTCACCTGATATTGACTTTTTAAGTAAACAGAAAAATTGTCAAGTGTCCCATTAATATTTATACTGCACAACAATTTTATTTGTAATTTAATTTTCTTTAATTTCTTTGGTAAATAGAAGGTAAAAGATGGAAAACTTTTATTTTTTTCTACCTTGGGCCCGCGAAGTCAGACTTAATCTTGAATCCGGCCCACTATTAATTTGGGTTGGGCACCCCTGCTCTAGAGGAAGACTTTATGAAAAACAGCGCTCCGTATAATTTTCCGCCACGTCTATCTTAAGACATCGTTTTCTCAGGCGCATAGTTATGTTAATATCATCCTCCGAGCGCCTTCGACGAGTGATGAGTCGCAGATTAACATCCGACTAACGATTATTCTCTCTTTTTTCACTTTCTCTCCCTCTCTCTCTCCCTCTCTCTCCCTCTCTCTCCCTCTCTCTCCCTCTCTCTCCCTCTCTCTCTCCCTCTCTCTCTCCCTCTCTCTCTCCCTCTCTCTCTCCCTCTCTCTCTCCCTCTCTCTCTCCCTCTCTCTCTATCTATCTATTTATTTTATTTTCTGGTTCTTTTCTGTGAAATTATTATTACTATTTTATTCTCATTTGCAATTGTTGACGCAGGGTTAAATGTAAGAAGGGACTATATAGTCTCATTTTCGCCCTAATAAAGTCGGTTGTCTGTCTGTCTCTCTCTCTCACTGTACTCACTCTACCATTGTCCTCTTTTTTTATCTTGTCGCTGTCATCAAACACCCGAACTTTATTACATTTCCCCTATTTCGCTACATAAATCACACATTCGGCACTCACTTTTATCTAAAGGGTGTGGTATTTCAGCTGTTATTCCAAACCAGAGGAGAGTCTTATTACCTTATCGAACCACTTATCGACCGATGCAACATATGCTGCGTGTTCCGACGAGGATCACTGTAAATACTCGACAGAGATACACTGAACTGAGTGTCCGAAAAACAAGGGAAACCATAAAATATAAGTGGATCGAGTGAGTTTCCCATTGCTTCTATAAACTGCGTAATCTTTACATGGACTCGTGGATAATTTAGTATAGTCGTCCTATAAACCATCTTCGTGCCTTCTGTCGCATATTAACCGGCTCGTTACTAACATTACCAGTTTAATAATAAGTACGCACTCACGCAGAATAGAAGGAATATTCAAAGAGTATGTCGATATATGCATAAATGTGTAATTTTCTTTGTAGGAGTGGATACACTACCGCTCGGATAACTCTGTTATCACCTAAGAAGCAGTGGGAAATGGCCACAATTATTATATTAATATTTATCGTTAAAAGTATTCAATTGTGGTACAAATGATGTGTAAAAAGATAGACTAGGATCCCGGTATATGCATAGTACATATATTATTAGTGTTGACAAAAGCATAAAAGGTCTACATCTTCGATTATGTTTTACATAAAGTTAAATCATATCAAAAGGTACGTATGTCTTATAACGACGTTATCTTAACGCCGACATCGTATACGTCTGGATAGCATCAACTCTAACGTCAATAATTCGATTTATCCATTACCTGAAAAAGATATTTTTCATATTAGCTCTTAATAAATAATTTAACCAGAAATTTCCATAAGTCATATTTCATTTTCCTTCGGATTCGAGTCATAGACGTTCGAACGTAATTTTGAATGAGCAGAACTCATTATAATCTCTATTTCTGCCACGCTGATGAGTATGTTACTCTTCATTAAAGGAGGCGCTTTAGCATTTAGCAGTACCGCTGACAGGGGATGAAGGCGATCCAGTTTCGGAACCAAAGCGGGACGTGAAAGGCTCCACGTGGATTCGAACGCTTTTTTCGCCGAACGTGACTCACAGACTGATCACGAGAAGATGGAATATTTGCCATCGTGTCCAGCCTTAAAAAAATCGCGTGATTTTTATGGTGTCATTTCGTTTTCGTGGCCCATTCCTTTCGCCCTCTTTTTTCGCGGTCATGTTTATTTCCGCCTTTCAACTCGCCGATGTCCCATCGCGGATTAGCAAAATGGCCTTTTGCCGTAAATCGTTCATCCCGAAGGACGAATTTTGTGACACCATAAGAGTGAATCACCCACTTCTTGCCCTCTCTCGAGGCTCTCTTTTTTTTCATGAAACGCAAAGTCACACTTTACGATAATTGGTCGATCACGCGTCGTCCCTCTGTATGCCAATCACTCGCCTTTCAGAAATTACGACCTGAAACTCTCTTTAAAAGTTTCTCTCCAGCAAGTGACAACGATCAATTCCAGGCGATGCACGAGTTTGTTTCGCTTCCTTAGAACTAGCGCGACGGTGCAACTCGAGCGCTCCAAATACCAAAGTAACTCGTGTTGATTAGTCGTCTGCGAGCTAAATGGGTCGCCGTCGCTCTCCGTCATTTTAGGAATATGCATCTGAGCAATTAAAACAGGTTCCTGCTATTTCGGGGAGAACCGTCGGATAAGTCGATCGAATTAAACTTTTTGATTCACTGTTATAGTTTCGATGACTCGCTGTATGTATAAATGTCCACGTTAGATATTTAGAATTACTGGAATTGATTTGCTCACGGTCACCTCGTCAATATTTTAAGTGTACGAGTGTAAAAAAATCTGATGTGGCCAACATATGACTTTCTCCATATTTTGGGTATAGATATTTAAATTATTATGAATAGCATTATAAGGCAAAATTATTATTTCGTATCGTAAAAGAATACAGTCCTCCTTATTGCCGTAATTTAGGTATATTTTTAATGTTTACAGAATTCACCGCTACATGGTGGTGGCGCTGTATACTGGAAATTAAGAAAAGGCAAAATATCTCCGAAATGGATGGTTCTACGAAAATATGTTTCAAACAAAACTTGGAAGAAATATTATTCTCTACAACTTTGGTCCTCACGAAGATTACTAATAACGATGTTTTTAAGGAGACATTTGACGGAAACCGAAAAACCGATTATCTCCTATAATAAAACGCTTAATGTTTTTGTTGGTGTGTCCCCGGACGGTCTCATCAGTTAGTTATACAAACTGGCAGGAAAGGGTAGCACTTGTCAGTACAATTAGTGCAGCCCCTCCTGCCACTTTCTATAACTAATTGCGGCCGCACCTATATTCATTTACGTAAATTGGATGGATGGTACTTACGTATTAACGGAGAGCCCAACTTAAAAATATAAAAACGGAACAACCATTTAAATCGTTTTAATTTTTAAGAAAATTAAAAGAAACCAATTAACATTTAAATGATTTGTTATAGATAACAATTGAAAAATCAATCACATTTTAATTTCTGGTGGCAACTAAAATATAAACAAAGCAAGCCGAAGGCTCGCCAATATCCTCTCTGATCCTCTCCATTTGCGGCGCAACAGTCAAGCGAGATATACTTCCTTTGTAGACCACAGATATCTTGGTAGAAATCAATCTGTACTTACGTATTAAATTGGACTCCCCGTTAATACGTAAGTACCGGATGGATAAATGCGGTAAATTACGTATTTAAAACCATGCTAATGTTTGAAATAATTCGACGATGTTTTAACGTGCCTTCGTTGACTTATTGAAGTCTTTCTGCATATTAAAGGCAGTTGTTTGCGCTGTGTCTTCGCCTTATCTGAATATAACAGATATTATGAAAATAATTTTTTTTGTGCTGTTTATTTTTAATTCGCGTCAATCCAATTGTAGGGTAACCAACCGAACAACGATTACATTATTTAAATAAATAACATATATGCGCTGATTGCGTGTTTATTGAGATATCTATTGAGATTGTTCTTAACTGCTGTTTAGTGGAATTGAACGATTAATTGTGATTACTTACTAAATATTACTTTTCACATGGACAGCTGTATGTAGCCATAACTAGAACAAGTGACAAACATAATTTGAAATTTTGGGTTAAGGATAAGGATTATCAAGGGCAATTGCTGTTAAACGAAAGAGTATTTACAAGGAACGTCGTAATAAGAGAGCTACTGAATAGCTAAAAGAATATTATTGAGGTATAAGACTGTTTTCCTCTTACTTTTTTAAAACTATCGCTTTGTTTTCATTTGTAGCCCTTTCTAATCTTATTCATCTTTATAATTTTATCATTTGTTAGTTGGTTTTATTTTTATATTGCTTGTTTTCAAAGGCCGTTTTAAACGGGCTCATTCGCCTAGTTTATTAATAATTCCTAAACAATAACTGCTATGGAAAATTGTTTCAAATAGAAGTTTTAGGAAATTACATTCTCTATAACCTTTGTATAGAATTGTATATACAGTAATGATGTTTTAACCCCTCAACGCCGAGCGACGTGTCCTGAACGTCCAACAAGAACTTCGTATGTCGCCGAGCGACGTGTCCTGCACGTCCGAGGTAGTGCTTGCTTTCTTTACTGTTTAACTCACTTAATATATAAAACATCTATAAAACCATAATATATTTTGAAAGAGGAAACTTTGGGCTTACCTGTAATGCATGTAAAATAATTTTTCTATTGTTTCTGTATTTTATAAACTACGTCAAAGTTTGCGATGAAATTTTCATTTTTGCGCAGAAAATACGGAGCGTCACCACATTTAATTGTCTATTGACGCAAGGGATATTCGTAAATTTTAATAACCTTTATACATTTTGAAAGAGGAAGATTTGACCTTTCTAGTAATGCATATCTTATTCTGATATAATGTTTATAATCTACGTGAAAGTTTGCAATGAAATTTTCATTTTTTCCCGGAAAATTCGCTAATTACGCAAGGGAGAATAGTCAATCTGAATAAGATATATGTATTTTGATAGAGGAAGCTTTGGACTTTTCAGTAATGCATGAATTGTAATTTTGCTGTTTTTCTAACATTTTATAATCAAGGCGAAAGCTTGCGGTGAAATTTTCGTTTCTGCGTCGAAAATTTGGAGCGCAACCACATACTTTTGTCTAAATACGCAATGCATATTCGTCCATCTGATTAAGATATACGTACTTTGATAGAGGAAGCTTTGGCCTCTTCAGTAATGCATGACCTGTAACTTTACTGTTGTTCCTACATTTTATAATCAAGGCGAAAGTTTGCGGTGAAATTTTCGTTTCTGCGCCGAAAATTTGGAGCGCAACCACATACTTTTGTCTAAATACGCAATGCATATTCGTCCATCTGATTAAGATATATGTACTCTGATAGAGGAAGCTTTGGCCTTTACAGTAATGCATGAATTGTAATTTTGCTATAGTTCTAACATTTTATAATCAACGTGAAAGTTTGGGATGAAATTCTCATTTTCACACGAAATTACGATTCCCCTTTTCACTTTCTAGAAGAAGAAATATAATCTTTTCCCTTGTGTCTTTGTGGACCCTTGTGAGAAAAGTGTCTTCCGTGTGAGAAAGAAATATGTCTCCTATATACTAAATACACACAGCCCACTTCATATACTTCTAAAAATCGCTTTTCAATTCACCAAGAATGCTTTCTCTTCGGCGATCTTTCAAAGACCTTCAACGACCGGTTTGTTCCGCTATTTGTATTGTTTGCTGTGTTTACCTATCAAGTCCTTCAGTCCCCCAGGCACATGAAAAGGCGCGTTAAAATGAAAGGCTAACTCAACACCTTAACATGACTGATATTTTAGTGAATAAATAAGTATGTTTTATCGATATTTAACATTAGGAAAAACTTAATAACACAGCGCATTAAAATTAATTTTTGACATAAATATACATTTTTTATTGATTACAATAGTAATAAATGAAATTTATGGGCAATCTATAATAATTATAATACACAGTTTTTGTCTTTCGTATTCAACGGACCTACGCAGTTTCGATTTCTCAAGCTGACCCATATAGTGCGTGTAGACTAGGAAACAGTCAAGCTCGGATATGATTCACGGTATCTTTTCAAAGACTTCGCTTACAAGAGATATGTTTACGAAGCTATATTGTAAATTTCATGCTGAATCCAATTACGCATGTGTACATTTTCTAAAACAATCGGGAAAGGACTTGGGAGCTAATATGTAACTTTTAAAAGTTTTCCGTATTCTGTGTCTGAAATCTCATGATAAATACAACTCCATATCTCCGCTTCTAACGAACGAAATGTAACCAATTTTTCTATTTGACTTATGTAATGATTAATAGTGATTAAGAATGATGACTGCGTAACTAAAACGTTTATATTATTAATGAAACGCCTTTAAAAATATCATAAATACAACGTTTAGTTAAAAATTTCGTCACGACATGGAAAAGTTGGCATGCAACAAACTTTTTACCTAATTGGTTTAGATAGGTACATTCAGCGGATCATGTTTATTAATGTTTAAATGTTTCTTTGAATAAGATTTCATGTCAATATCTTTCATAGTTCACGCTATGCTGAAAATTATATAAACCGCGAACGCGCACCGTAACATTAAGCGATTACTGTTCATTCGCTTCTATGTAGCAATGTTTGTGTGTGACGCATGATAATTTAAATGATACTGTTAAAAACTTCATCTTTTATGTAACTATATAAAATATTTCATCAAAAAACATTGAAAATATCAAAAGTTATGATTTTTTAAAGTTTTTCGCACCTTTTTCGTGGTTTTTCAAAAAACTCCTTCGTCCGCTGAGGAGGGAATTCTTAAAAACTCCTTCGTCGTAGAGGGGTTAATGAAGAAATATCGCAAAAACCGAATCGGGCTTCGAATAAACCTCGACTTCCGATTAACCGGTATAGCCCAAAAACTAATAAGTTCTTTATGCTCATGCTAAAGTGTTATATATGAAGTTTGGTAACGATATGGCAAGTACTTTTTGAGTTAGAGCGCCCGCAATCACATACACACACGCGCGCACACACACACAGATATCCCGAAAATAGTCTAAACGTGTTCTAGGGACCTCAAAACGTGTATTTCCGTTGAAATCTCGAAGTCGATTTTTTTCGTGATCACAATACTTTCCCATTTCTACGTATGGAGAAAGTAATAATCTTAAATGTTGAAAGAATTTGTGTACCTCGTTATTTATCCTGCGCGTGTTGAGAAAACTGTTTGAATTCCTCATTCAAATTTATTGGTGGTAAAGACCACCGAAATTTATTTGAGGAAGCGGTCCATATCGTTAATATGAAAAATATTTGCGTTCATTTGTGATCGTTAATCACTTATTTTCAAAATGTAAACTATGATAATGAACGTAAATATCAAATACTATTTGAAAACATTAATATCCACCTTTAAGTTCAACAAACTAATCGCTTTCATAATTTTCTACTTTTTACGGTGTAAATAGCAGCCAAAATAGCGTCTCGACCGCATGGAAGATTTGTTAACACATTCGTGAAGAAACTAACAAAAGATGTCGTATACTTACTGACATCATGGCAAGACCTTTTCTTCCAAAGGACAGAAACATATTTTTTTCAAAGCTCAGGGAACGTATATTTAAAGTACATTTGAAAGTACGAGCAAAGATAAAGAAATTAATCTTATTACGCTTGCGTGGGCCTCAAATACGTCATGCGGCTGCGTGTTGTGCATCACTTCTCTAAATGGAGAGATTCATTTAAAAAGATACATAGCAGAAAGAGAAATTGGCGTAGAGATATTTGAAGACTCGACTGTGATGACGGAAATAAAACGAAAACGTTCCGACAGACTTGTGCCGTTTTAACAAATTTAACTCCAAATAGACAACAAAATAATCCTATTCTGGTGATTAAAAGACTGAAAAAATCTTGAAAAGAAAGCGTGGAAGCAATCTAAAGATTTAAATGAGCGCTACACAATATAAGATAGCTCGCCAATACCGAATGTGATATCAGTTTTGAAAATCATAGGAACTCGTGTCAGATTAAATACATGAAATCTGTATAAATATTTCATAAAAATTTTACCACTCCGAAGAATATAAATAAGTAGAGAAAAATCATTCCTAAATCTCTCATTGTTGTCGTTCATATACCTCTGGCATCATAAAAAACAATATTACAGATAACGTGAGATAATATCCCTAAATTATTCGTAAAATACGATGATTATTTACAAATTGGAAACCATCGAGCGAAATGAGAAATGATACGTGCATCGCAATATACGTATTTATTATTCCTTTGAAAGATCTGATATCAATTACTTATAGTTGGTCACCAATTCACATTCCGGCGGCGGCATCTTTCGGTGCCTCTTCTCTCAGAAGAAAATGTTCTCTAGCAATCATATCTATTTCCCGGCCCGAGATATCTGCTGTTCCCGTGCGACCATCTCCAGAAATACTCCATCGAGCGATGATTCAATCCTTCTCTCTCAACGTCTACCCCTTTCAACCTCATCTCTTTTCTACGGGTTCCACCCTACCTCTCCCTCTCTCTCTCCCTTCTTCTCTCCTTCTCTCTCTTCCCCCCTCCCTCTCTCCCTTTCTTCATCTTCCGCTCCGGAGACAATTTTGACGCTCGGGTGCCCTTGATGAACTCCCTCTCACCGTGCGAACAACGGTCGTTGGCGGAGGAAACACTTCCCGTGTGGTCCAAATTAGATAATATGATTGAATGCAATAATTTCTAGATTATCCGTTTTCGCCCTTGAAAACTACAGTTGGAAGTTTAATGCCAAAAAATATAGGCGGTGTATCAACAAAGCTGATGTAAATTTTTCCTTGACTTTCCACCCTCATCGCTGAAATCAATTTGAAATTATTGCCGGCCATGGAAAACTGCGCAAATATTATACCGTGAGTTCTTATTGTTCTTATGGAAAAATAGGTATAGTATTAGACTGAGCAACTTGGCTTTGAGCTTATGCATCAAAGAATTTTTTGCTATTGCGGAAATGCATAAAAATTCATTCGATATTATACAGTAGTGTAAAAGAATTTTTTTAAATCTATAAATCCAATCCCTCGTCGTGGGAGCTGCCTTTGACTTAAAAGCATTTTCCATTCGAATGAACCAGTACGTACATTACCGTATGCACACTCAGACACATTCCGTAACACATACACTGATTATTTACATAGTAAAGGGTACGAACCGAATGCGAGCGAATCCGGATTTTCTAGTCCACAGGTTCTCCTCCAAAGATCGCTCTCTGCTCCGTTCTCGCTCCGCTCCACAGGGAGTCTACGCGCGAACCGAGATCCTAGAAGAAACTGAGGAAGACTACTTATACTAGTACTGTATCTAGGATATCCGGTGGCTTCGGGGGATTACTTAGACCCGAGATTTCCTCAACTTCACCATAATCAAATCCGACGCTGTATCCTCCATGTAAAGGTGCAAAGCTGCCGTTTTCCACGATATGTTCTCCGCCGTTTTCAATGGACTCGCTTCCCTCTTTCGAGGAAAGTTTGATGCCATACTGACTTTGACGACTTTGGAAGCTTTGTTCTAATGAATCCCGTGCCACGTTCTCCATGTCAGTCAAAAATGGCTGAAAGCAGACGTTCGTCGCTATGGTGTTTAATACCAAATCGACAGCTTCAAAAGGCCGCGAATAAACAAATGCTAATATGTGAGTGAGCGAATAAAAATTTATTTGTTATGAAAACTTTTCTACTCTGTGAGCCTTAATGCGAAGAGACAAGGAAAAGAAGAAAGAGGATGGAAGAGATGGATTTGAATCTATGATAAAAATATAGGCATCTCCCAAATGAAATGACATTATTATGCATCATAATGTAATTACGGTTCGTGTACTCATTTTAGGTAACTGTATTTCAGCCCTCGTGGTTTTTTTCCCATCTACTCACCGAACGATGGAAAATAAAGATACCTAAGAATCGCCTAAAAGCATTAGTGAAAATACTCGTGCGGAATTTCAAACGAATTCGTACATTTTTCCGACGTAAGAGGTCCGGACTTGAAAACACTTTTAGAAAAATAAAATCTCACGCGTCACAGCGGCCAGGAGAGTATTATTTTTCGTGATATTTCCGCTCGCACCTTGGTCTGTTTGTTTGTGTTTAAAATAAAATGGAGGTAGCAATAAAAGAGATACAAAACAGAAGAGTGTCGTCGACGTCCCTCGCCCTCTCTCTCTGCCTCTCATCCCTACCACTCTCTGTCAGCAACACGCTGGCGATGCATCCTCCGTCCAAAAATGTATGTGAACTATTTCTTCTGACGCTCTTCTCATCCACCCACCTGAGATTTATATTAAATGTAATTTAATTTCGCGCCAGCAATTACAGCGATGGAGAAGAAAAAACATCACATTAATCTTCATTATTTCGTGTGTTCCATTTATTTTCTCCACCGCAAAGACAGTTAAGATAGAATATAATACATTGGAAAAGATGTGATATTTCATATAACATATAGATAACAAGTACCTGGAGTCATGGACTAACTACTCGTATATACTAAATTGTAAAATTTCATCGTTTTAATTCTACTTACTGTACTATTGATTTATAGATGAATGAAAACCAGAATTTAACTGAGCAATCACTTATGTCAAATGAAAAATTTTCATGCATAATTTGCTTTTTACTCTTCTCTAAAACTCATCGTTTTCCTATCTTAAATTCACCGCCACTGAACGATTCGACTTTGACTTCATATTTTTTAAATTTCTTTTATACAACATTTTGTCAACCGTAAATCACCACAGGTAGTCTGTCCGTATACAGGTCCGTGATTATTCATGGTTAAACTTGGTTCTCCATACACTCCTATTATCCGCAGTCTTCTTCATGTCTTGATAGGTCTCTTTCCCTTTCAAATCGTCTATCAGCTGAAACCTTTTCCTACCTCTTTCTCTTTTTCCATATAGTAGCAACTATTAAAACCGGAACGACTTCTAATTATTGACAAAAGGCCATCACTGGAAAAAGATCGTTCAATTCATTAACTAGCATACAAAATTTCAGAAAAAATGAATACAATATTAGATGATTAAAACTACTGGCAAATTTCTCCAAAAATGTTCTTAGATAACTTGACATTCTAACTCCTCTAAGCCTTCACTTGTACTGTTCGGAGTTAGAATTTCAAGTTATCAGTTGTCTTCGTCGTAGTCTCATCTTCTATTTTTTATGTTTGTTTGAGTAAAATAACAAAACTTATATGTTAATTTAATCAACCAATACTCTCACTAGATAAAAAATAGCAATTGAGTGATCTTCGCGCTTCTAATGAGTTTAATATGATAATCACATGCAGAATGGCCAATCAAACCATTTATTGTGTGTCCACTTCCACCATAGAAACACATGATGCCCTAAAATTCGAAAGATAATGATTAATTATTTTAAATATTAATAATTAACTTGTCTTTTGTATAAATTTGGTTTGTTTAAACTAATTGTCAGCTAAAAATATATGTAAGATAAACAGATACTTTATACAAATATGAAGTATTCTTAATTAATTACAAATTACTGCATCGTTGAATGTTAAAATTATAGTAAATATTATCAGAAAAATGGTGTATTATTTTATTTCAAACATGTAATATATATAAAATATAGGAGTTGAAGGAATCCAGTGAGCACTTACCGGAAGGAGAGCCGCTGGGGTGTCGGACAGACACAATTGTAGACGTTGTTGGAGCTTTCAGGATGATCTCTTCGTCAGCACAAGAAAGAGACAACCTGTGACTCTCTTGTGCTGACGAAGGGATTATCCCGAAAGCTCCAACAACAAATGTGTCTCTCCGACACCTCAGCGGCTCTCCTTCCGGTAAGTGCTCACTGGGTTTCCTTCAACACCTAGTTGCCCTAAATATCCTTATTTACTGTTCCTCTTCCGTATTTAAAATATAGGAGTTTTAGTTATGAAATGAGGATGACAAGCTATTTCTTCATGATTTTGTACTTCTCAGTTGCCTGTTAATAAATATGTGACGAAAAAGACAAAAATAATTTAGAAACGAGAATAAATGTTACCCAACGTTATTACATGATAAATAGATATTGCAATAACAGATTATGAGATGATAGGAAATATTGAGATAATTTATTAAAGGTAGGTACTAGGAGAAAAGAGTCTAACAATAAGTAGTATGAAGGAAGAAAATGAGAATATGTAAAGGAAAATATTTGTGATGCCGTACTATGACACAAACAAAAGTTTGTATGATTTCTGCCTCTCATTTCGCAATCCCTCATATAATTTTCGAATTCTGTCTCTTTCTGTGTATAACGCTCTTAGAATCTTTCAATGTCTCGGTACTGCAAGCAGCTAGAGATATTAAATTTGGTGTATTCTTAGTTGATCACATTAACTACAAGAAAATGTTATTACTTTTACATAAACTGTCCTAGGTTCGACTCCAGATATCCTTTCGTATTGCCATTTAAAAGCACGGGGAAAAACGATTTTGGCCGTGCAGACATTTTTTCTTTTGCTCATTAAAATACCTAAATATTAAACTAGAAACTTCAAATAAAAACTAAAAGACGAAAAAAATTCTAAATTATTTTATTATAGCGGTATTTTATTGTATCTTGCTCTATAAAATTTAAAAAATACGTAAAAGTGTGTATTTTTTGTGATTTTAACGCTTAATCTAGCATGAGTTGCTATGCAACCTGTATTGTTTTGTTATTAATCAATCAAGTAAATATATTATAATTTTTAATGTTACCCGTCATATGACGGGTTATTATTCTAATATAATAATAAAAATCTTCAAATCTTCAAAAAAAATCCATCCAATTGCTTCAATTATAACTTTTCTTATATAAAAGTCACGGAAATCATTGCATCTATAAGAAAATGATTTTAAATAAAAAGTAACTATTTGGCGTCTTTTGATTCACAGAGAAAAATCAATTAAAAGTCGTACCCTTAAATAACTTATTAATTGTTGCATAAACGAAATAAAATTGCCACACAAAATTTAAATTATTACCTACGAGACAGAAGTTTAGTATTTAGATTTCGGAATTGAGCGACATTATGTCTTGCATGATCGCAAGTCACGAAAAACTCTCTCCCTCTCTTGAAGAGATAATATTTTATTTAATTATGCTATCGGGATGAGTGTTGGTCATTTTTACTATCTTTGCTATGTCATCTCCACAACCCCTTAATCATAACCTTCTCCCTCCAAGGTCATCCAGAGAGAGGCGCCGTGGCGACACCGTGCAACTTTCTCGCTAATGGAATTACAGAAAATTCCTTTGGGATTTTCATCTTTCAAAAAAATTGGACCGAATCCTCTCCGATTTCATTTGATAGCTCCCGTCGTTACTTAGATTAACAACTTCTCTCCCACTTCGTAAAATTACAATTATTACAGCCACTTGATTTCTCCTCTGACCCCGCCCAAATATAATTTTAAAAACTAGGTATTTCATTCCATTCGTGCCTTGGCCCTCTTTTCGCGTCCATCAGTTGGAACAGCCGGGCTATTAACTCACGCACTCCAGCAATCAGCACACGGAAGTGTCACTAACGAAGCCTCGCCCATTAGGAGTCCCGCGAGGAAGGTGGTTAGCTCTAACAAGTCTTTCATCAGCGCTTTGCAGATTTGATAGCGATCAATTTCACAAAGGCAGTCAACAACTTCCTCAAAAAATTATAAATTTTTTGCCAATGCATGTTTTCATTTTTTAATTTCTAAAAATTCTTAATGTTCTTATAAATTCATTACAAAAATTAAGTCGAAGAAAAACGTTTATGTCGATGAAGCGTGGAACTACCAGCGATATAGAATACTGGAACGGAAATAATTTTTCATCCATTGCAAATCCACAGACCAAAGCATACAATTGTTAACTCCATTGATTTTGCACGAGGAGAATGGAGAGAGAGAAAAAGTGTCGCGATAAATTTATAATCCAATAAAATCAGCTGAAAATTTGATTTTGATCAATGACATATGTCAAGCTCATTAAAGATTTTGATGTATTAATTTTAACCGCAAAAGCCATCGCGGCAAAATTACACTTTTCTTTTTCACTTTAATATCAAGCAATAAAAAAACTTAATTCCCAGAGATAGCGTACATGATGAAGATATAAGAATATATACATACAAACACACACACACATTGCACTGGTGGTGTAGTGGTTAGCGTGTCGGCTTTCCGTTAAAAAGTTCCGGGGATCGATGCCAGCGAACGGAGATTTTTCACAAAAAACTATCATCGGTGCCTGGCAGTAGGCAGCAGTACTGTCAGTATGGTATAGAGCCAAAAACAAATTATGTTTGCTGAGTCTATATCCAATAGAGCTGTAGGCGTGATCGGGACGATATGAACGGCTACAGTACTGCGATGTGGAAAGCAAGAGGGAAACTACCACATTACAATTCCCTAGTAATAATTATATGGTTGGACAATATGAGTTCTCTCGAGGTAAAATATTCCGGAGGTAAAATAGTCCCCCAATCGGATCTCCGGACGGGGACTGCCTTGAGGGAGCATTTGTCGAAGGTAACTTACGCATAGGTACTTGGAATGGAAAAACCATGAGAAAGGCAGGAAAGCTAGAGACCCTGAAAGAAGAAATGAGAAGAAATAGGACTGACATCATAGGGCTGAGCGAAGCTAGATGGGAGGGAGAAAGACAGTTCGACTCGGAAGAATTCACGGTAGTTTACTATGGAGGAAATAGTGGGGCAAGGGGAGTAGCTCTGGTACTTGGGAAAGATATGATGAAGAGCGTGACAAAAATAACAGCAACGAACGATAGGTCGATGGCAATAAAGTTCAAGGAGTCCCAGTGGACATGTTGATAATCCAGGTATATATGACAAGGTCCGCTCATGAAGAAGAAGAAATCGAGGAGATGTATGAACAAATTTACCAGATTTACGAATAAGACGAAAGAGGAAAGGTCAAATGCATAATAATGGGAGATTGGAACAGCATAGTTGGTGATGTACAAGAAGAAAATGTTGTCGATCAATACGGACTTGGGAAAAGAAACCGAGGAGGAGAAAAACTGGTAGAATTCTGCGTTAATAACGACCTAGTAGTGATTAATACATGGTTCAGAAAACATAAACGAAGGCTGTACACACGGAAAATCCCAGGAGATAGAATGAGACGCCAAATAGATTACATCCTAGTAAAACAAAGATTCAGGAACAGTTTAAAAAATGGTAATACATTACCAGGAGCAGACATTGATTCATATCACATCCTTCTAATAGTCGATGTAACTACAAAGCTTAAACACGTAAGGAAAACAAGAAGAGAAAGACAGACTTGGGACCTAGAAAAACTGAAAGAAAAGAACGATGCATTCAGCACGAAGTTGGAAGATCGCCTTAGAAATTTGGAAAATAAACCGAAGACCGTGGATACAGAATGGGAGGAAATTAAAGCTAGCGTCAAAGATACCTTGAGTAAAGAGATTGGGAAACAAGAGAAGAAAATCAGAAAAACATGGATCGCAAAGGAAACTCTAGAGAAAATGGATGAGAGAAGAAAATGGAAAAACGTTAACAGTGAAGAAGATGGAGCGAAATATAGACGCATAAAGAATGAGTTGAGAAGGGTAACAGATAAAGCTAGGGAAATTTGGATAAAAGAAAAATGTGAGGAAATACAACAGATGGAGAAGTTAGGACGGTACGATATGATGTACGCTAGAGCGCAGGAGTTAGAAGATAAGAAGCCTAATGGAATTCGTGTTAAAGGAATTATGAATAAAGATGGAAAAATTGTCGCAGAACCAAAGGATGTAGCAGAGGTGAGGGAAGAATACATTAAGGAACTATACAAAAAGCAGGCAGGATCGGTACAAATAGAACTGGAAGAAGAGGATTGCATTGAAAAAGACAACTTGGGACCAAGTATTATGAAAAGCGAAGTAGAAAAGGCGATACTGGAACTGAAGAAAGGAAAAGCTATAGGCAGCGATGGGATACCGACAGAGGTACTTAAAGTCTTGGGATCGGAAGGAATAAAAGTGATAACGAAACTAATTAACATGATTTACGACTCGAGAGAGTGGCCTCAGGATTTTTTAGATGTAACAATGATCCCTCTAAAAAGAAGCCAAAGGCAATGCAGTGTAAGGACTACAGAACGATATCCCTACTGTCACACACTTCGAAGATCATTACGAGGATTCTTAATAAAAGACTAGAGAAAAAGGCCGAAGAAATGCTTGGGAAAGATCAGTTCGGCTTCAGAAAAGGACGAGGAACCAGAGATGCTATCGGTGTAGTGAGAATCATATCAGAAAGGGCAATAGAGTACAGCCAAGATTGCTGCGTATGTTTCGTCGACTGGCAGAATGCCTTTGATAGAGTAAATTGGGTACTGCTGATGAGGATATTAAAGGATATAGGTGTAAACTGGAAAGACAGGAGACTGATCAGGAATCTATATCTGAATCAAGTTGTAAAGGTCAGGTTGGAGAATGCGGACACCAGCGGAGTACATATCGGTAGAGTAAAACAGGGCTGTTGTCTATCGCTGATTCTATTCAATCCTAGGGACTTTTCAAAAGTCTGGACAGTAGGATATTGGCCCTCATCGGAGGTGGTCGCGATCATTTTTATTGTGTTCCTTGATTTATTTTATACAAGATAGCTTCTTTTTGACCCCCTAGGTAGCGATTGAGACGCGTAATAAAAATAATAATGAACCCGTTCCGCCCACGAAACCAGTATTCAGAAAAGAGCTCGTGCCGTCCTTCATTCTTTATGATTTCCTGGGTGGTCTGACGGGAATGGGACTTTTAGCCGCAGCCACCTCGCCGCAGCCATCTCGCCGCAGCCATCTCGCCGCGAAGGTACATTTCGCCGCGGCCATCTCGCCGCGGCCATCTCGCCGCGAGGACTTCTCTCGCCGTGATTGATTAAAAATTAACGGAAAATCACGTTGAATATTCCATATTAGTTTTATTTTACATTATACGTGTATTTTTAAGTAGGTATATATGAAAATCTCACGGCCTATGCGAACAATGTTCAGTTTTCTTTCTGTCTTCACGTCTTTGTCTGATTTTCGTCCTTTTAGTAATAATAAGTGTTTAACATAATATTAATATTAAACGTGCTGATTATCCTATGCTATTAACATATCGATCTACCGTGGCAACAAAACTCTGACGATCGCGAAGAACCTTAATCGCTTATCCATCGCTAATTTGATAAAAATGCTTTGGGTGCGATTCGTCTAACATGTAACTATACACTATTAAATTGAGTAAATTGAGATAAAGCGAAAAGAAGATTTCGACAAACCAAAAAGAAGCGTTGAGTTTTCAAATACGAGTGCCCAAATATGGAGTTTTGAAGTGATAAAAACTATGAATTGTTTTCATGCTTGCTTCGTACTTTCTCATATACGAAGTATATTGAGAAAGTATTGTTATCGCGAAAAAAATCGACCTCGATATTTTTACGGAAATACACGTTTTAGGTGTTGCTGAATCCGAAAAAGTGGTTTTCGCAATGCCGTCTGTCTGTCTATCTGTCTGTTACTGGCTCTGGAGCCTAAACGGCAGACGTTGAAGAGTAGAAGAATTGATTACAAAAGGAAACTTTTTGAAAAATTCGAAAGCTCCGAATTCGTTGAAGACGTACGCGGCATAGTCGTCCCCATCGGTGTTAGTGAACGTAATGTTAGATCAGAGTACAGGAGAAAATGTGTCGAAACAATCGCTAGAACAGAGAAATACTACAGATCCTTTTTCCCAGACGCGATGAGACAGTCCAAGAGAGGAATTAGTTAGAGTTCACTTGGTGTTGTGACACCCCCTGCCAAACGCTTCTAGCGGCTTGCAGGGTATTGATGTAAATCTAAACGGTAAAGCGAAAATGAATGGAATCACGTACTTAAGCATTTTATCATACTGAGCAGAGACTATGATGAAATGGTTGACATTGATCAGTAATTAAGGGAAGTTTATTCTACGCGTTTTTAAGAACAATTTGATTTTCTCAAAAACGGCTCTAACGATTTTGATCAAATTTCGTACAGTTACTTGAGTTTGCGTCTTCAATAATACTACATAGTTCATATTTATTCTAGACAACTTTAACAATAATTTGATTTTCTTAAAATACGAAGTTGCCGCTTCGTTAATATGTGATTCACTTTGGAATACAAGTGGGTATTCTAGCTTTGCACATTCCACGTTCTTCACAACGCCAAAATTTCTCACGCTCATCGCTACTTAACCGCACAAACACATACACAAAACCTTCCACTAATAGTTTCTCCTTTCCACGGATAGACAGAATAATTTCCATTTTAAGGGATTAGTAAGAGTTAGAAAAACTTTCGGAATGTTATGGTAAAGTGAATAAAAATGTTCACTGAGCAAGTTAGCAAGGATCCACAGACGATATCACACCGTGAATGGGAACTCGGAGGACGGATGTTTACCATACGGTAGCAAAGATAAGACTGCCATAATCATGGTCGATCTTAGGCTATAGCTCGATTGTTTAGCGAAAGGCCGAATTGTCCTACCTTCCATGGTCATCGACACCCTCACGCTCCCATACCCTGTCGCCATGGGGTCCAAACCCCACCCAAATTCACTAATCCTCAAGTCCCTTGGTTCGTTCCACAAATTTGACATTAAGATAATATCTAACGACTTCCAGAAATTCCATGGGGAAATTTACTCATTTGAGAATTCCGTGAATCTTATGAATGCCTAGTGGGAGTAGTTTTATTTTCTAGTTCAGTTCCTCGTGCAGGTGGTCAATAGAGGAGGAAGCTTCTTTGATACAAAGTATAACAACTACTGAAATATATTTTTAAGGAAACGTTTATTTATCATTTTATACATGCAAAATATAATAGTTAATAATTATTTTGATATTTATTAGTCACTTGCTTCAGTGCTATCACTTTCATTCTCCGAATTTATATTAACAAGTATTTCTTCAATTCCGTTCATTACACATTCTCTTTGAATGTACTCATTTTCTGTATTTTTTCTGGCTTACTGTTCTCCACTCATTTTCACCTATTAAATTACGTTTCTCCTCCACTAACTCCTGCGTCGTCGCCTGCTATTGTAAAACGATCGAGCTATAACCACGGCAAATTATGTATGAATCTCATCGAGAGAATTTTTTGAAGCCATTAGTGCATCTCAATAAGTCGATTTTAAAAAATAGGGTATCCTCTCAGAAAGAAAAATTTATTCAAATGGTAATTATACAAAAACCTTGTTTTTGTGCTTTTTGATAGGCAAACTCATGCAATAATTTTCAAAAGTTTAAGACAACTTCTTTACATTAATGGCCGCCAGTCAACCATTCCTATGACTGCTGATATCAAGCACATACACAATATAGGAAGTCTAATTTGGATTATACCCCTAGTTCCATTATAAACTCAAATGATACAGAAAATAATTTCTTCAGAATACGAATAAAATGTACTGAATAGACGCTTTAATAAAGTTTTCTAGATCAAAAGAGGAGATAATAATTTGCGTAAAAGCACATTTTATAATTATATGCATTTCAAAAATGAATGTAACTCATGATGATCATTCATGCGAGTTGACTTAAAGAATTTAATTTTACAGTCAAGATAACCTAATAAAAAAGAATTTCGGAATATTTAATTGGTTATTCTGAATTTTAGTGTTTCGTTTCTAGTTTAACTCACAAACGTTTACCATAAAAATTCCCTTAAACACTCGACTTACTAAAATTCAAAGACTTTCTCTCAGTTTATCAATACATACTGATGTTTTTCAACTTGGACTCGCTTCTAGAAAAGTAAAAACATTACACTATTACACACTATACATTTTATATGCTTTGTATATCATTTGTATTGCAGATAATACCATAGGTAAAAATTACAATTCGGAAGTAAACTTTTATCTATCTTCTCTAAAAATTCAACTCTGGAATGCACTTAAAAACATCCAGCGCAAAAAGTCCCCGCGGCGAGACGGCTGCGGCGAAATGTCTCGCGGCGAGACGGCTGCGGCGAAAGGTCTTCTCGGCGAGACGGCCGCGGCGAGGTGGCCGCGGCGAGATGGCCGCGTCGAGATGTCCTAGACCCGGTCTGACAGCTACAGAGTGTCTCAAAAAGCTGAAAACGATAATTAGTGATGATGCTCCAAATCTTTCAATGATCTGCAAGCGGTTTCGGCGCTTTGAGACACTCTGTAGCTTTCAGACACCCAGGAAATCATAAAGAATGAAGGACCGCACCAGCTCTTTTGTGAATAATGGTTTCGTGGGCGGAACGGGTTCATTATTTTTTTACGCGTCTCCGTCGCTATCTGGGGTGTCAAAAAGAAGCTATATTGTATAAAATAAATCAAGGAACACAATAAAAATAATCGCGACCACCTCCGATGACGGCCAATACCCGACTGTCCAGACTTTTGAAAAGTCCCTCGTATATATGGAGAGAGGCTAATGCAGGAAGCGTTAGAAGGCACGGGAAATTTCAAAATCGGAGGAAGGATTATAAGAACAGTGAAATACGCGGATGATCAAGTACTTCTAGCAAGAATGGAAAAGGAACCCCAGAAAATGATAAATAGACTAGTGATAATAGGTAGAAAATACGGTATGGAAATAAATACAGAAAAATCCAAGGTCATGCCAATATCAAGTAAAGAAGAAGAAAATTTGAACATAAGTGTAGGAGGAAAGCCATCAGAGCAAGTTTCAGATTATAAATACCATGAAAGCAAAATAACGAGAGAAGCAAAATGTACAGATGAAATCAGGACTAGAATAGCGAAAGCAAAAGCCGCTTTCAGAAGAAAGAAACTCCTAATAACGGGAAATATAAAGGAGGATATCCGAAAAAAGTTGATAAAATGCTATGTATGGTGTATAGCTTTGTATTGGGCAGAAACATGGACGCTAAGGAAACATGAAATTAAATACTTGGAAAACTTCGAAATGTGGACATGGATAAGAATGCTGAAGATAAAATGGACAGATAGGGTGAAAAACGAAGAAGTATTATGAAGAATAGGAGAGAATCGAACGATTATACAGACTATCAGAAAGAGGAAGGCGAACTGAATTGGGCATTATCTGAGGGGAGAGTCCATGATTTAAAAAGTGCTAGAAGGAAAACTGGATGGAAAAAGAGAAAGAGGTAGGAAAAGGTTTCAGCAAGTAGGCGACTTGAAAGGGAAAGAGAGCTATGAAGACATGAAGAAGATTGTGGAAAATAGGAGTGTATGGAGAACCAAGTTTAACAATGAATAATCACGGACCGGTCTACGGACAGACTACCTATGATGATATATATATATATATATATATATATATATATATATACATATATATACATATATATATATATATATATATATACATATATACACACACATACACAGTAGAGCCTCGATAATCCGAAATTTCGGTTAATCGGAAAAAAAATTCATCGAATGCTTGCTCATCTGGAACACCATCCATGATATTTGACAACAGTTTCTTCCATAACTTTTTGATAATATCATATTTAACTTTGTCCCAAGATTCAGCCATCCAATAAATCATGTCCTTTATTGTGATCTTTTTCAGTTTCTTTGTACATTATCGAGAAATTTTCTTCTTCACCCTCGATAAGAGATCGCAAAAGCTTTTTCCTGTAGAGACATTTCAGATTTTGCAACACTCCCTGGTCCATTGGTTGCACCAACGTGGTCACATTTGGAAGCAAGAAAATAGCCTTTATATCACCACAGATAAGTTCTGATTCCCGTGAATGGTATGAAGCATTATAAATGAGCAATAATGCTTTTGGAGGTCAATGCGTTTGATCAAGTCCAACTTATCTTTTAACGAACACGATCTGTTTACGCTTTTTGGAAATTTCTATAAGATGGGCAAAACGGCGACAGCAATTTAAAACACTGGGAAAAGCCCTGCACTATATTACACAAATGTACGCTAAGACTGTAGCACAGTCGTGGCACTCAACGTTAGAAAACGAGGCACGTGTAAACGTGACGTCACATTACCCCTCCAACCCTCCGCTGCCTTATTAGAGCGTTATGTGAACACTTCCCATTGGTCCAAGACAATGCCAGGTAATGAATCTAGGTAAGCAGCCTTCCCCCCTCCCCAGCCGTGTATTTTGTAAAACCCGGTTAATCCGAAAATCCGATAATCCGAACATATCCGAGTCCCAATTAGTTCGGATTAGCGAGGCTCTACTGTGTGTGTGTGTGTGTGTGCGCGCGCGCGCGCGTGCGTGCGTGTGCGCGTGTGTGCGTGTGTGTATGTATGTAACAACATATTCATTAAGTTAACAAACAAAATGCCTTGAGGATTTTGGAAATGAATATCATTAACGAAATGAAGTCGACTGGTCGTATTTACTGAATTAGAAACGTTTTTCATCAAGCGGAAACTTAACTCAATGACAAATACTAATCGAAAGGCAAACTTTCCACCAATTGTCTCTTACGATCGTGGAAAATAACTGAGGCATGTCCTTGCGTGCAGAACCGGACCAGGGCACTTCCGATGATTCATGCCCGGAGCTCACGGACGAAATGCGTCGAACACATTTCTTGGAAAAATAAAACGAAAATATTAACGAGTATAGTTTTAAAATTTCTCTCGGAGGACACATTTTTATGATTGCTTAAAGTAATACACAATACTATTCTGTATTTGGGATTTAATTAACGGAAGTTTCCCAAGTGAAAGAGCTTTTCTAATTTCGAAGCCTAATTCCTATTAGGTATTTTAGTAAACATAGATAAGTTGCATTAACGACATGCATACTGGCTTTGGCATTTAGATAGTATGTATTTTTAATCGTAGATGCATGCGCTGAGGATTCTTTATACGCTCGTGGAAGTTTTTTTTTCTTTGTGAATTTTAGACTGGGTGTTTATTTTATTCCATCAAAATGTATTTCGCAAGAGGCAATCTGCTGAACGATATCGACGGCCAGTCAGCATTAAGATTGAGCGATGATCTGGATTGTAGTTCTGCCCCTAGGACCAATCTGACGCATCGATCGGCTTTCAGGAGATTCTCGAGCGGATTCTAAAACTCCGTTATAGCGCTCTCCATAGCAACGACTCGGAACAGAACTCTTTATGCTCTTTCATAAAAGTTGGCCATGCAACGCAATCGGAAATGTGTTAGTCCGATTCTAATGATGGCAATGAACATTTAAGTCCGAAATAAGAGTGAGAAGGCAGTACGTTTGATAAGTCAATTTTTTGGCGGAATAAAATTTTTGTGTCTAATCCAGTGATACGAAAGTTGCGATGTCTTTGATTAAACTTTTCACTATTTACTGATTATTTTTTATCAAACTGAAGCGAACAGGTTAACATAAACTTATCCATTTATAGTTCATGAATAATAATTTTATAGCATAGCGTCCGCAATACTGCCTTTCATCTACGATTTTGTTAAATTTTAAATAGATTAATTTCTCTATTAATCAATCAATAATTCAATAATTACTGAATTCAGTGCCTAAAAGTACTCGGAAATATTTATAATTTCTAGTTAGTAAACCGTTTTAAAAATAGTCTTCACTCTTCTTTTGATAAATTCAATTCGTTGATCGTGTTTAACATAAAGATGCTACGAACAAAATAGTACATTGAAATATTAAAAGGAAAAATATATCAAACAAAAGATGGTTTTTGTCCCTTTCCTAAAGTTCACCAAACGGCATTTTCGTCCCTCGAGGGCTGCTTATCGTCTTGAACTCTGTAATCGTCTCGAGTGTTTAAAGTTAGGTCCTCAAAAGTTTGTTTTTAATGCAGTAAAGTGATGTTTTAATGCAGACGTCTGAGAACCGAAGGATGAAAAAAGGACACATGAAAGGCGACCCAAAAATAACAGCGAACTTCCAGATAGTGTGCCTCTGGGAAATTTCTCCGACCCCTCACGTCACTTAGCGAGGAGTTCTTGGAAGAATTGACGCTCAAATTGAACCTTACGGGAAGTGGATCAGTGAAAAGGAGCGATTTATGTTGAAGGGATTAATCATGGGATATCTCAGTTGACGGTGAACCCCGGGTGGTAAATTAAAAACCCGGAATTTAAAAACAAAAAACCACTTAAATCGATTAAAATTCTGCCAAAAAAACTCATTTTGTGGAACTTCGTGACATAAAGGATGAAAGTGATTCACTTGGCGTAATAAATCGTTTTTCGCCCTTCATAGGAAAATAACACATGCTTAGTTTTACAGCTTTAAGGTTTCTTAGAAAAATTATTTATATATTCACTGTAGATAATAAGGAGAGATTCTTGCGCCGAGTTGCACTTCCTTAATTCATGTAAAAACGTTAATGCCGCTTTTTCAAAAATATATTTTTCTATTATTAATGAATTTTATTTTTTCCTTATCGATAAAAAATCAACAGTTTGAAAATATAAGGTATAAAACACTTCGAACGCATTCGCATAGCAAAATAATACTTCACTTGCAATATTTAGCGGTTATGAGAACAAAAATCTCTTTAATATGGAAAAAGAAAGAAAGTATCAATGAGAAAAGGAAAAAACTATTCACATTGAACTTTCTCTTCTGACTAGTTGATATAGTCAAAATTTTGGAATGGCGTTTTGGAGAAAACTAAGATTTCAAGACACTAATGATTCCATTTTATTATGGAAATATGACCAATTTGTTAGTGTTACAGTTAAATTGGTAAGGTGAGGATTTAAATGGAGTGTGAATATCTATTTATGGACGAATGTCAGATCTTCATATTTTATAAATTTCATCGTATTTCTCGTGCCACAAAGAATCTATTGAAATCGGGTCATTTGCGCATTTTTACCACGATTCCTATTACAGCCGGAGTGATCAGGTATAACATTTTGCATCATGTTTGCAATACTAAAACTAAAATCGCTTGAATGAACTTGCCGAGAGATGCTTTCCAATTTCCGAGTTAATTCTTTTTCTTTTAACTTCTTTTGTTGACGCTGAGAAATTTCTACGAACGCGGGATGGAGGGACGTGTGATCGGGATCTTTGACAACATTCATCTCGCCGAAATATCACCGTGTACTCAACTCAATAACCGAGCAGTGACGTCGATAAAACGTATTTCCCAAAATATACGACCTCTGCTTCCTCCAGGAAAACGATGCGTTGTCGTTTCTCCGTGTCAGACATTTAAATTAAATGACAGGCAATCTTAATAACAAAAAATTATCCAATAAGTGCTAAAAATATTCTGGACCTCTTAAAAAAAATACAATTAAAAATCCACAATAAAATTAGTCGCCTCCCGATTCACCCTAAGATTTATGTTCAAGAATTTCTTTGCGTAATTCTAAACAAGTATGGAAAGAACTGATGAATTAGATATGAAGGGCGTTTTTTAAAATGTATTTTCCGTAGAGGTGAACTCCTAAACATAGTTAATAAGAGGTTTTTAAAATCCTGCTAATCGGCTAACGATCAGACCCCAAAATTATATGGTTCATGAATTTGATCAGTTTAAATTATTCGGAAAATTAAGTTACTCTAACTTGAACGGTGTAGAGGTAGTTCGCTAATTTGATGTCTTATAGCTCACTGTGCCCCTCACTACACCCCCTAGGGTGCATATGGATCCTTCAAATTTCAAACGTAGGAAGAACTTATGGCCATGAACAATCCCTCAAAATTTGGTTGCTCTAACTTGAACGCTGTAGTACAGGACAACCTTTTGCTCACGGCGGGCCACATTCGCAGTTGTGACTGCTTCGGAGGGCCGCATTGAAAGCCGAGATAACCTCAGCGAGCCGGGCGAATGATCAAATCAAAAGTTATCTCGAGTTTTTGTGGTCTCAAATAAACGAAAATCAAGTGTACATAATTTATTGGCGTTACAACTTCACCAGAAAGGTTTTGAGGGCATCATTTTACCGAAAAGAGATGAAAATACCCATGTGAAATTTTCCCGGTCACTTTTTAATTACAGCCTCGCGGGCCGCATAAAACGCTCTCGGGGGCCGTAGGTTGCTGACCCATGGTGTAGTAGTTCAGCGGGCGAGGAAGTGTAATGGACGGACTGGCAAAACGATTACATAAGCGGATTTTTTCAAACCCGCTAAAAAATGCTGCGAATGGAATTTGATTTCTGTCAAGATATTGAAATGATTTCTTACTAATCGTTTTATCAGATTTTTTCTGAAATCATAATCTCTATAATTTTTATTCATTCTACACCATTATGAGAAGAAATACCAGAACCTAACTATACATGTCCCTTAAATGTACAATTTATGATGTCTCAATTCTAAGTTTCGAATTTAAACCTCCACCTTGTCGAACTGAGTCTGAGAAGTTGATCTGTTAATTAGGATAGCCTTTTAATTGTGTTTCTGCTTGTTTTAGTAGTCAAACTTTGGTATTGATCGTATTCTCAAATATATATATATATTTAAAAGCACAATCAATCACATCCTCTTACGATCGATCTCAAATAGCACACAGTTATTGAAACGAAGAACAGGAAACGATCGCCTGAAACTGAATTCAATAAATGCCCTTAAACATCGAATAGATTTTCTTCTCGCGGTGGAATGAAATTCCCGTGAAGAAGGCAATTAAGAGTATTAATTCAAACACGATCAAATCTCTTGAAGCAAATAGGTTTGACATTTGAAGCGAACCGAATGATAATGGATCATCGGTTTGTGGCATTTATAGAGGAAAGGTCGCGGAAGTGATGAGACCGCGGGAGGAGAGCGAAGATGATTCTCGAGTCACCTGAATAGCGCCGCGCGCGAGAAATACGAATGGAAACTGTTTGAGTCGCCGCCGGGTCAAGGGTTGAGATCGTGAAGAGGAGCGAGAGACGGGAAGGATAATGGGAAGGAGTTGAGCGGAAAGGAAACTTTGGAAGAAGAGGTTTGGGGAGGGGGGAGAAGAGGAGGTAGAAGAAGAGAGGGAATAGACAAGGGAAAAGGGAATTGACGGTGATGAGAGTCCGGAGGATTGATGTTTTATATGTACTCCCTGAGATACATCTCTACCGGGCATCTCAAACTTGCGACCCGAAATATATCGTTTGATAAATTTTATGAACGCTTTATTTTAGTGAAAAAGGAGACAAGATTGTTTCTTATAGTTACAGAATTACAGTAGAGCCCGTAATCTAAATCATTGTTTTTAATGGCAAAACAGGTGTCGAATCTTCTAGATAAAACTTATTGTTCCATCTCTGGCTCTATAGAAACATCTGCGGACCTTATATAAAACCCATCGCTTTAATGCTGCCTTCCTATAACATTAGTCGTTTTAATGCGGCCCTGACGCCTCCTTGAGTTTGATATGACTGATCTATACGTTTCCATATTACATCTGGTTCTCGGTCTCACTTTTTCATCCGTGACCAAAAAAAGTGCAGCAGAAGACAAGTGATTGGAAGATTTTTCTTCGTTGTGTGCTCAATTCGAACTGTTTAAATAACTTTAAATAATGCACGAGAAGTTAATACAGTCGAACCTCCCAATAACGGGCACCAGCGGGGAATTGAGTTTGTGCCCACTATTGGGAGGTGCCCGTTAGTGGGAGAGAACCCTCTCCAGTTAGGGAATTCCGGGACCTGAAGAATCTGCCCTTCATCAAGAGGTGGCCGCTAGTGAGAGTGCCCGTTATTGGAGGTTCCACTTATATATAAAATAAAGTTTTGCTGTCTTTGTATCCTGTTCCTATCCTTTAACATCTTAGAAAATATTAGAATTTTTTAGAATAAAAATAAAACGATATAAGTATTCTTTGCCATATTACGTCATATCAAAAGAGCAGCATTATTAATTGCTTTTGTCCATTAATGTCTGTATAGATATTTCCTCTGGATAGAATCGCCTTCGTATTAGAATTTGTGGATATATTTTATTTGCCTAAATGCTATTTACGATTTTTTCCTCTCGGTAATTAGTCAGCCATTTTCATCGTGTTTTCCCACCTGAGTGATCTGTGTTTGTTGGAATAGCGTTGTCAGCAGCTTGAAGATTCACTCTCGATGAGTAAATGACATATTCCTTCTAATTAGATGCTCACTCAAAAGAACGTTCATTGGATAGCGGTGAATATTCCTTGAATACGACTAGAGGAAGGAAAACAGGAATGTGTCCCATAAGACGAAGTTTTCCTGGGTGACTTCAATTATACTAATCGAATTAAGCATGGAAATGGAATTTTGAGTATTTATAAAGTATATTGTCTGACACATTTGAAATATAGGGTTGATATTTCATCGAAGGTACGGACTTTTAACGTCAGGATAACTCTATATTTCCGAATTCATATTTGCTGATCCGTCTTTCATTCAAGATTTCCTCCGTCCTTTCCTCTTAACACATTCAAAAATTAATATTCGATCTTACATTATGGCTTCGATTCAATAGACGATCAATTTCTACGCTGTAGATATGAAAAGTTAGGTAAAATGGCGAAAGACGTTCGACGTAGAACTTCGAGATTCACACTTTTTAGAGGAAATCCATTCAAATTGTAAATGATAAAAATAACTGAAACAAAACGTTTCCTCTTAATCTTTGCAAGTTTATTATCGTGCAGTAGAAGGCGAGCGATTCCCGTCTGATTAAAAACAGGGAAATACTAAGGAAACCCGAAATAGAACAAAATAGCACACTCGGAGGGAGTATGAGGTTACATGGGGCCGTGCCAATAAAAAATGAAACATATGTGAAAATGAAAAGATTCATATTAAAGATTTTTAAAAAAGCGCAATATGAATTAATAAATTAGCGTGATCGCAGAGTAAAACATCGACATATCAAGCCTAATGATACTAGCTGATAACAGTCGAGAAAATGGGACTAAGAAACGAAATTGTGTGGGCGAGGGAAAAGCATCATTGGAGTAATTTCTGGATGCGGAGTTAAAGGAAAGACTATAAAGACAGAAGGGTGAAATGCGGGAGGGAGAGGGAGGAAGGGTGGAGAGGAGTAGAGGGTGAGAGAGTGGAGAGAGGGAGGAGTGGAGCAAGGAAGTTGACTAAGATCGAGGATAAGACCTCATCATGGGTTCGGATCCAAAAGACCTTTCTCTATCCTCCTTTGACGTCGCACGCGTGAAAATTAGTCTCCCCCTGTCAAAACAACGAACTCCTTTTCCCCTTTCGTCTCCAACGCCCCCGCATTCTCCCCCTTCCCTCTCCCCACCACCACCCCACAATCTCACCTCCTTTCTCTTCCCCTCCTCTTCTTCCCCACACCAACTCCTGGAATTTCCCTCGCCTCCTTTCCAGGCATTTTCCGTCTCACTTAATTTGTTCCTTTTGCCTGGAAACTATTTAACATCCTTCGCTTCCCCTCAAGGCGGTATTAACGAACTCCTTAAAGTCTCAATTTTATATATTTTTCGATCCTCTTCTTTCTCCATGTCCTCCTCCATACCCCCCCCCCTTCTCTCTCTCCCTCCCTCAAAAATAAAAAAGTTCTTAAAATTCCGCGTGTCATCACAGTTAGTAACCAATGTTAGCATTCCGGATATTATCCTTTTAATCTTCGCTTTCAAATTGAGGTGTTTCTCCGTTTTCCTAGCTAAATAATTCGTGGAGGTTTCAAATATCAAGCCGTTTGGCATTTATCACCACACGCTGCCGTAATTTACCATAAATATTTAAACGGCGAAACGAGAGATCGGCCGAACAGTGAAAGGTGAGACTCCACAAGATATCGTTCGGTCTCGCGCGAATAATTAGATATTAATATGTGTGTGTGCGCGTGCGTGTGTGTGTGTGTGTGTGTATACGCATATTCAGTAGAACCTTGATAATTCGAAATTTTATGGCTCACATTTTTTATTACTCTAAGCAGATATTTTTCGTATTTATATACGTAAAAATGAAGGCCTTTTCTTGTCTTCCCTTGGTGTACAAGTTATCAAGTTTCGACCGGGGTTTCCCCGGAGTGCTATCGCGATAAATATTACATAATGTTAACTAATTCACCAGATTACCGGTATTCCCACGATATCGCATTTAATAAATATTATTACAGAAAAACGCTTTAACAAGCGATCCCACTAATACCAATGTCTCCCTAAAAGGATCGTGAACTAAAAAATGAATAATTTTTCCATTTCAATATGAATAAAAATTTCCAAAATTAAATGATAATTAAATAATGAAGCCGGACTCACTACGTCCTCCCACATTCAATATGTAAAAATGTAAATATGTACAATCGTCTTATTTTTGTTTCGTTCATATTTCTTTAAGAACCGAAGATTTTTTCTGTCATTTTCCTTTGCAACAAATGGTTTTATACAAAATCATCAAATGGACAGATAAACATTGTAATAACGAAGTAGAGATGGAGGAAAATTCCGAACTTGGCCGGGACCTTTTCAAAAGTTCTCTTCCTCTCTGCGTTGATGTTTACATTGTAGCATCATACGTTTATTTATAGAAAACGTTAACCTACATTCCATTCATAAAAATAAAAACTCGTTTCGAATCCAAGAATAAATCCTTTTAAATAAGGCGACGTATGTGCCTATAAAGTTTTGTAATTAATAAAAATATTATTAAAAATTATATATACCTCTGAACTACAAAAATTTAATAAAGAGTTTTTAAAACATGGTTATGAAATGTCAATATGACTCATTTTTATCTTTTACTCCCCTATTTTTCAAGCCGTTTTCCACAGAACGTAGGAAATTATTCGATAGAATGATAGACAAAATATCCAAAGAAATTCGCTGTGAAATGATTTTAAGACTAAAAATGTTTCATAATTGTATGCAACACGAATTCTATCCTTGTTTGAGTAATCTTGAGAGTGAGAAAACAACGAACAATTGCAAAAGGGTAAGACAATATTTGCCTTCTATTGCGACTGAAGTTCCACAGATACAGAATCCAATTCACGGACGAATAAATCTTCTGTTTACTTCTTACCGCATTTCAATCAACGAATGGTAGGGACAGTAATCAAGATGAAAATTCGAAACCAATAACGCATTCTCCTGTTTATAGGCTCCTATGCGTTCCTAGAGAAGGAAAAGCGTGAGAGAATTAGCATGGGACTGAAGAACGTTTCGTCTTTAAAACTTTAACGACTATACATGAAACGCCTTGTGGTTGGCCATTAATTTTTCATTTAATTAACTACATAATTCCCGCGAAGTTCATGCGCTCGTGCGAGGGATAGCATTTCATTGTATAACGCCTATCGCTGTAAATTACATCGCAATCAATCAAAATAACGTTGTAAACCCACATCGTTAATAATTAGTTAGAAATCAGTCTTGATTCATGCAACTAACAACGAGCAAGATAATGTAAAGTAAGAAGTACACTCGGTTAATTTTAATGTTTTGCTCATATGTATTTATTTATATAATATATATAATACATTTTGTGTGTGTGTGCGTAATATTAGTACTCTTCAATGCTTCTGTATTACCGTGTATCTATAAGATGTTTGCATACAAATATATCACGTCAAATACGAGAATATTCTTGGAGAAATGTTGATATTTAAAATTGGTAGGGAATTCATTTGATGTACTAAGCAACTTTAGCAGCCAAATAATTTTATATTCGCTGAAGATATAATCTGTAAATATCAATGGAAGAGGCGGTTCAGCAATACTTCCTATCAACAAATACATTTCAACATTTGTTCACTTGGCATTCCAATAACAATCATTTCACGTTTGGATTTTCTTCTTGGCCATTATTTCTTTTTAAAACGTATCTAATATTTAAAACGATGCTTGCAAAAACCAAACAAAACAGAAACGAAAACAAAGCACTTAAATTATTTTAATGAAAAAGAAACAGCGCAACCCCTCCTTTTAGTTTATACGGGCCGTTAGAATCCGTTTTACAATCCGGTGAGTGACAAATAAATCCCCTCGAGGAAAACGCCGAGAAATCTGATATGGGGATATAAATGCGATGTGAATGCGTGGGAGTGAGTAGGAAATGCAGGAGGAGTTCTAGAATAAAATTGAGACGAGTTGAGTAGGCATCCATTCCGAGTATTTTTTCGTGAGCCATTCGGTCTTTGAGAGCTTGGGATGGCTAGAGGAAGGGAAAAGAGAAAGAGGAGGGATGACGCAATGAGGATATATAAACAGGAAGATTGGAACAAGAGCGAGGGAGGAAAAATAGAAAGGGATAAAAAAAATGGAGCGGAGATTGGAAGGGGTTGAAGAAAAAACATGGAGGAGAGAGAGAGAGGGGGGGGGGGGGGGTGGAGGTGAAGCGGTGAGGGTGGAGAGGAAATTAAGAATAACAAGTCGAAGCAATGCAATCATGAATTAGCCGCTTTCAGGAACAAAAATCGAAATTTCCAGTGAGGCGACCGAAATAACAGAGTTATTGCATTTTCTCGCAGTTTGATTATTTTTCAGAGTGCCGATTTTCTAATTAAGTTCTCTCGTACAAATGCGCTGTTGATACCAAAATTTTATTTCCGGTTATATGGCAGCCCTGACTTAGTTATATGAACAAAAAGTGACGTTTCTAAATGAGTTGTATGACATAGATACGCCCATTTTTGTCTTTTATTCCAGTAAAATATTCAAACATAAAGGCATTAAATGGATGAATACGCACGGTAAATATACGCATTAAAAAATTGGAATGTCCTTGTAAGAAGAAAGACGCATTAAATATTTATTTGTTTTGCTCAACGACTCCCAAATAATATTTTTCAGGATGGATATTTTACGAGTTGAGGCAAAAAGTTCATTATCTGTTTCCATTACAGCGAAAACCATGAATGAGTGATTTCAAACGAGTATATACATATACGTATAGTTATATATATATATATATATATATATATATGCATTAGGTGTAATATGTCCATCAGTAAAGTGCCTGAAACGTGCGTGCAGACAAACAAATTAAACGCAACAGGTACCTTTCATTGAAAACAAAAAAAACTTCCTTAAAAAGCGGAGAGGGGGAAAGCAACGGTAAAGTTAAGGAAGATGGCGGTCCCGGAGGAACGATGGTAAGAAAGAGTTTGGTGGAGGCGGCGATGACGAAAACTGGATGTATGAAGAGCTGACGTTGCTGGGAAACAAGGACCTCGTGCAGGAGATAAGACGTGGGTTGCATTCGAGTGCGGGGCAAACGCCCACGCGACACAACGGCCCCTTTTTCCTTCAGACACTGTGCGATTGAACAAACTATATAGTGATGACGAAAATGAGCCGGGCGGCGTCATAAGGATGAATATATGTGATACCGCAAACCGGTTACCTACGTCACATCCTAAAATATCTATTCTCCTATGGCGGCGTAATTAAAAACTTGATATATTTATGCGGCTTTTGAGAAACGTTGCAATGTTGAAATACGTAGAACTTATGCGACCTTTTATTTTCGGATAAATCGCGATGGTTATGAGTAGGTCACTCGTCCATAAATATGCTTATTGGCCGAAATGTTTGAGAAAATTTTTAAAAATATATTATAACGTCCTTAATTTGGAATAGTTGTAATATAAATCACAAAGGCATGTTTAACGAACGAAATGTTGAGGTAAACAGAAGATCCTGAATCCACAGATACCGTCCGTTGTTAAGTGTATGTTTTCAAAAGTCATCTGCTATTGATAAATTTCAATTTAGCGTTGATTATAAGGATTTTTTTAAAACAGTCCTGAAAAGTTGCCCTGCCGAAGTCCGCATTTTTTTTATCAATTAAGACGGTCGAACGGAGACGATTCGTACTTTCAAAAATTCCAAAAGGTAACAAAAAAATTATTTCCCCAAAAAATCTCAATATTCAATATAAGCAGCATCCGAAACTGAACTCCCGTCAGCCATGAAAACGCAACATCTGCTTTCCGGTATTGAACTGTCATTCAATCGCCATCGAAGCCTAAAGGTTTTCCGCACGTGTTCTCCACGTAATTGAAACCATATTTTCGGAATTTATGGAAAGGAAAATTAGTTACGAAACGGCACCCTCTTCACTTTCCCTTCTTTCCGTCTCTTCTCCTTTCTGCCCCTTGCCACTTTCTTTATCGCCTCCTCTTCCTCCTATCCTCTCCCCTCCCCTCCGCTCGCATTCGTAAAAAAACAAGCCCACTCTCACTCTTTCTCTCATTCCTAATTCTACGTAGCCTGTCTCTCTCCACCCACCTGTTACCCACGTTCGTCCTACTCTCCCCTTGTCTCTAAGTAGTTAGAGTGACACTTTCATTTCTATCTGGTTATGCCACCGCTAAATAGGGACGTGTGGATTCATGGGCCTTTGATGAGCGACGGTATGTTATGGTTAAGAGGACGGTAAAAGAAAAAATGAAAATGTTCATTATACTAGTCCGCAATTTCTCCGCCGAACTAATTGCTTCTCTTCTGTCCCTCTCCCTCTCTTGGCCTAAAAAAGAATCCAGCGCCCAAGGAAGGTTAACAGGACAGGGCACACACAATATGAGTGGGATTGGATTAATTACATTGAAGAGCGAAGCGCCTAGGTTTAACACTTTGGAATTAAGAGCACCCTTTGGTTTATTGGAGGTTATTGGGCAAACTGAGGGGTGTGTCAACCAATAAGATGGGTGTAAAGATATTGTGCCAACCTGAAGAGTAACTCATTTGGCAGGGGAGGAGCTGTGTGTGAACACTCGCTGAAAAAGTACCACATACTCCGGTTTTCATTGAGTTATTTTTATTCTCGTGGTTTTACGGGCATTTTTAGGGGCAAATTTATTTGTTAATAGCTCACTACCAGGAGTATAATATATTTTAGAACGAACTTAACGTTCCAAAGACCGATTTAGGTACCTTCATAAACGATTAATAAGGACTATCGTCTTCATTGTGATAGTATTGGAAATGCCACGAACAAGTACTGTTAATTGAAAAAATATATTTGTATCACAATAAGTTTATGGATTTTTTAAGAAATTTTGTTTTAGTTTTTTTTTATTGACAAAAAATGCGTTAATTCGCTAGAGAATTATCGATCTAAATTAATGGTTGAAAATAAACTAAAGAATAAGCGATTTAATATCTAAACTTGAAAAAATAAGTTCTTCTCTTAGGTATCTCCAACAATCTTGTCATGGCTATTGAGGTTACCTAAGATTAATAAATACTTTTAAATTTGTATACTTATGTGCTTATTTTTTTAACTAATATATTTTTATCTTCGCCAATTGAATAAACGGTTCAGTCAATGATTCAATAAATGAAAATGTAGCAATCTAAAAAGTCGTGAAAGAACATTCCTTCATTGCGTATATGTCGTTCTTTATCCATTGTACAAAGTTAAACTTTAAAGCACTAACTTTATTCTGAGTGTAGAAACTTTAAAAAGAATTTCGATGATAAATATCTGTCATTGGAAGAATAGAAAAATAATGAGTCGGTAAACAGCTATTCATCGGGGCAGAATCCATTAGTCATTATTATTTGTTCATGATAACGTTGATAAAATGGCGATTTTCACATTGGTAGGTTTGTAATTTAAGTGATATATTAATAATTGAGTAATTACGTAATACATTTAAATTTCAATAGACCATTAACAAAGATGAGTCCTTCAACAAGAATATTAGTAGGGTATTGGTAATGAACTGGTCACGAATGTTAAACTACAACATATTATTTGACAACTTGAAGTTTATAGAAATTATTTAACTTTTTTTAAGAGGGTATTGAGATTGCGAGTTCTTATTATCATTTTTAAGTTGAACTTTTAGTAAAATAAAGTTATTCGGTTGGAGTGTATTTAATTGTTAAAAACTCTTCTCATAGATATTTAATAATTGTTGTGCAATTAAAAATATAGTTATCGGTGTTTTGCTTTCTCTTTACAAACGCTCTTTTGAATATAAAACATTTCAAAGTGTTTAATACGTTACATAAAATTTTGAATTGTGATCATATGTGAATAAAGTGCTATATTTTATTTTTTAAATTGTTATGCAATGCTACAATATCACTAATTTGGAGAGGCATAGGATTCTGCCTTAACAGAATTTTAAGTATAAATATTATTAAAGGAAAATTTGGTTTAAAATAAATGATTTGCGTGAAAGATAGGTGAGAAAAAATGCGCCCTTAATGCACAATTTTTGAAAAACCCTGCGAAAATAAAGTGTAATTTAAGAATCACTAAAGTTTTGTCGACAAACTAATATTAAATAATTGAAGAGGTTTATCATCGTGGATTAACGAACTAAAACAAAAATAATATATTGCATCGTCTAAAAAACCCCATCCAACAAATATTCATCCATGAAAAAAGACTCACGACTAAATATTTTTATCTATATCTTATACTATTTTGACGTAGAATGCACACTTATATTATACTTACTGTAATATTATACTTATTATAAAAATAATTCTCCCAATCACGGTTTATTGATTGTTTTAATTCTTAAAAATATTTATTATACAATATATAATACTAATTTGTCCTTTAAGTATTAATTTATAACCTACATATTTTTCCAAGGTCCTGGAACGTATTTCAATTTATAACAAGTAAGTCTATGAGAAATTGATATTCGACTTTCGATACTTCGACTTAATACAATGCGATTTTCAGGAGCGCATTAGAGTCGTAAGTCAACGACCTGCACAACCATTATCATTTGGTTTTCTAGTTACAAACACAAGTTATGCAGGAGATAATATTCGGGAATGCGATAGAATCGAATGATTTTGGCTATATTTTGACAGATGCATTAAGATAAACACTTTCTATACAGGTAAATTTTTCCATCGTGCACATTTTAATAGATTACTGAGCCTGTATTTATAAAGACGTTCAGGCATTTCTCCCGGCAGGAAAAAGATTTCTGGACAATCTCGAGCACAAACAGACGCAATGGGAGACGGTTAAGGAGTTATTTAATCCATCTTCACGGATGACCTCTGTTTCTCCCACGCAGATATAAACAATAATAATTGCGGTTCCATTTCCCATCTTCGTTCTTCCTTTTGTCTTTACAGCTTCCATCTATATAACCGCCCACGCAAGACTATTGGATCCAGCAATAAAATGACGTCCGGTGCAAAGAATAATGGCTGTGAGCGTCAACCGACGGCGACATTCCTTATAAAATGCACATTTAATCAAATTTTCCGAAGAACTATTGAATCCTCACAAGGGACATATCCGTTTTATGCCACGCAATAAATTATTTGCTCTAGATATTAAATTCAGAACAAATGCTTGGTTCAGTTTGTAAGACGCAGAATACGCCTAAACACTTCAATATTTTTTAACATTTGAAGATTATTATGAACAGGCCAAAGTGAATTTATCGTACCGTATATAATTTGTTTTAGGGTTAATGTTTTAAAATCACATTCTCCGGTATTTTTTTAATGCACACAGTGTGTGGATGAAGGTACTAGTTTTTCTGACAGTAATCAGTAAAATATTTTAAACTATTCCAATTTAAACAAAAGCTACTTCGCTGAAAATGTTAGTAAAAATTCTGAAAAAAATGAAAAATATTTCATCTTTTTCATCGAGACGTTATAATTTCGTGCAGCTTAACTAGTACTATAAAAATATTATGTATCTATTCATACAAAAAATAGCCGATTACAGTGAAACCTCTCCTATTCGGACAAATGTGTACTCTATAGAGAGGTAAACTATTTTCTTATATAGATGTAGTCCTTAAACTTTAACAAGATTTCAATTTTTACATGCATATACGTATTTTATGTTAAAAACTCATTCTTTATAAAATATAAAATATTTTTCTGTACATTTAGCTGTTTTAATTACATTTTCGTTTTGAATTGTTAGTTCACCCTCTAGTTTCAGTCCAGAGTCGTCGATTTTGCTCAGTTAAAAGTATTTTAATATGCTTATATAGCCCAAAGTATCGACATAATGTTTTAATTTGGAGGTAAATTGTCCTTCAGACTTTTCATATTCTTCGTCGTCTTATTTCCTCTTAAGGTTTCTGTGATTCACAAAGCCATTCAATGCTTCCATTTTCAACCGCTTCATTGGAGTCAACACAAACATATTCAACATCGTTCAGCGAAGAATTTCTTACGGTACTCAGCAATCCGTTAAATACTGAAACAGCAACTGCATTTCCGACGTCATCGATATATTCACAACCAAACAAAACATATCCTACTTTGCGAAAGCAGTTATTATTTGTAGAGGGTACTCAGCAATCCGTTAAATACTGAAGGATCAGCTGCATTTCCGACGTCACCGATACACTCACAACCTAACAAATCATATCCTGCTTTGCAAAAGCAGTTATTATTTGTAGAGGGGTTCCCTTCGTTCCATTCTGCACTAATCCAGTTTATAGGCTACAACAGGTCATTATTTTTGCACAAATTCAGAACGCTTTGATTATTTACACCATCCAGTTTTAAAACCAACTTCTTAAGAACCTTTTGGTGGTATTTTGCATTAAAGTTCTAAATAGCGTCCCGATTTAGAGATTGTGAGTCGGATGTGACATTGGAAGAAAAAAACATAATTTCGGTACTAATCAATTCAGTACATATCGGGATGAGATGCGCCGTTGTTGAGGAATATAACAAATTATTTTTCTCTTCTCGAGATTCATTTTTCTGTCCAACGTCAACAAACATTCCGCCATTATCTTCTCATTCATTTGCGCCTTATTGTTACATTTCCAGAAATCACAACTCTAGTATTGAAAAAATATCCTGAACCGCAAAAATGTTCTCGCTATTTAAAAATGTTTAGTGAATGACTGCATAGGAACATCTAGCTGAGATGACAAGGAGATGCATAGACATAAGCAGGGTGCCACCTAAGGGATGAGGAAATCCAACGATAAGATCTTTCTGTAAGGTGGGAAACAGAGTGGGAAATTTATAAGGTACTCATTGATGAGCGAAACTGTGGAGGAGGATCCTCGGGAGATGGTCTCCAACTGGGTCCTTTGTTTTGGAAGCGGAGAACTTCCACCTCAAAGGCACTGTTTTGGTCTTCTCATAATAGAGGTTTCGCAAATTGAGAGGAAGGAATTCTTGGTCAGGAAACAATGGATTATGGGTTAGAGGTCGATAGAATACGATCTCCAGCTTGTCCCCTGAGTTTGTAAGAGACGATTCTTAGAAAATTAAATTGGCACCATTCTGGTAAATTTAGCGTGGACGATAAAGGGAAGTTAAAAATACCGAGAGAACCATATTAACGTGTCCGTAATATGGAGTTTCCGCTATGGATAGAGTGTTTAAAACAGGATTTCCTATACTCCTAGTCGGAAGAGGAACAAAGGTGTTCTCGGCGAGAGGTGTCAATATTAAAGAGGTATCCATTAAGGGAGGTTTCACTGTCTCCATATGGAATAAGTCACTAAAGAGTACTATCATTGAAAATTAGTCTAAAATCAAGAAACGTTTCTAAAAGATACTTTAAAGTTTGTTCAGTAACATTACCGATCACATAAACAACAAATTTCCGAACGTTTAGTTGAAGATCACTGAAAAATTTGGCAAACAATTTATTCTTAATTACACTTCCTACAATTATCAAGTCGAAATTTAATTCCCACCATCGTTTCCTGCCACAAATTTATTATTTGTGTTCACTAGTGTAAAGTGAACTAGATTAAATACGACCGCGTATTCATTTAACCAAAATTTTGATTAAACATGAAAAATAATAATAATTTTATTCTTTCGCGGTGAGTTTTGACGGCTATAAACTACCTTGAAACTCAACTGCCAACGTGAAAATAAAATTTCAAAATGAAATTGATCAATTGAAATTTAAAGGATGAGCGACAACATTTTTTATTATCGGTTTCATATATCGTCGATTTTTTAGGTTTTTGGGTTCCCTCCGTATTGAAATGCTCGAAAAATGAAAAAAAACACGAATTAACGTAATTTACAACTTCCGGAAATCGTAAACTAGCTGCATTCAGTGGAAAAAAACCAAGCGTGTAAAATAAAAAGCTGAACGACCAAAGATGGAGTTAATAAGACATTGATAATCTCTCTGTCACTCGTCAAAGACCCGTAAAACGCGTTTTAGTGAGGGAAACGCACGGCAAACACACGTTTCTCGCAAATCGAAATGGTTCTTCGTGGAAAAGGGCCCCATACGCTCCCTCCCATATCCCTCCGAGCACTTTTAATCCCCACCTCCATCGCCACACCTTTCCCCATCCACCCACCCCCCTTCTTACTCCCCATTTCGCCTCTTCCCCCCCCCCTCTTACGCTTTTCACTCGGAACACTCTCCCACACCGCGGTTCCCCTCTCCTTTCCCAAACGCGAACTACCTCCACACCCCACGCACCAGCATTAGTCCTTCCCCGCCTGCGCTCCTCTCTCCTTTCTCTCTCCCCTCCCCCCTCCTCTCTCTCTCTCTCTCCACAACCTCCCACCTCTCTCTTTCTCCTCCCCCTTCCCGCTTCGCGAGAGTGTGTCCGCCGCTATTACGGTGTGCTCTTCTTCGCATCATATAAAGCCGCGGGTCGGACCGGTGGAAGGCATCAGTCATCACTGCAAGGTTCTGAAAGACGCAAGAGCCTGCGACCGCAGTTTTTTCCCGCCTCAATATAGGATCAACCTGTGGGATCGCTCTGTCCTCTAGCGCGCTCCTCAATAGGAACCTAAAAAAAGTGTCCAGTTCTGCGAATTCATCGAAAATCCTCAACTCTTTTTTTAAGAATTTCTCTCTCTCTCTCCCACGCACGAACGCATCACTCACGAAAAAAAAGTCATTCCGTTCGGAGTGAAAAAATTCGTCCGGATAAATTCGTCACATCCTTCATTATCTCATAGGAATAAGGGCTTATCCCCTCTCCGTTCGAGGTAAATATTTTCTCCGCACACACATAATCTTTCCGTGGCTTAAGTATTAACTTGCGGGAGAGTGTTTTTTTCGTTGCGTTCATTTTCCGAGGGTTGTCCTTTTATTAAAAAAAAAAGGTGTAAACAGAACCCGTGATTGGGGAAGGGAGTAAAGTGGGTTTGCGTTCGTGAAAGGCGTTAAGGGTTAGAGGGAATAATAGAGAGAGAGAGGAAGGGGTGTGTGTGCTGGTTTGTTGCCTGCCCTGTGCGTCTACGGAGTGAGGAGAACCTCTGAGAAGACCGCCACAATGACAAGAGTAGCCGTTATGTTCGCTTCGTCGCCGAGGTGCAGACTCCAGCCTCTCGTCCTCGCCCTACTACTGGTCGCGTGTTTAGCCGGTCACGCATGCGGTGAGTAAACGATGTCCCTTTCTCGCTAATCCTTCCCTCAAATTACGTAATCATATCGAACGACATCTCTACACACCGTCCGTCGATCTCGCCTTTAATCCACGCCGAGCTACATTAACGGTAATTAGTTTTTTTTTTCGAAAAATTTCTGCGACTCTGCGAAGATAATAAGTTTCGTTATTCCGATAAGATGCCAGTCGGAATCGCATCGCTTTGAGTTTTTCGGGCGGCGCAAGTGTGTGTCAAGTGACTCTATCCCTCCAAAAATACAGCCGTCCGCTTCATATGTAAAGTTACATTTTTGGTTCCCGTTCTTTTAAATGCGTCTTATCTTCTGACCTTTGAATTAATTATTTTTTTATGTTGCAAAAGTTTATTTTCCTCATTGCAGTTTTTTTAAACTATATTATTTTCTCATCAACCAAAATAGCAGTTTATTTCTTCAAAAGTTACAGTAACAAAACTTCTTTGAATATCATTTAGTATTCAGATCGAATTCCTAACCATATAATAAAGGTCTTTCTAAGAAATTCTTAATACATGGTTACGATGATACAGAATTCGTTTGTTTGAATCACATTTTACCCCTAGGAATATTATCAAAACTTCATATCAGGAGACCAACGATACAACAGAATTTCACCTAGTTTTTCAATTAGGCTTATAAATATATTAAGCGAATATTAAACCATTATGCATGAGATTTTTAAAGCATGACCGAACTACTGAATAATTTGAAGGTTTATATGATAGCAAATTTGTGATTTATTAAATATTTTCATTACATATCGTGGATATTTAAATAATACTATATCGAGGTAGCTTCATTTCATCTTGGTTTCGTTCATTTGAAAATGAAGCGATCTTTCTAGAATATACGTAGAATGACTGGTAAAAGAGAGAACAATTCAATAACAGTTAATTCGGTTAAAAGGATCGATAAAACAGTATTTTAATTGTTGAAAATAATTGTAATATAATAAAATATTTTTAAAATTTTATATGGAATATCTTTTAAGTGTATCTTATGAAATGTAGGTTACATCGAGCAAATGTACGTATTGATTCAGGGAGTTATTTCAAAATGGAACCATATTTGTTTCGTGTGATTATGAAGAAACATAGTTATTTCATAACTAATTTTATAAATACAAATTTCTTCTATCAGTAAAAAATCGAATAATATTATTAATTAACTTTTGTTAGATTAAGGATGTATAATTTCATATTACTATGAGTTCTTTTCGCAAATACAATAAAACCTCACTAATTCGGATTAATTTGGGGAAGGGATAGTCCGAATTAGTGAAAAGTCCGAATTATATAACACAATTATGTATTTTAAAGTCGTAGTTCATAAAAATAAGCAAATTTGTTCACAATCCAGCAACGTATGTTAATAATCACATTTTCTCATACGAAAGTTATTCACATATCATATTTGATTTCTTATCACGAACAACTGTTACATTACCTCACTTTTTCTAATAGGAAATGCGTAACTTTATTGCATAAACAAAATTGAATACAACCAATTCAAGTTAAATAGAACGCAAGGAATATGATTTTTAAACAACAAATTTTAATTAATGTGTTAAACGTTAATAACTTCAAATTTAATCAGATTTAGACGGTCCCACCCAATTGTATTGCCTTTTTTTTAATAAATCGGAAGTTTTCTGTTGAGTAAAGGTCCTATTGTAATGCCGTTTCATAGCGTCGTTCTTCATTTCTCTTAAAATAATTTTCGAATTCTTCGTCAGAATTAGCAAATTCAATAAGAGTAACGGGGAAACTTCTGAATTAGTGTAATTTCACTTTTTCTTCTTAACACATGTCACAAGCAATGAGTCAGCTATATAGTAGGCTTGCTTAGCTTAGTGTCTGCGCGGCAGTATCACTTCAAAAGTAATACTTATATTTATTAATTTCAGCTGGAAGTGCTCTTTTTAAAAGCGGAAAGTTTTTATAATTAGATATTATATTTTGATACTTATCTAAGCCGACAGGAAGTGGGAAATTGTATCAATAAATTCTTGTTTAGAAAAAATCTCCGTTCTGGGTAAATAAAATACGTAATTAAAAAAAAAGGCAATCCGAAATATAGATGGTCCGAATTAGTGAGGTCCGAATCAATTAGGTTTTACTCTACTCCAAATATGATATAAAATTCGTAATTAATCCATTGAGTAAAATAGTAAGGCTATTCCTCTCGGAAATCGCTTCGGATAAAAAATAGCTGGTTCTATTCCAATCTGCTCTCTTGTAATTAATAATAATTTTTTATCTTCTTAATAATAGAAAGTGAACGAATTATGTCAACCGATAAATAATCGCAATTATCCAAGCGCCATTTTAATTTATGTCATTTTGACATGTTCTTAAATTAGAGCACATATTTAAACAATACATGACGCTTTTTTAATTAATCTGAGCGAAGTAATCATAAGTCAACAAGAAAAAATAACTGAGCTAATATATCCACAACGGTTGATGACTAGTCCCTGCAAATGAATTACTGCATAATTGATCAGCCGTTCGGTGTTAATGTCCGATGGAGGGATAGTCTGAAGACAGATGTTCAATTAACCGCGCTCGATTTCATTAATTTGTCTGTCATGGCATTTATTGGTAAATAAAACAAAAATGGGTCCAGTAAGTTAAATGTCTCGTACAATTTAACGTTCATTTATTGATTCAAACGGGAACTGATTTTAATCCATTGCAATCCCAAATCCGTCCTTTTCCTTCACATTTTCTCTCTCTCATCTTCCAACATTTCAATTGTCACATCCTTAAAAACCAACTCTAAACATAATCAATGTCTCTTTTCGCTTTATATATATATATATATATATATATATATATATATATATATATATATATATTCTTTTCCCTCGATATACACAATGTTTCGTCCGAGTTTTTCATTTTGCGATTAATTTCACAGCTTATTTCTCCTTAACTACGTCCCCTGCTCTCAACACTTTGGAACACTTTTTTTTAAACAAACTCTGCATTACGGTTTACCACTCGATATTTATTTTATTCTCGGAAAGACCTTCGTCACCATTTCCTTCTGTCTCTTGGAAATCCCTCCGTTCTGTATAGAAAATTTTTTCGAATATCTGAAAATTTCTCCGTGTTCGAATGAAGCTGAGGAATTTTCGTTACAATTTTCTTAGACTAGTATCCATGCTCCTTAACGCGAGATAAAAGACTAGCGAAAGGTAAACGACAAAACTAGGTCAAAAATTATAATTCGAAAAAATGTCGCAATATTTTTTTTGTTGAGGTTTAAGATTTTCACAGAAGTTTAAATGGCAAAACGCTCTGGGGACGAGAGATACTTGAATATTCCGCAAGAAAAGTACGCCCTCTCTCAAAGTGCATATAAATTTCACAGAGGATTGCCCTTACTCATGCATTATGCTAAATCCGAGTGACTTTATGACCCATTATAAGCTTAAATACGCATTCTATACGTTTCTTTAAAACATTCCACTTATCTCGGTCCATTGCGCTCGATGGCGGACCTAAGGAATTTGGAAGAAGTAAGACCTAAATTGACAGATTCTAGACGCAAACGAGAAAAATGAATGTGAAATACTCTCTGCGGTTTGAAGCGGATGAAAAGCAGTGCACGTTCCATTTGGAAGAAAATTTCTTCCAAGGAGAAAAAACAAAAACATCTCGAATCTTTAATAACAAAATGGACGGCGTCCTTCCTTATCCCATTCTGCCGTTAAGATCTCCACCCCTCTTTTCCTTTCCTTTCTTTCCGGCATCATACATCCATTTCCTTCCTTCGTACTTATTTTTCGAGACGGCCTTGTGGATATAAATGCAGTTTTATGGCTGGCGTTACGTGGTCGCCCTAAGGCGACACATCGCCCGATTTTCCACTTCCAGAGATATGGAGTTGCCGCCACACATCCTTCCTCTCACTCCTTTCACTCGCCCCATAAACACCTTCCAGCCATATCTGCAAATCTTCGCCATATCTCTCTCTCTCCCTCCTTTCGCACTCTCTTTCTTCCCCAAAGGTATTCCCTCGATGTGGCTGGAATCACTCACCCACACCCGACATTTATACGACAGCTCTCTTGCTGCTGCTCATTTCGAGAAAGAATATCGAATCGGAGGAACCTCAGGAGTACGAATTTGAAAAGTAGAACGGTTTAATCTATAACAACAAAAATCGACGCGGTCATTTTAATATTTTTTGGGAGATTTGATCGATTCGCGTTTTATCATCTGAGAATTTCGTCCCATTCGAGTTTGAAATGACTGCTTTAAAAATACCGCATGCATGGATCGGGACGCGCTTTATCGGCATTGGATCATTATGCGAAATCATATCCTCTGACATCAATGTAGATTTTTCAATAATACTTTTTCTGTAGTTCTATTTGTTTTAAATAAACCATTTGTGAACAGAATATGGATTAAGATCTTCGGGGCTTGATCATATAAACGCATAAGCTTGAAATAGAATAATTAATCTCACGGTGGACTTCTACCTTACAGTCATCTTTTATGTAATCCAATCACTTTCCAGTATTTTATTTGTAACAATGCATCAACTTTATTAATATTTGTGCCCAAAATCTTCTTAGTGACCAGGCATTAAATGACATAGAAATTCGGCCTAGTATAAGCCTCATATTAATAAGTTGTGAAGACATAAAAAAGCACACCCAAAAGCACATGTCCGCATCCACGAGAACATTCAATATAATAGAGACAATAGGCACATATATTCCAGAATTATGTATAGGAATCCCCATAAAACTAGTCTTGGACCGAGACCCTTCCGCTTACTCCTTCGCATCGTAACTTTCTCAACCGCGAATTCATTACTTTATTGCTTTCACGCCGTCTACACCACTTCCCCCCTCTCCCTCTCTCCTTTCCCCATTCTTCCTTCCTTTCTTTCACGTATTTCTTACCCATCCAGACCTTTTTTTTATGCGGCGCCGTTTGCGTCTTAAAAGCTCCTCCTCGTCAAACAAACCGAATAATATGGCGATAACCGGAAAAGCAGTGAAGACATCCCGTTAACGTCGCTAAAGGTCACAGGAAATTGATAATCCCATAAAAACGAGGAACTTGTTATTATCGAGCATTTTGTGTCGTATGCAGATCAAGATCGCATTATTAGATCAGGTTGTGAGGGACCTGGAGGGAGATTTTAGCAAAACGGATTATTCGAACTGCCAATTTAAAAGAAACAATTCCTCTTCTTCGTGGGTGTGAAGAGCACGTGTCTCATTCCATTGGTGACAAATTTTGATGATTTAATTAGAGCTATAAATAAATTTCGTAAATTTCATTGAGCATAAATGGATGTATGCAGACACTTGTTTACTTAAATGGTATTTAATTTTTAGATTTATATTATATATCAAACTTTACACTAATTGTTTATCAATATAAAGACAAATATCCGATTTAAGCGAGCGATTTATGAAATTTTACTAAATAAAACTTAAATAATTAAGAAATTCACTGAAGTTTTCTTCAATTGGTTAATTCAACTATTTCCACCATGATGGAAGAAACATATTTATAGTAGGCAATCAACTACACAACTAATTTCGTTGTCAAATTATTCATAATTTTCTAATTTGCTGATGATCGTTAAGAGATCATCATTTATAAAATAATACCATAACTTTATTTTATGGATTAAAAAATATTGACTAATTTTCTAACTCTAGTTTCAGTTCATCATAAAGAAATGTGATCTAGTTAGTGAAAACATGTTTGCTACATTTCAGATTAAATTATTTATCTCGATTTCTTTACCACACTCATGTTTACAGTCATATTTTTACTGATATCGCAAAAGATTCATATCTTCCTAAGGCGCAACACATCAATTATATCATATCAAATATTTACATCCTCTTGGACTAATGCAACCATAGCGCAGAAGATTGATTTCTTCGGCCTCAAAAAATTTCATTTCCTTTATCTTTGCTTTCAAACTGGCGAAGCAAATATAATATGAAAGGATACGGATCAGAGCCGGTGAGCGAGCGATCCCAAAGTCTGCATGTGTTTTAGTGATCAGACTTGCATTGATATCTTCCTTGGGTATTAATCAACTTCGGCGTCTAAAATAAGAGTGATCTCTGATTTTTTGGGCTAACTAAATGTTATATTTTAATCGTACCTTGGCCAATCAAATGCTTCAGAATGTCGCTCGTGCGACAGAAAATATCGTTTTAAGATTCTCTTCGATAATATGTGTATTCTGAATGGGGGAAGGGTACGAAGAAAAGAATTCAATGTATGTACATTTACGCATCCTGGTCTGCTCGCTTCGAGATATTCGATAAATCGTAACAATTCCTTCGTCTCGGATGACAGCGACGCACGTATACTTTTGGGTGCAGGAAAAAGGTTTTATAGCTTACAGCAAAATATCTCCTTCGACCAAAGTGGAAATCCGTCTTAATACATTCACATATGTTATAATAAATGCATTTCTCGTGAAACAATTCTCTTAAGAAATCGCTCGCGTGATCCCATGGCGGCAGCCGTGTAGCCTGCAGAGATTTGCGAGGCATTAAGCGACTTTTTCTAGCATCCGCTACAGTTCCGAGAAGATAAAAATCACGCAAATATCACAATCAAATTTAGTTACTCGAAATAAATAATTTATGCCGTCAGCAATACTTGCGATTGCGAATAGTTGGTTGGGTGGCATTACCCACAGGATAATACATTAATTGCATCTCAAATACGCGTGTAGCATTCTTTTACTCTAAAATTCTTAAAACAATCAGATAGATTAAGGGATTTAATTTGATATATTAATATATAGTTATATGTAATAAACTATATAAAAAACTAATGCTATTTAATTTTAAGTGAATGACATGTAGGCCTTTATATGATATGTGAATACGTCCATAGTCATTCCAATTCATATTGAAGAATAATCGAGGCAATACCGAAAGATCTCCCTCATCTGCTCTCACCATCACAGTCTGTCTCAGGGACAATGTTTCCCAGGCGACGAACAATTCCCTTTGGGCATTGCGTGACGCGAGCATTTATCAGAGTCCTCTTCGTTTGTTTTTCCCCAAACATCTGATAGATAGCGTGGCGTTTTGCGAGGGCAGTGACACGGAAGGTTTTATTTCGGAATAGAAATGGGCATGGAGAAGAGATGCATGGAAACAAGGAGGGTCTATGGAGGCGGAGGGGAAGGAAAAGTGAAAGGCGGCGGCGACTGAAGGAGAGCGGAAGGATGCCGCCGCAAAACATTCTCATTTCCTCCTCAAACATAAAATCTCGATTCCCGTCTTCTCCCTATCTCTCTCGTTCTCTCTTCCTTTCACTCCTACGAAAATATCGATCGAGAGGTCGAATTGGATAAAAAAACTTTTCCGAAATCCCCACTGCTACACGCCCCTTTTGCCACCTGTTGGCCCGCTCGCATTGAGGTGAAACATTTTCAGTTTTCGAACTGACCTAGCAACCGAGATGTTTGGGTACGTCTTCGAATTAGAGACGATTAAATTTCTGGAGAAATACTTTTAGATCTCGTACTCAGTTTACGATAACTTCACTCTTGGAGTTGCATATCACTAGTGGTTCAAAATTAGTGCCCCATATCCAATGTTTTTGGGGTAAAGTAGTGAAGAACAGGGTGTGTTCGTAGTTTTCAAAAGTGTTGCAGTAAAATGAGCTGATAAAAGAGCATAATTTCGTCTGACTAAAATTATATTTTCCGGTGAAATCATTCCGAAAAGATCAGATGTTGTTGTCAATGTATGCAATTTGGACGTAGTGATATTTCATAGAAGTAGCGTAACATATCCAAAAACTTGAATGCGCATATTTTAATTACCTTCTATACAGCTCGGATAAAATTAGTACGTCATTAAATTTTGGACAAATAAATCTCAGAAGATATATATATATATATATATATATATATATATATATATATATATATATATATATATATATATATATATATATATATATATATATATATATATATATATATATATATATATATATATATATATATATATATATATATATATATATATATATATATATATATATATATATATATATATATATATATATATATATATATATATATATATATATATATATATATATATATATATATATATATAATATATATATATATATAATATATATATATATATATATATATATATATATATATATATATATATGCTCTCCCGTTTCCGTTTCAAATATAATTATCAGCTTCACTGACTGAAGAAACAACGACTGTTTTACGAGCACTCCAAGGCGACGTAATTTAATTTTTTTTTTGTCTTTCGTCGTCCGTACAGAATTCTTCTCCCGAGATACAAGTCGATAACCGAGAATTACAGCCGATTTCCATCACTGAGCGTCGGAAATTTCATTTGTGTCATCACGCCACACTTACTTAGCTCATTACTACCAGTAAGCTCACGCATCCGAAGGGAAGGGCATCCAATTAAGATGAAAAACACGTGGAGTCGTAATCATCGCGAAGTTCAGAACGGTCTCGAAAAAAAAATACGCGCCACTCGTTATCGGCAAATCGTCCGCCGCTTTTAGTTTCATAGTGCGAATGTTTTTGACCATTATCCGATGCAGTTTTCATTAGCGCGAGTCCCGGCGAATTGCGGACGCGTGTTATATATTTTTTATTGGGGTCGCAGATCCTCAGGAAGAGAGGAGAGTGAACGTTGTCCGAAAAAGGAAAGGAGGACGAAGAGAGAAACGAGGCTGGAGAGGGTAGGTCAGGAAGGAGGGAAAGGAGTCGTTAAAACGAAAGGGAGAGAGTGTGATCTCTCAACCTGTCAGGTAGCTCTGCTTTCTTGGTCCGTTTCTATAATCTCCCTCCACCGCCTCCCATCGCCCTCTTTTTAGGCGTCTCCCTCCCTCTCTCCCTACTTCCTCTCTCCCACTACCTCTTTCCCACTCCCTCTCCTTTCTAACTTCCTTTTCTTGCCCTGCGCCCTCTTCAAAACTCCACCCACTTCAACGTGTTTTCCCTTTGTGATTAAGGTGTTTTTTTTCACCACGATTATTTAATATATCTTTTCTTGGAGTTGACATATATTGAACGGTAATTCTTAAAGGTAACTTCCAATCAATCCTTAAAATAGCGTGTTTTTTTCTTTTTTAAAGCAAATCTTATTTATTCCTGTCCAATATTTCAAATGTTTTATGCAGTAGAAATTATTATCCTTTTGATTTGTAGATATCAGTGATATTGACAATTCTCTCTGGGAATTCGACACGCCCTTAACTCTTCGAGGTATTCAGTGCCATCTGTTTCGTGTCATCATCCTCCATCATCGGTTGTGAACTCCCAACATTCTCTTGCTTAATTTAAGTTTTATTAATAGCTAAAACTGCCACCAATCCCAATAAACGCGAATGTTTTCATGGATGATCCGTTTTCCAAATCCCATTTGTTCTTGTACCACGAATACATTTAATCGCGTCGTAAAACCTCAAGCACCAGCGTTTGAAATTGTCTCCATCAAACCATCCAGAATTGTGCTACACAGCAATAACCGATGGCACCGAGAATTCCTGAAGTCGTAATCCCATTTTATCTAAAGAGCGCCGCGACGATAGAAATAAAACTGGACGATTTTCGAGCTTGCTGCGGATCTCGGGCAAAAATTCATTTTTTTCTAAGGCGAAGTAATAATTTTGCCTCCACTTGGGTAAAAAAAATTCTGAAGGAAGAAAAGAGCGAGAGAAAAAGAGAAAAAGACGAAAAAAGTTTGCTGGAAAGGCCGCTAAGGGCGCCTCTGTCACGCGTCGATCCACCTGACCCCCTGGAGGATGCGACCATTTTGTAACGAGAGGGAATGGGAGGAGGAAAAAAACACGGAATAGGTTTTGTGCGAAGGCGGATGTTTTGCCGCTGATGGAAATAGGTGCAAGGGATTGGGAAGGGAGGGAGAGGGGGAGAGAGAGAGGAAGAAGTAAAGAAACGCTGTAGGATAAACGGAAACGGGAAAACTGTATCGGGTGTGTAATTACGAACCCGCGTCCTCAATCGCTGTGATCCCCGATTTGGCGGTTAATCGCGAATTCCGGTTGAAGAAAGAGGCCGCTGCTAAAATAGGAATTTTCCCGGATTCCGAAAGCACGAACGGACTTCATCCTTTATCTACAAGTAAACATAAAAAACAATTTCGCTAGCAGATTAACATTCCAAAAATAATGATTATTTCTTAATAAATAAAAATAAATACGTGCGAGGCCTCACCCGCCATGTTACTTTTCATTATTTGCCCATTAAAGGATGCCTCATTTTGCTAATGGAATTTTAGTGTAGGGGCTAATTGAATGTACGTGACTTTTGCCTCGGTCGGAGAATTTCATTCAACGGAAAGTCATCTACTTCAAAAAGATTTCTCTCCCAATACTTCTCTCACTTCCAAAATGTGTATAATTTGCTGAGAGAAGCGTAAGTAAAAGTAATTCATTAGTTCTCCGTATGAAACTAATCACTCACGTGCATAATATTCAGAATGACGCATCCTACAAAGAGAGAATACTTTTTTCAAAATGGTACTAAACGGTATGTCACGATTTCTATGCGGTTCACTATTCTTTTTACTGTTCGTAAATAAATTTATGAGTTCGATGTTATTTTTAATTATCCGCAAATATCAACATACCTATATCATTTTTTGACGTTTATCAACATTTTCCGAAGTGGAACTGTGGAATCTCTACTACTACATACATGGAAAAATATAAATCATTTTGAAATTTTTCGGTAATTGAAAAAGAAACTTTTTGTTCTCATTATTTTATTCTTCTAACCTCAATTAGGATTCATTAACAAAGCAGAAAATAAATGTTAGAATTCTTGTAATAAAATAAGCCAAATGACAGATTAAATTCATTCATAAACAACGACGGAGTGACAGTGGTCTTTGGCGTCAACATCTTCTGCGATTTTTAACTGAATTTAACTCACATCTTATGAACTAAATAATTAAATTTTCTGTAAATTATTCATTGTGAATATTGGGAATGCAACTATTTGGGAATCTTTCACTAAACAAAGACAAAATATTTTAAATGAAACAGAGGATATCATCTGTTGTCATAAAAAGAGCATTTGCGTAAATTTACATCTGATAGCCAACCTAAAGTTAACTTAATTCGGTGGCAGCATTTAGAATCGAAACATTCCCTTATCGTTAATCGCCTTTGGGAGTAGGATACATTAAGACCGTTCATTTTAAGTGTAATGCGCGTTGACAATATTACGAATTGAGAACTCCATTGATAACAAAACGCAAGCACAAAGTAAAACACGAGTTGAATCGAACGTCGGGCAAAGTAAAGTCAAACACCAAGGAAAATAAATGTTTTATCAAGCGAAAGCACCATTTTAATGGAAACCGTATTTAACTGTCCACTTTTGGACCTCACTAAGCGTATTTATTTTCCCTTAACGCAATCTAACGCCGAAATGAACTAGGCATTAGATTAGATTAGATAATCAAGCGATAACGTGGATCCTGACGAAAAGCTGTACAAAGCGAAATGAAGGACGGGAGGTGGTGTTCGAGTAGGAAAAATGAGGGCATTCGGTGGAAAGAAAAGAGAGTTGTCAGGTTAGGAGAAAATATGGGAAGAAGGGTAGGAGAGGAAAGATTAGGTGGGAAAAGAGTCCCGCGCCAGCAGGCGCATAAGGGTTAGAGTGGATCAAGTTTCATCTCAGTCCTCCAGCCGAGGGCGTCCAACGCCTCCGCTTCTGGGTCCGTGGGACGGAGGAGGGAAAGAGGCGGAGGTTTTTTGCAAGGAAGCGCTGAAATGGAGAAGGAAAAGAGGGACGTGGTGATGTAGGAGGGGCGTCAGTTCCTTTCCTTGTTTGTACAATCGACTGGCATTTGATGGCGTGGGCGAAGGGGTGGCTACCGAAGCAAGCGTCCGACAGTCGTATGCAAACCTCTTCACTATCCTGTAACCCGTTGACCCTCTAACGCGCTCGCCCGCTCTTCTCCCTTTGTCCTTCAACCCGAGCACTCTCTCTCTCTTTTTCCACATTCCGGCTCAATTGCCTCCTCCTCCTCCCTCTTTTCTCTCTCTCCCTCCACTCTCTCCCTTCAAATGGCAAACAAGGACCCCAATTCCATTCCGTCGCAACGCAGCTGTTTTTTTTGTACCCTCTCTCGCACCCTTCTTTGTTTCCCCTATTTTTTAAATCCGACCCACTACTCTTTCCTTCTAAACATAGGCACGTACACTCCCATACACATCCGCGCTAGAAAAATATGCATCTCTTAAACTCCAAGCTCTCTCTCTCTGTCTTTATCTCCAAGCAATCCATCTTCTCTCGTCGTTTCATAACGTTAAATTAAAAATCTCCCTTCTAACCGTGAGTATTCGTAGATCTCCACCGACGACCTCTCTACCTGTTCGGTTAAAAAGCATTACAGGTCTCGCTTACGGTTTTGAGGAATTGCTTCATTCGATATCGGTAATAAGTATTTTCATCTCTATAAATTACCATCCACGCTACCTATGGCGCGCCACAGGAAACTCTTTTGCTGCCGTTAATGATTATGTCATATAAATTTCGTTTAAATGTCGAAATCCTTTGGAAGTTCATCTCCCAAAACTGTTGAGAAAACAAACCAATAGGGTAAAAGTCAGACACGTTAATTTTATACCAATGAGGTAATGCTTTTCTCATTAAGAAAACGCAAGAATGACCTTTTCATTTCATTGTTTTCCTTTCCGTGCGAACCTTGTGCTATGCAAATTCCTAACGAAAAATGATAATATGGAAGTTTTGATCTCTTCTATTTATCAGGGAAGATTACCACAGCGTGTTCCACCCAAGTGAGAATAAGTATTTGTAATACTCTAAAAGGATTTTTAGACAAAATAAACATATATATATATAAACTCATCCAGGTCCCTATATCAGCACCTAGATAATCGGATGGAGTCGCGTTCTTTCCTTTATCTCACATTAACCAGTTATCTTATTTTGAACTTTTCTATGTTCTTCCGACCCTGCATTACGCTCTGATTTATGAGTCTTTCTTTTTAACACGTCTTTTTGAGTGTTTTTAGCCATCACGTGAATCTACGATCGTTTTTATCCCTTCCGCCCATGCTCATCTGCCTTTCTCCCTTGCGAACAAAACATTTTTCGAAAGAAGGGTATGACCGCAAGAAAAACAGATTTGGTTTTATGGTTTTCTAGCTGGCTATATCGATCGGTTTAACGTTTTAGGTACCCACATGCTCTTCCGAACTAAACGAGAATGGATTTTTTCTCCTAAGTGTGACTTATTTCCATGCGCGATGGTGCTTTTAAACATGAATATTTGCGAAAAACTTTGCCGAAGTAATGTTTCATTAAATATCTTCGCTGAACTCAGAACTAAACATCTCTTCCCATTATATGTGGCTGCATCCTCGAGCTATAAGCTTATAACAAGGCGGCTTTCTTTACTTCTAATACTGAAAGTTATCCCGCCTAAAATCGTCATATATGTTACGACTAAACATTTTTAGATGCTTCTTTTCTTCAAAATAGAAACGAAGAAATTTTTTAAATACAGCGATGAGAATCATATCTTATTGTTTAAAACTTCTAAATGCTCCGCTTATTTTAAAAAATACATTACACTAAAAGACGGCGGAATTCGAAATAAAAAGAAAATTTATTCCATTTCTAATTATTCATGTTAAAATATCAGTTTTACTCAATTTAAACCTAAACGATTTTGCGTGAAAGAAAAAATATAAACATGTACATAAAATCCGTTTGAAGTAAGGATATTTCTATTATAAAAATAATTACGACTAATCAGCTTGGAAACTACAACTGTTTGACATTCTTCATATAAAAACTATTTTTTTATCTTGCTAAAAACGAAAGCGTAATTGAACAAAATAAAATCAAAATAGAGTATATGGAACAAATTTAATGCCTTAATTTTCAACCAACAATTTAAATTGTTTTACCTGCTTGAACGTGGGATGAACCACAAACTAAACTATTTTCAACTTAGCAACTAACGTCGCTCTTTCCTTACTTTCAGGTTCCTGTCTTAGTTATGGACACTCGTGCTGGGGAGGTGAGTTGATTTTAGTAATTAATTAATTAGTTACCCTCGCTGTCCTTGAATTTTGGCAAAAGTTAAGTTTGAAACAATTACTTAAAATTCCCCAAGATTAAATCCTGACTATATTTAAGAAAACCACCGGCGAGAAAAATTAGTAATATTTCTCAGGATAAAAGCTTCTTTCCTCGGAGGGCCCCGCCGTCAAATCTCTGATACAAAAATTTCAATAAGGTAACAGTAATTTACTCTAAATGAAGCTTCTCGCAGACATTGTGATCTGCCTTTAACTAAACTACATCCAAGTTTCGTTCAGCGACGCCGATGGGTATACCGCCCACCTTCAAATAGACGCTGTAAATCCCATCTTTTATTTGCTCGGCCGATCTGGAATCAATCAATCATTGAACAATACGAACTTCAGAGGTGGGCGCTGTGTTCAGTGCCTCTTAAGCGCTGGGATATCGCTACCTTCAGGGGTCGAATATAATTCGCCCAACATTCAACGAAATTTCACTTAACCGATATGTTTTTCAAAACTTTTGACCCAGTTACCTAATGATGCTGACACAATTTGCATCCGTTTTAATTTATTTGAGGATAAAGCTTAAAACCTATAAAAAAATCATTTCGGGGGTCGATGCAAATATATTTACCTTCATAAACCTATACTTCAAATTAATCTTAACGAAATAGCATCGTATCTTTTTCGAATCGTATCAATACCAAAATAACACATCTTAGTGATGGGAAATGTTGAAACAGGTGAAAAACATTTTATTGTAGTTTTTTTTTAACTTCAGTTTATATCATGTAAATGACAAAAAAACCTGTCAGTAGAATTTAAAATTCATATAACAGATGCTCATCGGCACAATTTCTCCATGTATTTAATTACACCCTAAAACATCCACTAAGCTCTAGGTTAATGCTAAACCATTTTAAGAAGAGCATAGTCGCTCATAGATATTAGATAACTAGCGTCTATTTGTGTGACATTTCTATTATCAACGCTCCTTCAGAAAGAAAGTACCTATCTAAAGTTGATGGATAGCTCAACAATTTATTTGATTTTTTTAGACACTCTTTAGATGCGGTTGATACAAGGATGGGATGTTTACGGGTTCTATCAATGTGTTTGCATAGCGATAAATGCGACGTGATTGGAGATAGGCGAAGACAGCTCAAAGTGGATGGATGAACGCCGCCACTTCTCCCATACCTACGAAGATGGCGATAGGAGGCAAGAAAAATAATGGCTCGAAGATAGCGTTTCAAAATACAAGCAAAATTAACTCCTAAATCGCTGATCATTAAGCGGCTTGAAGTTGACTTAATCTCATTAATAATCCAATTCATAATATTCAAATGTGCCTTTAATTTATGTCAATCATTCTTCTTGATGCGACAGCGTTTTTTGAGCCATAGATTATCGACTCACGTGAGCAATATCTCGTAATTTCAATCCAGTCTTTCGCCGCAAGCCGATCGCGGCGATAACATCCATCGAATCAAATTTAGAACGGAACTATTGGATCACAGAGGACATTTTATTCTTTAAAATATCCAGTGGCATTATTTCATTCGAAAAAAGCTTATCAAGATTATGGAAATTATTCTCTTAAAAAGTTTTCTAATGTCATTCTTTTGTTTATAAATTTTCGTTTGGAACTTCTAATTTATTTTTAAAATATTTTATTACCTACTGATAAAATAATTTTGTATTTCGTACATCTTTGACACGGATATTTTAACCCTGCTGAAAGTAAAAGACAAATATTACCATCTATAAAATCAGTAACAAGGTGACAGTAATCATGTTAGGAATAATTGAGGATTCTTATCACGTAGAAGCCTATTTCTTCTTAGTAATATATTACGTGAGATGTCTTTAGATGGATCTTTAAGAGAAAACTGTATCTAAAAGGGTTGAACATGATAGTACATCGTTTGATTCTCTACCTTTTGATTCTTCAAGTAATCAAATTGGATCGCGAAAGATAACTTGTTATTATGATTACCTTTTCATTGACAGAATCCTCAAAAGTAAAATATCCTATGCTAAAAAAATGCTCATTTATTCTAGGGTATAATTAAAAAATAATTAACAATATTTTCTATATTATGACAGAATTGAAAATGCATTTCTTATTAGTAACGATGAATGTAGCTCCGTAATATTTCTTTTTAATTCCATTCATTCGATTACTGAATTCTATCAAGCAAAATTTCGAGTCTGTACGGAAACATTTCATTAATAACAGAATCCTCGGAACGCTCGAGTAGATGAGAAATTAAAGAATAACCAAAAACTCTTTTGTTCTCTTAAAGTTGTCGGAAAAATACAATCCTAATGAGAAATGAATTTATTTTCCTTTTATCTCTTTACTCTGCGCGATCCTTTATCAACGTTCAATTTTTCTTTACGTCCCATTTGAATCAACATGACATTAGAGCTTTCAAAGAAATACTTTCCTGTATTTCGACTTAATTAATTTCATTACATCTTTTTGCAAGATCATCGGAAGAAAAAAGAACTATGTTTTTCATTCTTTATTCCATTCCTAGCCATTTCAACGAGTACAAAGTTAGAAGCGAGGATAAAAATCTTCATTTTTCCACATACACTCCGAAGAGAACTGTTGCAGTATCTGGCCAAAATTTCGTCCTATCTCTAAATTTATTTTCACTTTACATTCACCTGATTCGTAAATGGTTTCCCCTCCTCGCAGATCCTAGCAGTTTCTCTAAGCCGTGACACTTTTTCATTTCCTATAGTAAATTATATGAGTAAGGCTGGCGGTTAAATGAATGAAATAATCGATTCCAGTATTCGCACGAAACCATTCCATAGCGTAGTTTTTTCAATGGCTATTCTGGAGTTTGAAGCGCCAATACCTCGCAGTCGGCAAAGAATAGATATTCAGGAGATGGATCCGTAAATTTCGCGGAACCGGTCCTTCAAATCCTATTCGCCGCCTCACGGTTTCCGGTAACATGCAAGGGAACAATGACAGCCTCCCCCTTTCCCCTCGCTGTCTCCGCCCCTCCCACGCTAACAAACACAACCCTCTCTCCCTCCCTCCATCCCACGATAACGAGGTAACTCCGGAGATGGCTGTCGACGCCAATTTCAGCAAGTATGCGCTCTCCTTTATCCCTCCCCCACCACTTCCCCCTCACCTCTAGCTTAGGAAGATTCCTCAATTTTTGCACCCTCCTGAGTTCCGTACATATCCGTCCACATCGAACTTTTGCCTGTCTTTCCCTTTCTCCCTCCATGTCACCCTACTTCCCCCCCCCCTCTGCCTCTCCCCCTCCATCCCACGCTCTATCCCTTCTCCCTTTCTCTCCGTGCAACCCACTCGCGTCTGACACCAACGATTTCCGCACCTAATTTCCCGCGTCCTCGTTCCACCTCTCTTTCTCTCCCACCCCCACACTCCTCCTCCCCTCCAACCCCACCCCCTCCCCCCCCCCCCAATTCGGAATAGGTGGAGCAGTAAAGTAAGATGGCAGAAGAAGCTATACGTGCAAGGCATCAATGATAGCCGATATAAGTATGGCTTTGAGCGATACGCCCGGACATGTTGGGATCCTAGTTTAACTGAGGGAGACCAAGAAAAAGTGTTTTCTTAAAGGAAAGCTGATAAATTTATCGTGGGTCTACGAGGATGTTTTTATTTTTATTTTCTCCTGACTTGGGATAAGAGCTAGTAGTAGAAAGAACTAGTTGTAATGGAGATTACCTATATATGGCATGCAACAATTCATCATTTATATATAATAGGTATATACTTTAACGTTTTTTATAATAAAAAATCCTTTCACGTAAAAATGTAATTTCAAGCCCCTTTCCTTAGTTTAATCATCTACTTTTCAACATGATAAACTTTAAAAACTCTTAAAAAATTCGAAGAAACCATCAAAGGTTTATTTTTTGATAAAGTGCTAAAATAACGAATACATTAATACGATAAAAATCTTTCCGCTTATATTATCATATGATTAAAATGGCAACAAAGTTTCAAATAATATATAAAATGGCACACAAAAATGTTTCTAAATCAGCAGCGGCATATTTACTACGTATTATGAAAAAAGGGATGCTGATTCTGCAAACATTAGCTTAATGGTGTAGGCCACAAACGAGTTTCGCGATTGTACATCGGTGTCCTGGTGCACGTACGCACGCACGCACAGGCGTCTCAATGGACCTCGCTATGATGGCGATGCGGATATATATATATATCTTGTATATATGTGAGAAGCCGATCTCTTGGTCTCATAACGTGAGTGGCGAAAGGTGCGTCTGTTGCAAGGAACGTAATGCTCTAATCCAATTCCCGACCCAAACGGACTCTTAATCGCATTATGGCCTACACTCCTCTCCATCTCCTTTTTCGCTAGCAAGAGGCTTCTGGCGAATCGTCCGACGGTAAACCTCTCTCTATCTCTATATATATATCTCTACATCCTTTCTTCGAAGCTGTTGGGAAACACTTAGCTGAAACTGGTTCGTCTCATCGATCGGGACTCCCTCCTTCTATATACTCCCCATCCCTCAAAACTCCTTTTGCTCCGTGAAAGAAGAGTGTTTTCTTTTGCACCTGAGATGTTTCGCCATCCGAGTAATTAACCCCCGAGAAAGGAAAAATATTTTTGTCCAGCGCTTTTTTTTAACCTTTCATAAATTTTATTGGAGAGAAAAGTGGGAAGAAGCCATCGTGAGAAACTTTTTTAAAAGGGAGCGACGAAGGAAAAACTCGAAGCATTAGAGATATAATCAACATAATGCACGATCACATTCTATTTAAATAACTGTATAGGTTTTAATAGAAATGCAAGGATGGATACACACAACGATGTCGAAGGCCATTTCAGTTTTTCCGCCTGAATGAATGGCAATACCACATCATAAACCCACAATAGACATGTTGAGTCACATCCTTTTCATGCATATAATTAATCCTAACGTTTGGAAAGTATAACAGATTAATCCTATTGGATCTTATTAGAATGTGGGCGAATTGAATGCACCACGATTGATTTCTTAATTCAAATATTGGAAAATAGCTTAATTGTGCTAAGCAATAGCATCACTGACACATTCAATGAAAATACTATATCCAGGTTTTAACGCTAAATTTATTGCATATAATTCTCTTCAAAATTTCCTGACTCTCTCGACTCGCATTTAATAATTTACATTTTGATTGATTCCCACTACGATCGTTTTATGTTCCCTTTTTCAGCTCATGGAAAGAGGAGCGGAGGTCCCGGTTCCGGAGATGCTCTATTGGTTTCCGATGGGTCCTCAGGACCCTTGCCACCGCTCTCCCCACTCTCCTCGAGTTCCTCTTCTTCTCCATCAGAACCTGATCCAGAAGCCTTATGGGTCCTCTCAAAGCTAATGGCCACCAAGGGAGTGGTTCCGGACGACAAAGCCGGGGAAGAAGCTCTATCCAACGATTCGAAGGACTTTAACATATGGCAGAGGCTGCTAGACGCAAAGAAAGCCCAGAAATCCCAAGGGTAATTTATAAATTAATAATCGAATGTCTTTATATATCATTTCCACTCCCTTAGAAACAGCCCATCACCTCCTCCAAAATAATAAATTTCATCGTTCGCTTGTTTCGGAAGCAAACATCAATTTCATTTCCCAACTATTTACAGGACAGTGCAAGCAGAAGAAGCCGAAAAGACCCATCACCAATCGGAGGGCGGTTCTGTTCCCTCCGAGTCAAGATTCGAAGATGTCTTAAGTCTGGACGGTACACAGAGGATGGATGAAATCGAGAGGAGGAATATGTTGGTATCGGGAGACCAGTCAGAAAAGGAAGATGATGGTGACGATTTGGCACAGATTGAGGGTGAGGAGGATCCTTCAGCTGAAGAGGACGAGGAGTCAGATGCCGAATTTGGAGGCAGGAGGAAAGAAGGAAGGAGATATAGATACAAGCTCCAGGTGAGTCTCTATAAGAATCCTGAACCACATAAATAAAGCACGCTCATGTCAATGACAACAGATAACTAGATGCCAAAACATGACCTTAAGAAGAGCAATCTATGAAACCGAATGCTGTTTTAACCATGACAAAAATATATAGAAAATTTTTGGCTAAATTCGGATAAAAAATTCTTTCTGATTCATGCTGATGCATTATATTTTTCAAACACTTTATTCTTAAGAATATTTCATTCTCTTTACAGAAATATTGGGCCAACAGGAAAAAGAACCGCCGCCCTTCCTACCACTACTACCACTGGTAATAAGTAAGATGCAACTGTTTTTCCTCTGAAAAAATAGGTTAATTGATTGAAGAGCAATCACACCATATATTTCCGTGTTCTATATATTTTTATTTATTGAATTTTTTATCACAAATGTCTACATTTCAAGCTGATAATACTATCTCAGCATTCTATAAAGAAACCAGTATACCAACTTGCAGTTAGTTTTGTTTTATATCCATCAAAATTCAAGTAAAAGTTAAACTGGAGTGAATCTCAATTTTTATTCTATTTCAAATTATTTTCTTGGGCTAAATCTATGGTTTATATATTTGTGTACAATATTTATTTAGAAGAAACAGTTAAAATGTGATAACTAAATATTTATGCTGTTTTAATAACAAGTAAAAAAGTCATAAATTTTCAGTCAAACTTGTGTTAAGTTTGCTGAAATTTGTTATTTATTATTGTTTATAATTGTCATGATTCAGAAAATAAAATGAAATGTTTCCTCAATGTCTGTGACTATGTTATATTGAATAAATATGTTTTACAGCAGCTAAAAGTGTATTCAAATGCAATAAATTCCATTGTGATGGGTAATCAAAGACCCTATACTACCTAAAAATGATTATAAATTTACTTCACCCAGCAAAGAAAAACTAAAGCGATATGTTTGTGGTATTTTCTAAAATTATTTCAGTTATCACTTTCACTAGCATATGATAATCTGATTTGCAATTGCCATTCAATTTTTACATTGTTTGCTAATTAAATACCGTATTTAATCGATTGTAAGCCGACACCGATTGTAAGCCGACCCCCACTTTTCACAAGGCCACGCAAGAAAAAAAATTTGATTTTAACCCTCTCGCGACCGGACCGCCCGAGAATGCCCGTAAATTTTTATACTCACGATCGTGGGACCACCCGAGACCGCCCGGAAAATACGCTTTCAAATTTACCTCTGAAAATGTTGACTGGATGGCTTCTATCTCGGAAATGACGTAGTATACCATATAAACATGAGATTTAGATCGTATTGGCAGATTTTTCTTAACTTTTTATACGAAGAATTTTTTTTAAATATTCAATCGAAATTCGCTATTTTTTTGGACCCTGAACAATCTAATATGTTCTACTTCGGAGATTTTTCAAAATATATATTTTTGGAGATTAATGTATAATTGTTTTACTTAATGTTTCCCATTTGGCGGCCATCTTGAATTTTTTGACTTTTAATGCCAGCAGGTGCCCCACACCTCAGGACATGAGAGGGTTAAAGTATTAACTAAAATTACGGTGACATAAAATACATTTTATTCACTTATTCATAACAACTTCTACGAAAAAAGTAATTTGACCTCGTGGGATCTTAATATAATAATACCCCGGGAATAAATTATGTAAATAATATGTGGTGCGTCAAAGTCTTAAAGAATGCAGCGACAGCGCTCGTATGTGTAAGGAGCTAACACAATGTTTCATTTTACTCGTGAATCGAAGCATTTGCCCTCCCCTGCCCTCCCTCCTCCACCTATCATGTTTCAGTGTTAGCTCCTTACGCATACGAGCGCCACGTATTATTTACATAATTTATTTCTTCGTAGGTAGGTGCTCAGTCAATTTGATTCTTTTTTTGCATATATTTAAAGATCTCACGTTATAATGTAACTACGGACATAAATTCATTGACTACTTTTTTGTCCCCGATTCTAAGCCGAGTGGCGATTTCTGAGATGGTAAAAAGGTAAAAAAAGGTCGGCTTACAATGGATTAAATACGGTACTTGAATCATATCATGGTGAATCAAATTCAACTCTGCTTATCATAAAAAATTATATCTAGAAAGTCTGCCTCAAAAAATCAACAAAATACACAACATGGAAATCATGTTATTAGGAAATCTCCATACAGAGTTAGATAATACCATGAGGAAAAAACGAAAAATCAACTAATTACATACAAAAATCTGAAACATTTAACCGGCAGAAAAGCTTTACATGAATGAAAAGAAATGATGAACCATAGTTACTTGAAATTTCTAGTGGTGGTGGAATGAGAGAAAAATTTGAACTTGTATGTCTATTATAACTGAGTATACATAAGAGTAATTGCAGTTGTAAAATTAGAGTTTTACATGCAAACATATAGCTAAGTTTCAATTGCAAGACCTAGTAATCTGCAGCAACGAGGCAATGGTATCCATAGCACAGGAACATGAAATGATATTGATATATATTAGTGGCAATGAATGTGCATACAAATCATCAAAATGTGTATTTTTCCAATCTTCAAAACAGTGAAGTAACAATATTTATTATGAAAAATATCAATTTTGATGGAAGTAATGCTGAATTGAGTTTTGTGAAAAGTACATAGTCAAAAATTTAATGAGAAACTTTAATATGCATGAAAACATATATACATTTACATTTCTGTTATATGTATAAGCTAAGCAAATCAGGCATTACACTAACATGAGACAAATTTCATGAAAATTACAACTGCTGTAAAACAGTACCGCAAATAGAGGGGAAGGTGTTGCCAAAGCCTTAACAATAGGAAAAAATCAAATAAAAGGAAAGGATTTGATATTAAATAAAATTGAACTTAGAAATTCTTTAGCCCTTTGACTGTTACACCCAGGCATAACTAAGATACAATCGTGAGCCCTCACTGCTATGAGCCGATCAACCCAATTTGAAACAATTACTTTTTTAAATTTTCCCAGATGCCTGTCTGATGCAAAAAATTGATTTTCTCTGTGCTCCCATCTACGGAGACTTGTTCTGAGCTGCTTGTACTGGCTTTGCTTTGTTCAGAAGGCAATAAAAATTTTAAAGATTTTATAAAAGATATTCCTAAAAGCTGAAGAGAATTAAAATGGCAAAAAATTCAGCAGTTAAAAGGTTAAAATGCTGCAAAGGTACTGATACGTATGTGAAACATGTGAAATTGATCTGTTAGGATGGCAAAAGTTCATTAGTTACTGTGCATCTATATTTGGCAATGAGGAGTTAATGAGTAAGCTTAGATTGTGTGGTCAACTATCATGCAAAATATTATAGAGAGGATAACTTTTTAAATCGAATTCATAATATCCAAACAATAAACTAAAATTTTCTGTCAAAGACAAGCTTTGCCAACATGAAATTTTGCAAGGCAGAAAGAAAAGATATAGTGATACCAAAGATGTTTTTAAAAATTTTAAAAGAAAAATTTGACACTAAAAACTTTAATTGATATTCAATTAAATCATTATTCTTCACAATAGTTATTGCATTAAAACTAGATAAATTTCTTTTTATTTGTCATAAAATTATCGGCCAATATTAAATTAACTTCAAATATGTATAAATATGTGACACTTTCTACGCTGAATGATCTGCATTTCTCCTAAGGCTGGTAAAAATTCTGTTACATTTTTTTAATAAATAAAAGTTGTATTAATCCTTGATTTTTTTAAATTTTCCAATATAAGTAATTAAAATGTTTTATGTTCATAACAATTATAAAAATGTACTAACATGTTTCAAGCAATATCAAAGTAATAGTGAAACATTCTTTTCTCAATAAGTAACAATGAGTGACTGGCAGATGATGCGTTAAGGGATTGAAGTTTGTGGAGCGACCATCTCTGGAGTTGAGTTATTCCATTAAAGAAGCACATGGAAAACCCTTTTGAGGAATGGGATTTACTCTGAGGGAGGATGGATTGTGGGCCTTACACTTACTGCCTTATGTTTGTAGAAGTTTATTTTCCAATAACTACCGAAATTATTTTCCCCTTTTCCTAGGAAAAGACAGGAGGTATTATCTTACAATAGACAAAATGGCACCTCTTGCATTGCAAACAGAGTATGCGAACAACCCAAAGCCGTGAAGGATTATTGGAAGCAGTCAGGGTAGTACACCTTTTGTCTCATGCCAGTGCTTTCAGACACCCGGCCACATAGCATGAGAGAAGTATGAAGGATGATGGGAATATGAAAATAGAGGGCAAATGAGCTGGGGGGAAGTCCTGCCTTTCACTTGCGCTATTTATGAGGACCAAAGCAAGTTTCGGGATGGCTTGAAAAACATCAGATGCAAAATGTGCCTCAAAGATATGGCACATGGTGCAATCGCTCCACCGCACGGCCCTCAGACCAGGCCTGTCCAACTGGCGATCCTTGGACCTCTTATTTGAAGCCCTCGGTGAAGTTTCCAAAATAAGTTAAATGAAACGTTTGCAAATATTTGTGAGTGCAATGTATTTACCCTGGCAACCATGCACTGATCTTACTTCATTGGCTTTCTTTATCCCAGTGATTCTTAACATTTTTCATCGCACACCCTCCTTCTGATCCTCTAAAATCCCTACTCCCCCCCATTCCCCCTTTTATAAAAATATTTAAATTATATATTTATTAATTTACACAAACCCAATGTACAATTTTGCATTGAATAATACAAATGTGGAATATACTACAAATATATTTTATCATAAAACACAGAAAAGAGAAAAAATAACGAAAATACTGTATATATGTACTCGTTAGGGTTGCCAACTTTTAGACCTTGTTACGGGTTGCCTACTTTAAGATATTCATGAACCTGAGTTTGCTTGAAACCTGGATTCTTTAGAAGAAACCCAAGAGGGATTAAATGTAATGACAAATATATTTAATATTCTGAAAGGCACTAATGATTTTAGGACATATGATTAAAAATCGGTTTATTTTTTTAAATATCGTTAATTAACGAAATTGTAAGAGCATCATCAATTTAAGTTTTTTGTATTAAACAAAATACAACAGAAATTAAAGTGCAAACTATCTTCATTCGAATCATTTATAAAAAACGTAAAAGCCATAAAAAGGGCTTTCTGCTACAATCGAAATTGAACCAGAGATTTGTGCTACACACCCGGAGACCGGAGATTATGGCGATGACCCAGAGATCTCCAGCCAGAGGTTGGCAACCCTAGTACTCGTGTATAGGTCAATCTGATGTATAGGTCAACCGCAACTTTTTTAAAAAAACTTTAGTTTTTCAAATATCTTGTTTATAAGTCGACCCCAGTTTTTCAGGTAGTAAAACAAATTTTTAAAATTCAGTATGTATTAATCCATCTAGTTCCATATAAAGAATCTGAAAAAGATTATTTGTTGCATCTCTATAATTCTTCGAATATCAAATTAACTATGTGGTGTCAAGTAGCACTGAAGTAGTGCAATGTCTCCCCCAGACAAGGTGTTTCTTTGTTTACATACTACGGAGTTGCATAAATGAAAATTACTTAATTACCTGTGAAGCATCGGAGATCAACTTAGGATCACCTAATTATACATTAACTTTTTCTTTCGTATTTAAATATTCAGCAGTTACCAATACAATTTAAATACAACAATAGTTTCAATTCCATCAAATGTTAACAACTGTAGGGTAAATAACGCCATGCTTTTTAACCTAACACAAATATTACTCGTGTATAAGTCGACTCCCAAGTTTTTCACTAAATATTTGGTCTTAAAAACTTGACCTATGCTTGAGTATATACGGTATATAAAATGCGAAAATGAAGAATTTGCTGGAAATCACATATGCATCCTTAACCCTCGAGCGGGCGTGCTGGTGCAAATCTGCTACCACTGAAATCTGAAACGAATTAAACAAGAATAGTGCGCGCCCGCTGGACTGTAGTCTTTGAATAATTCCATGGGCTATATATAGAATTGGAAAAATTGCATGGACCATAGTCTTTGAAAAATTTCATGGACTATAATCTCTGAAAATTTTCATGGAGTATAGCTTATAACAATTTCATGGACTATAGCCTTTGAAATATTTCATGGACCACAGTCTTGGAAAAGTTTCATTGACCATAGTCTCGGAAAAATTTCATGGACAACCAATGAAAATGTCATGAACTATAGCCTCGAAAAACTTTCATGCACAGCTTTTGAAAAATTTCATGGACAGCCTTTGAAGAATTTCATCGACTATAGTCTTGGAAAAATTTCATGGACCACAGTCTTGGAGAAATTTCATTGACCATAGTCTCGGAAAAATTTCATGGACAGCCTATGAAAAATGTCATGAACTATAGTCTGGGAAAAATTTCATACAGCCTTTGAATCACGCAGAGTGCCATCAAATGGAAGAAAATTTTTTTATATTTTTCCCCCCATTTTCTTGGGATCGGATAATCAGCCAAATGCTGATCCACTCTATCTACACCCCCCATCGTGTGGTTGTAGTCCATAACAACCTTCGGTTTCATCGTCACTCTGCCCCTTTTCTCTACCTCTTGCATTTTACTATTATGAATTGTGGAAAGTAATGTCACTTCTTTCTTGTCCTTCCAATGAAGCACCATCTCTTTTCCCTTCTGAAATGCCGTCACTTCACCTTTTTTCATTTTCTTTTTTTTTCAGTCCTTCTGGCATCCCCTTTCTTGTTTTACGCACAGTCCCATAGGTGTCACAAGTCTGAGAAACAAGTGCCTTGGCTAATTCCGGTGAGGTATATAAATTGTCCATTGTGACACAATAACCTTTGTCAAATAAAGACTTCATAAGGGACATCACCATCAGGGAGGACATTGGCATACTCTCGAAATCTGCATCGAGAATAATCCCTTTCCCTGTGTAGATAATAGTGGACCACACATAACCACTTACAGATTCGCACATAACGAAAGTTTTTATTCCAAATCTTGCCCTTTTTAGTGGCATAAATTGACGCCAACCTAATCGTTCCTTGTAAAGTAATAAATAAACTTTCATCGATAGTAATGTCTCTTTCTGGGGTGTACAACTTACCAAATTTTTCGTCTACGTTAGTATAAAAGGCCATCAGTATGACAGGTTATCTTTAGTTAAACTTAAAATAGTTGCCTCCCTCCCTCACCCTTCCACTCTCTCACTTCCACCCCCTCCCTTCCACCTCCTCCCTTCCACCTCCTCCCTTCCACCCTCTCTCCCCCTCCCTCACCCTTCCACCCTCTCCCATCCATCCTCTCCCTCCCTTCTCCCTCTCCATACCTCCTTCCCCCTCATTCCCTCTCCACCTCCCTCTTGCTCATTCCCTCTCCCTCCCTTCTTTCCCTTCCCTCTCTCATAACAAAAGCATTCAAAGCATGCTTACACACACATAATGATTGATATAACAATAAGATTTTGAGGTCTAACAATGTACTCAGTGGGAAAGGCAACATCCTGTTAAAATGGAAAGATTTCCCCCCAAAATATGTAAATTAAACATTTAACATGAGCAATTTCGAACTGTAGGTGGAAAAAGATGAACAGAATAAGAAACTTGATAATGTTTTCTTAATAATGGTTCATATCCGAAGATTGCAGGTCAATTCTTTCTAATTTTAATCTTAAAAAGAATGAAAGCCTGCATGTCGAAAAGTCCACTTTTATGTGTAACCATATGGAAACTGGAAATACCTTCCTTGGAGTCCAACCCAGCACCTTAAAATATGTGAATCGAGCATTCCTGCCAAATTTAGAGTTTCTATCTCTCTTCTTTCTCGAGTTATTTGCATTTTTATAGCGAGGGTTTTCCCTCTCCCTCCCCTTCCCTTCCACCCTCTCCTTCCCTTATCCCCCTCCCTCTCTCCTCTCTCTTTCCTTCTTCTCTCCTTCCCTCTTTCCTTCTCCTCTCCTTCCCTCTCTCCTTCCCTCTCTCCTTCCCTCTCTCTCCTTCCCTCTCTCTCCTTCCCTCTCTCTCCTTCCCTCTCTCTCCTTCCCTCTATCTCCTTCCCTCTCTCTCCTTCCCTCTCTCTCCTTCCCTCTCTCTTCCTCCCTCTCCTTTCTTCTCTCTCCCTCCCTCCCTTCTCCTCCTCACTCCCCCTCATTTCCTCTCTCCACATTCCTCCCCCTCATCCCATCTCTCCACCTCCCTTCCCCTCATTCTCTCTCTCCACCTCCCTTCCCCTCATTTCCTCTCTCCACCTCCCTTCCCCTCATTCCCTCTCCCTCCCTTTCTCCTCATCTCCCCCTCTCTTCCTCCCCCTCTCCTCTCTCTCTCTCTAACCCTTTCTCTTATTAAAAGCATTCAAAGCATGCTTACATACCCATAATAAGCACTGATATAACAATAGGATTTTGAGGTCTATGTAATTGGTACGCAAGGGAACATCCTGTTAAAATGGCAAGATTTCCACAAAATATATATATTAAATGTTTAACATGAGCGATTTCAATCTGTAGGCGAAAAAAGTTGAAACTTTGCAATTTTTACTTCAAAATGGTTCAGATCCAAAGATCATAGGTTAATTCCTTCTAATTTTACTTCCCAAAACAATAAAAGTCTGCATGTTGAAATATTTATTTTTACATATTACCTTAGGTAAAATGGAAATGTCTTCCTTGGAGTCAAACATAGCACTTTTTTGAAGATTTATTTTTGTCATTACCTTAAAATATGTGAATTGAGCATTCCTGCCAAATTTAGAGTTTCTATCTCGACTACTTTTCAAGTTGATACCATAATTCGCCACCAGAGGTGCGACCTAGGCAATAGTGTGACCAACCAATGGACAGATGTGGGCTATTATAGTAATAATAGTATGTATATAATTAGATATAACATTGTGATTTGGTTTTCCAAATCATGTTCGTGTGATAGGTTTGCATGAGACACAATGTATTAGTGGTGTCCTTTAATCGCATTGCACCACTGGACATACTGCCTGTTTCATCAAGGTCTGATATACCGAGAGTTCACTGTACCATGATTCCTTCCTTTTTCCTTGCTTCAGGATACTTTTTTTTGATTCAGACAATACACTTCCTCTTGGCTAACCTCATCATAATTTACCAAAAGAAGTGAATAACATCTGTCAATCTCTTTTACAATAAGTACTATCATGAAACACTGCCTTGAAATATTCCAATTCATTTGTGACAGCATCAAATGTTCCATGACTTGCACTGGAAAGAGAATCGCAAAAGCGGTGCACATTCAGTTCAAAATCTTGATCCCACTTCAATTCATTCATCCATTCCAGCAGCTCATCTTCTTCCATCTTTTTTTGTTTGGCAGGATCATTTGTACATTCTCAAGACTCGTCGTCACTTGACATACAGTTGCCAGTTTGGACAACACTGGTGGTTTCATCTTCTTTGAACTCAGATTCCGACTCCTGAGTATTATAAAGTTCATGAACAGGGGTGGCCTAAGGAATTTTGGCACCCTGAGCGAGATATCACTCTAACCCTCCCCCCCTTTAAATGTTTGTTGTGATAACTTACGAAGTATATGTTAATTTTTTCATCGTTCTGTAAAGATTATAGATAAAGAAAAGACAGAATGAATGCTATAAAGATCCCAACCTCAAAACGTGTATTTCCGTTGAAGTCTCGAAGTCGATTTTTTTCATGACACAGTACTTTCCCATACTACGTATGGAGAAAGTAAAAACAAGGTAATTGTGCATAATAAATGTCGTATTAAAGAACTGATATTTTAATAAACAATAAAATAAGGATTATAACATTCTAAATTATACTTTTTATTTATAATTCATCATCATCATAGGTAGTCTGTCCGTTGACAGGTCTGTGATTTATCATGGTTAAACTTGGTTCTCCATATACTCCTATTTTCCGCAGTTTTCTTCGTCTTTATAGCTCTCTTTCCCTTTCAAGTCGTCTACCACCTGAAACCTTTTCCTACCTCTTTCTCTTTTTCCATCCAGTTTTCCTTCTAACACTTCTTCAATCATGCACTCTCTCCTCAGATAATGCCCAATCCAGTTCGCCTTCCTCTTTCTGATAGCCTGTATAATCGTTCGATTCTCTCTTATTCTTCGTAGTACTTCCTTATTTTTCACCCTATATGTCCATTTTATCTTCAGCATTCTTCTCCATGTCCACATTTCAAAGCTTTCCAAGTACAGGCGACCCCAGAGTCTCGTTGGGGATGCATTCCGGAAAACGTGTTCGAATCTCGAATATTCGAGTGTTGAACGCCGTTTTTCCATATACTTGCATGTTATAATCGGGGGATACGTTCCCGCATCTTGGGAAAAAGTCTCCCCTCACGGCCTATAAAAATAAAATAACATTACTAATAAGTTAATACAACAATATTAAATTATGAATAAATTATATAATAAATATTTTAAATGTATAACTTATTTTTTTGCACTAAAAAGGAAAAAATAAATTTTTGTTTCGAACTTAAAAGGTAGATGTATGCAATATGCTTTACAGACAGACCGGTCCGGATCGCGCGCAAGCTGGATAACATAACTGCGTACATCTATCTATACATACAACTATTTATCGCCGCGAAATTAATATAAAAGTTATTAAAAATGTACAAAATAACTTAAGAATAAAGAAACAATAAAATTAAAAATATTTTCATAGCTTAAATCTTTTTCAACTGCGCTTACTGGACTTGGTTTATTAATTGAGAAGTTGGAAGATTTTAGTTGGAAGAAGAAGAGCTATTAGGTGGGGAACTGTTTATTGTTTTTATCAAATTACCTGAGTTTATCACGTTATAGAATTTTTTCCTTCTGTTTCACATAAGTGCTAATAGTTGCCACATTCTCAACGATCGTACGATTTCAGTATGGCTTTCAGTATGTGTTTCTAACACTGATCATCTACCCAAAGTTGTAAAAGTTTTTCCATTTTAGGAATCACAATACCACGCCTAGGACTGTTTATTGTTGTTATCAAATTACATAAATTTATCACGTTCTACAATTTTCTCCTTCTGTTTCACATAAGTTAAAGTACACATTCCCAACGATAGTGCGATTTCAGCTTGGCTTTCACTTTTCTCAACACGCTTTAAAATTTCTAATTTAAATTCATAACAATGAATCTTATGCACTCATTTATTTGATTCCCTTACATTATCACTATTACATTTCCTTTTAGATGCCACGTCAAGTGATAAATTTATAAATAAATCAATAAAATAAATAAATTTAAATAAAAGTTTAACAGAAAAAAAGAGTGAAATCAGCACAAATTCAAACAGTTAGAGCAGATAATACTACGTCTACACCAAAACTAAACCTCGCGTTTGGTCGGAACCAATAACTACGCAAAGTTTATTCCGCGTATATTATCGATCGGCAGGGTCGAAATCTCAAATTAATCAAGACTCAAACAATCGAGACTCGGGAGTCACCTGTATTTCATATCATTTTTCCTTAGCGTCCATGTTTCTGCTCCGTAGAAAGCTATACTCCATACATAGCATTTTATCAACCTCTTGCGGATTTCCTGCTTTATATTTAGCAGGAGTTTCTTTCTTCTGAAAGCGGCTTTTGCTTTTGTTATTCTAGTCCTGATTTCCTCGGTATATTTTGCTTCTCTCGTTATGATACTTCTAAGGTATTTATAATCTGAAAGTTGTCTAATGGCTTTCCTCCAATACTTATGTTCCAATTTTCTTCCTCTTTACTTGATATTTGCATAACCTTGGATTTTTCTGTATTAATTTCCATACCGTGTTTTCTACCTGTTATCACTAGTCTATTTATCATTTTCTGGAGTTCCTTTTCCTTTCTTGCTAGAAGTACTTGATCATCCGTGTATTTCACTGTTCTTATAATCCTTCCTCCGATTTTGAAATTTCCCGTGCCTTCTAACGCTTCCTGCATTAGCGTCTCACCATATATATTGAATAGAATCAGCGATAGACAACAGCCCTGTCTTACTCCTTTACCTATATGTACTCCGCTGGTGTCCACATTCTCAAACCTGACCTTTACAACTTGATTCACATAGAGATTCCTGATCAGTCTCCTGTCTTTCCAGTCTACACCTATATCCTTTAATATCCTCATCAGCAGTACCCAATTTACTCTATCAAAGGCCTTCTGCCAGTCGACGAAACATATGCAGCAATCTTGACTGTACTCTTGCAGCGATTTTCCCCACAACTCCGCACTTAACGAAGCACTTGGGTGTCTCTGTCATCGGTGAACAGAACACGGATGGCCTCACCGAATGGCTGCTCCCACAGCAACGCGCTTTATATAGGGCGAATATTATCCCTATTTCCCATTCCCTCCTTTTCGTAGGGTTATATCACATAATCAGGAAATTAACCAATACGAAGTCGAGGAGTCGCCCATTTAAGCTACCCGCCGTACCCCCCCCCCCCTCGAGCGGCGACGTCAGGCGAGAGCGGTAGTCGAGAGAACGAAGGCAGACCACCGGGATATACGGAGAGCGAGGTGTCGCCGCGGTGGTCGAGAGTAAGAGAGAGGAGAGCCAGAGAAAAAAGCGAGAAGAGTCGTTCCTCGCAAGGGAGAGTGTGAAAAGTTTCCTGTCGGACAGACTGTAACGACAAGTGACAGTTTCTGAAGTGGTTAAGTGTTGTTTATACTTTATTTTTCTGTATTATGTGTACGATATAGCAGTTAGTTAGAGCCGTATGTGGCTTTGATTTTTGGTCGCCACATAAATTGAGGCCCCGGGGAGATGTATTCTGTAACTCTAACTATAAGGTTGCTATATGTTCGGTTTATTTTGGGATCTACAATTTGTGGAATAGTTTTAGTTTGTTTAAGAGTATTTCTGGTTTTTGGTGGTATAGTTCTCCTGGTATTTGATTATATTGTGAATCATTCCTCTTTGTCATCTCATTCATTCCATCTCCTTTCGAGATTGCTGTTTGTTTAATATCCTGTTATTTCGTATTAAATATGTCTAAAGAACGCGGTAAAAGGGGCGTTGGATTGCTTCCTGAACCCGCAGAAGAGACCCCGTCGAACGGGGGTGAAATGAAACCTCATTTCTCGGATTGTGTAAAAGTCGCTAATCAGCTGTTGCTTGAAATTTCCCCTTTCCATGAACCCACGTCGGAGAATTGGTTTAAATTCATATCAGCGGTATACGATGTCTTGTCTTTGTCTTTGATCTCAGAACATTATTTGTTTACTCTGTTGCTGTCTAAACTTCCGGCTAATTGTCGCCAATTCTGGCTCGCGGTCGTTAACCAGAGACTTCCATGGGATAATATAATAACTACAGTATGGGATACTTTCGTCTCAAAAAGGGAATACGAACGACTTCTAACAACCAAAGTCAAACGATTTCAGATGCCGCACGAGTCCCCTCGCGACTTTTATTATTCCGTTCAAGTTGCCGCGAAAGCACTCGGAAAAACGTATTCTGACGAAGAATTTATAGAATTGGTATTGGAAGGGCTCAATCCTATGTCGCAGTCAACATTGACCTTCGCTACCCGCCCCCAGACGCTCGGTCAGCTGGAGGGGTTGATGAGTCATGCAGCTAAGGGGCTCATGAATCGCCTCGAATATTCCGCGGCCCATGCGCCGTTAAACTTAGCAAAAGCGCTTCCTTCTCCCAATTCACAGTCGGTTGCATTCCCCCAAGTAACAATTTGTTCCTTTTGTAATAATCGCGGACATTCTTTCCGCGACTGTCGGCGAAGAGCTAGTGAAAATCGCTCCGCGAGATCCGCGAGAAACCGCCCAGCCATTTCGTTTTCCAATATAAATGACCAGCTTGAGATGCCTTTTGTAAATTGCGAGATTCATTCCGCAAAAATTCCAGCTTTACTAGATACCGGCTCCTCCTTGTCGATGCTTGACATTAATACTTGGCGTAAAATTCCCCGCACGGGACGAACCCAACCGTGTAACATTACGTGTCGGAATATCATTGCAGCTCGGATTATCTTGACACGATATGTTACACTGAGGGTCCGCATTCAAAACTTATCGTGGCGACATACATTCTATTTGTCCGATTTGCCTGTCCCAATGATATTGGGTCAGGATTTCATCAAAAGGACGCGAATCGTACTTTACCACGACGCGTTTTCCTTTGAAAACTGTCCAGATAAGAAATTCCCTTTCCACTTCAATTCCTACATTTCGTTAGCGTCGTTCGATTCGCCCCCGTCATCAATTGTTCATATGAAATGCCAAAATGCCCCACTTGCAAGCAAAACCCATTCCAACAGGGAAAAGGTTTCCTTCGGCGGCGAAGATAACCTTAGTCGTCCAACAAAGGAAATAAAATGTCTCGTCGATGGCTATTCCGACGTAATCTCTTCACAATTAGGCCAAACCAACCTGATGTGTTATGAGATTGAATTGCTCGATTCAACTCCGGTCAGATCACCTCCATATCAATGCTCACCGCCAAAATTGGCCATGATGAGGGCTCATGTCGATAAGTTACTCGCCGACGGTATTATCCAGCCTTCGTTATCAAACTGGAGTTCACCTGCCTTTCTCATCCCCAAGAGAGATGGCTCCGAAAGACTAGTGGTCGACTATCGTAAACTCAATAAGCAGGTCAAGGCCGATAATTTTCCTACGCCTTCGATAGAACACGCCCTACAATATTTGGGCTCTGCCAAATATTTCACCATTCTTGATTTAAATTCTGCCTTCCATCAAATTCCTTTGACACCGCCTTCAAAGGAGTATACCGCCTTCGTCACACCATTTGGGCTGTATCAATATAATCGTCTTCCATTTGGTTTAACCACATCTCCTCAGGTCTTTTCGAGGTTGATTGACAAGGTGCTAGGTGATTTAAAATATTCTTGTGTGTATCCATATATTGATGATTTATGCATTTATTCCAAGAGCCTGCAAGAACATCTTCGTCATGTCAAACTGGTATTGGAGAAGCTAAGGGCAGCTGGTCTCACGGTCCATCCAGAGAAGATGAAATTGGCCCACGAATCCATTACCTTCCTTGGACATCGAATCTCCCATGGCGAACTTACCACTGACCCAGAGAGAACACAAACCCTTTCGGCATTCCCTGCTCCTAAATCAGTTAAGGAGGTCTCACGCTTTCTCGGTATGTGCAGTTTTTATTCCAAATTTATTCCAAATTATGCGGAGATAGCATCCCCTCTGAATGCACTCCGCAAGAAAGATGTCATTTTCAAATGGACCAATTTGCAGCAAGATTCTTTTGTCACATTGAAACAATGTCTGTCTTCTCCCCCTGTACTTCAACTTCCTAACTTTGAGGAAGAATTCCATTTGTTCGTGGATGCCAGTCAGGTGGCACTTGGGGGGGTTCTTCACCAAACGTTCGATGGGAAGCTAAAGCCTATAGCTTATGCTAGTAGAACCTTGAATAATTTTGAACAGAAGCAGCCATCTTATGAATTGCGAGTGTCTTGCTTGTTGTTGGGCGGTCGAAAAATTCAGGACTTATCTACAGCCAAAACTATTCCATTTATACACAGACAATGGGGCGATAACCTGGTTGTTTAAACATCCCAAGCAACTAGGAAAAATTGGACGAATGGTTTTAAAATTGTCATCCTTTCGCTTTGTAATCCATCATGTCCCATCTTCTAAAAATAGGGTAGCAGACTGTCTATCTAGAGCAGTTGACCAACCAATTGAGGATCCAACTCATTGTTCTATGCTGTTACATCAAATACCTCTGTCCTTCACAAACAATAGGGATCACCAGAATTCAGATCCGCAGCTAAAACAGCTGATCGAGCAAATCAGACAGGGAAGCCCATCCCACAATTATTTCATTAAGAATGGATTATTATATCATGGAACAAGCAGACTTAAAAGGGGTAGAGTGGTGGTTCCAGATGCCCTCAAGGCCATGCTATTTTCCTATTTCCATTCCTTACCAACTGCTGGACATATGGGCATTAGTAAGACTTCTGAGCGAATCTGTAGGGAGTTTTGGTGGAGTAACATGAAGTCAGAAATAGCCCAGATGGTTAAAACCTGTCATGACTGCCAAACATGTAAACCTAGGAACACCCTTCCCCCTGGAAAAATGAGTTCTACTACTCCTAACTACCCCTGGGAGAGAGTTTATATAGACTTTGTTGGTCCATTACCCAGAAGTCAGAATGGAAATACCTGTGCACTCACAGTCATTGACGGTTTCACCAAATTTACCTTCATTGAACCGTTACGCTCTCAGTTAGCCTCCCAAGTTGTTTCCACGTTATTCCAGAAAATCTTTCCTAAATTTGGCTATCCTAAATTCTTGGTTTCTGATAATGGAACCCAATTCAGATCTGCGCTTCTGGCAGATATGTGTTTTAAATATGGTATAAAACAGATTTTCACAGCCCCTTATTATCCGCAACCTAACCAAGCTGAACGGGTCCACCGCAACCTGAAATATGCCTTAACCATCTTATCCCAACATGACCATAGGAAGTGGGATGAGTATGTGCCCAGCCTAACCTTTGCCTTCAATTCTGGCAAGCACAGCAGTACAGGATATACTCCTGCGAGGGTGTTTATGGGAAGAGAACTTCCTCACCCTCTAACAAATTTCTGGAGAATTCCTCCACAAGCTCTGTCGGAGACGTTAACACAATCTGAAAGGCAGTCCCTATGGCAAGATGTGTTAAGAAATTTAAAAAGGACAAGACTTAGACAAGCAGTGGCATTTAATAGAAGTCATTCAGGGAATCCCTTTAAAACTGGTGATATGGTCTTGTATAAAAGATTTCCTACTAGTTCAAAGGCGCTCCACCAAACCGCCAAACTCACACCACAATGGGTCGGTCCATTTTCGATTAAAAATTTTTTATCTCCTGTGACAGCTGTTCTGGAACTGTCACCCACTAAGGAGAGAATTGCCAATATATCGCATTTAAAATTATATCATAAATAATTCTGTTATTATAACTTGTATGTGCCGGCGTAGGGAATTAGCGACCCCATCGCCCAATGATACTGCATCATTGCAATCAGCCCCCAGATGAGAATCTGGAAAAACATATCCATTTTCGGCTTAAGCTATGCCTTTGTGAATACAAAGATGATGTTCGAGGCAGCATACAGGATGTTTAGACCTTTATTTTTGTCTCCATGGCTCTAAATTTTTATTATTTAAAGTAACCTAGCCATGCGTTTCTTATGTTTACTGGTAATACTGCCTCTATTACCACAATAGTTTTTGTGCACTCTCCCCAATTGGGATAGTGTACCTTAAAATGTTTATTACACTGTATGCTATTGTCAAAAGGGCTGTGCATCTCAAACAGGGGAAATATACTAATTTAAAATTGTTTCACTAATCATAATTATCTGAACTATTCTAAATATTAACCAATGTTATAATAATTATCTGTACCACTGTGAAATTAATTATTGTTTCACTAATCATAATTATCTGAACTATTCTAAATATTAACCAATGTTATAATAATTATCTATACCACTGTGAAAATTAATTAATGTCATACAATTATCTGTACCACTTACTAAGCTCAAAATGGTTAATGTCATACTGACTCGAGCCCTTTTCTTAGAAAATAACTGCTGGTAAGTGCCCAGCATAAAATACTGTTTACTTTACTTAATACTTTAAATTCAAAATAATCTTTTGTTAAATTTCGGTACTTCCCACTTGGAACTACCATGAACTCCCTTTTTCTTATAATATCCATTGTCTTTGAATGTGCCCTTATTGTAAGCCTAAGGCAAGGAGTTGGCAATAAGTTTTGTATCTCAATTCACTGGTGCTATTCTGAAACCACACACCAGAACCTTTCATGATAATTAATATCTGTTATGGTAAAGACATAAGTGGGGCGATTGAATTTCCATCCGAGAAGACATCTCACTGCAGTGCTTAGTGAACACTTTCCAAACCTGCCTTCAAGGAGTGTACTAAACCCGAACAGTGTTGATCAGTGGTGAATGTTTTCCGTTTCCCCTAAGAACTTCCACTGGAACAGGGGCGCAGACTCGGATTTTCAGAACAAAATAACATTTCCAGTGAATTATTCCCAATATGTTTGAATTATTCCAATGACAGTAAATAAATTATATTAACAATACTAAAGAGAATTCGTGTGTGTGATCTAATCTAAAGAGTGATTAAAGAAGTGCTACAGATAAAGGGTGTGGACCATTGGGGGAAGAGATGGTCTAAGGAATCTCCCCCCACCCTTCAAAACTTTATTTTTCTTTGGGAAAACTTTATTTTTTTTCATTTTCTGAGGGAGGATGCAGCAATTTTCCCCACAACTCCGCATTTACGAAGCACTTGTCGAAATAACGCGACGAAAATCGCAGAATATCGCTGCTCTGTTATCGGTGTCTCTGTCATCGGTGAACAGAACACGGATGGCCTCACCGAATGGCCCGCCGAATGGCTGCTCCCACAGCAACGCGCTTTATATAGGGCGAATATTACCCCTATTTCCCATTCCCTCCTTTTCGTAGGGTTATATCACATAATCAGGAAATTAACCAATACGAAGTCGAGGAGTCGCCCATTTAAGCTACCCGCCGTACCCCCCCCCTCGAGCGGCGACGTCAGGCGAGAGCGGTAGTCGAGAGAACGAAGGCAGACCACCGGGATATACGGAGAGCGAGGTGTCGCCGCGGTGGTCGAGAGTAAGAGAGAGGAGAGCCAGAGAAAAAAGCGAGAAGAGTCGTTCCTCGCAAGGGAGAGTGTGAAAAGTTTCCTGTCGGACAGACTGTAACGACAAGTGACAGTTTCTGAAGTGGTTAAGTGTTGTTTATACTTTATTTTTCTGTATTATGTGTACGATATAGCAGTTAGTTAGAGCCGTATGTGGCTTTGATTTTTGGTCGCCACACTCTATTGCCCTTTCTGATATGATTCTCATTACACCGATAGCATCTCTGGTTCCTCCGCCTTTTCTGAAGCCGAATTGATGTTCCCCTAGCATTTCTTCGGCCTTTTTCTCTAGACTTTTATTAAGAATCCTTGTGATGATCTTCGAAGTGTGTGACAGTAGGGATATCGTTCTGTAGTCTTTACACTGCATTACCTTTGGCTTCTTCTTTAGAGGGATCATTGTTACATCTAAGAAATCCTGAGGCCACTCTCCCAAGTCGTAAATCTTGTTAATTAGTTTCGTAATGACTTTTAGTCCTTCCGATCCCATAACTTTAAGTACCTCTGCTGGTATTCCATCGCTGCCTGTAGCTTTCCCTTTCTTTAGTTCAAGTATCGCCTTTTCTACTTCACTTTTCATAATACTTGGTCCCAAGTTGTCTTCTTCAATGCAATTCTCTTCCAGTTCCATTTGTACCGATCCTGCCTGCTTTTTGTATAGTTCCTTAATGTATTCTTCCCATACCTGTGCTACATCCTTTGGTTCTGCGACTATTTTCCCATCTGTATTAATAATTCCTTTAGGCTTCTTATCTTCTAACTCCAGTGCCCTAGCATACATCATATTGTATCATCCTAACTTCTCCATCTGTTGTATTTCCTCACATTTTTCTTTTATCCAAATTTCCCTAGCTTTATCTGTTACCCTTCTCAACTCATTGCTTATGTGTCTATAATTGGCTCTACCTTCTTCACTGTTAACATTTTTCCATTTTCTTCTCTCATCCCTTTTCTCCAGCATTTCCTTAGTGATCCATGGTTTTCTGATTTTCTTCTCTTGTTTCCCAATCTCTTTATTCAAGGTATCTTTGATGCTGGCTTTCACTTCCTCCCATTCTGTATCCACGGTCTGCGGTTTATAATTATAATGTTATAATTATATGTGGAAAGTGCAAATAAATCAAGTACAAAAAATTACCTGAAAAAAGTCAAAAAAAATAATCACAAAAAATACGTGAAAAAAAAACTAAAATACAATAAAAACATAATAATAATAATTCAATTTTACTAGTTAAAATACATATATGGACCATTGCTGAAAATTTATGAAAAAAAATGCTGGCAGCTGGGATCGAACCCCAGCCCATCTGATTCCTAGACATTCATTCTAATAGTTCGTCTATTGACACTTATTGTCATTGCCTTAATGTTAATGGTATACGATGCATCCATGCTTAAACCTAAATTTAAATTGCTAATATCTTTTAAACAAAGGCCCATTGGAAAAATGCCGAGAGATATATTTGATATTTTAGTTCTAGTTTCATCTCCTAAAAGGATTTAACAAATTTCAATATTAATGTTGCGGCTTCCCCTTTTAAGTCAAGATGTAAGAACTGGACCAAATTTGGTTGTTTTCATGTTGTATAGTTTATGTGCATAATGAGCCAAAAAGCAAACTTTTGGAAAAAATGTCTGTGTGTGTGTATACACACATACAGGGGTGGGCTGCCAATCTGGTAACAAGGGGCTCGCTATATGCAGGGGTATGACGGCAACCTGTTAAGAATGGGCTCGCTGTATTTTAACAAAAAAGAGATGGGTAGAAATTCGGAAGAAGGTCTGATACCGAATTTCAACATAGGAAAACAAGATACCCTCAGAAAATATGTGTTTTTCGGACTTTTATTTCTAAAAAAAATAAAATTTATATTTATTTTCCGTTGATAACCGTATTTAATACTTTTTTTCATATTTTTTCTTCTGCACTGCTGATTGCAACTGTGTTAGCGATTTTCATAGCTTTTGCAATTGTAGGAGGAATAGGAGCATGCGGTTTTGGTTGGAGATTTGAGTCCACAAAATCCCTGAAGTCATTAATATCTATTTTAAATTTTAACAACATATTTAGCTGCTGTAATTTCTTTTCCCCTTCTAGCCATGGAGAAAGTATTTCCTCAAAGTTCCAAGAGGTTGGTTCCAACATATCAAAGAGTGATAAAAGGTACTCGTATTGCTTATGATTATTTAAATCGTTCCCATATTCAATGTACGCTGATTTGAAAAAAAATGATTTGTCGATAAAAGTCTGGCTGTCAAATTATCAATTACACTTTGAATTAGTTGACCTCTAGGAAGAGAGTTAGCTAACTTCAATGAAATGCTTTGAAATGGAATGCATTTATAAGTATCGGATTTAATTAACTGAGAAATTTCTTCTTCGTGTTTACCAATACTTTCCTTGAGTGAATGCATTGCTCTTATTGTGCGTCTTATAAGTTTGTCGGCCTTTTGTAAAGTTGCTGACCGTGATTGTAAAGAATTTGATAGCAATGCTATCTCATCCAAAATATCTATCGTCAAAGGTAATCACTGAGGAAATTTATATTAGACAATCTTTTTGCCATTCCTTCAAATTCTTTGTTTTTTAAAATGAGTATATAAAATGGGATATGCTTTCCAGACTGCAGTAGCCGCTCTTATACTGCATGCTGCCCACCTAGGACCTAGAACACGTCCAATTTTTATTATTTCGATCCCGAAATCGTCTGCAATTTCATGTAGTCCTGCTTGGCTTTTGTTTGATTGGTGATAAATTGAGTACACTTTGTCCAAAAATATTTTAAAGTAGTTTACTTGATTAATATCTTTGATAGCATCATCTAAAGCTAACTGCAAGCGATGGTTCAAACAGTGCCAAATAATGATGTTTGGAAATAATTCTGTTAACTTTCTGGCCACTCCTGATTTCCTACCCAACATTGCACTGGCACCATCCGAGGAAAAAGCTATCAGGTTTTTTGACAAATAATCTTTATTAAAACCATGAATATGAAGACATTCCATTAAAGAACTGAAAATGCTGTCTGCAGTTATTGAGGAAAGCTCGGTGAGATCTACAAAAACTGTTATTGGTTCTGCCGCAAAGTTAATTTCACATCGTAAATAAATAACTAGTGCACTATGTTTTGATAGTGTCGATGCTTCATCTATTATAAGGCATACCTTCGCGTTTTCATGAATTATGTTTGTAAATAGTGTTTCTTTAATTTGATTGGAAATGTGTTCCACAATTCGAATTGCTGAAAACCGTGAATGAAGGCATTTTCCTACATCAACGCCATTCTTTCTTTGCAATTCAAGTACAGTATCAATGTCTGACATAGGTCTATTTTGTTTAGCTAGGCTGTACACTACATTAAAAATCCTAACGGTAGTGTCTATAGCTTTACTATTGCTATTGTCAATCACCAAGGGCAATGCCTGCTTTTTCGATTCTTCTAAAATCTTCATCATTTTCAGATGTGAAGTCGCAAACGAGTGTTTTTTACATTTCTTTCTCAATGACGCTATTTTTGTTTCTTTACTACTTCCATTTGCAATAACGGAACAGTTAATCCATTCATGAGATGCGTGTATATGTTTTTCCTTCTCTGAGCCCAAAAAAGTAATATCTGAACATTTTACAGCCTAATTTTTTTATAACAATTAGCCATTTATACTTTTCTTGAAAATATTCACATTGTGATAGAGACCAACGATCTGGTCCTTGGAGAGATTTGTCGATTTCAGTAGTTTCAATGGGTGCCGATGAGGAACTAACTGCAGTTATTGTTTGTTTCCGGGAAAAAGTTTGACTTCTTTCTTCCAATTCTGATACCTTCGTTTGCTTAGCATTAAAGAATGTTAATAACATATGTTGTCTTTTCATCCTGAAACCAAATAAAAAAGGGCGTTGGAATTTTTAAAAAATATATCAAGACGTATGCTAAATGTTCTGCCTTTTCAAATATTTTTACATTCTGTGACAGAGTTAGACTTTTAGATACGTTTTTAAAAAATCACATTACCTAGTTATAATTTTTTTATTCAGGAAGTTGAAAATATTCAAGTTTATAGAGAATTTTGTAAAATTTTACTATACAATTTCTAAACTTTTTAAAAATTGAGACATGATAAAAAGTTTTTTTAAAGCAATTAACTTAAATTTATGTTATATAAACCAAAAGTTTGATTTTAAAAGATTAAAAAGGTTTATATAAAGAAAATTTGGCTTGTGTAATTTATAGAATAAATAGATATGAAAAAAATGTAGAACAGTGTTACTTAGCGCAAGGGGCCACAAATTTTCTATAATAGTGTGACGAGCATCATGTGGAGGAAAAAAATATTGAACACTATTCATTCATTCCGTCATTTCAATGGAAATTTTAACTAAAACTTAACTTTTTTTTAACCAGATCTAAAGAACCTAAGCGGACCCGACCCATGGTTATTTGGCGCTGATAAGTAAATAGGATGATCGCGCTTCTTAAAATAGCGAATTAATACAACTACTAACCTTTTGAATTACGATGCTGCACTGGTCCCAACAGGTTAGGTTCGTTCTCGTAGTGTACACTATTTTACTGAAATATGGTCAAAATTGATTTGAATGACTAACGAGTACTCGCAGTGAATATTTTTCATTATTATAATTTAAAGCACTGAGCTGCTATACTCAACAAAAATTCCGCAAATGTAACGATACTGTGGTGCTTTTTCCTCAGTAGAAGAGATTCACACGCCACAAAAAATACACTCACAATTCACTCGAACGCAGTTTTGTTACAACTGAAGGGAAGTGAACGTCGCGCGGTTTTTAGAAACACCAAAATGCTACAATGTTGGGAGGCTCCCGACAGTGTAGCAGTGGAAGAAAAGGGGCAAGTTCTTCGAGAAACTATTCTCAGGAAGTCTGTCCTTTGCATTTTAGCGGGATAATTTATGAATTTACATTGGAATGGCCCAGTATATATCCTTAATATATATATATGTATAGTACATACGTCCGAAAAGTTTAACAAAGGGCTCGTTGGAAAAGTCAAATTTTAACAAAGGGCTCGGGCGAGCCCCACCGAGCCCCCTCCAGCTCACCCCTGCACACATATATATATGTTGTGGGATGCTCATTCAATTGTACTTGGTATAATAATTATAGGTTATTTATTTTCTCAATTTTTTATTTTTAAGTTGGTCTCTAATGTAAATGTTAATGTCTTGTTGGTATTTGAGATTAATTAACCAATTAATGGCTGTTTAAAATATTTTCATTAAATTATCATAATAAATTTGGTAAACTCTGTATGAGATTTTGACTTATTCTAAGCCTTACAGAGAAGGAATTCTTTAAATTTTTATCATAAATAAGTCAATTGCATACAAATATTTAATGAAATACTTCAGTTTCATCTTCCACTCAATAATTTCATAAATTAGAATCTGCAAATTCTTCAAATGGTTTTTAATAAATATATTGCAATGTTAATGTATAGCTACATATATTTGCACATCTTTGACATTATTAAATGTAATTATTAATAAATTTTAAAATGATAAAAATGATTCAATTTACTGATTTTACTTGTAAATTAAGAAATTGGTCATGAAAGTGTTAAGCAATCAATAAGGAGCAATGTAATTTGTTAACGATAATTAGAGTTGAGTCATGCAATGCGATTACTACTTAAATTTTATATAAATTAACCTCAAATCACGAAATTTTGTACACTTACTGTATTTACTTGGATATATGACTGAAACTTTGGGAATATGCCAAATTCATTCACAAATAATGGGTTTGCTCTGATAATAGCAAATATGTTTTTGATGTCGTAAATATAATCTCACCTCGATTGTTGTAATTTTTTAAACCAAGCAAGTTAATTTTTAAAGACAAAACATATTTAGTTCAATCTTTGCTGCTATAAAAATTAAATTGCTGTCAGAAGTAAATGTAATCTTTGAGTTTATATTATGCAGTTAATCTATTAAAAAACAGTAAAACATCTAATTGAGGTACATAGTGTAATTTTAATGCATTTATACAAAGAAAATTTGGCAAATATAGAGGTTTAATTTTATTAGCAGTTGAAATAGATATGCCATAACATTTGAAATATTGCATTTAAAAGTTTATTTCTTGCATTGAATAATTTGAGATTGTTATTCTGGCATTTAAGTAATTTTTATTAAGCATTGCTTTGCATGATTCAATACTGTTTCTTTTTGTTGTTTATGGGAGCATTGCTCCTATTTAGAATCAATTTCATGCATTCCTTTTTACTTAACCTATTCCTTGACCAATAAGAGACATTATTAATTAGTGAGAGGTCATTGATAATGTGAAATGTCTTTTTTTAAGTGATTCTAGAAGTGCTTAAAAAATTACTTGCCTCTGATAAAAATAGCTGCAACTGGGTTGTGAAAAACTTAATACATGCATATCGGCTACAGAGCAGTTGTCGTCAGTGGCATTATACCACTGATGGCAGCTGTTCTGTAGGTGAAATGCATGTATTAATTATTTTACAACACAGTTGCAGCTATTTTTATCAGAGGCAAGTAATTTTGTTAAGTGCTTGTTCAATTTATTTCAGCTGCATATTGTGTTTGATATGTTTATTCAGGTTTTGAATTGTCTTGTGGTTTAATGAAGTTATGTCAACTGTTATGCATCTATGTCAGCTGTTGAATAGTGATAATGGAGATAAAGTGGCTTGTGATGTATGCAGTTCTATATCAGCTGTTGAATAATTTGATCAGTGAACAGCACAATTTGGAAGAATTTGTGGTAAAAAATGGCCATTGTAGGCCAAAAATATGGGATTTTGAGCAAAAATATGCCTAAAAATAGCAATTTTAGGCCAAAAATATGCCTAAAAAACCCCTTAAGTGTTACGATACCTAAAACAGCCTCCGAGAAAAAAAAATTAGTTTTAACTAAAAGGAGTAAACAGGTTTTATTTATAATAAATTGTCTTTATTGCAATTAAAAAAGTACATGTATGCATACAAAAATGTTCAATAAAAATTTTGCACTCTGAAATATATTTTTTCTGTATTTATTTCCTGCACTTCAAAATAAAATTTTAAGAATGGACTTTGGACTGGAATTTTTGGAGGACTAGAATTTCTTTTCAAGTCCTCCAAAAATTATTCGATTTTTTCGACTTCAAAAAGAATTCTGGACTTTAAAAAAGAATCAGAATAATTTTTGGAGGACTTGCAAAAAAATTCTAGACTTGAAAAAAAACTCTGGACTTTAAAAAGAATTCTGGACCTTAAAACAAATTCTGAACTTCTATCAGACTTTGAACATAAAAAAAACTTTAAAAAAATTTTCTTGAAGTGCAGGAAGAAATTTAAAAATATAGCAAACATTAAAATAAGAGTTGACCACTTTTACAAAATACTTTGACAGGGGTAAAATCATTTTTTAATAATTTCTCTAAAAAAAGCAAAGAGGATGCCTTAAAAAAATATGAGATGAGAGACGATACATATATGTATATACTAGTAATATGTGCTTGCATTCTGCAAGCATTTTTAAATGTTAGCATTTTTACAATCTAGAATTATTCCCAATTGATTACGTACAAAATCATATAACCTTGTCAAATTCAAGTTTGTTGCTCATTTAGAAATGCTTTATAATTTTATTCGTCGCGTGGGGCAATAATATGGCAAAATAGCCTCTATCGGATAGGATATAAATTGTAGTTTCTTATTTTTTAAGACAGAATTCAAATCAGAGTAGAATTAACGTAAATTTATAGTTTTTATCAGAAAAAGGGTAATTTTTCTGGATTGCAACAAACGGCTACCTAGGTAACGATCTCTAAGCTTTCATATGGGTAAGCTTTTAATGGGAATTAGAGGCTTATATTTTAATGCCATTAATGTTAAACTACGACTAATGAAGGAAATCCGATATTGATATAATTCCCATTTTTGGGCTGTTTTGCCACAATATTGCTCCATACAAGAACAAAAAAGATGAGGCAGCTCCATATGACCAAGAAACTTGAAATCTGGCATGATTACAGATTCGTTGCAACCGAAGATAAAATAAAATATTGCATAAATTCCAATTTTTAGTGACGGATGTAGATTATAATGCACTTCTTAATAAGATATAAATTTGAAATTGGCAGAATTATGAATTTTTAGTTAAAACAGAAGGAACAAATCTGATATTGTAAATATTCAAAATCTTAGAGGCTGTTTTGCCCCATTATTGGCCCATACGATGATTAAAATTATAAGGCACTTCTAAATGAGCTACAAACTTGAAATTTCACACGGTTATATGATTTTTTACATAATCGATTGGGAATAATTATATATATATATATATACACACACACACACAAAAGTGCTGTTAATTCTGGTTTGTTCAGATTTTAAAAATGGCAGTAAATAGAATGGAATGCAATAGTTTATATACATTTGGATTATAAAAAGAATTTAAGATTGTTCTGAATAATATAATAACTCATTACACACTGAATATAAACAAATTATTTACAAATTAATGTATAGTAAATTGGATATTGATAAACTTTCTTGCCTTAAGAATTTTGTCTCCCAACTAACTTAGAATTTTTTCTAAACGTTGCCTTTAATTAAAAACGATTAAATAATTTCCTTTACATTCACATAGTCTGGTTTTGCAGTCAAAGCTCTCAAAACTAACTGAAATTTCATTTGTATTAATCCTTTACTAATTTTGATAACTTGAACAATAGAATTTTTATTGGTTTAGAATTTTTGAATAACAACAAAAAACTCAGAGAATATTTTGAATTAATTCAAACATACTGTAAATATGTACAATTATCTCCAACCCTCTTTAACTTATTAAACAATAATCTGGAATTAATTAACCATGACAAACCCTCTGTAAAATTTTAAACGAACATCGAAAATCCTAATCCAAAACAAACTTTTTTAATGACTGCACCTATTAAGATTGAATTTAATTACTTTCCATCATCCAATTTGCTGAATGATATTCATGATAGAAACACATGACAAGTCTGCAAACATGAGCAAATACAGTGGTCTCAAAAGTCAATCTAAATATGAAAACTTTGGCATTTAACAAGTTTTTTAAGGTTTTTTATTCTCGTAAATTTATAAGCATAATTAAAAATATTTTATAAATGCTGAGTTATCAAAGTTTTTCAAGTTCAAACAAAACTGATGCCTTATAAAGTATAAATAAAATGTTCTTATAGACAATACCAGTTAAACACTTATCAGAGGTAGCATTATATTTTTTATTTACTTTAAGTAAATTGATTAAACAATATTTAAAGAGCAATTGAAATCCTGGGGTGTGGTGTAATCCAACTAAATTTCTGCGTATTCTGAATAATAGGACAAAAACAGCCCCTAAAAATTGGAATTCTTATAATATCGGTTTTTTTCCATCGGTTGTGACCAAAAATCTATAATTGTGCCAAACTTCAAAGTCTAACTCATCTTGAAGTTACTTATAATTTTTATCTTCCTATGGGGTAACAATTGGGCAAAAATGTACCAAAAAAATCAGAATTTCAACAATTTCGGGTTTTCCCTCTGTTGTGACCGAAAACCTATAATCATGCCAAATTTCAAGTTTCAAGCTCATCTGGAAGTGCTGTATAATTTATATTTTCCTCCTATACCCTATGTAAGTTGCAGCTATATATTATAGAAGACATTTGTTATGCGATACAGTGAACAAACCAGAATTAGCAACATATAGTTAAAAAAACCTCTCATCCCATTTATATAGCCCTCAACTCTAATCCTCTTTACTCTCTCACCCAGATGCATCAATTCTCGTCACAGCAAAGCAGTACTCTTCGATTCATGGTTCCGCCATGGCTCAAACCAGTTCATCTTGGCCCAGCATCAACTGCAAATACATAAAATAAAGAGGAAAAATGGTTGTGGTGAATTCAATAAAGAAACAATCTAATAAACCTAAATATAAAACATATTAAACATTAATTTGCTTATACAATATGAAAAAGCACATCTTATTTATTAACCCTTAATTAGTCACGTGGGGTCTTATATGACCCCAAGCATTATTATTTCGTCATTATCAAATGAACTATGATGTCTATTCATTTCAAACTTGCAATACCTTCATTATTGACCTTAAATATAATTTAGCATTTTTGTCAATTTTGGATTTGTCAATTTTTAATAATAAATACTGCGCATAATAAAAAATTTTAATTTGAAGAATGTTAAAAGGGATTTTTTTGTTTTTTTATGGGAATCATCTTTACTGTTTTCTCTTAGATTATATTGTTATTTTGCACATTTATCATTCTCTCCATCACTTATTTCCTCTACAAGTTTTGTTCCGCTGTGAGTGTAAAGGAATACAACTATTATTTCTGATATCAAAATAAAAATTTTGAATAACCATGGTACATATATTTCGCTTTATTTATCTAGGGATAGAGATTCTTCCTTTCTCTCTTCACATGTGGTCCCAGAACCTTCCCTTTGCAACTTCCCTCAGCAACTGTGCGTGCCGTCCCTTCGGATGCCTAGGCAGCCAGAATGTTAGCACCCAAGTGTGAAAAGAGTAGGATAAGGTGGTTTTTCTTTTACAATGCTTGCAACTTTTCCAAATATTATCCAGAAGAAACAGGAAAAAGAATGAGAGATGTTATTCCATGTGAAGGGATTTCATTTGCTCTTGTGTTGACGAAGAAGCCGTATCTCAAGCTGCCCTACGTTTTTCTTAGACTCGAACACTGAGTGACTATTTCCCAACCCGAAGAGAAGGTTTTGTCAATCGGGCAGAAGTATCTACTTTTCTAATATCTACGAATCTTCACCGAAACTTGAATTGAACATGTAAGTCTGTTATTTCATTCAAAATGTTATTACAAATCATTTCAATAAGAAAATTCAGTTCAGGGGGAGAGGAAGGGAAAGAGAGGAAACTATTTTAAGTTTAACAACAGAATATTCACTAGAAATGTTGTATATGACAAAAGGTGTGATATTATTTTAAATGAAAATAATAATAATCTATAATTCTTCCATTGATATTTCAATGGGCATTACACTAGTCTGATAAGAATTCTTATAATTGTTATATCTTTTCCATCATTAAGATTCATTTGGTTTTTTATTTAATGCTGACCTTTGAAACATTCATATATTCTATTGTACTAATTTCATGTTTTGTTTTTGTTATTTAAGATCACAATTTAATGTACAAAAATATTTGCAAGTTTATTGTAATTATTGTTCAAATTTACTTAAGGAATTTTAATAATCACAGCTCAGAACTATCAATATACAAATTAAGTAATAGGTTTTAATTTTTCAACCTGTTTCTTTAATATTTTTATGGAAGTATGTTTTTTTTAAATTGCAAAAACTATCATTTTTTATTTGATAACCTTTTAAAACAACAATTCTGTGACAATTACTGCTGTTTTTGCTATTAAATTAATTCAAAATTGACATGGACTTTTTAAAAAACTTTTTATAATTGATGCAGAAAATAAAACATGGCAGAAGTAATTCAAGCTTTCAGAAAAATGGAAGAAGCGTATACAGAAAAAATCTGATGTCCAGCACATGACTTTCTCCATACAGAGTAATGAATATGACTGCCTGCAATAGTACTGAGAAGTTTCTCTCAACATCCTCAAGAATAATTATCACCAATTACAGCCGAATAATTTTTAAAAAGCAAATAATTTTTAAAAACCGAATAATTTTTTAAAAACGAATAATTTTCAGTGAAAAATACTTTGAATCACTTTTAATATTGAAAGAACAAAAAGTAAATAAAATTGTTATAGCAATGAAAATTAGCATTGTCAGGGCTTGGATTACTGTCAATATTTGCAGGAAAATTTGTTTACCTAATGTGATGCTAGGTGGCATTGTTATAATTTTTATTGCAATTAAAATTATCCTTGGCAGCATAGGCAACAATTAGAAAATTTTAACATAGCAATGGAAACTAAGTTATCACTTAGCAATGTGCTTAACAAATTCAGAACAATAATCAAAATATCTCTTAAATTATCTGTTTGATGAAAAAACTAGTTTATAAAATAAAATGTAATAAAATGGTATTGGATAAATACATCATGTACAATTTTTGCATGCTCAACTGATGATTAGCAAACCACCAGTGGAAATAAACAACAAAAACAAACTCACAAACTTTAATTAGCATAACGTTATAAACTTTCTAAAAAAATTGCATGTATTCTAATAATTTGACTAACTTTCACAAATAAAAACCTCAGAAACCACTTTCCTCAAAATATTTCCACTTTCTTCAGCAATTTTAATATGGAATGCCTTTACCAAGCAAACTATTTGGAACAGCTTCTGAATTGTATGACCAGATATAGTAACACCTATTGAGACCAAATAATGTAATCTGTAGTCACCCAAATGAACCACGAAAGTGACAATAAAACAAACAAGTAACCAAAATGACGTCACTATTCCGAAGGAGCATGTTTTTAAGGTTTCTAGAGAATTCTTATGATAACATTGTAAATGAGAAAGCATGTATGAGGAGCGATCCAAAAGTTCCCGGACTGTACCTTAGGTTCAAATCACTGCTGTCCCTTCGAAGTAGTCCGCTTGGGAGTTGATACAGCGGGCCCAGCACTTTTCCCCTGCTGGAAGCACCTCTGGAACTGCATTTGGAGGATGTTGTTCAGCACCTCCTGCGATTCCGCCTGAATCTCCTCGATGTCGTCAAATCATTGACCCTTCAGCAGGATCTTCATCTTGGGGAACAGGAAGAAGTCACAGGGGGCTAGGTTGAGGGAGTAGGGGTGGTGGGGGAGCACTGCCATGTTGTTTTTGGCCAAAAACTGCTGCACAGAGAGCGGTGTGGGCCACATGTTGTCGTGATGCAGCAGCCAGTCCTGGGTGCCACTTGTCCGGACGTTTCCCTCGAACGCCTCAGGACCTTGATGTAAAAGCGCTGATTCACTGTCTGACCTATAGGAATGAACTCCTTGTGAACAATTCCCTCCATGTCGAAGAAACAGATCAGCATGCTCTTCATGTTGGACTTGACCTGATGCACAGGCGTTGCTCCTTCAAGTCTGCCATTTCACTTCTCACAAAAATTGCAGAACACCACTAACACTAATGCACAAAAACGCTCGTGAAAAAAGCTTGAGTGTATCAACGTGACACTCGGCACACTGCTTCACAATGAAGCTCTTTAGCACTACCTAGCGGTCCAATTCCATACTACGTCTGGTTAGCCCTCCACGTGGCCAGTCCGGGAACTTTTGGATCACACCTCGTATAACCCATCTGAAATGGAGATTATGGAAGAAATGATGATCAAGTATTAAAACAAAATAAGTAAAGGAATATTAACAGATATTGGGGTAAGAAAGTGTCTTGGTGAAGATGGGAAGCCATCTAGAATGTTTTACATTTTCTTGTCTAGCCAGGTGATGTGCCACAATATTTTTAAGGGAAAAATATACAGTAGAAGCTGTGTTATCTGGCTATCTTGGGGATTGTGGATAGCCGGTTTGGAGAAATAGCCGGTTAGGTGAGCGTTTTTAGATTTTGACATAGCAAATTTAGCAATAGCCAAACAAAATAGGGCTTAGGTTCACTATCGTACTCCCCAAATGCTTCTAACAGCAGACAACATAATGTGTAAGTGTAAGGTTTGCATTTTCCATTTTATTTCTTCGATACGTAGTTAGATCTAAATTTCTACTAATTCTTATTTCATATGTTGCTATGTTTACTTGGGAAGCAAAAGACTATTGAAAAGTTTTGGGTGTCTGGGAAGAAGACGAAATTATTTGAATTTGTTTATTTTCTCCTATCATAACAGCAATTAAAATCAATACGATAACAAATATGAATTACAAGGAAATGGTTCTTTGATTAAATATTGAATAAAATTGCATTTCTTTCCTTTAATTTCAAGGAATTATACAAAAAGAAGAATGTAAACATAAAGAGATAAATGGAAATGAGTTAAGGATTGCATCCAGTACTATGTATTAACTTTACAAAAGAAAACCGACAATGCATTATTTAAATTCACTATACGTATTTTTCTGCAGCATCGCGATCAGCTGATTTCTTCTTTCCTGAAATGTTCAATCTTCCGATTCCATGTCATAACAGCAATGAAAATCAATAAGATAAATATGAATTACAGGCAGTCCTCAACATCCGTACATAATGCGTTCCTGAAAACGTGTCCAGAAGTTGAATGTACGGATGTCGAACATAGATTTATATGTTATAGGGGATGTTCCATTCCTAGAGAGCCAAAAAATATTATAAAATCTCTAATTATGGTATAAATGTTTAGTTTTTTGTGCAGGGGCCTTTTAAGACACAATCGTCGATTTTATAATATAGAGATAAAGGGCAAAATGCAATAAAATATTTAAATAATTGCACAAATAAACTCTGCTGTATGGACAAAGATGGCGACTCGGTGGAAACTGGTGGCCGGCAACCAGCACCACTTGAAATATTCGGTCATCATTTAGCTGACGCGCGAAGTCTGATCGGTGCACAAAAGGCGGTTTAGGGATGTCAATCTATGTTATCTTGGGTTTTTGTTCCCTTGTATTATCCTAAGGTTATCACACACATAGTGTAATTGATTATTATCTTTTTATTATAATTTATCGTTATTTGTTTTTCATTATTCTTTTTTCTCAAGAAATTTTTATTACTGTAAGAGTTACATTTATTCGTACTGTTTGTAACACAGTGCTTCCATCCTTACCATAATCTAGTCGTTGACTATAGTTATTATATCGTGGTATTAAGTTCCCTTTTTCTTGTTTATGTCTATTTATTTTTTTGTATTTTGGTGAAATTATCTTTGTTTATGGCAGTGTCTTTTCCGGAAGAGTGGAAGACCAGCTGTTGTTGAACCCCAATACCGTTTTACAGGCTATGAGTTGGATAATAAATTACTTTGTGGTTAATGAAACTTATTCTGTGATTTGTGACTACAATGTGCTTACCAGCTATAAATAAATATTATTATTAATGTGCGAGTTGTACGAATATCGAACGCAAAAAAGTCAAGGACCGCCTGAAGTGCACATATGAAATCCCTCTTTTTTTGTTAAAGCATTTGCTATTTTCATAGCTTTTTTGTAATATTGCCTAATCTTGGCCCCAAAGAGAGTGATGATTGAAATGAAAGAAAAGTCAGTAAAAAAGCAACGAGTTTGGAGAAGAAAATTGAAGTTTTAGATAGGCTTGCACATAATGAATTTGCTTCATCAGTTGGTAAATTACTTGGTGTGAACAAGTCCACAATAAGATCTATTAAGAAAAGTGAAGAAGCGATCAAGAAAGTCCCGCTGAGTTCAACTGTCATTCACGAGAAAGCCATGCTACTGCACAATCATTATGTCTCAAATTGTTTCGCGGTCTGCTAATGGGACATCGCCAACGTCATCTAAGCATGTGTAGATTGGTTCCTTGCTCTTTAAAAAAATGTGGCGTTTATTCAGAATGCCACAGTACATACTGTATTATTATATTTGTTCTTCTCCTTCACAGTTGAACACACACTCGACCGGCTTAAGTCCAACGAGCTTCCAATTGAAGCTCAAGATTTGCCGCTTTCGGCACGCCTAATTATTTCCATCTTTGTCTCAATCGTGTTCACTTTATGAGCCTTACATTTCTTTTCATTTGTATTAGCACTTTCAGTTTTCCGTTTATCACTCGTGTTTATAAAATAATACGTGTAAAATGCAGAAACAAAGAAACACTGCTGTACGCACAAACAAAGGCTGTAACGTTGTCGAGACTGAATAATAATAATTTATTGATTATTAACCGACTTTACAGTGGTATTAATCTTGTCAAATTTCAGTACAACATTAAAAAACATTACACACAAATCTTACATTACATACAATAAGTTTATTATTACATAGCATACTTTAATTTATTAAAAGTATTGGCTTGGCTGACAGACAGCGCCATTATGCAACAGCTCGAAATGTTTGATCGTCAGTTGATGAACGAAAGTCCGAATTCAGCATACAAAAGGCGGCTTAGGGGCGAGAATTTACAATGTATGAAAGAGCGAATTGTATGAATGTCGAAGACTGCCTGTACAAGGAAATGGTTCTTTGAATAAATATAGTCTAAAATTGCATTTCTTTCTTCCAATTACAAGGAATTATATTAATAAAAAAGGAATAAAATACAAAATGAATATTTGTGTAATTGGCAGCGCATAAGGATGGCCGGTTTCTAAATAGCTGGATAACACAGCTTTTAATTGCATTTGTGAAAAGTCCAGTTTCTAAAGCATTCTGGTTACTAGATAGCTGGAAAACACAGCTTCTACTGTATATGTTGCCAGCACAGCCAGGGGGTATAGAGATCAGGTCTTGCTGGGTACCTTCGGCACCCTGGCAGAGCGCATATCTCCCTCTACATGCCAGCAGAGATTGAGTGCCCGTGTACACTGAGTACATAATTTCACCACTAGAGGGGAGATGTTATTATCTCTGGCCATACAATTTGGAACCTTATCCAAATAATGCAATCATTTTCGGATGTCTCAAAATGTTTCCATAATTTCAGCATTCAACCGCTTAAAAAATCACTACACATCAATCACCAAGGAGTAAATTCAACAAAGATTTCACATTACACTGTCACCGCAAAACTACAGTGAAATCTCGTTACAATGTACTTCAGAATTAAGTGTTTCAAATTAACGTACTTTTTTTTAAATCCCCGTCAATTTTCCCATATAAATACTGTATAAATATTTCAAAATAATATACTTCAACGTAACATACTTTTCAATACTACGTATTATATTCAGAGGTCCCAAAAAAGATTGTGGTTTTAACGTATGCTTTCATCCATAAATGACTCAACTATAACCAATTCTTGCACATTCAAGTCGTTTGTCTTAAGCATGAAAAGATCTACGGAACTTCACCAAAATCCCAAAAGAAGAGATTTTTCAAACTGAAAAAATTTACAACTGATCATCAGTTATCCCTATCGTATTTTCACAATAGCATTGAGATAAAATCTTAAATTCTAGGAATTGTATCTCTCTTAGTAGAATCTCATTCTTGCTGTTTCGGTTTGAGCAGGACTTGCGAGAATGCCTAACCCCTATCGAGATACTTCCAGAGAAGATACTGTAAACCTTATTGGTATTTTCAGTACACCGTACTTTCAGTATAAAGTATAAAAATTCATGCTCCGTAGAGATACGTTGTATCAAGATTTTACTGTAATATGGAACATATCTGATATAAGACACCCACAACCGCAGCACCATCTGATTCTGGAAAAAAATCGAAGTACACATACGAGGGGACACCTTCACTATACCACCCTAGGACGGAAGCACCTCTGTGAACAGAATCATGAAATACTGTAAACAGTCACTTGGTTTGGATATTGAGTCATGCTGGACACCATATCTCCCTCCCCATCCTGGAGATACAGTGCCCGAAGCAGAGCAAACATATTAAAGGTTAATTTTTGTGGCAATGGGTTGGGTTAGGTTTATATCGTATTATTTTAAGAAGTGAATCAAATCCAACAAACATGTAATTAATTCAACTCCAATCTATATTCTGCACAATTTCCAAATACCTCACCATTACATCCTCATTTTCAATTTTTATCATCCTTCTGCACAAAATCAGCTATGTAAATTTTGAATTCAGTGTTTCTGCTAGCTCCAGTCTGCAGAACCACAAAATTCATGCCTCCTTTAACCCCCGCCTTCCCTAACCCGTGGGTGTCTTATATCAAATCTAAGCCACTAATATTTTTGTTTCTATAAATTCCATCCTATTTAAACAGCATATTTAATCAACTGTTGCATTGGAAGTCAGCAAGCAGAAAAGTAAAAATTCCCAGGCACAAAGTATTTCATATGCATAAAATATGCCAAAAATTGAAGCATTGACAATTATGTCGATGATAATTGTTAATCTTTACAATTTCGAAAGAGGCTAGCTAAATTATAAAGTTATTTTCACTTTCTCGACAAAACATGTATCCAGTTAAAGAAATTGGGATTTATCACTTTCCAATATAAGCTTAACCCTTTATTTACTGACGGGACCTCTGAGTCCCGGTCAGAAAAATCTAACTCAGTTTTTTTCACTCTGACTTCTAAACTGGTATGAATAATTTCGAATGTTAATTAACTGGTGTACATGTATTTTATGATGTTTTTTCTGACAATTTATCGTTTATCATATTTTTTTACGATTTTTGTTTGAGTTCCTGCAGGAAGCCGTAACTACAATAGAACCTATGCATACATTTTCTCATAATGTAAGAACAATATGAAACATGCATCTTTAGAATATTTTTTATTTATTGTATTAATAAATATAATTGATAATTAACACAATTTGAATAGTTTCTTGCATATAGTTTAGGAATTATTACGTTGTATATGTGGCGGGACCGATAAGTCCCGTCAGGTCTCAAGCGATTCTTTTACATTGTCATGCGATGTTGCATATATCACTTTGCTTTTCAAATACCAGATTTGTTCGAAACTGAAATCGAACGAAAAATAGCATTCGAAAAAAGAAACATTATATCTGCCTTTGGTAAGATGGAATAAAAATGTAAAATATAAACTTTTTAACTGGAATCATCTGTAAACTGTAATTTTTTCAAGTTTCAGTTTGCATAAACAATGCGGGTAAAAGAAGTTATTCCCCATACATTCGCATATCGTATTCGGTGAGGTCCAACAGACAGGGTCTTCCTTCATTTGCTAGTGATAAAAAACTTTAAAAAGGAGAATATGACCATAGAATCAGCAATGATGGTATTTTGTACCTGAAGTGGATGGATAATCGATCTGTGCATCTTCTATCTAATTACCATGGCACTGAAAAAACAACGGTAAAACGAACACAGAAGGATGGTTCTAAACTTGAAGTGAATGCATCCATCATAGTGAATGATTATAACAATCACATGGGAGGAGTGGATAAATCAGGTATGTTACGGTCACTCCATGAAATTGATCGAAAATCAAAAAAAAGGTGGATGAGGTTATATTATGGACTGATGGAAATGACCCTTGTAAATTCGTATATAATATATTGTGAGCTAGAAGAAGATATTCCTTCCATAATTTACAAGCGCAGTGTTACAAAGGGATTACTAACGAAGGCTTCAGCAGCTCCTAAAAAGAGAGGACGGCCAAGTAATACAGTTGAAATGCCTCATGTCAGCCCAACACAGGCCAAAAAAAGGAAGTATAAATTTTCTGTTCCAGCAGAAGTAGGACTGGAAAATAGAGGTGTTGACTGGCCTGAATTTGTGGCAGCAAGAGGAAGATGTGAGGTTTGTTCCTCAAAAAAATTGAATCAAGATCTCATTCAAAATGTAAATATTGTAAAGTTTTTCTGTGCCTAAATGAAAGAAAGAACTGCTTTTATGAATATCACATTGCATAACGTTGTAATTTGTTATGTTTTAATAATAAAAATATCAGTCTAAAGTTCTAAATTTTAACATACATATGAATTACGTCAGTTTTATGGACTTGTGACCTGACGGGACTTCCGAGTCCCATGTTAAATTTTGACATTATTTTTTACAAAAATTTTGTAAAAAGTTGTATAATTGTATAATAATAAATAAAAAACAAATTTATATTTAAAAAATTGCAGATATATTATTTTTTTAAATATCAGTAAATAAAGGGTTAAGGGTAATCATGAAGTTTAGTCACTTTTATTATGAAGGGGTTCCAAGCTAAAGTTTTATTATGTAAATGGGTATGTATACTTCAAACAACATTGAAAGGATGTGTTGATGAGCCTTCAGCTCGCTATGTTTTAATGCGTAGTCGGCTCCAGGCGCTACCGTGCCATTCGCCTCGCCCAGAACCATAGTAACCCTCCACGTTGTCCGGAGATTGGGTTAGTAAATGTCGAGACCGGCCAATCAGTTTCTTGTCCAAAGATTGGATTTGTAAAAACTGATTGACCTGTCTCGACATTTACTAACCCAATCTCTGGACAAGAAACTGATTGGCCGGTCTCAACATTTACTAACCCATCTCCGGAAAACGTGGAGGGTTACTATGGTTCCGGGTGAGGCAAAGGGCACGGTAGCACCCGGAACCAACTACGCATTAAAACATAGCAAGCCGAAGGCTCGTCAATATTATCCTTTCAAATGTTATATCCTCTTGACCGTTGCGCCGCAAATGGAACCAATGTAATTTATTTGGCGAAACGCATTTCATGATACAGATCTTTTTAATAGCTTTTTACTTTGTGTTATTGAGGAGTATCAGGAGTATGTTTTGTGATTCACTTGAATTTATATTAAACATGAAAGTAATAAATTCTTTAAAAATTGAATTTGGGTGTTCCTGAGTGCTAAAACCTCCTTCATAATAAAAGTGACTAAACTTCATTAGCTTGGAACTCCTTGGATAATAAAAGTGACTAAACTTCATGATTACCAGCTTAAGTTACTGTACTTTCACCATTAAACGTTGTAAAAACTAGCACGATAAGTATTGCACATATATAGATGCCATTAAAAAAACTAATATATTCTCAATGGAAACTTCTTGAGGTAACAGCCAACAAAAGTATCCCTTAAAACAGTCAATATGATAAATGCAATATGCAAACTACTTAAAAGAAACAATACTCACCGTTAATATTTCTGATATCACATAGAGAACACGACAGACCAGTTGTGCTGTCTTGTGTGTGGCAACTGCAAACATGCCTCTGAAACAAGAGAATCAAATCTGAAAATTTGTACTGTAAATTTCATGCTGAATAATATTCCTGATAACCTGAGTATGGTATGTTATGTCTCCCATACTAAATCACTCCGCTAATACTCGAAACGTATTGTAACAAATTATTCTTTAATTCCAAGATTTGTAAAGAAATATAGAACTTATATCCCTTAAGTTGCTTAGGTAAGCAACCATCCGACTGTATGCGTTGATTACATAACTTAATATCAATTAAATAAACTAAATACATCATTGCTTTGAATTAATTTTCGATAAGACGGCAAAACCCGGAGAATTTGGTCTGAAAACCGGACACTTTGGAGTAAATCTTTTTCTAACTTCACTTATGCATTAAAATATTATTTATTCGGTTAAGCGTATGCTTCCCCATGATTAAAAGACGAAAAATTAGATGGATTGGCACGGAAGCAAGTCAAATTGGCACTGTTGGCAACTCTGATTATAGGCTATCATTTGGACCGATTATGCAGAAACCTACCAACCCACATGGACAAGAAGCTGAGATATTAAGAATTACTGATTGTTAAATTTAAAAATCACAGATTGTTGGTTTGAAGGCAGCTGTAGCACAACATGGTACTAATTTGGGTTGGATGTTTTTTGCAGGAGGCAGAATAGGGTTTTCCCTATGTAGTGCACAGGTTACTTCAAAATTTTCAATTTTGAGGGTTGGTTGCTTTCTGCATTAACTGGCTCATTTATAAAATACTGTAAGAATAAGAAAAATTTCTGAGGCAACGATAGAAATTTCACCAATTAAACAATACGATAGAATACCAACTCTTACTTTCAAACTTCACGCTGACACATCCATTCGACTAATTAATAACCATTTTCATGTTTAAATTTTACTCAGCCCCACAAAATACACGTGGTTAACTTCTAACAAATTTCAATACGGAAAAAGAATTGCATAAATTTCTCCTAATTAATGCAAATAAATGATTATGACGCGAATAAAGCCTGTTTCACACGGTGCGTTTTTCCTTGCTGGCTAGCATGCGAGATTCCCTGCGTGCTACTCTGCGGGCTACGCTGATGGGTGCTGTGCTTGGTTCGCTGATGGTTACCGTTTCACACGGTGCGTGAAACCAACGCAAGGAATCCTTCCATTTGGAGATAGGTCAGTGTTGTGCCGTGCAGAGAACTCTGACAGCGGGCTGACTTGCGCGCCACACGGGTGAAAATGCAAGTTTTTATGACAGGGCGGTGGACTCTGTGTTGATCACGTGATGTAGCGCTCGGTGGTGATTGGCCGACACCGCCAGCCAGCAGGAAAACACGCAGGAAAAATAGCACAGGACCTAACCTCAAAAACCAGCAAGGTAGCAAGCAAGGGAGCCATCAGCGAGCAGGATTTCCAGCAAGATAGCACGCACAGCAGCCATCAGGGCTCCACGCAATCAATCCATCAAGGAAAAACGCACCGTGTGAAACAGGCTTTAGTTACAGTCAGGAGATCAACAGCTTGGCATAATTAAGATTCCGATTTCACAAAAAGCTATGAGCTATGCAAAGGAAAATTAGAACTTGTGACACAAAATTTACGAAATTAACACAAATTCATTAATGCAATAATACAAATCGAATGCAGCGTGCCGTTTACTAAAAATAAATTTAAGTTTTCGGTAATTCTAACTTTAAGGAAAATAAAACCGACAATCGATCACAAAAAGATGAATGAATTATCACTCCTTGCAACACGAGGTCTATGTTAATCTCTTATAAGTATAGATACCTGTTCATCACACGTCTCCATCGGCAGTAAAATCAACGTGAACAATACGTACCGACCAGCCCTGTGCATCTTAAGCCCGTTTCACACGGTGCGTTTTTCCTTGATGGATTGCTTGCGTGGAGCCCTGATGGCTGATGTGCATGCTAGCTTGCTGGAAATCCTACTCACTGATGGCTGCCTTGCTTGTTACCTTGCTGGTTTTTGAGGTTAGGTCCTGTGCTATTTTTCCTGCGTGTTTTCCTGCTGGCTGGCGGTGTCGGCCAATCACCACCGAGCGCTACATCACGTGATCAACACAGAGTCCACCGCCCTGTCGTAAAAACTTGCATTTTCACCCGTGTGGCGTGCAAGTCAGCCCGCTCTCAGAGTCCTCTGCACGGCACAACACTGACCTACCTCCAAATGGAAGGATTCCTTGCGTTGGTTTCACGCACCGTGTGAAACGGTAACCATCAGCGAACCAAGCACGGCGCCCATCAGCGTAGCCCGCAGAGTAGCACGCAGGGAATCTCGCATGCTAGCCAGCAAGGAAAAACGCACCGTGTGAAACAGGCTTTACTCTTGTGGGAAATAGGTTCAAGTTACGACTACATTTGTTCATAGATGGCACCACCGTCGCACCAAGCGCGCGCGTTTAAAATATCAGGTTATTTATTCCTCGTAAAATGCTTAATATATATGATCGCAAAATTTTAAATAGAAATATAAAATTGAAAAAACAACAAAATTATTGTACGTTATTGATATTGCTTTATTTAAGCTTCGTTAGATGTACACATAACAAGTAAATGCCGTATTTTAAGTGAGAAACAATTCTGTAGCATTTCAGCTGAGATTGCAAAAAGGTTTTTGCAAACATCACAAATTATTTGCGATATACACTCAGAAAGATGGCACAGTTACATTACAAAGTAGTACCAGATAAAACAAACAGTTGCCAAATCTCAATTCAAACATTAGCAATTCAACAGAGATCACACATGGAAAAGTACAAAATATGTGGAAATGTATCCTCAACTGGTATTACACAAACAGAAAAAAGTGAGACTAAGTATAAGAAAATCTTAACATACACGAAGTACTATAGACAATACTGTAAACCATGAAAATATGCAATTGAACATAGACAAAAAATGTAATATGAACATAATGAACAATGAATTAACAAAAAAGATGTATGCAGGTACATACTAAATAATAAAAGGTTGCAAATTATCTGCATTGCGCTAGTTCATGCCACAAAATGCATATAAAATCATACTTTCTCTCAAAGCTAATGAGAGCATTGATATTAGATAATTTGAAATCACAGGAAGGTAAAAGTATGTACATACTGCAACATCTCAAATGTGTTAATTCATGCAAGCATATAAACAGTGACACCCTTCACATGACATATATACAAGTTCATAATATCATATCAAGGTAACCAAATAAACAGTATAAAAATGAACATATATACACTAAGCAGTGCATACAACACACAGAAACCAACCAAATATGTACTCTAACATTAAGAGGCATGATGTAATACCTGTTCCCAAACCTAATGAGGGCAATGATATTAGGCAGATAATTTTAAATCATAAGAAGTGAAAATGTGTACATACTGCAACATAAAAGGTCGCACAATATCTGAATTATGTTAATTTCCCCAACAAAAAGCATATAGAAATTAAAAGATTGAATAATGAATATGTACATATATATATATTTACAAAATTTAAAGCCTATACCCTACAATAACATATATTAACAAAGAAATGTAAAACCTATACCCTAAAATAAAACATTGACAAAGAAATGTAAAACCTATACCCTAAAATAAAACAGTGACAAAGAAATGTGAAACCTATACACTAAAATAAAATATATTTACTAAGACGTGAAAATTATACCCTAAAATAAAAAAATTACAAAATTTTAAACCATCTTGTGGACCACCGCTCGCACACCCCCACGCTCATACATGTCACAAACCTGCCAGTTTTGGCAAAATGAAAGCCATTCCAAGCACCTGCACATAAAGACATTAATCGGTATGAATAATCATAGATTACCAGAAAGATAAAAAAACCTGCAAGGTTCACAAAATTTCTTAAAGAATTGGAAAACCGTCTCATTTAAGAAGCATTGGAAATTGTACCATCGAACAAATAGTGCCATTATACCCCCACATTAAGTTAGTTATTCTTAACATAATTGCAAAGGTGCACTCGGTTTTATATAAAAGGTAATCACGAACATTTTATTAATTTCTTTATAAAAGGTCAAGGAATAATAATACAAAAATATTTCACACTGGAAATTATAAATGCAAATTAATCACATTACGACAATTAGCAGGAATAAATGCATTTTAGGAATTGCTGTCATATTTGGAGTTAAATTAATGCTTTGAAACATACCACATTTGTTTGTACATGAAATTTTCAGTTTCCTTTATCTCATATAAGAATGTTGCAAATGTCAATATACACATTACCTGCCCTTTGTATTCTATCATATGCTGTAAAAGTTTCTATTAAATTAAAGATAGTTTCTCACAGTTTGAGAGGTTAATAGTAAGTGCAAAAAGACTAGAAGAATCGACATAGTTTTTTAAAAACAAATACGGAAAGAATGATTTAATTCCTACGTCCTAAAGAGTATGTAAGGAACGAATCTCCAAAAGCATACAATAATTCACATTGAAGCTGAAATCATGTAATTTATAATTTACAAAACGTAATAATTTAGGCAGCAACTTTTCCACTAGATTTAATTGACGAAACTCATGTATATTTCAAACAAACCACCTATACATATTTAACAAATGGAGAGACCAATGACACATATATGTTCGCCTTACAAATCCCTTCATTTAGTTAAACGTACTTCCTCAAAGCGGAGTGAATAAATAAAATTCTAAATTTCGCTTATAAATGACAATCTTCGCACTGAAAACAACCGTTGTATCTATTTATAAACTACACTTATAACTTGCAGAAACACTTCAGCATTCACAAGAAAAATATTCATTAATATAAATTAACTTACACTTTTTCCGTCCTCGGGAAATTAAAAAATTTTCTTGTCCCATCGCTGCGTCCCTCACACCCACTCACGGAACACACCTTCCTTCTCACTTTAAAATCTTTTGACATTTTATCTTTGTTGCCACTCTCTGACATAATGGCCACCTCAGACCTGCTTTGTTTTTACGATTATAACCTACAGATACAAAGTCACAAAGTTCTTTCAAGGTTTCTGTTCTGGCCGTGAATACAGAAAAACGATTATAAATTGTAACCAAATTTGATTCAATATCAATTAGCCAGGAATCCCTTGCATGCTGAACACAATTATGTAAGATATACGGGCAGGGCATTTTATTCCAAGTAGTTCCCCAACTTCCGCAGACAAGAGTACATAAACATTGCTCTGTCCATTTCCATCAACATAACCAAAATTGGAGTTGCAGTTATCCCCTCCAAATGCGATACACTCTTCTGGCCAATCATATGTTTTTAAAACAAGGTGACTTATAGTCCCCTCTGATTCATTTTAAACATTTCAATTCAACTAGCTTGTGTGAGTCCTTAAACATGACGATCAAAATACTGTACGAGTATTCGAAAAATTTTTCGTGATAAATTATTGCTACCATCAGTGGAGATCCTGATGTACATATTCAAGTTTAATTTTTATTAAAGGTAGAGAATGTGGAGCTAATACCTTGTCAACTATTGCTTATGTCTTAGCTGTGGCTGGTGAAATTTTAGTAGCCATCTTTGAATCCGCAAATAATCTTATTTGTGCAAATCACTGATCGATAACTCAAAGTGATGTCAAACTGAATGAAAGCCTAAAGTTACAAGCAGAAACAATTTCAGCCTACTTTCTATTTTTAGTAATAGCATCATTTGTAATTTTTCCTCATGTAGTGCCAGAATTACTGTTTCTCATATGCTTGGCTGAATTTAAATGCTACTCCAAACCTAATTTTCCCTTTTCCACTACATATATTGATTTTACAAGTATTGCTTTTGTCACCATCTTTGTGAATCGGTGTAATGTAAGCAATTTTAAAGAGGTCAGAAAAAACGCCACTGCTAAAAGATTTTTAAATAGTATAAACAGTGGGTAAACCAGTGATTGACTGCACTTTTTAAATAAAAAAGGGAGAGAGTTCATCTGGGCCAGTACACTTTGTAACATTTGTAGACAATAATTTCCATAGTACATCCTCAGTTGAAACTGTCATTTTGCCAAAGGAAAACGTGTAATTTATGTCAAAGGCAGGCTTTGTGTCAGGTATCACAGTACTGTGGACCTTAGAAAAGTTCCTTACAAAGAGGTTTGAAATATCGTGGTCATTATTTGCAACATGTTCTTCATAATAATACATTATGCTTGGTATTCTATCCAATTTTTGATGATTTTTAACATGTCTCCAGAAATACTTTAAGTTATAGGGAATATTTGTTTCCATGTTATTTATATTGTTTTTGCAACATGAACCAGAATGTTTTTTGCATTCACCTCGGATTTTAGAAAAATTATGACAATCATCATTACTCCCAGTAATTTTGAAAATTTTATGGTAATGTTTCTTGAGTTTGATACATTCCTTTAATTCAACACTAAACCATTTAGGATAAGATGATGTTTTGATTGTTAAGGTAGGAGTACACAGTTCTATAGCTTCATAAAGAATAGAGTAGAAAATTGATAGAGCATTATTAATCTCCAAATTGCACAATATTCCTAGCCAGTTTAAAGTATCTAAGTAGTTAGTCAATGTAGTATAATGACAGTTTCTATAATCATAAATAGTAAATTGATAATTGTTATAATCTAGTTCTTTGGCCAACTTTACACTGTAATGAATATCAAGGTGATGATTAACACATTTTTAAATAGGATATGGATCCTTTTCGGAAGTTACTTGCCCTGAATTAGAAAAAGCTAGATCTAATAGTAAATTGTACAAATAGTACTCATCTGCTTAAGACCCAGTAATGTAAAACTTTCATTTATAATTCTTGCTTGAGTGGTGAAAGACATGCTATCACAGTCAGTGTTCCAACAGGGATCAAGTAAATTGTAGTCCCCAGTACAATAATATCAAAAAATTGTTATTATTCACAATATCTTCAACCACTTCACAATGAGATAAGTACTTATCAATGGCAGAGGCTGGGGGGATATACACTGCCCCAATTAAAACCTTTGCCTCTTGACTACAAATGTTTACAAAAATGTTCTACATTAATAATTTGGCTTATAACCTTTACAGATTGCAATTTTGTTTTAATAGCAATTAAAACCCCACCACTACGAACTTTATTAGAAGTAATTACACTGCGATCATGTCTATAAATGTCTAAATGAGGTAAGTCCAATTCAGAGTTATGTCTTCACTGAGCATAGTCTCAGTGAGTACGATAACGTCATAGTCAGCGGTAGAAATAGCTAGTTTAAGTTGCTCTAATTTTGTCCTTAAACCCCTTACGTTCTGATAATAGATTGAAAGCGTTGTTAAGGACATAAGTCTTTTGACACTTTTTGCTTTTTTACTATGTTAGGAGTGACAATACTACTTGATATGCTACTCCTTTACATTCAAAGGAGGAATAGTGGCCTTATGTTTTTATATAAATTGTTAAATAACCATATTAAAAGCCCAGAATTACTTAATTTAATAAACCTCAGAGTGCCTTTAATGTATACAAGGTTAGATATGACTTTTCATATACCATATATGGACAAATTATATGTGCATTTTACCTTTGTATACTATGATGAGAGACTACAACCTTATAAGTCATAAAGTTGATATATTCAATGAATCACTGCAATCATTTAAAACTAAGCTGCAATGCCTAACTTAAATGTGGTAGAAATTTATGCCAACTTATGTCTATTTTAATTCAGGTAAATTTTTATTAAGTACCATGAATCTGATATAATTTTACTTTATGCCTTAGAATATTTATTTATTTATCATTTTTAAAGTTTACCCAACAAAATAATTACAGGATAAACTGGTTTACATTTTAATAAATACACTTGATTCTAATTATCTTGATATCAAGATGGCAAATTATATATGTAACGAAAAAGCAATACAAAAGCATATACATTCACAAGCATAAAATATTCATTATTCAATACAATGATATATATACATTACCATACACGACCTATGAACTATTTATAAATAAGGCAAGTAACAATGGTAGTTATACAATTGTAGTTATGTATTACCAATAACAACGAATGAAATATATTTATAAAAGAAGTGAGGCAGATAACAATCATATATTCCTTCATTTTCAAGATATGTACATAATTTCAAACAATGGTGAAATTATAAATTCATACATATCTTTCATTGAGTACCCCAATAAAGCCGATAATTATGTTATATACTCAGACTTTCTGATAAAAATGTCTAGATTAGAGAAGTACTTATTATAACTAGCACATATCCTCGTTAATGTTGAGTTCATACAAAGGTTTGTACGATATTGTTATATTGTCAGATGGATTTTGAGTATAATTTTTATAGGATTTGTGATTTTTATGTGCGATAGTATAATTTTTCTTACTCTTGTGCTTTAATGGTTTATATTGTATTAGAACGCACGTTTAAATATTTTGGCTTATTTTTAATACATTTCTGATTGTATTTTTAGGAAAAGGCCTTGTCCCGTAAATAGAGTATTATTATTATCAGTGTAAAATTCATAATAGAGAGGAGTTTACCTTTATAAAATATACGATAATATTACAATAATAAAATTTTATAAATTTCTATAAATTGATGCAAAGGATGATTCGAATATACTTATGTGACAGGCATTAGCTGTAATAATGGGAGATACAAATGGAGAAAGACGGTCGGACAATTGTAAAATTAGATAAAGGATTTGTTGGAAATTGACGCACGAATGCTTTTTTTGAAAATATATTACGTGAGTTTTTGGATTTCAAATAGGAAATGAGGTGGAAGTTTACCGTGAAGAAGGAATCACCCGAGTTTTTTATGGTTCTTAAGTTCTTATGAAGGCTAATTCACTTACTAAATAGAGTATCTTAGTTAGGACAATTACAAGTGTATTTTTCTACCTGTTCCGGACATCTGTGTTTGTAAATCAGTAGGTTCCTACGGTAGGTACCTACATTTCAAATTTATACGAATATTTTATCGGTATCAATTGAATATACCACAGGTTTCCAAAGTACATGGATAAGATAAAAACCTGAAAGTATTTTCCGGAGTATAATTGCTATTCTTATAATTACACTCGTGAATAGTTTTTAATAACTAATAATTGTTTCCGCATAATTTGTAAATGCCGCCGAAACTACCCATGTAATTGTTTATGAAGACGTCCTACAGAAAAATAAATGTTACAAAAAAACGCATACGTATTTGGACCAAAAATTCGTTATTAATTAATTAATTACATTGTCGGTTATTAAGCAATCTGAAAATATATTTTAATGCCTTATTTTTACCCCTCTCCATGACGAATCCAAATTTAGGTTTGCAAAGCAAAAGTTTAATGCCAATAAATTTGATTTACTGCAAGTAATTTATAACATTTAAGCAAATTTTATCGATGCTACAATAAGTTATAATTGTGTTCCTACTAAAATGAGAAATCAAGATATAAAAAGGAATTGTTTATTTTTTGTGGTTTTTTTGTCGAAATTGTAAATATCCAGGTTTATAAGGGGAAATGTTGGTTAGCCTGCGCGCCTGCGCGTTACTTCTGGTTACTTCGTAGAAATCTTAAAATGGCTGACGGGGTTGTCTGTTATGTGCGTAATACAGTTCGAAATTTATTTTGTTTCCATCAGACCTTTTTAGAAGGAAAAAACTAGACCTTTTTATTGTATTCGAAATTTAATGTTGATAGTTATGATCGTGATATATGTTTGGCCGTGTGTTCTTCGAAAACTGGTCCACGTGATAATCATTTTGACAGCAGAGTTTTAATACTTTTGGTTATTTTATGTGTTTACACCAGAACTTTTTACAAGTAAAAAACTAATCCTTTTTATTGTATTCGAAATTTAATGTCGATAGTTTTGATCTTGACAAAATTTTGGCCGTTTATTCTTCGAAAACAGTGGTGCATGTGACGCATTTTGACATCAGTTTTTAATTATGTACTTTTAGTTTGATTTGTGTACGTTTTAAGACACTTTAAGCGAAGTGAAGTATTATCTAAAGTTTTTTATAGTTTCAATGTGTGTAATCTTCACATTGCTTACTGGACATTAATTAACTTCTCTTAATAGTACTATTTCTTATTTTATAATACAATGATATGTGAATTTGTATATGTAATTATTCAGTATGCCCTGCTTTGCCACTTAATTGTAATTTATGGTGATGTTTTGATGTATTATTGTTTTTCGTTAGTCCACTCGTGCTGTTATATTGTTTTACTTTGTATTTTCTTTTGTGATTGAGTTTGTCTTATTGATTTGCCATGTAACTTTGATCTTCTGGAAAATAAATGTACTGTTATTATTGTGTGATACAGCTGTCCTGGTCAATCTCCTCGAGGATTTATATCTACAAAGGTAAGGAAATCTTAAATAACTTCTCTGTTCATCTTTGATTTATAGTTGAAATATCTTTACCGTATATATATGTATATAGGAAATGTTATATTTATGTATAATGGAGTAATTATTTTTATAAATTAGTCCTTATGTATAACATTTTGTTACTGCATAACATGTTTAATGAGTGATTTTATCGTTGTAAAGTATCATTTTCTGTGAAGAGTTGGTAAAATTTTTTGCAAGGACGGATTTGTTTATGGGCAAATATAGCCAAGATATGGCGTTACACTCTTAACGTAGGATTAATTAAGGGTTTGTTATCAATATATATTGTGTTTTGAACGTAAAAATTATAGTTTACCTCATAAAATGAGAATCTGTGTTTTTAAAAACGTATGAATAATACATTATTAGCCGGTTTCCATTACTTTATAAACTTCAAATCAAAAGTTATTGTTAAGGTTTTGTAGAATTTTTATCCTTTGGGTGCGAGATTTCTGAGTTGGTTCTGTCGTTGTTTCAGATGCGAGCCTCCGAAGAATGAAGTCTGAAAACGCAGCCAGCAAGGTAGATCTTCCACAGGCCAGCTCTGCTTTGCGATGTCAAGAAAGAAGATGGGTGAGTGTGATTGATTTTGCATTTCAAATTAGAACTAATGAGCTTCCCGCTTTAAATATATATTTCATGTCCTGGCATGTGCAGAAACTACATTAGTCTTATGTATTTTTACACATAGGGGTATTTTCTCTCTACGGCAGTTTTAATATATCTGGAAGCTGCGGAAGTGCTCTTCTCGTACCAGCATCTGTTATGCTTTTCTCAGTTATTAAAAAACAAAGCTCTACGATATTGACATTCTTTATTAATTTTTCCTAAATGTGAATCATCTCGTCGAGTAGCTAATCCGTTTCCTATTGCTGAGTTTAAATTTGTGTCGTTTCTTCGTCTTCCGCCGTTGGCTGCATCGATTCTGTTTTGGCTTCTTCTTATATTACTCCCTTCTTCAGTTTGTTCGTTTCTTCTTTGTTACCTGATTTCGTTTATGGTCTCTCTCGCTGTTTGCCTTTGCTCATCTGTCCGTATTTTATCTTCTCACTCTTTCTCTTCTACGTCGTTCTTCTTTATCTTCTTCTGTCTCTATAATATTTATTTATTTATTCATTTAGTCACATGGTGGCTGGATGTGCCAGGTGGCGACAAGTAACATAAAATGACACAATAAAGTACGTTTGAATCAGATTTACATTAAAATTTTCGAAAGAATCAATTTAGATTCACGTCATTGGTACATAAGTAAAAATTACACAGATTCAAAGGCCTTGTTATCTTCTTCTTTCTTCCATTTGATGAATTAATGGGCTATTATTGCCTTAAACTTTAATTAAAAGTTATATTTGTAGTAATTAAAATGCTGATAGTAACAACAACCTGGGAAATTGCAATTGATAGTGCTTTACCGTCAGAGGTAATAATGAGTAAAAGCGTTGTTATGTAAACTAAACAAACAAATTTATAAGTTCTATTTGATGAATTAACGGAGTACTAGCTGTACCCACACAGTGTTTTCACTGTTTTTTCAATTAATTTATAAAAAATTAAGAATTGTGTAGAATAAGTTGATCTCAATATTTCACGTTTAACTCAATAATTCGCATTTAACTCTGATAATGCATTTCCCCAGTATAGGTAAGGTTAGTGGGTAGAAATCTCGCTGAGGGCGAGGCTGTGTGTGCATATTGACAATTAATTATGCAAAGTCAGTAAGAAATCTGTATTTTAAAAGTCAAATTAGAGAGGAAATTAATGCTACACAGTAATTGATTGCAAACTTTTATGTTTTTAATTTTCTTTGTTTCTTTTTATTGAAGTATACGTCCTTTTTTTCATATATCAATCAATGCAACCGTTTATTTAGATTAACAATGAAGAGAAGATAAGTTTCGGCGAGTTCTAGGTTATCAATCTAAAAGAAATGTTTTCATGCTGCTCCTGAATAAACGTAGCCCGTCGCCTAACATTCTTTGTCATTTAGATTATCTACGAAGGTGACATAACCATATAACTTTCAATTTGTTAAAAAATAATGTACGTCCCTATTCTCATCTGATTTTAAATTTACGCATGAGACAATTTGCCTTAATAAGCATTATAGATGTTTAATAGTTTTACTTACTGAAAAAGTAAGATTCCAGCATCCGAATGATTTTAAATAAGATCAATTGCTTTGATTAAATTGCTAGAAATGCTTCCCATACACAGTTATTAACTGGATAATTATCCGTAAATATTTGTGTTGCTATCTATAAAGTTTGACATTGCTACAGCATTAATTTCGATGCTTAAAGTGTGAAGCGAATAACACTATTCTTTCACTTATTTGAAGGTTTAATTGGCACTAATTGAATTGGAGGCAATGCCAGGAATCTTTCTCTCTCGGTCACAGTGCAATCATCATTCATTTGTCTGCTTCATTCAAAACTGGCATCGGAACTTTTTAATTTTTTTGTACCATTTGGCGACAAATGAGGGTTGATCAAAACAACGATTATCAATGGTGATGTTTATAGAGGTCCAACTGTATTTCAAATGTTTATATAAACTCAGATAGCGCTTGCAATTGGGAGCTTTTAGAATAACAAAAGATTGTTTCATTTTTAACTCTTTTTAAGTACTAAGTTAAGATTCCATCAGAAGCACCTGTTGGCATAGGTTTGTAAAAGTTTGAAAGGATTGAAAATATACGTTGGATTTGTTATAACTATTTTAATTTATATTATTCCAGAGCTTGCGATTATATACTTGATACGTTTTCGTGTATGGTATATTGCAAAACGTGGTATTGTACACAGTCCGACATCGCATTCTTTACATACATACAGTGAAGCCTCGATATATTGGACTAAAAGGAGGGGAAGGCCTGTCTGTTATATCCGAAACATCCGAAGGAAACGTATGTGTTGCCTTAAATTGTTAAAGTGCACATGTTATGAAGGACAGTGTTTTACTCCGCTATATATTCATACAAATTGTTAGAGCGCATGAAGTAATAGCACAGAGTTTTCTAATTAATTTAGGAAAATAGGAATCGTATTAATTTTTATATTTTACTAGTAAAAGGTGCTTGCAGTGTGCTAGCAGGAGCATATTGTTATAAGAACATAATTAAGAATGAAATAAATTATAGCGACCGTAAGAAAAATTGATTTTCCCTTGCGTTCTTATTTGAAAGGAATTATTCTTAGGAATGGAACTTGGGATACTTTTTCGAGATTTTAGATTTTTCCGGACCCTGGTGGAAATTGGCAGAAAGTAACAATGAATACAAAGAATGTTTTAAGACAAACAAACCCCACAAGTAATGCAAGTCAGTCAATTTCAACCAGTCACAAAGGTCAAACAGAGGAACAATTAATTTTTGCGGATTTGCTACACCAATAAATTATACATTGTATCTACCATATATACTCGTGTATAACGCGCTGTTTGAAGACCAAATTTTCAGGTCATAAAGTAGGGTGCACGTTATACACAGGTAACACTTCTCTGCACTTAAAATGGGAACCTACCTCGCACCAGATTCATGCTTTTTGGGTTAATTAATGGGAAAAGCACAATAATTATTGATACTCCAGGTTATACATACATAATTATATGTATAGAACACCTAATTACTTCTATACATTTATAATTCCATCCTCTCTAATTATTCCGCATTTCACTAGCTCATCAGCTGATTGCTGTAATTTTTGCAAAATCACAAGATAGTCTTCCCGCAAAACACACATCAAAAACAAAAAAAACATAGAATAAGCAAATTGAAATAATTTTATTTAGTAAATGATTCTAGTGTCTACGATTGACAACGTAAGTAATTTAAAACCCATAGAATCTCGTGTGTGAACTTAATCATACCTGTCGCGTTTCCTGTTTCCAGATTTGTTTGTTAAATTTTTACGTTATTCCTTCTCTTAAACAGTTTTAGAATGAGATAGGAAATAGAGAACCAACGTCCACTTTAAATCAAAACTAATTTATAGATCCCTTTTTGTCTGATTTAAAAGGATTGGCAACAGTGGCGCTGCAGTTTTCTACACGGCATCACTTTGCCCAACTTACCATGTGAGGTTGCTGCCATCTCAACTCAGTCGCTTTAATTATTGATGATGTCTCTCTTAGACATAATATGGAGCTTATTGAACGTAATACACTTATGGACAAGTCCAAACGTTTTAAAATTCATATACCTCCCAAAAATCAAGGATGTGTGTCATACACGTGGTATCAGAAAAAGTCGGGATTTTTTGGAATAAAGTACGAGTGCGCATTATACACGGCAGTTATACACTGGGACGCATCATACACGAGTATATACAGTAATTATATACATTATAATATGTATATATATATCCATATATTGCGATGTATAAGTCGACCTTGAATTTTCAACTTGAAAATACTAGATTAGGTATATGTTCGCAGTATAAGTCGACCCCCTTTGTTTCACTTAAAAATACTTCTCATGAAATCGTTGCCAGGCAAAATCAAGGTCATGTACGATCCAAGTTTTAACAAGATACAGAAATAAACATAGTAATAAAAAAATATAGGAATATTTTTTCGAGTCCGTGCTATTCTTCTTGAGCCTTCCATTTGACAGGTGTTTTAATTTCAACCAATAAGAAACTGCTATTCTCAGAGAGCTTGACCAACTAAATAATGGTTCCTATGATTTGATTGATGTCGGCTGTTAATGATGCTATCAAAATTAACTGCACCTAGTTATCGCAATCAATATCTACGGTGGTGAAATTCAATAAAGTATCGCATGTTGGCAGGCGTGAGGATGGTTCTGATAATTACATTATTCCCCTTTTCAAAAAAGGAAATGTTTTTTCCGCATATTTTTTGATTATTTTTTTTTTGTCTTCTTTCATGTACTTTTTTGTACTTGATTTATTTGCATATTCCACATATAATTATAACTTGCAATTAGTATGGTTAATTCCGATCGAAGTGTACCTCTTCTATCTCACTTACTTCTACAGCATTACAATACTTTGGATGATACAATTAAAAAAACAAGGTAATTGTCCGTAATAAACATTTCATAAATGTCGTATTAAAGAATTGATATTTTAATAAACAATCAAGTAATGATTATAACATTCTAAATTTTATTATTTATTTATAATTATAATATCATAATTATATGTGGAAGGTGCAAATAAATTAAGTACAAAAAGGTACGTGAAAAAGACAAAAAAAATAATCACAAAAAATTGAGGAAAAATACAAAAAAGACATAATAATAATACAATTTTACTAGTTAAAATATATGTACAGACCACTTCTGAAAGAAAAAAATGCTGGCTGCTGGGAGCGAACCCCAGCCCATCCGATACTAGACATTCATTCTACCCATTCAGCTATCGCTGCTTCTGTTTGTAACCTTAAGGTTAATGGTATATGTTGCATCCGTGCTTACACCTGAATTTCAATTGTTAAGATCTTTTAAACAAGGGCCCATTGGCAAAAACGCAGAGAGATATAGGTGATGTTTTAGTTCTAGTTTCACCTCCTAAAAGGGTATTACGAATTTCAATATTAATGTTATGGCCTCCCCTTGTTGGTAAATATCGATGTTATTCATCTGTAATTTAAGGTTCACAATTTTATATTTGTCGTATAAGTCGACTTTAAGTTTTAGGAAAATTTTTTTAAGCTTCAAAGGTCGACTTATACGCCGTGATATACGTTAGTTATAATGTTGCGATGTATTCATTAGGCCTTCCAAATAACGCACATGTGATAGGTCCGCATGAGACACAATGTAGTAGTGGCATCATTTAACTGTTTTGCATCGCCGGACATTCTGTCCATTATATCCTAAGTACGTTCCATCAAGGTCCAGTATGCAGAGGGTTCAATGTACTGTGGATTTCTTCCTTTTCATTGGCTTCGTGGTACTTTTGTTTCGGATGATACACTTCCTCATGGCTAATCTCATCACAATTTACCGAAAGAAGTGAATAATATCAGTCAGTCTCTCTTTTACAGTAAGCACCGCCTCGAAATATTCCAATTCATTTGCATCGGAATCAAACCATTATCAGTTTTGTCTTTTCATTGGGAATCAGTGGTCTAATGAAGTTTATTCTAATGAGTACTTGAAGTTGTTTTATTTATTTAACTAGTTTATAATTTTTACTGTGCAAAAGCCATAAATAATGACTTGAAACGCTTACAGAATGCAAGTACCTTCTACTTGTATATTGAACAAATAAGTAACATATCATTCTTGTCATTAAAGACAATTTTAAGTAATGTATGTGTATCTGTAAATGTAATTACATGCAAGGTTATTTGTCAGGTGCGTTTCGCTTCCAGCATAAGCGCCTATTAGTATTAGTCTCCATCTGGTCTGTCCGCATGTTCGTTATCTGCTTCTACCAAGCAGATTTTCATGAAATTTGATATTAAGGACTTACGGTCAAAGATAATAAGAAAATCACATAAATGAGTCACGTAAGCCAATCAGGGGTACCACTTTACTGGTGATAAAATATGAACTTTCCCTCATATCTCGTAAAGTATCGGTCATATCAAAATATTTATCAAGTAAAACTTGTGCAACTAATAAAGCAGGGTATTTCTTTTCCTCTACATTTTTATCGTAGGAGTCGCCGTTTGCGAGAAAATCGAACAAGAGTCGTAATTTGAGTTGAACTTTGAAATTTTCTAGCATGGTTACTTCTTCATTGTTGCTAACGTAAACAATCTCACGGAAATATGTTTAATTTCCTTACATATGCATGTAATATTTTTAAATGGGAAGAAAATGGATTATTTATGATGAAGAAAAGAACTTTATAATGCTATTTCCCTTCCAAACACGTAAATAATTTCTTTCAAATACTCCAATGCACAAAACGCACCCATTTGTGTTACGTTGTACACTTTCCTAACTTGTTTATATCTTAAAATCTCATTATAAATATTAGTGTTATTTTAAACTCTTGTACTAATTTTTAAACGAAGTAATCAACTGATATTTTATAATTATACAGTTTGCGTAAGCACAACATTAAATTACCATAACTTTAATGTATGTTAACAACAAATTGTTGACAGCATATTTGTAGTGATTCTGAGATAAATACAGAGTTCATAAAATTATTTCTAACGAAGAATGTAAATTAAACTACAAAATATCCTTCTAAGATTTAGTCACATTAAACGTTTATTAGGAAAATTACGCTGTAATCGTTTTTGTGCATCAAATCTTGGAGTAATTATTGGAATTTATTTTACAATGCTACACAAACATCTTTATATAGTTCTCTGGTGAATAAATTAAATTAAAATGGTATTGCAAAGTTCTTTGCTTATAAATAACTAGCAAATTTACCCAGCGTTGCTCAGGTTATGTTTTAAATCATCGTGACTTCAAATTATGGCAATAATTATGAACAAAAAATTATATCTATGCTTGAATTAAGTTTTATTTGGGAAATTTTTTCATATTTTAATTGATATAAATGAAAGAGTTGGAAAATATTTTGAGGATTCGTAATTAAAATTGACAATCAACGCAGTCGATTCATTTTGTGAGGTGATGCTTTTTGCCAGGTGGAGTTCGTTCTCTAAGCTTCCGGTAGAGAACGTGCATGTAGAGTACAGGTAGTTCCGCCTAATGTAGCAATTGAAAATTACTAGAAGTTACCTTACGCCTCAGTGATCGGAGGTAATATGTAGAGTGGAGGGGAACGAATTCCATTAGAATAGAGGGGCATTGAAGGTGAGCGCGCTTCCTAGAAGGGAAATCCCCTTGCACGCAGAGTAGAGAGGTGACTTCTTAAGTCAGTTACCATACGGTAGCTTTGCTTTACGCATGGACAGTTATATGCGGGATGCTCAGGAGTTCAAAATAAACATTCTTTAAAAATTCAGATAATACCAGGTTCCTAGAAAGGAGCGTCTGTCTCACACAACATTGTACGAGGGTTTCCCAGAAAGTAATGCACCACATGTTTTGAAATTACTCACATTTAACGAATATGTGACAGATTTTGACTTTTATCGATAAGTTTCCTGGACAACGAATGTCATTGTTGAGACTCGAGATTCATATTATTGCCTAGCGAGGGATAAGGGGGGGAACAGCAGAGGGAGGGAGGGGGATAAGGCATTGTCGAGTACAATTTGTAACGTGTTAACAAAGGTATTGCCCACTTATTGTAACAAAGTATTATTCACTTGACATAAATTTATTTTAACAAAACTCTTTGCTTAGAGAATCGTTCTAAGAGTCAGAGCATTGAATTCCTGTGTGATTTTAATTCTCTTTTCTACTGTTTTTGTTTTTCGTTGCATTAATTCTTTTTGTTTGTTCATCTGTTGTTTGTCGTGTTGTATTAACCAAACCACATCCAACACAGTGTAATGTGAGCAAATAAAGTAAGTGGTAAATGTTTTCACTTGTATAAATTGTGTAGTATCGAAAGTAAGATTGCGTAACCCGGCCGCTGTATGGGTTTGTTGTCTAACTAAGTAGGCTGTTATGAAGGTTGGCGTTGTAATAGTGTCTCATCGCACCGTCAAATGTCATGGATGTCTGTGTTGACCAGCATCATAGCTAATCCTAATATACAATAAACTTTGAAGCTTCTTTGTTTATTGTAAAAAATTCTGTCAACATTTCAAATTTGAAATGCAGGCATCTCTAGTGGAATTGTAAAATGTTATATTCCCCTATATTATTATTATTATAGCACTGACCATAATTAACCAATTGACCAAACCTTTTATACATTCATCAAGTTAAGATGTTAATAATAATTGTACCAAATTTTAGTTATTCATGTCTTATAGTTTATGGCATGCATAATGAGACACGCAAACAAACTTTTGCAAATATATATAGATTGTGGGAAGCTCATTCAGTTCTATTTGGTATAATAATTATAGGATATTTATTTTGTTTCTCAATTTTGTAGTTATTCTTTTGATTCTCAGGTTGGTCTCTATGTAAATATTAACGTTGTCTCTTGTTGGTTGAGTTATATTTTAGATTACTTAACAATTTCATGGCTGTTGTTTAAAATATCTTCATTAAGTTATCGTAACGATAATTTTGGTAAACTCCATATGAGATTTTGACTTATTCTAACATAAGCGTTACTGAAAAGGAATTCTTTAAATTTATTAACATAAATAACTCAATTGTATACAAATATTTAATGAAATACTTTAGTTTTTCGTGCACTCAATACTTTCATAAATTACAATCTGAAAATTCTTCAAATATAAGTTTTTAAATAAATGTTTTGTAATGATAATGTATTGCTACTTACAATTTGCACATTTATAATGTTAAAAAATATAATTATTGATAAATTTTTAATGATTTGATTTGCTGATTTTCCTTTTAAATTTGACAAATTGGCCATGAAAGTGTTAAGCTATCGATAAGGAGCACTGTGATTTGTTAACGATAGTGAGTTGAGTCACGCAATGCAATTACTACTTAAATTTAAAGTAAATTAACCTCAAGTCGTTAAATTTTACGCACTTACTGTACATTACCTGGAAATATAAGACAAACTTTGAGAATATGCTATATTTTTTCATAAATAGGGTGTTTGCTTTGATTAAATCAGTTATATTTTGCATAATAGCTTTGAATCTGAACTTTACATTAGAACAAATATGTTTTTGATGTTGTAAATATAATCTCACCTTGATTAATCAGTTATATTTTTAAATGCAAGATAATTTTTAAAGACAAAATGTATTTAGTTCAATCTTTGCTGTTATAAAAATTAAATTGCTATCAGAAGTAAATCTTTGTTTATATTATGCTATTAATCTTTTTCAAAAAACAGTAATACGTCTAATTGAGGTAATATAATTTGTGCATTTATACAATAATTAATTTGGCAAATATAAAGGTTTAATTTTATTAACATTTGAAATAGGTATGACATGAAATTTTAATATTGCATTTTTGAAGTTTATTTCTGACTTGGAATAGTTTATAAAAATGTTATCCTGGCATTTAAGTAATTCCAATTAAGCATTGCTTTGCGAGATTCATTATTTTTTCGTCATTTATGCAAACATTGCTCCCATTTGGAATCAGTTGCGTGCATTCAATTTTACGTATTTCTTGACCAATAAGAGACATTGTTAATTGTAATTAAGGTCATTGATAATGTGAAATGTTTCTTTTTTAAGTGTTTCCAGAACAAGTACTTTGAAAGATTGCTTGCCTCAGATAAAAATAGCTGTGACAGAGTAGTGAAAAAATTAATACATGCATTTTGACTTCAGAGCAGTTGTCGTCAGTGGCATTTCGCCACTGATGACGGCTGTTCCGTAGTCTAAATGCTTGTATTAATTTTTCCACAGCTCAGTCGCAGTTATTTTTATCAGAGGCAAGTAACTTCTTCAAGTGCTTGTTCAATAATTTATTTCAGCTGCAAAATGTGTTTGATGTTTATTTTTTCATGTTATATATGTATTTATGTCAGCTGTTGAACAACAGTTGAAAATATTGTGTTATATGTAATATGTCAGTTGTTGAATAGTTGAAATGCAGATAAATTGTCATAATGTTGAATAATTTGTTCAATAATCAGCAAAATTTGGCTGAATTGGTGGTCAAAAATGTCATTTTCAGGTTAAAAATGTGCTAAATTTAGCAAAAATATACCTAAAAAAACCCCTTAAGTCCAACGATACCTAAAAGAGGCTCCGAGAAAAAGAAATTATTCCTATCTAAAAGGAGTCAACAGGTTTTGATCATAATAAAATGTCTTTATTGCAATTAAAATGTACAGTGTATACATACAAGTTCAATAAAAATTTTACAATCTGAAATAATACATTTTGTCTACTTATTTTATCCTGCACCTGAAAATAAAAATTATACTGGACTTAAAAGAATTTTTGACTTGAGAAAAAAAATTGATTTGTTTACAATTTGTACTTAGAAAAACTTTTGAAAAAGTCCCAATTCCAGAAATCTTTCAAGTCTAAGAGTTAAAAACTATTGTCCAATTTGTAAAGTAATTTGTTTACAATCTGGACAATAATTTTTAACGCTAGACTTGAAAGATTTCTGAAATTAGAACTTGAAAAAAATTAATTTGTTTACATTTTGGACTTAGAATAATATCTGACTTAAAAAGATCTTAATATTAGCACAAATCAAAATTGCCATTTAAAAATATTCATGAACTGCAGAAAATTTTTTAAATATAACAAGCACTAGAATAAAAGTTGGACATTTTTACAAAGTACTTTGGCAAGGATAATATTTCTTTAATCATTTCTATTGGTGAGAAAGTAGAGAGGAAAAATAGCATGGCTTAGAAAAAAATATGAAATGAGAGACGATAAATATATACCCAAAAGCGCTGCTAATTCTGGTTTGTTCAGATTTAAAAAAAATGGCAATAATTATACAGAATGGAAAAGCAATAGCTTATATACATTTAGACAAAAGAATTTGCAATTGTTCTGAATAATATATAAATAACACAACGCTTTGGAAACGTATTTACAAATAAATAACATCTAGCAAATTGGATATTGATGGAATTATTAAAAGAACTTTTTTCTGGACATTGACTTTAATTAAGAATAAAATAACCTGCACAATTTTTCTTAATTAAGAAATTTAACTCTCCACAAAGTTAAATCTTTTTCTAAATATCGTCTAGAATCAAGAACAATTAAACTACCATTTCCGATGCATGGCTTAATAATTGGAGAATATAAACTTTTCACAATGAAAATACTTTACATAGTCTGGATTTTCAATCAAAACTCTCAAAACTAACTGAAATTTCATTTGCATTTTATCTCTTTATCTGATTTTGATAACTTGAATAATGAACTGAATTTGTATTGCCTCAGAATTTTTTCTGCCTTGAATAAACAACAATAAAAACCCCAAAGAATATTTTCTGAATTAATTCAAGCAGATCCTACATCTCCAAATTTCTTTAAATTATTAAATTAAATCTGGAATTATTTAACCACGACAAACCCTCTTGGTAAAATATTAAATGTAGAACACCAAAAATCCCGATACAAATAATCTTTTTTAATGGCTGCTCCTATTTTAAGATTAAATTTAATTAATTACTTTCCAACATCCAATTTGCGGAACGATATTCACATGACAAGTCTGCAAACATGAGCAAATACAGTGCTGTCTCAGAAGTCAATACGAAAACTTGGCATTTTATAAGTTTTCTAAAGTTTTTAAATTCAACATCTTCGGAAATTCGTAAATACCTTGTTACTACATTTGATTCTTATTAACGGAAGTGAATTTAACAAAAATTTAAAATTTATAGAAGTACGCTAATAAACCTTTACAAACAAAATGGAATATTCTTTATAAAATCAAATTAAAGAAAGTTTTCAGAGTTCAAACTGAAAACCAACACCTTATATTCTTGTAAATATATAATAAAAAATTAAATGCATTTTATAAAAAAGTTGAGTTATCAGAAAGTTTTTAAGTTCAAACAGAAAATTGATGCCCTACATTCTCAGAAATAAAATACTCTTACGGACGATATCAGATAAAACTTTTTTTTCAGACGTAGCACTATATTTTCCATTTACTTACTTTTAGTGTAAGTTGATTAAACAATATTTTTAAAAGAAATCAAATTCTTGGGGAATCGTTTAATCCTATCGTAAATTTCTGCTCATTCTGAATGACAGGAGAAAAACCTCCTAAAAATTGGAATTCTTATTGTATTGTATTTATTTTCATTGGTTGTGAGCATAAAGCCATAATAATGCCAAATTTGAAGCGTTTAGCTCATCTGAAAGGGACTTATAATTTACAATCTCTCCTACATCCTCCGTAAGATGCAGCTACATATTATACAAGATATTTATCGCCTGACATATTGAACAAACCAGAATATAGCAACATATAGGTATAAAAACCTTCTCTCATCCCATATGTATAGCCTCCAGCTCAGATTCCTCTATACTCTCGCACCCAGGTGTATCAATTGTCGTCTCAGCAAAGCAGTACTCTTCGATTCATGGTTCCTCGATGCTCAAACCATCGCATTTTCACTCAGCATCAACTGTGAATGCCTACAATGAAGAGGAAAAATGGTTGTGGTGAATTCAATAAAGAAATATTAACTAAAAAATCTAAATATAAAAGATTAATTTGCTTAAACAACATGAAAGAGCACATTCACTTATCAAGGTCTATTTAGAATCTTAAAATTTTAAATTCTTTACGAGTTTATTCAAATTATTATGTGAAAGATTCGTTTGACAATTAGTTTTAAAATTTTAACCTTCCATAAGGTGTAGTGCTTAGCGTGTCAGCTTCCCATTACAAAGCTGCGGGGTGCGATCCCCGCAAATGGAGGTTTTTTTCACAAAAAAATTAATTACTTAATTAATAATAAAAAACTATCATTGGTGTCTGGCAGTAGGCAGCAGTACTGTCGGTACGGTATAGAGATGAAAACAAATGATGTTGGTTGGGTATATATTCAATAGAACAGTAGGCATGATTTGATCGGCTACAGTACTGCGATGTGGAAAGCAAGAGGGAAACTACCACATTACATTTCCCTAATAATGATTATATTATATAATATTCCGGAGGTAAAATAGTCCCCCAATCAGATCTCCGGGCATGGACTGCCTTGAGGAAAGCAACTGTCGAAGGTAACTTATGCAAAGATACTTGGAATTTAAAAACCACGAGGAAGGCAGAAAAGCTAGAGAACCTGAAAAATGAAATAGGATTGACGTCATAGGGCTGAGCGAAGTCAGATGGGAAGGAGAAGGGCAGATCCGCTCGGAAGAATTCACGGTAGTTTACACCGGAGGAAATAGTGAGGCAAGGGGAGTAGCTCTGGTACTTAAAAGATATGATGAATAGCGTGACAAAAATAACAGCAACGAACGATAGGTTGATGGCAATAAAGCTAAAAGTTGTCCCAGTTAACATGTTGATAATCCAGGTATATATGCCAACAACCGCTATTGAAGAAGAATAAATCAGGGAGATGTATGAGCAAAAGAATGACATTTATGAAGTAGAACTGCACAATAATGGGAGATTGGAACAACACAGTTGGAAAAGCCCAGGAGATAAAATGAGATGCCAAATAGATTACATCCTAGTAAAACAAAGATTCAGGAACAGCATAAAAAATACTAAGACATTACCAGGAGCAAACATTGATTCAGATCACATCCTTCTAATACTCGATGTAACCACAAAGACAGACTATTCACCAGAAATGTTGTCTTACATGAACTATTGCAATAAATTTTTTAAGTCAAAATATTTGTGTAGTTTATTATAACACCTTAAGTTGTTCCATCATTTTTGACGGGTTATATACTAGAGAAAAAGGCCGAAGAAATGCTACGGGAAGATCAATTCGGCTTCAGAAAAGGACGAGGAACCAGAGATGCTATCGGTGTAGTGAGAATCATATCAGAAAGGGCAATAGAATACAGTCAAGATTGCTGTGTATGTTTCCTCGACTGGCAGAAGGCCTTTGATAAGAGTAAATTGGGTACTGCTGATGAGGATATTAAAGGATATAGGTGTAGACTGGAAAGACAGGAGACTGATCGGTAATCTATACGTAAATCAACTGGTAAAAGTCAGGTTGGAGAATGCGGATACCAGCGGAGTACATATCGGTAGAGAAGTAAGACAGGGCTGCTGTCTATCGCCGATTCTATTCAATATATATGGAGAGGCTAATGCAGGAACCGTTAGAAGGCATGGGAGATTTCTAAATCAGAGGAAGGATTATAAGAACAGTGAAATACGAGGACGATCAAGTACTCCAGAAAATGATAAATAGACTAGTGATAACAGGTAGGAAATATGGAAATTAATACAGAGGTTTAACTACTGACAAGTATTAAATATTATCTGTTAATAATTTCAAGTAGTAACAGCAATATTCATTTTAATTTATGCTATAAAATCAACTAAATTGATCAATTAACTTTATAAAAATCATTCCATGTACTCTTAATTGGAAATTATCGACAAATCACAGCATTTATTATAATGTCTATATCTATAATACAACCTAAAACCATTGTCATATTGGATAAAATTACAGTTTGTTTTTACCTTTAAAAACGATCAAAGAACATGAATTCAGAATTGAATTTTAAGCCAAAGAATAGTAAGAAAATATTTCTAATCTTCCTAAAGCTTGCATTGTGACAAGACTGCACTTAAAGAGGTAAAAACTGACATTATCTCTTCTGACTTGATCTCACTTCTTTATTCATTGTCTTTAATACTTTGTAAATAACAGGCTAATAAGATAAAAATCGTTATGTTAATGCTATGAAATATGTTTCACATTTTAAAAAGCATTGGACCTCTTGTCGCACACCAGTTCCACCAAAAATAAAATCCTCTGTCATAGTAATAAATGGCATAACACATGACATACACCCCGCAAACATCAGCCTTCTATCTCTTACAGTTAAATTTCTGTTTTGATTTGATTGATTGAACATTTATAAAATAAAATGCACTAAAATAGTATTTGAATAAATTTTCTTCAATTTTTTGATGCTCAACTGATGATTAGCCAACCACCGATGGAAATAAGCATAATAAAAACCAACTGTCACGATAAACTTCCATTAGCATAGCAACTTTCCAAAAATTTGCATGTACTCCAAGAATTCGACTAACTTTGACTAATAAATCTTTTTCCTTAAAATATTTCCTTGATTGTGTCAACAATTTCCGTTCAGACACCTTTTCCAAAGTATTTTAATCACTTTCAACTGTCTGAAAATGTCTCCATAATTTCAACATTAAATAGTTTACACATCACCAAAGAGTAAATCCAATAAACATTTCACATTACAGTGTCGCTACAAAACTAATATTTTTGTTTCTATGAAATTATCTCATATTTTTAATTGATTTACGTTGAATTGGAAGTCAGTAGACTGAAAGGTAAAAGTTCTCCAGCTCAAAGTATTTCATAAAATATGCCAAAAATTGAAGCGTTGATAACACTTATGTTAACGATAATTAGCAAATCTTTGAAGGTCTAAATTATAAAATCAATTTTATTCTATCAACAAAATATCCACTTAAAAGATGTTGAGATTTATCACTTTCCGATATACGCTGAAGTTACTACATTTTCACCGTTAATAGATGAATAACTAGCACAATAAGTATTGAACATATAGTAAAAAAACAAATGCATGGTTACACGACTAAATTCCTCCTAGCTATTCATTCAAATAGGTCGATAATTCTCACTGGGAACTTCTTGAGGTAACAGCCAACAAAAGTATCACAAAACAACCAATATGTCAAATGCAATAGGCAAACTACTTAAAAGAAACACACGGAATATACTCACTGTTATTATTTCTTGTTATCACACACAGGAGAATATAACAGCTCAGTCCTGTGATGTCTGCTGCAAACATTCCTATGATACGAGAATAAAATCTTAAAATATATACTGTAATTTCATGCTGAATAATATTCCAGATTACATTATGTAATGTCTCTCGTGCTAAATCACTGAGGTAACATTGGAATCTTTTCTATTGTAACTCAAATTCAAAGATTTGTAATGAAATTAAAGACTTATATTACTTAAGTGGCTTGGTTAAGCTCAATACTTATTTCAAAACCACCTGACTACCATATATTGATTACGGAAATGAATATCAACTAAATAAATCATTGATTTGAATGAATTTTTCGGTAAAGGGTTTCCAACATTTAATAAGTCTAGACAGGAGTTTGCCCGAAAATTGAATACATACTTGGGAAGAAACCTTGTCAATATACTTTCAATTATACATTAAAATAAAATCCTTCGTCATAGTAATAAATGGCATAACCACATTTCAGCCTTCTATCTCTTACAGTTTAATTGCTATTTTGATTTGATTGACTGAATATTTATAAAATAAAATGCACTAAAATAGTATCTGAATAAATCCTGTACAATTTTTGCATGATCAACTGATGATTAGCCAACCACCGGTGGAAATAAACAGAATAAAAACCAATTGTCACGATAAACTTTCATTAGCATAGCAAACTTTTCAAAAATTTGCATGTATTCCAAGAATTCGACTAACTTTGACTAAGAAATCCCTTTCCTCAAAATATTTCATTGATTGCTTTAGCAATTTCCATATAGATAGCCTTTTCCAAGCAAAATATTTTAATTACTTTCCTCAAAATGTCTCCATAATTTCAACATTAGTTTACACCTCACCAAAGAGTTAAAAGTCAATGAACATTTCACGTTACACTGTCACTACAAAGTAATAATTTTGTTTCTATGAAATCATCTCGTGTTTATAGAGCATACTTAATTGATTTATGCTGAAATGGATGTCAGTAGATTGAAAAGTAAAATTTCCCAGGTACAAAGTATTTCATAAAATATGCCAAAAATTGAAGCATTGATAACACTTATGTTAACGATAATTAACAAACCTTTCAAAGTCGAAATTATAAAATCAATTTTATTCTCTCAATGAAATATTCACTTAAAATAAATTGAGATTTATCACTTTCCAATGTAAGCTTAAGTTACTACACTTTCACCATTAATAGATGGAAAAATTAGTACAATAAGTACTGCACATATATAGACGCAATTAAAACACATGCGTGGTTACACGACTAAATTTATCCTATCTATTCAGTAAAATACGTCGATAATTCTCACTGGAAACTTCAAGTAACAACCAATACAAATGCAATTGGCAAACTACTTAAAAGATTGTACTCACCGTTAATATGTATTTCTTGATATCACACAAGGGAACATGACAGCTGTTCTGTGACGTCTTCTGCAAACATTCCTCTGAAACAAGAGAATGAAATCTTAAAATATGTACCTACTGTATTTTAATTCTGAATATTATTTCTGATAACCTGATTACATTATGTAGTGTCTCTCGTGCTAAATCACTCCGATAATATTCGAAAATATTGTATTGTAACTCAAATTCCAAGATTTGTAAAATATAAGACTTATATTCCTTAAGTTGCTAAGTTAAGCTTAATACTTATTTCAAAACCATGACACTAGTATGTATTGATTACGTAATTAATATCATTTCAATAAACGAAATACAGCATTGCTTTGAATGAATTTCTCGATAATGGTTGCCAAAATCAAATACAGCTGCACACGGAGAATTCTGTCTGAAAACTGAATAATTAGGAGAAAACCTTATCAATATATTTTCAGTTGCGCATTAAAATATTATTATTTTATCAAACATACGCTTTAACGAGATTAAAATACACGAAAATGAGATGGATTACCTCAGAAACTCATATCAAACTCCCACCGTTGGCCAATCTGATCATAGGCTAACACCGTATACATATATCATTTCTAAAAATCAAAGTTGATAGAAAACGAACCTTTACCTTCAAACTATACGCTTACACAACCACTCGACAAATTAATAACCATATTCATGTCTCAACTTGACTCAGTTCACCCAAAATACACGTGATTAACTTTCACCAAGGAAAATAATTGCATAGATCCACATATATCTTATGTAAAGGTCTCTCCTAATTAATGTAAAGATTATGCCGACATAAAATTCAGTGAAGAGATCAACCATTTCGTTTAATCAAGAAATAATTTCACAAAAGCTATGAACTAAGGATCAGAAGAAATAATGACCTTGAGACAAAATTGAACGGTAATATTAATGCGATGATGCTACCCCGATGCGGCGTTCCGACAATTAAATTTTCGCTTAATTCTAACTAAAGCATTTAAAACCGACAATCAATCACAGTAACACGAGGTCGACGTAAATCTCTTGCGAATTACGAACGGAAAGTTACTTACCCGTTCACGACCCTACTCTTCCTGGACGTAGAATTACACCCAGACCCCCCAGACGGTACCGACGGACATGAGCACAACTCAAAAATGCGCACTCTCTATTTTCTTTTGTTTTCGTGGCGGTTCCGTTTTATATTCTCGGCTGTTCCATTTTCTCTCCAAATCTGTTAAAACTTAAAAATAAACTTGAGTATCTTCATTTAGTATTATTAAAATGTATTAATTAATTATTAATCGGCCCATTTATTAATAATACGTTATAAATTAAGATATTTAATACCAATTATTTATATTAAATATAAGGTTCAATCACCACCTTAACTAGATTATTGTTTTTTCACTAATTATTCACATTAATGTTAATTCTTAACTCTTTCCCAATATCATTCCACATTTTTAATTTACATTTCAATATATACCTACCGCTGTTATCGTTACAACTAATTAGCCAAAAAGAATTTTTGTGTGTTAAGTAGTTACAAATTTGAATTCCTTTAAACTATATCTCTAATTGTAAGTAACTTCTTATTTAAACGCCCATCCGGCCCGCCGAAAATCTCATGATTTCCAACGCGGCCCTCCGAAGCACTCACAACAGCGAATGTGGCCCGCCATATAGACCCCTGCCGTAAGATAACACGTAAAATGAGATCTTTCGATATGCAGGCTTTCACACTTTTGCAAGTTAAGATTATAAAAAAATTACCTACAATCTCCGTACCTGGACTGTTTTAAAGAAAAATATACGTTTCTTATTCTCATCGTCTATTTTCGCCTTCAGTTCGAAGTTACTCATATTTAATGAACATGTGACAAATTTTGACCAAATATTGCATTTTTATAGATAAGTTTCCTGGGGAAAGAATATAATTGTTGAGACTCGAGATTCCTATTATTGCCTCAGTACTCATACGTCATTCTATAGAACTACTAAGCATTTAAGCCTGGTTGACACGGTGCGAGTGTACTCGGCCGAGTCCAGCACGAGCGAGTGGACTCGTGTATCAGTCCTGTTGACACTACTCGGTTGTGTTAGAACGAGTAACCATGGCGGAAATTGTTCGTGTCGGGGTGTACCTAGTTGCAGAATTACTTTTACAAGAGCTGCAAAAGTTGAAGAAGAAAAGGAAAAGAAAACCTCGTTCATTATGGATCCGTGAATGGATAAAGAAAAGGGATACGTTGGGAGTTTCTGCATCTTTTATAAGAGAAGTGGCAATAGAAGATCCCGAAACATATAGGAATCATTTACGAATTACGAGCGTTCAGTTCGAAGAGCTCCTTGCTGACATTGAACCTCTAATTGCTAAGCAAGACACTTTGATGAGGAAAGCTTTATCTTCCAGGATAAAGTTGGAAATAACTCTGCGATTTCTAGCAACAGGAGATTCCTTGAGCACATTAGAGCACATGTACAGAGTACCAAAAAGCACCATATCTAAGTTCCTCGAAGACGTTTTGGCAGCAATTTACGAAAAAAGAAAACACTACATCAAAGTAAGTGTAAATGAATGAGTGAAATATATATTTTAACAAAGTATTCTAAATTTAATGTGTAAAGTATTTCATTAGCGACATATTGTATTTTTTTCAGGTGCCAACTTCAAGCCATGAGTGGTCTGAAGTTGCGAAGGAGTTTGAAAATAGATGGAATTTTGCCGGATGCTGTGGTGCTTTGGATGGGTAACATGTAAACATACAGTGTCCCAATAACAGTCATAGTGATTTTTATAATTACAAAGGGTTCTTCAGTACAGTTCTTCTGGCTCTAGCAGACGCCAACTATTGTTTTATTTACATTGATGTTGGGAGTAATGGACGTGCAAATGACAGTACCATATTCAGAGATTCATCCTTAAAAAATGCTATTGAAGCTGGGTCTATAGGATTTCCGGGTTGGGGTGTTATTGTAGGAGATGACGCTTTTCCACTTAAAGAATATTTAATGAAACCGTATTCAAGACATGGTCGACTATCTGTTCCGGAGAAGATATTTAACTACCGACTCTATAGAGCCAGAAGAACAGTAAAGAATGCATTTGGCATTTTGGCCATGCGTTTCAGAATATACAGGAGAGCTATTGCATTAGATCCACACAAAGTAGATCACGTCGTAAAAGCTACGTGTGCTCTTCACAATTGGTTGAGGATCACATCAAGTAATCACTACACGCCCTACAATTCCATGGATAGGGAAGATGAAAACGGGAATATTACTTTGGGGTCGTGGAGATCTGATAGCGACTGCTCTGGACTGCAAAACCTATCCCGTCTAAGAAATAACCATTGTGCCAGAGCAGCAGAAACACGAAGAAACAAGTACAAGGAATATTTCTTAAGTGACGCAGCCAATGGAACATTCTAACATAAAACCGCCTAAGGACGCCAATACCTATAATATGTCAAGGTGAGATTTCTTTAAAATTAAAAAGCATTAATAATTATTAAGTATTTTATTAATTGCAAGTAAAAAAAATTTAATATAATTTTTACAAAATTAAAATTAAATGCGATTTTATTTTATAATTTCAAAATATTTACGTCATATTTTATTAGTAACAGATTAAAGTATTTGTTTATTCATTATGAAATGCTTGCTGCATCGGATGGTAAACTACATCATTACATTCAGAAACACTGGTCATATTAGGGGAGATTTGTTCAGCACAGGTAGATGAATGGGTACTACATATGGAAGGGACTGGTGAATTTGCAAAGGTGTTGGGGGGGGGAAATCAAATACTGATACTCAGAGTTGGAGGTTGAAATATAGGGATATGGTCTTATTGGCTCTGCTTGTTTTTGTTGAGTCATCATGGCAATCCTTTCTTCCGTTAGGATATTCTGGATTCTTTGCTGACAACGCACAGAATTCATTGATGGCAGCTGCCTCAACGATGCCGTGACATATTTTCCAAAATGATCTAATTCATCTTCCGATTTAACAGAAGTAACTGCGTCCGTCATTTTACTTAGGCTTTCAATAGCCTTATCAACTCTATCCATTGCAGAATTTTCTTTGCGTTTGTTAGGAAGTCTTGGTGGAAGATCCACTTTTTTGGGCAATTCACTTTCATTGTCCTGTTTTGCATGTTCCTCTTCCTCCTCTGAGCTCCCTACATCACCTTCCTGCATAATGTTTCCTGTAACAAAAATAAAAATATTTTGCACTTATTTTAAAGATTAAACTATTATATGTTCTTATTTGCAATATTAAATTTTTATTTCTATTTGTTTTAGGTTTGCAGTACTATATAAGATTGGAAGTTTGTACAACTAACATTCGAAGCAAGATAGACTTTTCCTTATCATGGTGTTCATGACGACGATGACGACTATGTATACTAGTGACTACGAAAATCAAAAAGCGGATCCAAGTTCTATAATTATAAGGAAGTCTATACTACTGTTCTAACATCATCATTATCTATACAATACAATAAACTCATTTCCCATACATTAACGAAGGAGAGTGCAGTGTATTGTTTGTGAATAAAATGCATTACTTTCATTCAGGAGTATTTTTTGTTACAAAGTTGAAATTTCCTGTTAACAGTTTTCATTTAATTTAATTAATTTAATTTAATTTTAATTGAATTTTAATTTATATTTGTTTCCATACTTCGACTATTGTTACGAAATTAATTAGAGGAATAACAATTTAAATTCGTAAGCACGTATGGTTTACAAAGAATTTAATTTAAGAATGCTTTTTATTTCCAATTTTTATAAAATGTTCCCCTGTTTCTACATCTTCCCATGCCTCCCTTATCATTTCCTCGGCATAAATGTTAAACAGTGCTGGTGAGAGTGGGCAGTCCTGCCTCACCCCCTCACTCCAGCATTGCCCATTCCAATTCCCCTCTAATACCCTTACCTGCGCAGTCTGGTTCATATACAGATTTCTGATTATATGTCTATCTCTCCAATTAACCCCTATATTCCTCAACACCTTCACCGGCTTAGGCCATAAAAGTCTATCAAAGTCCTTTTTGAAATCTACAAAGCATGTGGATACATCCTGGTTGTATTCAATGTTTTTTTCTACCAATGTCCTCATCACCCCTATTGCGTCCATGGTGCCATGATCTTTTTGAAACCCGAACTGGTCTACACCTATATAGCTTTTGGCTTTTGCTTCTAGCCTCCCATTCAGAAAATCCTTTGGCCATTCCCCCTCTTCGTTTATCTTATGGCACAATTTATAAAAATTTTCTTTTCCCTCTTTTCCTAGCTCTTTTGACATTTCTACTGGAAGGTCATCAACTCCTACTGCTTTCTTTGACATAATATCTCTGAGAACCTTTTCAATCTCACTATTCAATATTCCTGGCCCAACATTGTCACACTCTACATCTTCCCCCCTCTCTATCTCAATAGATTCTGGCTTAAAATCTTTAGCACATAAATCTTCAATATACTCTTTCCATCTATTCCTCTCTGTCTCATATAAGTTGTTTCCTGTTAACCCCTTCACTTTTCCATGCAATAAGTCTACTCTGCCTTATCTCTTCTGCTTCTCCATGTCCTCATATTGTCCCTTCCACCATGACTCCCTCGCTTTTGTAGTTTCCCTCCTAATCTTATTGTTTAACTCTCTATACAGTCTTCTTCCATAATCTAATAATATTAACCTGCTTCCAGCTCCTACTCTCTTCCATCATTTTGATCATCCACTCTGTTATCTAGGGCTTCCTTATTTTCTTAGACATTATTTACCCTATTGTTTTATTCGCACTTTCTATGATACACGTTTTCATAATCACCCAATTGTCCTCTACCAATGTTTACCTACTTCAATTTTTTATGGCTAGCATAACAGCTTCCTGATAATCTTTCCTTTTTATTCACTTCAGCCCATCTAAGTCCCATTTATGTACCCTGTTCTTTTTTATTATTTGTTTAAAATTAAAACAGGATCTCCTGACCAGCCAATTGTGATCAGGGTCTGCATCTATCCCTGGAAAACTATTTGAGTTCAATTCACTATTTTTATATCCTTGTCTGACCATGATATAGTTGATCTGATACCTCTGTATGTCGCCCAGCATCTTCCAAGTATACCTTCGCCTGTTGTGATGCATAAACCACGTATTTGTGACCATCAATTTGTTTCTTTTACAAAAATCTATTAATTTCTGCCCCTTTCATTCCTCTTTCCTAGGCAAAAATCTCCAACCTCGCTGCCGTCTTTGCATTACCCCACTATATCATTCCAATCTCCCATGACTACTAAGTTTTTTTAGCCTTTATTTCTCTTATAACTTCCTCAAGTTGACTGTACAACTCATCCAATTCCTCCTCGCTGTGATCACTCATGGGTATATGTACTTGTGTAATCACTAAGTCGACTGGTTCGGCCTCCACTAACATTAATCGGTTGCTTAACTGCTATGTGTTAATCACTCATTGCCCCACTTTTTTATCTAAAACTAATGCTACTGCTCTCTGGCTCACCTTTCACCCACTATATATTACTCTGAAATCATTGCTCCAGAAATCTCCATCCTCTTTCCACCAGACTTTGCACAAACTTACCTCTTTTCATTGTTTTTACAGTTCTTAAAATAATTGTTTTAGGAAAATTTTGGATGCTAATTTATTTTTGCTGTAAAATTAAAATATAAATTTAGCCTTCTTATTAAAAATGAGAATTTGTCACAGCTCATGTCAAACTTGAAAAATATTTTTTTTAATGTTATAATAAATTAATTTGTAAAATTATTTATGATTAAGACCAATGTTTGCTGAAAATTTTACTCAAAAAATTCACAAAATTAACAGAGAAAAGATTCAACCTCCTAACTTCAACAAATGGGAAAGAACAACAAGACAGCAAAATGTTTGTTTAGCAAAAGAATAGTCTGGTATTTCCAACTCATTATGAAACTCTTAGCCTGTTAGTGAAAGTGCTTAATAAAGTAATAAACAATAATACTGATATTTGTTCTGAAAAAACTCATTTCAGATTATGTAGCATTTCTAGCTACCAACTTTTACTCAGATACAATGAAAAGGTATAAGTCCTATTATGCTGTTTTAAACTACTGTATATCTTCAAGTATAAGTCAAGAAATTTCTTGCTTTTTTAAGGCCAATCAAACCCTACTTTCGATTTATATTCCAGTTGCAAACTAGATGAACATTTTTCTGGGTCAATAATTAAACATGACTGGTGAAAAACAACATTTGACTGACTTGAAGCACATTAGAATGAAAAATTCACGTTAACTAGTGGAAGATGGGAAGGCAAATGTTAAAATAATACAGCATCACCATACTTAGTTTCAAAGGTAAACTTAAAATTTATATTTTATCTTTAAAAAACTTACCTAAATGAGTGGATTGAAGAAAAGAATCAATCCAGTACTCAAGCGTTGTTGTTTATTTTGATCCTGAATTCAAATTGTTAAACACCGTTCCATTTCTTCAACGATGGCATTTCGTTTTTTTTACTAATAATCACGGACTGAACAGAGCCTGCATTACGAATATGACCACCAATTTTTCCTTTGTCTTTTAAAATGGTTGCAATTGTTGAACGATTGAGACCACAAACACAACCAATCGAAGCAAGCAACTCCCCTTTTTCTGATCTATGTATTATGTCCATTTTAGTTTCCGTCGAAAGCACTCAACGTTTTTTACCACTCTTAGCACTTTCACAAACACTATGTTTATGATTGTTTTCCATATTTCAAGGGTAATAAAAAACAATACGTACATAAACACGCACCAGTACGGTTTCGAATACAAACGGCAAATGAGGTGTTGACAAGTTTGTGTGTTCTTACTGCAATTGATGTTCATAAGTGAGGGAGGGTATGTTCGTAAATGAAGTGTGAGGTGCAGTTCATTGGTATGTGGAATGTTCATAAATACAAATTGTTCATTTCTTGAATGTTCGTAAGTAGAGGTTCACCTGTATATGTATTCATTTTTTGTAAATTTCAGAATTATCTTGTTTTCGTTTTCTTTGCTTTGACTTATACTTGAGACTTGGATTTTAGATGCTGTTTTAGGCTAAAAAGTACATTTCAACTTATACTTGAATTGCCTTATACTCGAAGATATATTGTATTTCACATTCTATCTTCTTCTTATTTCAGATGATCCAATTTAAACATCAATTTTAATTACATAAATTCCATTAGTTTATGTTGTACTTATCATGATTTTAAACAAATCCATTCATCCTCCCTACAATGGACATAAAAACAGAAAACTGATATAACATTTTAATTAATTGATGCTGTCAACAAGAGAAACTTTATTTCAAAGATTTATTTCCACAAGTTATTGAACCATGGTCTACAATACCAACAAAACAATAAGAGAAGATTATGCATTTATTTTTAAAAGATATTCATTTAATTCAAATAATTTCTTTAGGTAATAGATCATCCAAGCCAAAATATCATACAGAATTTTCATACTGTTCCATGAGCTTAGGTATTTATCTAAAATCTTTATCTTCATTACATTAGATGGAAAATTAAGTATTGTTACTCCATTATAAAATTTATAAAAATAATTATATACACACTCATGGCATAAATTAAACTGTAAATTTTATTTGATTGCTGAACTTTAAACAAACTATTCTTAAAAAGTATTATTTTAATGAAGACATGATCTAATATTATGATACAGTGCAAATATGGATGATAACCATCATCAATACACAGTGGCTGGTCTTGTTTCCAGAATTTTTAATACATACCAGAAATCAACGATAGATACTATAATGAAAACCAGTTTACAACTTAGCTATTGTTGAATATGAAAAATTATTTTTAAAAATTAATCTTAAAAATGTATTGGAAACGTTTGAGATTTTTATCAAAGTTTTTAATAGCATGATATTTAGTAACCAAAAAATAATATCTACATTAGATATGGTTTTATGCAAAACAAACCTGTTATTTTCACAAAATGTAATATTTCATTTCCAACATATTAATTTTTACAATTCATAATATAATTATCTTACTAGACAACAACAACACTCTATATGTCTTGTACTTACCCAAAACCATTTTTAAGGAATTTGAAGCAAAAACAGTTTTATTGCATTTACTAACAAACATGGTCAAACATTATTTTTTTATTTTGTTCATATTCATGATATGTGTTTACTTGTACAAGTACAATACAAGCAATGTCCAAAATAAAACTAACAACACCTTGCAATCAATTTCATTCATAGTTATTTAATACATAACATTCCAGCCAATGATCATACAAAGATAATATCTACTAAAATTAAATGCTCCAGCTCTCTGAGATACTAATTCCATTTTTGAACTTTGAGGACTAAAATAATTAGGTAAAGGAAAATGTTTTATGTAAGGACTCAGGTAGGTACTTTGCAACTGGATCATTGAGAGCATATCTAAAATTACTAACGGAGAACAAGGAAAGAAGTCTTTTGACTAGTTGTTAAGATACACGATACAGATGAGCAAGAATATGTCAATCCCTTATTTTGCTTCCATTCCTTCTGCTGATCTTCTATACGATTCAAGCTGAAAATAGGAATTGAGGATTAAAACTCAAAAAATGCTTTGCTTTTACCACCTAAAATTAAATAACACAATTTTTCCTAATCATCACAGTAACTAATGGCCATTAAAAGGTAGCCAAATCATTCAATTAACTGTAGCTGAAATTACCAAGTTTATTAAAGCTAAAAATTATTTTTTTAGAATAAGTAATTTTAGTCACAGCTACATAATTATACTAGGTAACATTCAAAACATGCCTTAATTGAGAAAGTTTATAATCTAAAGTTTCTTCACTTATATCAACATGCATAAAAAATAAAATGGACAGGCATTTAATGACTTATTAAAAATATACAATAAATTCTCATGTATTCCAGAATGCCTGGGTAATTGGGTTTTCTGGTTAAGTGAATATTCCGGTTGCTTGAGAGTTTTATTGGATAGGCTTCAATAAAGCTTTGGATACCAAAATAAGAAACAGATGCAGAACTGTACATTCACCTTGGAATTGCTAACCTGTAGGGTAGGTACTCTATTCAATTGTTCTTAAATAATTCCTTGACATTCAAGGAAGTAATGAAACTCAAAGATACAATTATTCAACACGTTTAACTGCAATATTTTAATATTTAATAACTGCATTACATCCTATGGAATTTCTCGTATGGCTATCACTATTAACTTCTCTTTTATTCTAATAACAACGCGAGGTAAGGGTTAACTTCATCCAGCCTTTAGGATTTTACTACAAAAGAAAATTGTTTCCTTGTCCGAGAAAAGGAGAGAAATTATCCACACCCAACACAATGTATAATATTAACAGAAATTCTTTAGGCAAAATGATATTAAACAAAAGAGAAGCAAATAGTGACATTCAATCATGACACCATTACATACAGTGCAGTTAGTAAATATTAAAATAATGCAATTAAAGATGTTGGATAGTTATATATTCTTTAACTAATGTTTCAAAAAAGTCGCAACATTTATCTACAGCTTCTTGGTAGGCTGATTTCTTATCATTGAAACATCTAGACATGTTAGCCATCCATATGAAAATGCACATGGTTCACAAATCTCCATTTATTCATAAAAATCTTTGGCCTTTTCAATCAACATTGGTCCAGAAATAGGGGCTCACTCGGAACGCTTTATAGAAAACCATTCATAAATACTAATATCCAATTGCTCAAGTTTCGGCTTATGAAGAGAACGCCGATATTCAACTCTTCTAGTTATCTCAGAAGACGTAATGAATTTCATTAACTGTGATTTCTGTGCCTTAATGTCATAAATAGTGGAAGAACCAACATTGAACTCTTTCATTAAAACATTGCAGTTCTCACTTTTCTCTAAACTTTTTATTATATCAAATTTCTGGGCTAAGGTTAGCACAACCCATTTCCTTTTATTATCTTTAATGCATATTGGAGTTTTAGGAGGCATTTGAAAAGGGTGTGCGAAATATTTTATTTAGCACAAACACAGAGAAAATTACACAATTGTGTATTACGACTGCTGAAAATGCAAATTTTAGTGGTAACATTCCAAATTAGAAGTAAACAAAAAATTGCCGAAAACGACAATTTTATCGGTAACATTCCGAACTAGATGTAATAAAATATCGAGAGGCAGGAGATGCCCATTGCTTGAGAATTCCGTTGCATGAGTGCTGGAAAACTGTGAGTTTACTGTACAATGAAAATAAATAAAAAAGCGTTAAACTTTTTACATTTTCATTAAAATATGAAAAAAGGTTATAAAATTACTGAATTCTTACAGATATAAAACAAAACAGTCCATAATAACAACATAAAAAGAATTTTAATGGCATACTGCTTTTAGATATTTAGCAAGATAAATAACACAATTTCAAGTTACTAACATAAAAACAAGGATATTTATGGCCTTTTTGGTGGATGTCTATTATTATAGATATATTAATATTTTTTTGCAAAACTTTTCCTAAAATACTCCAGGAATACCTTGTGATTTCAACATATATATTATATTATACAAGACTTCATCGTTTTGTGTAAACTTATGACGTCATAGTGACATAGTGACGTAACCCACTATTACTCTTATATAAAAGGCCAGGTTTGTAAAGCTTCAGGAATGCAGAAATGGGATTATTTGTGCACTTCCAGATATATCAGCTTTATCCCTTCTGTGTGGGGGCAAGCATAGAAATATACCTGGCAAGAGGGGACTAAGGTCAGTTTTTGAAGCACAATAGATTTCAAACCTTTGCTGGGATGGAAGGCAACCCTCTTAGCAGGAGGTATGATTTCAGGTCAAAGAAGACTACCTCAATTTTATTTCAGAATAATCGATCAAAATATGTATTTTTTGATGAATTATTCTTATTCCCTGTGAAAAACTACACCAAAATAAATTTTTATTTGCATTCCTGCAGTATTTTTAAGAAAACTTAGCTCCAGCTATATCAGATGAGTTTGAAATTTGGCACAGTTATATGTTCAACTTATTATTTGATTATTTGTCTTAAAATTCTTTAACTTTTTGTTTTTATTAGTGAAATGGAGGATAAATAAGAAAAATCTGATGTGGCCAACACATGACTTTCTCCGTATTTGGGGTATAGATATTTAAATCATTATGAATAGCATTATGAGCCAATATTATTATTTCCCAACATAAAAGAATCCAGTCATCCTTATTGCCATAAATTACGTATATTTTGAATATGTTTATGGAATTCACCGCTACATGGCGCTGGCGCTGTATACTGGAATTAAGATAAAGTAAAATATCTCCGAAATGAAAATTTGTTTCAACTTGGAAGAAATATTATTCTCTACAACTTTGGTCCTCACAAAGATTACCAATAACGATGTTTTTAAGGAGAAAACTGAAAAACCGGTTATTTATAAATATCTCCTAAACAATAACAACAATAGAAAATTGTTTCAAATGAAAGTTGTACGAAATTACATTCTCTATAACTTTTGTATAGAATTGTAAATACAATAATGATATTTTAACGAAGAAACATCGCAAAAACCGAATCGGGTTACGAATAAACCTCGACTTCCGGTTAGCCGTTATTGTCCATAAACTAAACAGTTCTTTGTGCTCATGCTAAAGTGTTATATGTGAAGTTTGGTAATGATATGGCACTTACTTTTTGAGTTAGAGCACCCACAATAACATACACACACGTGTGCACACACACACATATGCACACAGACATCATTCCGAAAATAGTCTAAACGTGTTCTATGGACCTCAAAACATGTATTTCCATTGAAATCTCTAAGTTGATTATTTTCATGAATACAATACTTTCCCATTACTACGTATGGAGAAAGTAAAAAGAAAGGGAATACATGAAATTATATCGCAAAAGAATTAACTTGATTTTTTTATTTTTAGATGAATATCACTAATACAGGGGCCCCTAGTATTTATATACTTTTGTGAGTTTATGCCTGCAGTGCGAGCATAACCTAAACATTTGCATGGTCGCATAAATATGTGTATACTTCGTAGAATTCGACTCTTTTGCGAATATCAACATAGATGCAAGCATATTGCAGAGAATTTACTATCGATACTTACAATTTATATGACCTGTTCAGAAATCCTCATGTAAGACACGGTGTGACGTTTAAACGCTCGCGCGCGTAATTACGCCCGCCGGTTTTCGCTTTGAGTTTATTTTTCGTTCGGTGGTGGCCCCTAGGTGTCTCGGGGGTCAACCGAGCAACCAAGGAGAGTGGTGGAGGAGAGGAGTCAGTCGGGTGACGGGCACGGTGGTGAAAGTTACGAGGGGCATCGGAGTCGACACGAGTTATCCCTTATCCTTGCCGGCCGCTACCCCGATTTTCCATTCCGAGTGCGGGCGGAATTTCCGTTCTCTTCCCCTGTTGTTTTTTTTCCCCCTTTTACCCGCACTGGCGCCCAACTCCCGATTCCTTCGTTGGACCCGCGACCGAGCTACCTGGGGACGCGTTACATAATTTGGCGCCCAACGTGGGGCCGGAAATCGAAGGAATCGTTATTTAAGGTTAGGTTTAGTTTGTTGCGTTGTCTTTGGTCTCAATCCTTTTGGTTCCCTACCATGGTCCATCCTTTATACCCGTAGTGTATTCCCCGGCGGACCTCGGGGAGAGAAGACTTAGAACCCTTATTCCTTTCCCGAGTTGGTTTTTTGATAGGTTTAGATATGGCGAAGCAGATTCCTTCGAAAGGTACCTCGTGGATCCATGAGCTCACTAAGACGGAGGCGGAAACATTTTGTAATCGTTTCGGGCTGGAAAGTGAAGGGACTCTCGATCAGCTTCGTGCGAGGCTGAGAGACTACCGTAAGGGTGATAATCCGCAAAACGAACCTCCCAAATCCGAAAATGGTGTCTTAAACGAGTTACTCGAAAGAATCGTGGATTCGGTGACTTTGAGTAATTCTCCGAATCTGAGTCGGTTGTCGAAAGACGTAAACCGCAGAGGGATTAGTTTTTCCGGAAATGGTAATGAAAGCGTAAATTCCTTCATCGAGAGGTGCCTTGATTTTCAAAGTTTTAATTCGCTTTCAGATGATACTATGGGGCGACTTATTCCTGAGTTGTTAACGGGAAATGCTTTTAGGTGGTTCAAGGTTAATAAGGACTCAATAAAGTCTTTCCTTGATTTTATATCTGAGATCCGTGAGGCATATCAACCCGCCGGTTATGATCTGAGGTTAAAGAAGGACCTATTTTCGCGATCGCAAGGAATAGGCGAAAGGATAGATGACTATCTGTCGTGTCTTCGCGCGATGAATTCGCGGCTGCAAAGGCCACTGTGCGAAGAAGAACTGGTTGAGTTAGCGTATAGCAACCTCAATCCCGATTTTTTGAGCCACATTCCGGCAGTAAATTATGGTAGTTTAAATGATCTATTAAGAGCCGGGCGTAAGGTAGAGGAAGTAAACGAGAGACGAAAATATTATAGACCGCCTCAAGCGTCGAGTCAATTAGTTGATTCTGAGTTCGGATATGAACCGAGAAAGCAATCTCGATCCGAGCCATCTGTAACGATCAATACTGTCACTAATCTTGGAAGAGGTAACAAGTTCGAAAGGTCCTGTTGGAACTGTGGCGATAGAGATCATTTTTTTCGGCAGTGTAAAAAGCAACTCAATAAGTTTTGCCACCGATGTGGACTTGCCGGAAAAGTAGCGAGTACGTGCGAGTGTTCGGAAAACGATACGGCGGCGCATTAGAACCAGGCCTAAGGCGCCGTCAGGATCGTTTCAGACCCCCCCGCCTGGATAACAAATGGAAAGAATGGCTTGCGAAAGTTAAGGAATTTATGAACCCTGAGCCCATAGTGGTACCAATTGGTAGAAGAATATTCGTAGAGATAAGTGTTTATGGGAAGAGTTGGTCGGCCCTTCTTGTTTCGGGTGCTACTCACTCTGTAATTAATTCTCGTGTAGTTACGTGGCTGAGAGATTTAAATATTCCCATTCGGAGAAAGTCGGTCACGTTGGAAATGGCTGATGGCCGTACGTCGGTTGCATCGGGTAGTGTCACGATTCCTATAACTATAGAAAATAGGGTATTAATTATGAACTGTGGCATTCTTCCTTTAATGACTTATGATTTCGTTTTGGGGACTGATTTTTTGACCACGCTGGGGGCAAAAATAGATTTTTCCAGTGCGACCGTAGTTTTGGCCGATGGCAACCAATTACTAAAGACAACACAAACGGGCGGTCTGAACGAATTTCACGGTAGTTTTGAGGAAGTCGAAAACGGGCTAGGTCTTTCCCCTGCCCAAGATTCTGCGTTGATGAGATTTTTAGATTCAGAGATAAAATTGTTTGACCTGGTACCCGGTAGGACGAACCTCGTCAAACACGAGATTATTCTAGAAAAATGTGTTCCCATCAAACAGCGTTACTATCCGGTGTCCCCGGTTATACAGGGAATGATTAATGAACAGATAGACGAAATGTTAGCGAATGGAGTCATCGAACCATCCTCGAGTCCATGGTCCTCACCGATGATGTTAGTCCCTAAATCCGATGGCTCCAAGCGCTTTGTCGTTGATTTCAGGAAGGTGAATAGTCTGAGTAAAAAGGACGCTTACCCCATCCCTTTCATTTCAAGCATCTTAAATAAGTTAAGAGCAGGAAAATTCATTAGCACACTCGATTTAGAGAAGGGCTATTGGCAAGTGGAACTGGAAACCTCGAGTAGAGAGATAACCGCGTTTACGGTCCCAGGGAAAGGTCTTTTCCACTTTAAGGTAATGCCGTTTGGATTACATAGTGCGGGCGCGACCTTCCAGCGTTTAATGGATAAGGTGTTAGGGCCGGATATGGAACCGAACTGTTTCGCTTATTTAGACGATGTTGTGGTGGTTAGTGAAACCTTTGGGGAACACTTGGACCATTTGAGGGAAGTGTTTAGACGTTTAAGGAGCGCCGGACTGAAACTGAATTTGGATAAATGTAACTTTTTTAAATCGCGTTTAAGATTTCTAGGGTATATTGTGGGTGACGGAAAATTAGAAACTGACCCCGAAAAAATTTCTGCGGTTGTAAGTTATCCTATCCCAACCGATAGAACCGAGCTTCGGCGGTTCTTAGGATTCGTGAGTTGGTATAGACGATTTGTGCCAAATTTTGCTGCTGTAGCAGCACCGTTAACTGACCTGCTGAAGGGAAAAGAGCGCAGGTTTAAGTGGTCAGATGAACATTCGAATGCCTTCAAGAAATTGAGAGCCTGTCTTGTATCGGCCCCCATTCTTTCCTGTCCTCATTTTGATATCCCTTTCACTATACAATGTGATGCTTCGGGAGTCGGGATAGGAGGAGTCCTGACTCAGGTAATTGACGGAGAGGAGAGAGTCATTGCTTACTGTTCGCGAACACTCTCGAATGCCGAGAGGAATTATAGTGTGACGGAGCGAGAATGTCTGGCGGTGTTATTCACCATAACTAAGTTTAAGCCTTATGTGGAAGGTTATACTTTTGATGTGATCACTGACCACGCCTCGTTAAAATGGTTGTATAACTTAAATAATCCACAAGGCCGGTTGGCCAGGTGGATCTCTCAGCTACAGCAATACGATTGTAGAATTATTCACCGTAAAGGACGTTTTCACGTGGTACCAGACGCCTTGTCGAGGATCGCGGCGATGGGAGACGTCACGCCCTTCGATGCGGCGGTCGAGGACGACCCGTGGTATCAGGAGTTCCGGGAGAACGCGGAGAGAAACCCCGCGGTTCATCCCGGACTGCGAGTGGCTAACGGTCACTTATATTCGAAAGGTGATAATGGGACCTGGAAACTGGTAGTGCCAGCGGGCGAACGACTTAGACTGGTAGAGGCTCATCATTCCTCACCGAGGGGAGGTCATATGGGTTTCTTCAAAACGTATCGAAAAATTCGAGAATTTTATTCATGGCCCTCTCTTAGAAAAGACGTGAGCAATTTCGTTCGTCGCTGCCAGGTGTGTCAGCGTTATAAGACTGTCCAGGCGAAGCCGGCCGGTCCGATGAAACCTCACGAAATGGTGCGGCCCTGGACCGTCGTTGCCTCCGATATAATAGGCCCTCTGCCCCGGTCTCTTAAGGGAAATCGCTACCTTTTAGTATTTTTAGATACAAGTACCCGTTGGCCCATCGCGATCCTTCTTAGGAGTGTCAAAGCGAACCATGTAGCGCAGTATTTCCGCACGGAGGTCATTAACCAGTGGGGTTGTCCAGAGATCATGATAACCGATAACGGTCCGCAATATATCAGCAAATTGTTGCAGAAAGTGTGTCGCATGTTTGGCGTGAAGCTGTGCCATACGGCGCCGTATCTTCCTCAAGCGAACCCTTGTGAGAGAGCTAATAGAACCCTGAAAACAATGATTTCCATTTACTGCGAGGATTCTCAACGAAAATGGGATGAAAATATTTCGGACCTTTTGTTCGCGTTGCGCACGGCTGTCTCGGAGACTACGGGCTATTCTCCCCGGAGTTAAATTTTGGTAGACGTCTTAGAAAACCCGATGGTTTGTATCGCGAGTCTGACGCAGATTGTGTGACGGAGTTCGATCCGCGAGCCTATGCGGGAAAACTTCAAAATTCTCTGCGTGAAATGGCTCAAAGGGCAGCGACGGCCCAACTTAAGGCTTCTGCGCGCCAAGCGCACTATTATAATTTGCGGCACCGGGATATAATCTTTCCCGAAAAGTCCCTGGTATGGCGCCGAAATTTTCCAAAGTCGGACGGAGGAGAATTCTCGGCGGCTAAATTGGAGCCGAAATTTGTGGGTCCCTTCATCGTTGGAAAAAGAGTTAGCGATTCAATATATGAATTGGTAACGCCCGGGGGGAAACCTGTAGGCCAGTGGCACGTACGGGATCTGAAAGCAGTGTGTTAGGGCTCAACGGCGTGCGTGGGTTTTTTTTTTGCGTGGTGTTAAACTTTCGGGAGGGGGGGTGATGTGACGTTTAAACGCTCGCGCGCGTAATTACGCCCGCCGGTTTTCGCTTTGAGTTTATTTTTCGTTCGGTGGTGGCCCCTAGGTGTCTCGGGGGTCAACCGAGCAACCAAGGAGAGTGGTGGAGGAGAGGAGTCAGTCGGGTGACGGGCACGGTGGTGAAAGTTACGAGGGGCATCGGAGTCGACACGAGCTATCCCTTATCCTTGCCGGCCGCTACCCCGATTTTCCATTCCGAGTGCGGGCGGAATTTCCGTTCTCTTCCCCTGTTGTTTTTTTTTCCCCTTTTACCCGCACTGGCGCCCAACTCCCGATTCCTTCGTTGGACCCGCGACCGAGCTACCTGGGGACGCGTTACAACGGACCGATTTTTTCACAGACATTTTGGGAAAAATGGTGCGCGGGGTTCACAAGTAAATAATGGCAAGTAATATTCAATGTAAAAAGTCTGACATCTTACACACATCACCCCCTTAAACATTGATTCTTATGGGAAAAACGGTTTCAATTTACGTTTGTTTGATTTACATCATGATTTGCAGGAACGCATCCTCGACGTAAATCGTGGTATTACGGTATTCATATTAGAAAGAAAATCAAAAGTGATATTTGAAAGTTCTTCCCTAAAGAAATTAATGAATTAAAAATAAACCAGTGAAAGTTGCTTCACATTTAACATATATGTAAAAATTCTTTTTATTGTAGTTAAATTGGAGAATTACTATTTAATTGTACTGATGATGGCTTTTCTGATTCAATTACCATATATTCTGGCATATAAATCGACCCGACATATAAGTCGATCTCTTTTTTATTGAAAATGCATGATTAGGCATATGTTCACCCTATGTCGACCCCCACTTTTTCACTTAAAATTACTTCTCAGGAAATCGTTTTCAGACAAAATCAAAGTCATGTACAATCCAAGTTTTAACAAAACAGAAATAAACATAATAATAAAAATATATATAAATACTGTTTAGAGTCCATGCTATTGTTCTTGAGCATTCCATGTGACAGATGTTTTAATTTCAACTAATAAGAAATTTATTCTTGGAGAGCTTGAACCACTAAATAAAGTTTCCTATAATTCGTTTGATGTCAACGGCTAATGATACTATCGAAATGAACTATACCTAGTGATTGTGATCGATCTCTACGGTGGTGAAATTCAATAAAATATCACGTATGTGCACCTTTTTTCCCAAAATGTCGGTAAAAAAAGAGAGAGCGTGTCATACATGAAGATTTCTGACCAAGGCTTAAAAATTGTGAGTTTTGATATTAAATTTATTGCATCATGCTTGCATCTATGTTTATACTCACAAAAGACAAAGAATTCTACGAAGTTTATGCATATCTTCGTAAATATCGATGTTATTCATCTGTAATTTAAGGTTCATATTTTATGTTCGGCATATAATTCGGCTATAAGTTTTAGGAAAATTTTTTAGGCTTCAAAGGTCGACTTATACACCAGAATATATGGTAAATTCAATATATAAATATTAGGATACAAAGGTGTATGGCTTGATACTTTGTCCAGCATTATTAACTTAATGAATTATAAGCAATATTTAATAAGTTTTAATAAATAAAAATACTTCAAATCACAAGTTGTTCTAATTAGATATTTTGGAAAGGGATTGCAATGTGAAAAAGTTCGGGAACCACTGTTCTAGGAGCCTTCTCAAATAATATTATACATACTGATAGGCACACCAACAATATAGGAATGGTGTAATTCTGTTGAGTTAGTAAAACTAAAAGTTAGGTAGTAAACATATACAATAAGTCCCTGCTATATGTTGCCTCATTATGCATTGTTTTGCATATACATTGTCAATTACTTAAGGAACATGTTTCGTTATAGGTTGTGTCACTTCTCATATCCATTTATGAAGTGTAAAAGATGAGGTTTCCAAAATTCCAATTGAATCATATAAGTTACTATACTTTTAAATCCTTTTACTCATTTTTCATTTCTCATTCATAATAATTTATGTGATTTTATTTTGTATTTAATTTCCCTATTCCATCACATGTGGTTGAAAAATGTATCCAGTTACTCACAAATGAACCTTTACATGATCACAGTTATATGCCATAATTTCCAATTCAGAATCATCTCAGGTGTTTTTCCTTATATTTATTTTCGTAGCTTATTTTATGTACAGCATCCAGTGCCGGATACAGGCGTGGGCGAACCAGGCGGCCACCTGGGGTCCGGCATGAGGGGGAGCCTGGGAGTGAAATTCTCTGATACTTCTCATGATCTTGGGACCCTTACCATCCTTTTCCTCCATTATAAAAAATGTCACAGTCTCCAAATGACATTTATATGTATTACACATCATAGCTTCATTTAGGAAGTAGTTAACATAAACTTTCAGAGAATAAATCCACTTATGAGAGAAGGAACCTCTGGACTATTAATATTCCTTTAAACTATGAGAGATCGATAGATAAAACTTCTACTCAAAACGATTCCCTGCACTGCCCAGTAGCCTTTTTCTTATAAACTCGAATACCTAACTGTGGATCCTTAATCTAATGAGGACCAGAGTTGTACCGGAAAATCTGGGGTCCCTGCAACAAACAGTGCTGGATTACCCAATAGGTACAGTAGGCATGCAAGTTGACTGTTATAAGGGCAGTATTATTGAAAGCATACACAAAATTTAATAAAAAAAATGAAGGAGAGAGATCCTTTTCAAACAATTCTCATATCAGAAGTGAGAAAAGAACAACAATGCATCAAGAACGTCCAAATGCATTGAGTCTAATATGCATAGAAAATGATTTTGCTAAAAAAAAATAGCTTTTCTTTATTGATATAAAAATTTGCTGCCTCAAAAGTTCAGAAGGTGAATTTGTGAGGCTTATTTTTGTGTTTTTTGAAAAAGAAAAAGATAATATTATTTTGTCAATAAAATGTTTTTCAGTATATCATAACTTTCTTTATACCATCACAAACTACGAGACAGCCCCCAAAGTGCCTGTGCCTTGCTGTTCACAAAGCTCTCTTATAGCTGACTGTCACTGAGAAATAGGTTTTTACACATCGTCATTAAAATTGGGACAGTCCCTTTTATTGCCTGTGTAACTTGTAGACCACCTAACCCAGGGATCGGCAACCCATGGCTCTTTGAGGAATGACCTGCTGCCCCCGACGACCACTCTCCCACTTAAAGCGCACCAGATGACAATGACAGTCTCCATTGATAGTAATATAATCGGTTTCAATAAAAGGATCCAGTGTGGACTGTTGAGTAAAAATTTCATTTTCATCTAGAGTCCTAGATTCATTTTCAGCAAGAATATATTTATTTGCTTCATTTGAATGTTTATTTACATTTTCGTTGAATAAAAAATTATGTAAAACATTCTTATGTTACTCAAATTCTTTTTACGAATTATCTCCAAAACATCATTTTATGGGTGTGTGTGCAGATTTTAAATAAATAGATTCCATTAAATATGGCTTGACGGTATTTAATATGTATTTTTTATTATACATGCTCTGCGGCTCATCTTATGTTGGATTCTATACAAATTTTGAAAAAATGGCTCTTCTTGTCAAAAAGGTTGCCGACCCCTGACCTAACCCATCATGATCCCTCAAACACATGGCCAGGAAATGTTTATTCTGAGTATGATTTTACATGACTTGATAAATACAAAATTTAATTAATTAATATAAATAATAATAAACATGAAATTAAAAGGCGAATAGAGGGATTTTATTGTTATAGTTATAATTTATGCACCGCAATTGGAATTTCTGAAATTTTGCTGTTAGCATTTCACAAACGACATATATGCGAAGCTATACAACTTCTAACGAAACATGTTCCTTAATTGATTGGTGATGTATATGCGAACAATGTATAGCGGGGCAACATATAGCAGGGTTTTACTGTACTATACAAGTTTTAATAAACCTTAAAATATTTTTACAGTTACTTCTCCACTTATGATATCTTAAAAACATTTTCTACTAATTTTGAAAGATCGCATTTACGTTGAAGAATACATCATAAAACGCAGTTAAATTACAGAAAAAATTAATTCTATTAAAAATTAGAGAAGGTATTCTTCTCGATTCGAACTTTTGTTTAAGCATCAAAATTAATGATGCATAGAAACGTACATATTTACGGATAATTATTCTGTTGCCTGCATATAGGAAGTGTTTCTAACAATTTAATCAAGATTTGAATGCTGGAATCTTACCTTTTTGTAAGTAAAACCGTTATATTTTACATCTGTAATGCTTATTAATGCAAATAGGCTCTCGCATAAGTGTAAAATTAGATGACATTTGGAATGTACATTATTTTTTTAAACATATTGAAAGTTACATGGTTATCTTCTCTTCATAACTAATCTAAACAAACTGTTGCATTGATTGTTATTTATAAAAAAGAAAGGACATATATTTCAATAATAAGATACAGAGAAAATTGTAACCATAAAAGTTCATGATCAATTACTGTGTAGCATTAGTTTCCTCTCTAATATGACTTTTAAAATGCAGATTTCTGACTGACTTCGCAAAAATTTTATTCTACACTACTCTCAACAATTCAGATGCTACATCTACATTCATATATTTTATTTATCAATTTTTTCTTTTTTTTAATTATGGACAATTTATAAAAGTTTGTCAGTTTTCTTTGCCAATTCTTTCTCATAATTCTAATAGAATCAGCGGATCTTTAATGAAATAAATAAATTTGTTACCAAACCTAAATTATCTTCTTTCTACTATATTAATTTGCTATTCGTGAAGCTGTGTTAAAAATGTGAATAACTCGATAAAGAGTCGAGATAGAAACTCTAAATTTAGCAAGAATGCTCGACTCATATAATATATTATTGTAAGGTGGTGACAAAATAAATCTCGGAAAAACTCCTGGGTTCGACTACAAATTAGGCATTTAGATTTACCATAAGGTAGGAGAGAGGGAGGGAAGGAGAGGGAGGGAAGGAGAGGGAGGGAAGGAGAGGGAGGGAAGGAGAGGGAGGGAAGGAGAGGGAGGGAAGGAGAGGGAGGGAAGGAGAGGGAGGGAAGGAGAGGGAGGGAAGGAGAGGGAGGGAAGGAGAGGGAGGGAAGGAGAGGGAGGGAAGGAGAGGGAGGGAAGGAGAGGGAGGGAAGAAGAGGGAGGGAAAGACAGGGAGGGGAGAAGAGGGAGGGAAGAAGAGGGAGGGAAGGAGAGGGAGGGAAGAAGAGGGAGGGAAGGAGAGGGAGGGAAGAAGAGGGAGGGAAGAAGAGGGAGGGAAGGAGAGGGAGGGAAGAAGAGGGAGGGAAGAAGAGGGAGGGATAGAGAGGGAGGGAAGAAGAGGGAGGGAAGAAGAGGGAGGGAAGGAGAGGGAGGGAAGGAGAGGGAGGGAAGAAGAGGGAGGGAAGGAGAGGGAGGGAAGGAGAGGGAGGGAAGGAGAGGGAGGGAAGAAGAGGGAGGGAAGGAGAGGGAGGGAAGAAGAGGGAGGGAAGAAGAGGGAGGGAAGGAGAGGGAGGGAAGAAGAGGGAGGGAAGGAGAGGGAGGGAAGGAGATAGATAGATAGATAAGTGGCTTTATTTTCAGGGCGAAATTGAGACCATAAGGTCCCCTCTTCCATTTAACCCTACGTTATTGATTACAAAATAATAACATGCATAAATATATATACAAACAGAACTAGAGCAGATAAATACAACAAGAACAGAACAATAAATATCACAGTACACATTACAGAGGTTTCTAAGAAAGATATGATATTTGTGGTAAAAACCCAGGTAGAGCCAGGCATGGCCAACCCAGTAAAAAAACCACGCAGGAAAACACCCATGAAGAGAAGGGGGGTGGAAAAAACCTGCGAAAACCCTAGATAGTAGAAATACAATAATGATTGCTGTTGGAAAGAGATATGGTATACAAAATATATGTTAATGTAGAAAAGGTTTACTGAAAATCAAAGGTTGTTAAACATATTAAACAAGTAAGAAAGAATGCATTACATAAATTACACACATATATATACACCTACATACAACAAATAAACACATATAACTATAAAAGTCATAAAATCACATGCATTAAAAAGGCGGAGGAGAATTTGCTTTCTTATGCAGTTAAGGTAGTGGTGGCTTGCTTAGATAAAAACGATTTGTGGAGAGCAAGTTTAAAAGTTCTAACTGATGGAGAGTTTTTTATGTCGACATGAAGGTCGTTCCAAAGTCTACAGGCTGTTACATGAAAGGACTTATTGTAAATATCTGTACGGTGGTGTGGGATCAGTAGCTTACAATTGCCTCTAGTGTTAAGGTTATGAACTGCATTAATTGGGAAGAACTTTGTGGAGAGGTAGCTAGGTTTGCCAGTAGACAGGATCTTGTAAAGAAGAGTGAGGATGTGAAGATGCCTACGATCGTCCAGTTTTAGCCAAGCGAGTTCAAGGAAGGAATTGGAGATGTGGTCGAATTTCCTGAGGTTGTAGATAAAGCGAATACAGGAATTATGTGTGCGTTGGAGTTTGGTTTTAAGTTCATTCGAGAGGTCTTGGAATACGACATCACAATAATCAAGGTGGGGAATGAGTAGAGAGGTGACAAGTAGTTTTTTGAGAGAATGAGGGGCAATGTATTTAATTCTTTTGAGTGAATGAAGAGCCGAGTTGACTTTTTTGCAGATGTTAGAAACATGTTCAGTCCAGGAGAGTGTGTCGTTTATGATCAGGCCAAGATTTTTTACAGACTTAAGGAAAGGTATGGAGGTTTCAAGACAGGTCAAGGATGGGAGCGTTTCAAGCGAGATTTTTGCATTGAGTTTGTGGTATCCAATAATAATTGCTTGACTTTTGGAGGGGTTAATCTTAAGAAAGTTATTAGCACTCCATTCAGAGAGAGAGAGTAGATCGGTGTTCATCATGTTTATGTTTTCAGCTAGATCGGGCAATCGGGAGTGGAGGTAGATTTGTAGGTCATCTGCATAGAGGTGATAGTTGCAGAAGGAAATGTTTTTACTAACATCGTTAATATATAGAGAGAACAGCAGGGGGCCAAGAATAGAACCTTGAGGGACGCCTCTACTAACATTAAGCCATTTGGAGGATGAGTCATGAGACATGACCTTTTGAGAGCGGTTACTAAGGTAGGAGTGGATCCATTCCAGGGAGGAAGAAGTAAAGTTTAAGAGTCGAAGTTTGGCAAGAAGAACGTCTTTGTCAATGGAGTCAAAGGCTTTACTAAAGTCGAGAAGTGCCATGATGGTAACTTCTCTGTGATCCATTGAGAGGCGAATGTCATCGGTGATCTTAAGGAGGGTGGTGGAGGTACTATGAGAAGGACGGAAACCTGATTGAAAGGAATCAAATAAGTTGTTGTCATTGAGGAACTTAGTGATTTGCTCGTGTACGAGCCTTTCGAGGGCCTTTGAGATTGACGGAAGGATGCTAATGGGTCTGAAGTCAACAATTTCTGGAGATTCAGATTTCTTAGGGATGGGACGAACTAAGGCGCGCTTCCAGACATTGGGAAATTTTCCGGAGGAGATAGACCAATTAAAGATGTGGGTGATAATTGGAAGAATGTGAGGGAGTATCTTGATTAGAATTGATATTGGAATCTCATCATCTCCAACAGCAGGGGACTTGACCATCTGAAGAGAGCGCATCACATCAAATTGAGTGAAAGGAGAAAATTTATACCTTCGAGTGAAAGGAGGAGCAGATTCAGCAGAACGGGATAATTCGAGTAAAATTTTATTTTTTAAGTCAACATCAATGGAGGTAGGTGGAGTGGTGAAATTAGTGTTGAGGAGATCTAACGATACGTGAGGCGGCAAACTGTGAGAGTCGTTGAATTTTCCGATTCCAAAATGCTTGAGATTTTTCCAAATTTTCGACTGAGGTTCATTGGTAAGTTTGAAAGCATATTTGATTTTAGCATTTCTGATTACTTGTTTCGTTTTATTTCGAAGTTTTTTATAGTGTGTGAAAGAGGCGGTGTCTTTTAATGATTTAAAGTGGCGAAAGGCAGCGTCGCGTTGCCGCATAAGGAGCTTAATATCATTAGTGATCCAAGGTGAAGACGGTTTCGAAATGCGTACAGTTTTGAGAGGGGCATGTTTGTCGGTTAATGCGTAAATAAATGAATTAAATAGATCTATTTTACTGTCAATGTTCTCAAGGTGTTCAACAGTCTCCCAAGGCATTTGGGCAGCATCGGACAGTAAGTCATGGTCGACAATACATTTATAGTCGCGATAGGTAATGAATTTCTGTTTAAATTTAGGACTTCTCAAAGAGTAAGCTAAGAATAAGGCATCATGCATTGACATCCCTGGGGAAGAAAGTTGACCGTATGATAGGACTTTGTCCGGGTTGGCAGTGAAAATGGCGTCAATCCATGTGGCTGAAGTAGTGGTGTGATGAGTAGGTTCGAAGGGAAGAATACACAGACCAAGCGATGACAAGGAATTTTTGAGAGAAATTGTGTCGTGGGACCGGGAAAGAAAGTTAGTATTGAAATCGCCCGTTATGAGCACGTGCTCGTAGTTGTGGATGTGGTTAGAAATAGCCTCCTCGACATCGGAGAAGTGACCAATCTTGGGAGGCCGATAAACGACGCCCAAGAGAGTTTTTTTAGGTTGACAGAGGCTTCGAGGAAAATGTATTCAGGTCGTTTGCAATAGTTGGGATCACTTTTAGCGATAATTTTGCAGGGGATATCGTTTCTGACGAATATTCCAACACCACCGCCCATTTTTCCGATGCGATCATTGCGGTAAAAATTGTAGCCGGGAATAGCAATAGATAAGGTAGGTATGTTTGGCTTGAGCCATGTTTCTGCGATTGAAATTGCGTGGATATTATCAGGCAGAAGGGCACGAAGTTCATCAAGATGAGCGGTGAGACTTTGTGCGTTGATATAGAGGATATTGAGTGAACGGGGATGCAATCTGAAAACAATGTGTAAACTAACGTTGTTGTCGGAGAATGAATTGGAGGATATATGACGCCCAAGGAGATCAATGGATTCAGGAAATAAGTTAAGGGCTTCAGAGGTGTTGCGTTCTGTGGCAAGAGAGGGAGGGAAGAAGAGGGAGGGAAGAAGAGGGAGGGAAGGAGAGGGAGGGAAGGAGAGGGAGGGAAGGAGAGGGAGGGAAGGAGAGGGAGGGAAGGAGAGGGAGGGAAGGAGAGGGAGGGAAGGAGAGGGAGGGAAGGAGAGGGAGGGAAGGAGAGGGAGGGAAGGAGAGGGAGGGAAGGAGAGGGAGGGAAGGAGAGGGAGGGAAGAAGAGGGAGGGAAGGAGAGGGAGGGAAGGAGAGGGAGGGAAGGAGAGGGAGGGAAGGAGAGGGAGGGAAGAAGAGGGAGGGAAGAAGAGGGAGGGAAGGAGAGGGAGGGAAGGAGAGGGAGGGAAGGAGAGGGAGGGAAGGAGAGGGAGGGAAGAAGAGGGAGGGAAGGAGATATAGATAGATAGATAGATAGATAAGTGGCTTTATTTTCAGGGCGAAATTGAGACCATAAGGTCCCCTCTTCCATTTAGGGAAGGAGAGGGAGGGAAGAAGAGGGAGGGAAGGAGAGGGAGGGAGGGTGAGAGAGGAGGGTGAAAGAGAGAGAGGGATAGAAAGAGAGTGAGAAAGCGAGGGGGAGAGAGACAATTATTTTTTTAAGTTTAACTAAAGAAAAGTCACTGCTCGGAGCATGGCACGGGGTTGGGTGCCGGAGGCACCAGGGGCAGAGCCTCTAGTAGAATAATTATTTAAATTATAGCTCTATATTTGTGAGTTTTAGATCTTCTTTACAGTGTACTGCTTCTACAGCTGATTCTCCCTAGCCCATCTGATAGAACATGCCTTCATCCCTTCTTCCAACGTTTTCAAACAAATGCATTATTTGAAAAAAAAATGTGAATTCTCTTTATAGTTATATTTTCTACATTCTCTATATTTCTGAATATTTTGTAACCAGGTATTCATTTTTCTTTTTCTTCATTTCTAATACCCAGATTCTCAGCTCCAGCATCTGAACATCAGCATCATCTTCTACTTGATATGCTACAACTTTCACGTCCATAAGAAAGCAGCGAGCGTTTTACATCGTTATACGTTGGCTGTTAGATTTATGCCACTTCCGAATACATTTTAAACACGGAAGGTGTAACACAGCATTCATTCAAACGCAAATATTTTTAACAGGTTCTCATATCAAAATCAGTACGCATATTATAGAACGTTGTATCTAATTGTATAATAATAATCATTTCTCACGTTAAAATAATGAAAGCGTGGGAAAATTAAAATTTCTCAATTCATACGATTTCAGACCATCCAATATTTAATGGCGCTTACCCATTGCCTCAGAAAAGGCTGAACTTTCGACCATGCCAGGTAGCGCTGAGGAGTGAATTCAAAATTGCGAACGTCTTGTTCCGGAAATACGGCTCTGGTGTCGTCCGCAGTAGAAAGTAGAATCTCTTGAGAAGGCTGCTGCTGTATGGACGGGAGTTCGCTGCTACCGATGCCAGATGGCAGATCTGCCCTCTTTCCGTGTCCACCGAAACAAGAATGCCCAAATGCTGAACATCCCCCTGAAATTGATCGAAGTTTAATTAGAAAAAATGCTTTACTTAATATTCATATACCTGCGGACGTTATTTTATGCTTGCAGCAACAATCATTGGGGTAAAATTCGTTCAATTGCCAGGAATTGCAAGCCAGTGAAGATAACTCAATGATGAAAGATTCATGAAAATTATCTTATGACTCCCAATCAGTTTTAAAATTTGAAGGTACAAGGACAAACTTAGATTAATGATTTTAACAAAATAAAATTTACATTCTTTCATTCTTTTATACCTATTTTATAGAGAAATTAAATTATTCCAGCTACTTTTCTTTAAATAATTCGAACTTGGTTATTACGAGAAATCAGAAACGAGAAATTTTTATAAGAAAAAAGCACTGCGGGAAATAACTGCATTGAAATTAGGTACAATTATTATAGAGCATAAATTTCAATATGGGGAAAATTTGCTCTTTATATCCATTATATCAGGAAGAGATTAGACTAAATGAGAAAAAGAAACTTTGACTAATTGTAAGATGAAAACACTCATGTTTCAATGGGATTTTTTTCCTCACGTAAGGATTCGCAGATAACGGCCATCTCGAAAAGAATTTTATTTGAATAGCAAACATTACGAACTCGCATTAACAATTAAAGAGCGAATGGCGATTCCAGAACTTGGCAGAGCACAACTGGTTAGTTTTAAGGGAATGATTGGAGTAAATTGACAAAGGAGTAACGATTTAAAAAGTAAGCAGTAAGTAACAAGCAGGTTTTCTTTAAGAAAACAAAAAAATGAAATCTAACTGCTTATTGAACATCCACTGTTTTGCTTTCAAATTTAGGGTTCCATGAGTAAATAAAGAACTTACGGCAGGAATTCGGAGAAAATATCCACTATAATATTAAAATATTCAGACACTGCTTGTGATGCTGAAAAGGACGGTATACAAGTGAATATTTGTGTTGCATTGTTATTGTTCCAAATCTTTGGTATCCTACGTATATTGAAAAGCCGTCAAGTTAACACAACAGTTTTTATTACGCAGCAAAACATTTTGCGCACCATATGAAACAGAAACTTATTTTTCGATTAAATAATTTCTAAAGTCAAAAAACGATGCTCTCAATTAAAAGTTTATATAAAAATTGTATCTTTTATGTTGACTCCTATATTTTAGACTTCAGTAATTTATTTTTATCCTTGCTAAAAATAAAAAAATATCTTCAGTACCGCTGTGAAAATTTGTCTTCATTAAGAAAAACTATTCATTTACAAAACCGGAATTATCGTATTAGTCGCTATTGAGTAAATCGATTTTAAAATATACTAAGGAAGCCTTAATTTTGTGAAATTCTATGATTCGGAACAAATAATGCAACAAAGTATATTACATAGTTTGTTGTCTCATTTGCTCCGAAAAATTATTTTCTTTGGATTAAGTTGTTAGCAATATACATCGACTTTTAAAAGTTTATTTAAAATTATTATTTATATTTCTGACCTAGTTTCAATATTTCTTATTTTCCAGAAAGTTATGGAAGTATTTTACACCCCATTATTTTAAAAGCATGCTTTCTTATACATAAAACTTTGATTAAAAAATATTACCGAATTTAACCATGGAACAAATTTTTTAAACTCCTATTCCCGAGAAAGATAGAATGGCTGGGAATCCCACGCATTGGTGGCACCAAACGAAGCCTATTCATGGGGGTTGAAGCGGATTTAATGTGGGGATAAAGAATGTCATGGCCTAAGGTGGCAGACATTGAAAAAAAAGGAAATTTTCATAGGAAAAATAGTGATCGTGAAAATGATAATAATGTGTATAAATTTTAATTTGTAGATTTCTCTTCATTGGAAATGTAATTACGTAAGGTCTAAAAAATTTGTATTGCAAAAGACAAAATATCTTCTCATTTCTTTTCTAATCACTTTGATGATATTATTTCCTTCGTATTTTGTGAAATTATTCACTACTTTAAAAAAATATATATATATATATTGGCGAATACGCTGTATGTGAAATTATGTATAAATAAAAAAATTACATATATATATATACACATCCGAACTACGTAAATTTTAGTTTACATAGCACTTAACCAACAAGAAGACGATGACTCATAAAATTGCCACGTTTTTATAACAATAATTGCTTTAACACGAATAGGTTTCCCCGATTACATCGTGTGATTATAGATTTACGATATACGACCATGCCCTCGGCAGGTTACGAACGCGCGACCCTCACAATGGGAGTAATACACGCTAAACACCTTTCTTCCTGAGAACGCTTTATATTCCCAGTTTGCTTCATCAGAATCTGGCCCTCTTATTTTTTGATTCGTGCGTTGAGTAGTTTTGGTATGCATTGACTCCGACATCCATTTCATACATTTTGGAAATATCCAAAAATATGCGCATTAAAAAATATAATGAGATTTTCTCTGCCTGTGGAAATTGAAGGATTTTTTGGTTGTTAATGAGGATTGAGGCAACATTCTTAATACTGTCGACTTTTTACCTCTCCTGATTTGATTCCCGAAAGAGTAGTGGAAGGGGAGTGCTCGGTTTTCCTGGACGGTAATTTGATGAACGAGCGGATTTTTCTTTTCGGAGCGCATCTAAAACGCAAAGGAATTGATTTTGATGACATTTTTGAGAAAAACAGATCGATGAAATCTTCGACTAATAGACTTGCGAGACGAAACTCAATGTCTTCTGACTGCTATAGCGTTTAAACAAACATACCGCAAATTATTGCTTACGTAAAAAAATAAATCCGACTTTGTTTTCAGAGAAATTAAAATGGTCCACACCTATATGTTGTTGTATGCCCATTATATATGTATGTATGTATGTGTGTATATATATATATATATATATATTTGATCGTTTATATACAACCAAATTAATTAATTACTTAAAATTGTGTCAATCTTTCTTCAGTATTCTTCATATTTTTGATATCGTTATCCTTTCAAAAAATACGATCAAAAAATTACATTATTAAAGGTATAGACGAAATTTTACTCAACTATATTTAAATATTACTTTTTATAAATCAAAATAGATTATTGTATGCCTTCGAAAAATACTTTCAAAAAAGTAATTTTATGGATGTATTTTTGTAGTGGAAAAGGTCAATAAAATGAAATTTTCTTTAAATGTAACAAATTAAAATTTTAAAGCAAAATACTAGTTAACTGTATACGGTAAATTTTCAAAAAGAGGTTACATAATTATGTATTTGTACTGTCGTCTTGGCGAAAATTAACAATCCGGGCTGCATAATTTGTAGGATATTGATTTACTACTCCATTTATTGGGTATTTTATATTTTCAAAAGCATCAAATCGGATGTATATATTGCTATATGAGTAGCTATTTACACGAATGGAGTACATCTATCTACTATTTGTCCAAATATTTTGAGCATGATACGGATAAAACGAAAAAAAGAATTTCTTGTGGGAAGCTCTTTAAACCCGTAAGCGGACGCGCTGGGTAATTACTTGCCGCTGTTTTTCGCAACTATGGTTTTTCTAACGTTTTTTTCTTGCGCACTCATTATTGTGATAATGTTAGGAGCCATTTCTCACTAAAAAATCGAGGGCCGTTTAATATTTCGTCGACTTCAGTTAATATTCATACGGCAATGCGGTAGATTTCGAGGTAAACACGTGTAATTTGCCTTGTGTAACATCGTTGCTACTTGATTTTTACAAGTTATTGAATCAACATCGGCGCTTTTGCTTTCCACCTTTTGGAAGATCTCTGAAAGATTTGTATTTAAAAGGGGTTAAATTTTCGACATTATTCGACTAGACGGGTAAAGATAAAATACCATCCTAATTTTCTCAAATATGGCTCATCTTACGAAAAATATTTGAATAGTACAAAATATTTTCTTTTTACGTATAAATCTAAAACCCAAAAAAATTTTAAAAAATAACATTGCGATATTTGAAATTTTTTTCGCGTGGGGTACCTATAACAAACCGTCACTAAATCCCCGTGACCACTTCAGCGTCTATCGTAAATGTACATCCGTCTTTCCAGAAAATATTTGGTTATTCTTAAGTCATTTTTGACATATTATTCCACACAAATCATTTCTTATAATGTCCCGTTTATTTAATCGTCAGGTAGGCGTATTACAGTATTAAGAAGCACTAACACGGTTGAAGATACGCATATAACTATTTTGTAGTATTATTTTATTAATTAATTGATTTAAATGTCTCATTGTTTTTTGTGTAATTATACAATACTAGTAGCTATACCCGGCGTAGCATACGCCGATCTAGCGGATCTTAAAATTTCTTAATTAAACATTCAGGCATTTTTTTTAACATATTTTTTAATCAAAGATTTCTCTAAAGACACAACTGTCAATTTCTGTCTCCTTTTCCCATTACCCCCTCTATTACTACATTTCTGCATAACCCTTCTCCCCTATTACCCTCCTCTTTCTATCTCCCCTCCCTCATGTTTTCATCTCTTGTTTTTTATATTTTCTTTAATTATTTAGTTCATTTCACATAAAATTATTTTTTTGTTAATCTTATCTTGTTAAACTTGTATGTATTATTGTAATTCAACTATTGTTCTTTCATGTATCTAGGGTTTTTGCAGGTTTTTTTCCACCCCCCTTCCCTTCGTGGGTGTTTCCTGCGTGGTCTTTTACTAGGATGGCCAAGTCTGGTTTTTCCTAGGTTTTTACCACAATTACTGTCTTTATATAGAAACTTTCCAAATTTGTAATCTGGTGTTTTACTTGTGTTTTTCTATTTTCTTTTTTTTTTTTTATGGTTCTCATTCTATCATTATCATTTGTAACTGTTGATGAAGGGTTAAATGTAAGAAGGGACTTCACAGTCTCAATTTCGCCCTGAATAAAGCCGTTTGTCTGTCTGTCTGTCTCTCCCTATCCCCCTCTCTCCTGCTTCTCCCTCCCACCCTCTCTCCCACTCTTTTTCCCCTTACCCTCTCTTCATTTAAACTGCTTATAAAACACGTTATTTTTACGCTCGTAAGCTATATAGATGTTCATACTACTGAAAGGCAAGAATCCCATATAAAAGCATTGTAGCGTTTCCATGGTAGATAAAATTTCCCATTGTTATAAATTTCTAAATTTCTCGTTTTTATGAAGTTAAAATCAAATATTTAAGCTAATTCGGCATGAATTCGTATTCTCTTTTCAAAAATAATAATTTTCAATCTTTTTTTCCGTTTGATACTTTAAGTCCGGAGTTTGTATTATAATTTTAAGTAATTTTAAAGTACAATTAAAAAATGTCTTGCACCGATTTCAATGCTTTTCTTATGGGCTTATGAAATGAAAGTTTGGGCTCAAAAAGACCCTTTCAAAATGGAAAATGTTCGGATTTTAGATTTTTCCTATTGCTTATGACCCATGACTGATCATCTCCTCAAATTTCAAGTTTCCAGCATTTCTAGAAGTACCTAAACTTTCGTGTCTTAAACCGACACACGTACCTAGTATCTCTTTCGCGGAAACATACCTAAGCCTTTTAATATATAGATGACAACAAAAAACTTAATATTATTCATCAAAAGTTAGTCCTGAAATTGTTAAAAGCAACTATGAAAAAGCAAACAAAGTGTGATGCTTGAACGTCCCAACGCCCGAAATAGTGCACTCCGACAGATTTTGAGGGACCTAAACAAATTAGTTGATTAAAGATCAGCTAAATAATTCTATTTAAAATAAATCCATGCTCATTTTCCATTTCCCAATATCGTAAAATTTATGCATCTCACAGAACCATATCCATCTTGGTAGTTTTCTCTTATTACGCTACAGAGTGAAAGAATAAAGTTTCTATTGGAAATAAGCATAATCATAATTCACATGAAACAATTTTGTATTCATTAATCATACAGTCGAGTATTTCCAGAAGTATATTTCCAGATAAGCTCGCGCGATCCTGATCGTGCGTGTTTCTTTTTTAGGCGTAGTTTCTGTTGACAACAGGTCCCTGTAAGGCCATCGTTATACAAACCAATAAGTACATACATATTTTTATTATGAACTTTTTCTATCTTTTTCCCTACTATTTACTGAGTGAATGCTTCTCTGGTCGATTTACGGTATAGGGTTTTTTCTTTATATAACACTAATCATACGTTAAAATTAGAGAATAATTAAAATTCGAAGTGCTACAATAAATTATAGAATATAACAGGGGTGGGAGTGGAGGGTGGAGAGTTCTAGTTCCGATGACACAAGGCAAACGACATGAATTTAACGGAAAAGTCTTGATTCAAAACGACGTAAGACACATTCACGTGCCACGCCGCACTTAAAAAGGCCGGAAGATGACCTCTTAACAGCCGAAGAAAAAGAAACAGAAAAGCATTGCGCCCTCGCACGCTAATTGCCGAAGCTCCCGTACCGCTTCCATCTCTCAACCTAATCTCCCAGACCCATTTCGCCTCTTAAAAAAAAAAGGAACTCCTTGACTCCCGCATCTCGGTTTCGCAAAAGCCTTTCCTCCCTTTACCCTACCATCCGTTCGCTTTCACACCCCAGGCAGATCCATCTCCTGACCTCTTCTCCATCTCTTGGGATATATCCCTCTCTCTGCCCCTTAAGGTCGGTTCCTTTATCGGAATTGCTTCCACAGTTAAGGTTGCATTACGTCCTTATCCCTCTCTAACCCTCTTCTCTCGCTCCAGCGAGCTGCATGCTCTCTAATCGACTGCTTCCCCCCCTCCCCCCCCCCTCTCTCTCTCTCAGTTCCTCTCTTTAACCTCTCTCTCTCTCGTTCCACTGAGTCCCATCTGATTTATTTCCTTCACGTCCGACGCTTCTCTTTCCTCTCAAGCGCACACTCTTATACATGTGCGTGAGTGTACTGAAATCACGAAGTCACGGCTACGTAAATTTGGAGTGAAAGGTGGCGGCACCACAAGGGTGCAATATAAAGCCTCTTGAAGTGTAAATTTAACTTTGTACCTGCGAACGGAATAACGGAAGTTACTCGCGAAAAAACCACTTTTCAGGTGCGGAGGAAGAAATGCAGTCATTAGAGCATGCACATTTACTCGTATGATAGAAACGAATGACGAATTATTATTATCCGACTGAAAATAATCATTGCGATGTGTGAAAAACGAGTGATATGCAGTCAGCCTGTTTCGTCTCGAAATTTGTCTCATTTTCAACTTTTTTAAACTTTAGCACGAGTGAGTGATTCTTTCAAAAGACGTTGATTCTGGAGTAAACCTCGGTTTCTTCTTCCTTTAACACCGGTCCTATCCTAATCGTATCAGGTATTGTTGCCTCGCCTGCTTTTTAGCTTATTTTATATTGGTATGTTCAATGATAAAAATTTTAATCTAATACAGATATACGGATGAAATATCTTGAGAAATACAAACTTGAATCCGCTTTGCATCCATACCTGTAGAGATATTTTGAAGGCATTCCTACTTTCTTGAATGTATTTTTCTTTGCAAAACTTGAGAGCTCTAAGTTTCAGCGGCGGAATTCGCGTTTTTTAATTCCTTTTATGCCCTGTTGAGATATGAAGGAAGTCCTCGCCAAACGAACACGACGGATTTGTGATCCATATTTCCAAAATTCCTCTGCGTGTCCAGCCCACAGAATAATATAGTTGAAATGCTTGCGAAACTTATATCGTCAATAAAGAAGCGTATTATGAAAAAAATAGAGAAAACTTTATATTTATAATCCAGAATTTGCCATTTTCATGTAGCAATTATTGTTGTCTGGAATGAAGCAAATATTCCTTTCTTATTATGCACGGATTATTACGAACATTTCAACACATTTAGCCGCTGCTCCTAAATTATACTTCATCGTATGATAACCATATCGTAAAAGATAAATTTCTTTTAAAGTTCATTAAATAGATATGTATTATAAAACGGTTGCTACGTTTGATATGGTGTTTTTATTAATTTTCTACCTTAAAACTTACTTTGAGTTAAAATTCGGTTACCTTCTAATTACATGGAGGAATAAATGAAATATTAATCAAAGGGTACTTTTAACGACATAAAATTCGTTTTCATTTACAATTTAAAGATAAGTTCAAAGGTAAGATTCTTCAAAATTTTAGTATTACATAGCCATTTAAAATATTACTGAATCATATTGAATTATCTTCTTAATTTAAAGCCTTCACAGTTCCCACGAATTTATTTACATAAAATCCTTTTCCTCCGAGTCACCTCTTTCCAAAAAATACCCCCAACATTGCCTTTCTCCAACAAAAAAGATTCTTTTTTGCGTTCGGTACTTGGACTCTCCCGTGGACTTGTCGCCCCACTTCAAGACCTAGCCTTTTCTTTATTCGTTCGGAAGACGTCCCAAGAACCTCCTGTCGACTCTCCTGACGGAATTCTGGAAGTCTCCTCCAACTTGCGAGCGCCTCCTGCTCCGTCCGCTGCGCCTCTATCTCCCTCCATCCGTCGCTCTCCATTCCACCGAGTTCCTCTCCCATGGGAACCTCTTTGAGATTTGCTTTCTGAGGCGTGTCCGCGGTCGCCCACATCTCTCCACTCCCTTCTTTAACTCGCCACCTCCGCCCTTTCCAATGCCCTCCCGCCGTTCCCAACGGAACACGTGGGAGACATCCACGCATGGACGTCTCTCAAAGGGAGGGAGAGAACCCGTGAAAAGGGACGTGTGTTATGTATGGCCCTCTATTACTTCGGATTGCCCCTCTCTCGCACTCCTGTCTCCCGCACCTCCCTGATGCTCACGCGTGCCCCATTCCCTACATCCTCCCAATTCACGCTTACACCACCAATCCCTTGCGATGTGCTGTAAACTGCTCCCTCCCCCTCTCTCTCTTTTTATCCCTCCATCCCCCTTTCTCACCCTCTCTCTGACTCTTTACCCTCCATCTCTCTATCTTCTCCCTCCCTCTTTCTTCCTCTCTACCTCCCTCTCTCTGCCTCTCTTTCCCTCTCATCTGCCCTCTCCCTCCCTCCCTCTCTCTGTCTCCTTCTCTCTCACACTCCATCCCTCTCCCTCCCCTTCTCCCTCCCATCACTCCCTCTCTCCCCCTCTCTTCCTCCCCCCCTCTCTCTTTCTCTCTCTCCTCTCACGCCTCTCCCTCCCCATCTCTCTCCATCCCTCTCTCTCCTCTCCCTCACTCTCTCTCCCTCTAGCTCTTCTCCCTCTAGCTCTTCTCCCTCTCTCTATCTTCCTCATTATCTCTCTCATCTCTCCCTCCCTATCTCTCCATCTCTCTTCCTCCCTCTCTTCTCTCTCCTTCCCTATATCTACCTTTCTCTCTCTCTCTCCCCTCTCTCTCTCTCCCTCCCTCTCTCTCTCTCAGCCTCTCTCTCTCTCTCGTGACCGCACCGCCGTTCCGTCACTCCATTTGTCACTCGCCCGAAGCAGGCGGACGTGTGGTGCAGAAGAGCGCGCGCGTGGTCGAGAGTTCAACGTATTGTTCCCGCTCCGGAGAATCAATTTACTTCCTGGTTTTCCTTTTTCGACACATTTTTTAGGACAAGTGTCGATTGAAAATCGGTCCGTTGCTACACAAATTTAAGTTCCTGCCATTTCGTACCGCGTTTACTTTGACGATGAAAATTTCTCTATTGCTCCTAAAACTACTATTCTATTGTCGTTATCTTTTGTTAGTTTTTGATGCACCTGTTCTCTAGTCGTTTTCTTTTTTTATCTTAACGAATTCTCCGATTTTAATCGCATATGTGAAGCCTTTTTAATAAGTACAGGTAATTTTCATTATAAATCATAGATATAAATAAGGACTGTTATCATAAATATTTTAGATTGACAACATCACGTAACATGCCAACTTTGAATGCTGCAAATTTATCTTTATAGTGTAAATCTTTTAATAGCAACTCTTCATCTGTACTTGTGGAAAGTACATTTGTAGTTTTGCTAAAGCTCATCATAGAATCACATTAGCCTTAAATGGTGCAATAAGGTGAAATTAGGACAATATGAAATACCTTAAAAATCATATAATACTATCAAAATATAATTTCAAAAGTAATACACGAAGTCATAGTGCATTTAACTTCATTAATTTACGTAATCGTTTAAATGTTCGATATACTACTTAACGGAGAGTATACGCCCACATGGAAATATGTTGCATTTCAAATATATTTAAAATATAATTGAAATACATTTCTTAAAAGAAATATATATTAAATGCATTTGAAATATATTTTGAAATGTATTTGGAAATATATTTGAAATGCATTTATTTGAAATGCATTTATTTGAAATGCATTTCAAAAGCATTTGTAAATGCATTTATAACCATATATATATAAAATGTATTTGAAATACATTTTATATGGCTTTTTATAAAATTCTTTGTGAAATGAATTTATAAATGTTCCAGTTCCATTAATTTTAAATGCATTGTGAATATATTGTAAATTCACTTAATATACATTGTAAATTCATTCCAGAAAACATTATTATAAAGTGATAGATTTTTATTTGTTTCAATAATGCATTATTTATATATATATTTATTACTATCCCAAACATGCAGTGCATATTATAAAGTATGGCAAATGAAACAAAATTCAACTTCGAGATTATCATAGATATATGGTTTAGGTGACAAATGAGTCCAGGTACTAAAAATTGAAACCTATATGAAATAAGGTGATCGTCTCATTCATCTAGTATACAAATTTGGGATATATCCCAAATTAAGTGAATGAGCAGTAAAACCAACTACATAGGTATGTGAGAATTTATACAACATGAATTGCCTATTTATTTTGCAATCCACTCAGGAAGGAATACCTTGGAAAGTTTTTCAGTTTTGGATTTTTTCAAAAGGTTTTCATTTAAAAAATGTATGTAATGTTAAAATGTATGTAATGTTAAAAATGTATATCATTCTTGAACTATATATAAAAGAATTCAATTATATTCATTCAACATTAACACAGGAAGAACTTTTTGAAAAAATGATAAAAATTGTTCCAAGGTACAGTAGGATTATGTATACCTTTGAACAAGTGCACCGCCAAGGGGAGTATGATGAAAAAATTAATATGAAGAACACTTTTTTTGAGTTAAATATATCCTGTGAGTTTATTGCCTAATATCTGGATTGAATTTATCCTAAGTGAGATAATAAACAATGTGTAATCAAAGAAACCTATTTTTGAATTAAGTTTTGAGTTATCTATTATTTGATTGTATATTACTTGAATATATAGTCCAAAATATATCATTTGAATGTTTCATAGTACCTTTGAACAGTCAAACTTGAACCTTAAATATAAAAATATATTGGTACATTTCAATAGGTACTTGGTCAGCATTGCACCAAGGTACATTAGGTGAAAAAGTTCTCAAGTACAGGGTCATCCATTTAAAATGCAACCCACTAGCTTATCTAAATATTTAATTGCATTACAAAGTTCTGTAAATCGCTTCAACAACAATGTAATAACACTGAACAGTGTAATTATCTACAAAAAATGCTCCATGTGTCCTCCTTGCAGTTCAAGACAAGCAGTTGCTCGCTTTAATGTGTTCCGTGCAACACGGAGCAGAGTTGCTTGGTTGATTGAATGAATACAGGCTTCAATGTTTCTCTTTAATTCATCAATGTTATGTGGGTTGAGTTGGTAAACGCCTTTCAAGAAACCCCACAAGAAAAAAATCTGCAGGTGATAAATCAGGGGCTACAAGCCCCTCAAAACAAGGCGATCATCAAAGAATTGATGGAGTTCGCCATTGATGCACGGGAAGTGTGGGCTGTGACTCAGTCCTGCTGCAACCAGCAACATCTTTCTCCTTCTTCAAGGAATTGCTGAATGTTATCCTGGTACACCTCTTCTTTTGCACTGGTTTCTTCTGAAGGCCTCCTGGCACTGTCGAAATGATTTCACTGAAAAATAACTCTTTAAAATAAACACTTGCTCTTCTCAGGCAAAACCCATTTCTCGCGACACGAGAGTCTGTGCTAAACAGAACATCTTGTACGACTGACAGTAAGACTGATCCAGTCGATAGTAGCTGGAGGTGACTCAAGGCCATCGGAGCACGTGTCATTTAATGCGCTGTTGCCATATTTACTTCACCACGCACAGTTATGTGATGGGTTGCGTGATAAGTGGATGACCCTGTACAAAGGGTAGCCATTTTTCAAAAGTTTAGAATTTGCCAATTCTTTTTTTTTAGATATGTGATTTTAATGTGTAGGGAATTAATGTTACATCAGAATTTATTTAACATGCATCATAGTTTTTTAGTATATTTTAATGCATTCAAAATATATTTAAAAGGCATTCTTCAATGAATTTTAAACGTATTTGAAATGCATTTCAAAGATATCATTAAATTCATTTTAAATATATTTAAAATGTATTTCAAATGCATTTAGAATATACGATTATATTCATTTGAAATATATTTCAAAGGCATTCTTCAATGAATTTAAATGTATTTCAAATGCATTTATAATGTACGATTATATTCATTTGAAATATATTTCAACGGCATTCTTCAATGCATTTCAAATATATCATAAAATTCATTTGAAATGTATTTACAATGTATTTCAAATGCATTTAAATATACGATTATATTCATTTGAAATGAATTTCAAAGGTATTCTTCAATGCATTTAAAATGTATTTTCAAATGCATTTAAAATATATTTGGAATGCATTTTTTGTCCCATTCTGGAGCTATTTGCAATGCATTTGGAAGACATTTTAGAATACATTTTGAAATGCATTTTTGAAATGCATTTCAAATGTATTTTTTTCCATGAGGGCGATGAAAGTAACAGCCACGGATGTAGATTTTGTGCGCGAGGCAATCATATCCAGTAGTTAACCACCGATCGTTTGTTCTACAAAGGTTCTTTTCACTCGAAATGCACATCTAGTTTTTATCGCGCTTTTGATGGCTACCATAGTAATCTCCATCATCAAATGGTTTCCACTTGAACAAGAACTTGATGTGTGATGAGGAAAATAACGCCGATGGCGAGCAAAGGAAATTGGTACAATCTAAATCGTACCATTTTAATTTATTATCGGAATACTTTCGTCTCCATTCCGATTGTTTTTCTCCCACGATCCCGTCGGCCTTAAAAAAAAAACAGCGAGCGATGGAGAGAGACAGAAAACGACTGAATTCCAGACTTTTTCATTCACACCCTCTTCATTACTTAAATTTCATTCCGTACCGTAATCCTCCCGCTATCAATCGAGGGACCGTCCCTTTATCCGAGTCTAACACTCTTTTCCCCTCCTCCTCCGTTTCTCTCCTCCCTCCCCCCTTTCTTTCTCCCTCCCTCTACACCTCTCCCCCTCCTCCAACCCCCCCCCTCCTCTTCCTCCCTCCCACGAGCGCCCTAAACGAGCCTTCCGCGACCTCCCACACGAAACCCTTCTTCTCCTACGCTTGCTCACACGATCCTTAATTCCCACCACCCGTTTCTCAACACGGACACCTCTCCAAACGACCAGGAGACGTCTTCTGATCACGTAGCAACCAAGAGGGAAAGAGAGGAGAAAAAAATCGCCACCAATTCATATCCCGACCGATGCTCACTCCCTTCATAACGAACCGTAAAAACGACAGTAGATACTGAGGTTGAATTTATCGAACCTTTGCACAGGTGGTTAAGTAAGAAAGGACGAGTTCAACAGATTGGTCACGTGTAAGATTTTCGAGGAAAGATAACTAAATGGCTATAATTTTTCATCCTATTTTGCTTCAAACATTTAACTGGTCCGGTCGATAAATTAGTTTGTGATTTAAATTCCTAAATAATTAATACTCGATCAGATAAATTACGACAATATATGATTTAATTTTCCCCCTACCATTTCGAGGAAAAAATAGGTAAAATGTGAGTTGAAGTTTATATAAGCAACAAGAGTTAGATGGTGGAAGTTAATTTATATGCTTGAGTGCATAGTACTGATGACAAATGGAAAGATTGAGAAGGAGAAAAATTCTGAACTTGAACGGGGTTCGATCCCCGGTCAAGTTCAGAATTTTTCTCCTTCTCAATCTTTCCATTTATATAAGCAACGTTTTTAAAAATACGAAATAAAAATACTTGTTGGAGGCTGAGGATAATTTTTATTTGTCGAGTTTTGTATTTTCATTCGAATGGGGCCGTTTGTTTCGGTACATACTCCCACGGTAGAGGAAAAGAACCAACCAATGCCATCGCACTTTAAGAAGTTATTGACCATTGGATCATCACATTCAGGGTTATTTACAGCTCTTATTTCAAAATTCTGAGAAATGTCTTCTTTGTCAACGAATTTACGGAATTTTTTCCTGCTTAACGAAGAGGTATTCAAAAATGGTTAATTGACGGGAAGATGTTCAAAGTGACCATAGCTGTATCTGGCCAGGAAATAATATTTTTATATTACGCAACAGTGGAATTGATTATCGAATTTGTTCGCGAATTTTTGCATGTTTTTCAAATGATCCTATTCGTTTGACTAAAACAATTTAATTGCCAACATAAGGCGTAATTAAAGAGTTGATGATGGCCGAGAGGTTATAGATATTGTTAAAATGTAAATCCAGACTGAAACGTGCTTCAGCATCAAGGACTTGAAAAAGCGCTAATGGCGTCGAATCTTGATTTGAAATTGAGAAACGCATTTCCAAATAATGAGAAAATTTTACGTACCCGTCTGAAATCTTCATTAAAAGAATTTCTCGCCCAGGATCGGCACCATTCGTTAGTGCCTTAATTCTTTCCTGGTCGCATGACCTTTGGAGATTTCATGTTTTAATCATTTTTAACTTGCAGAAATTTTTCACTTAATTAAGACTTTTTCAAGGTAAAATTCATTCTCTTCCTTAGGTTTTATTATGGAGATGATTCTTGGAAGAATTAAAAGACATCCCGTATGAATAATAATGTCTATGGAACAAATTTAATAAATAATTCAGAACATTTAATGAAATGATAATGAAGAAGTATTTCCATTTAACTTTATTTAACTATAAAATTAATGTCGTGCGCTAATTTCCTACATCAATTCTGTGTATTTTTTATTGACACGGGAAAATTATCTCTATAACTATATTTTATTTTAATCTAGACAGTTATATTCATTCTCCAAATTCACATTTACATTCAATAGACTCATGTTATGGCTGCAAGCGTGCACACAAAGTAGGTCGCATTATATATATATATATATATATATATATATATATATATATATATATATATATAACGTTACGTGTGAACGTTGATTAAAAAGGAAGAGGGTCAGTGGTTGTATAATACGCAGAAACATTTTTATTTCATTAGCGGATAGTTTTAGAATTACAATGATTGACGCTATAGACATTTAAAAGTCGTGCATATCTCATATTTAAGTAGAACATCGGAGAAATAAAGCTATTCTTATCGCGTACCTGTTTACGTGCCGAAAAAGACGCCAAAATGATGGAATCGGAAAACGATAAAAGTTATAATGTAACTCAATCGCATGTCAGTTGATGTTTTTTGGCGTTTCCATTCCTATTATACATAAAATAAATGGAGCAATGAATGCTATTTTTTGTATATGCAGGTAGACATCTCAAATGTGTCCAATGTATAACCTTTATTCAATCGTGTTAATTCTCACTCAAAAATAATTGCGAAATATTTTCTCAGTTTCACCAACTCATGTTCGAGGAAATAAATCACAGGCGCGTTAATCTGAGATCTGTAATACTCTCTTGAATTTCCTCAAAAGTTTATCACGAAACATAACTAAACATGTTTACGTTGCCGAATGTAGAGCTAAAACCATAAAACGTACTAATTCGTTCACGATCCGAACGGCGCCACAAATATGTGAGGTTTCCTCTGCGGGAGGTGTTAATATCCGAGTTATCTCGCGGTTCCACACAGCGGCAGTCGCGATTTTATTTCAACATTTTTGCTCCGCGAAGACAGGTCACGACGCCTCGTTATGAGATTCAGGTAATCCAAAGGTCGCTCTTCTTTTTTTCTTCCACCTTCTACTTCCTTCTTTCTTCCACTTCTCAAGGCGGTTTTATGTGTGTGTGTGTGTGTATGTGCGCGAGGGTATCCAAAAAAAATCCATCCCTACTCGGAAGAGGGCACGTACCTACACGTCACCTGTGACACATCGATCTTCCTCCTCGCCCTCACTCCTCCTCCACTCCTCATCCGCCCTCGTCTCCAATCGATTGAAAATCTCATCCTGCTTCGATACAATATCAATTTGAAGAAAGTGGAAAAGGAAGGGGGAGAAGGAGGAAGATAAAATAATAAGATTTGTTTGGTTTTTTTATTTATCCCCAGGATTCTCCATTACTCCGAGAAAATGGGAAAACCATAGCTCCTTAAAAAGAAATCGATGAGTATATTCGGGCACAGGAGCGACTTTTTCCGTTAGAGATATTTCGACCAATTTTCTGAAGTGAATATCCAGGATAGCTGGAAATGTTTATAGTGATTTTGTCCGCCCATTTCTACCGACTGATGGAACACTGAGACACGAAGCACAAACAATATAAAATCGATCTTGCAGAGGTTGATAAAACTTTTTCAAATTTCTAAAGATCTGTTGAACTGAGTGAAAGACGCGTCAAACTATTTACCTAGTAACCGAGCAATTAAATGACTTCCATATATCTACAAACTTTGATCAACATTAACGTCATTAAAAGGAGAAAATAATTCATCTCACACGAAATATTGTTACGCAATTGCAAAATAACGAATTATTCGCGTAATTTCTTCCACTGTTTATTTTCCCCGCCCTCCATTTTTTATGAGCAACTAAACGATATTTTTTCCGGCGTATTTTCCCCGTCATTACATTAATACAACACATCCGTACTCACATGGCAAACAAAAAATTAAAATTAACTGTTTGTTTTACTTATTAAATTATGGAAAATTACGTTTTTTTCTAGTTCTCAAATCTATTTTAGTCATGTTGATACCAAAATTATCACGCCGAGTTGAAAATTATTCATAATTTCCTCTCCTCCATGTTTTATAATTAAAATATAAGTAAAACACTATGACGGTAATTTATATACCTATTTTAAGATGATATTAATATAGCAGTTTATATAGCATTATAAACGCGAATATTTTATAGTAAAATGTAATATTTTCTCTCCTTGGCCGCAGTATGTATGTAAAATTGGATTAATTTTATTTAGGCAATAAATATCGTTCTTTATCTCGCACGAACTCACCCCCTGATGTACCTTTTAATTCGAGAATTTCCACCGTTCCTTTTGTCATTTTCTAGCTAGGTATTCGGCAAACTAACGTCCTCAAATGTTCTCACTCCGATAAATCCGAGGATTGGGCGTGCAAGAATTAAATCGAACGAAAAATCACCGGTTAATTTTTTTAAGCCCACAGATAGGGATAATTCTTTCGAACGACTACTTTTACATTTATATATATATATATTTATTTATAAAAAATAACGCAACTACCGAATTTCCTTCCACTTTCTTTTCCGACGGCTTTATTTCACACCGAATCAACGCTTTCGCCTCCGAACGCCCTTCCGCGCAACTTAACTCTTAGTAAGCTCCTCGCGCTTTTTCATCCCGCCCTTCGCCCACATCCGTTCGGCGTACAAACGGCGTGATTTGTCACTCAGGGTGCGCGAACACACCCACACGCCGAGAGGACAGAGCGACCCTTCGGTCCGGCAGAATGACCCGCGCTGCCGTCCCAAAAAATGTCTTCCCATCCGGACGGTATAAAATAAAAAAAAAGAGACAAACTCCTTCCATCCTCGAACCGGACGTCAAGATGGATAAAAAAAAAGAATTCGATCGATGGCTCCCGAAGAGGTTAACGGAGCGAAACGCGAAAATTCACGCCGACCCGCCTCACCTCACCTTTCCCCTTATTTCTCCCCCTTCCCCTATTTCTCCCCCTCCCCTATTTCCCCCTTCCCCTATTTCTCCCCTTCCCCTATTTCTCCCCTTCCCCTATTTCGCCCCTTTTCCATTATTTCTACCTCTTCCCCTATTTCGCCCCTTTTCCATTATTTCTATCTCTTCCCCTATTTCTCCCCTTCCCCTATTTCTCCCCTTCTCCTATATCTCCCCTTCCCCTATTCCTTCCCCCATTTCCCTTTTTGGTCTCCCTCTTCCCCGATTTCTCCTCACGATCCCAATTTAACGCGCCCGTTTCGTCCCGACAACCACTGCTGTTAATCCCCGATGCCTCCGAAAGCGGAAGGCGGAAAGGTCTCGGTGATCGTCGTTTCGTTCGTCGATTTCCCTCCGTCCATAATGTTTATTCGCGCGATTTGCGGTGGCGAACTTTTAAACGTCACCACTCTCTCTCTCTCTCTCTCTCTCTCTCTCTCTCTACTTTTTGTCTCTCGTATAAAAATGGGATCATGGGATCGAAAGGACTAAAAGTGATTACGAAATTAATTAACAACACTTACGACTGGGGAGAGTAGCCTCAGGATTTCTTAGATGTAACATTGATCCCTCTAAAGAAGAAGCCAAAGGCAATTCAGTGTAAGGACAACAGAACGATATCCCTACTGTCACACACTTCGAAGATCATCATTAGGATTCTTAAGAAAAGACTAGAGAAAAAGGCTGAAGAAATGCTAGGGGAAGATCAATTCGGCTTCAGAAAAGGACGTGGAACCAGAGATGCTATCGATGTGGTGAGAATCATATCAGAAAGGGCAATAGAGTACAGCCAAGATTGCTGCGTATGTTTCGTCGACTGGCAGAAGGCCTTTGATAGAGTAAACTGGGTACTGCTGATGAGGATATTAAAGGATATAGGTGTAGACTGGAAAGACAGGAGAGTGATCAGGAATCTATATGCGAATCAAGTTGTAAAGGTCAGGTTGGAGGATACGGACACCAGCGGAGTACATATCGGTAGAGGAGTAAGACAGGGCTGCTGTCTATCGCCGATTCTATTCAATATATATGGAGAGAGACTAATGCAGGAAGCGTTAGAAGGCACGGGAGATTTCAAGATCGGAGGAAGGATTATAAGAACAGTGAAATACGCGGATGATCAAGTACTTCTAGCAAGAAAGGAAAAGGAATTCCAGAAAATAATAAACAGACTAGTGATAACAGGTAGAAAATACGGTATAGAAATAAATACAGAATAATGCAAGGTCATGCGAATATCAAGTAAAGAAGAAGAAAATTTTAACATAAGTATTGGAGGAAAGTCATTAGAACAAGTTTCACACTATAAATACCTACCTTGGAAGCATCATAACGAGAGAAGTAAAATGTACCGATGAAATCAGGACTAGAATAATGAAAGCAAAAGCCGCTTTCAGAAGAAAGAAACTCCTACTAACGGGAAATATAAAGGAGATATCCGCAAGAGGTTGATAAAATGCTATGTATGGAGTATAGCTTTGTGTGGGGCAGAAACATGGACGCTAAGGAAAAATTATATTAAATACTCGGAAAGCTTCGAGATGTGGACATGGAGAAGAATGCCGAAGATAAAATGGACAGATTGGCCGAAAAACGTGGAAGTATTACGAAGAATAGGAGAGGAGCGAACGATTATACAGACTATCGGAAAGAGGAAGGTTGTTCGGATTGGGCATTACCTGAGAAGAGAGAGCATGATTAAAGAAGTTCTAGAAGAAAAATTGGATGGAAAAAGAGGTAGGAAAAGGTTTCAGCTGATAGGCGACTTGAAAGGGAAAGAGGGCTATCAAAACATGAAGAAGACTGCGGAAAATAGGAGTATATAGAGAACCAAATTTAACCATGAATAATCACGGACCTGTCTATGGGCAGACTAACTATGATCATGATGATGATAGAAATGACTGTGTTTCGGGCGTTTTGTTTTTGTGGTATCGGTATCTTCGCTTTTGCATCTCCGTTCAATTACAGCATCGCTCCGTCATTCGTCGAATTTAGGAAGATATTAACACTGGTTCTGCCCATTTAAATCGCTAGCGAAGAGGAAACAAAGGTCGCCATGAATTTCGGAGAGACGTGTTAAAGGTTTCGTGTGTTGTTGAATGGAACACACAAAAGAATGAGACGATGCGCGATCCACGGCTTTTGCTCATAAATGTGGCGCTCGTTAAGGATTTTAAATTGCTGCAGACCTTACAAATAGGTAGAAAAAAAGTTTGCGACGATAAATGACCCCGCCGCCGACACGACCTACAAATAGCTTCCAGCGCGATAAATGATGAAGCTAAAGCAAATATTCTCGAGTATAACTTGACTTAAAATAATGGCGGCCGATGCTTGTATGGATGCGATAATTACTATTATAAATCTCATATCTCACGATCCGAAACCGGGTCATTATTAAAAATAACGTAAATAGAGCTAAACGACAGTAATAAAAATAATAAAATAATGCTAGCGCCATTTTATTTGGTTCCATCTTTCATGCAGTGTTGGCGAACATCAGAATAATAAAACCAAAGATAATATTTGTAAAGCATGATACATTTAAAAATAAACATATATTAGTTTCGAGAAGAGTGAATAATAAACATTATAAATGTAGAAATTCGTATCGATATTTGGCCTTAATATATCGTTGAATATTATCTACAGCGCATGCATGGAAATGTTTATTCTGGAAAGCGTAAATCGAATCGATAAACTTTCGACAATTAAAATTATATTCAAGAGTTATTGTCACCCAAAATGGTATTTTCCTTTCCTTATCTAAGAATTAAATTATTTATATGTATTATAAAATTCATTAATACCGTCTGGGAAACAACTAAGTATTAACTATAAGCCCAAAAAATAAAATGTCATTTAGAGTTAATGCTAAAATAAATTCAAGAATAAAATGTTTAGCGCCAAGAATCAGATAAACTGCGTCGATTTTATCATATGAATTATTTACGATATTTTTCAGGACTGAGAATCAATTGAATGGAGTTCTCAATTATTAGATATAAATATGTATACATATAATTTTGAGCAACTTAAAAAAACTTTTATTTGACCGATTAAACCCGTCCTTTGGTTCTTTGAATTGCATCTTCGTTAATCTGTCAACCTGTTGCGAAATTGGAAGTGAGCGACGGTTTACTCAAAGAGAATCGACATATCAGACAAAGGAGAGAAAGGTTGGGGCAGTCTGCTGTCAAAGAATTAAGAGCTGAATCAATTTCTTTTTACTTTTAAGCGCGCCTTTTTCCCTAGCCACGAAAACCGTTCGGAACGGAATAGACGTAAAGTGACTTTGCCGTCGAACTCTTCCACGAACCGCTGCGACGAACGAGTTCGGAGATATCTGCGACCAAATAATCTAGAGGTAGGTAGTAGACGGTTTCCCACCTCTCGCTCTTTACTTCACCTCCCCCCCCCCTCCCCCCCCCCCCTTCTTCTCCTCTCTTCCCCTCCTCCCGGCCTTATTGGAGGCGAACGGTATAACGAGGTTGGGTTGGGTTGGTAGGCAAAAAGGCAGATTTCGAGAGAAGTGGAAATGGAAGAATCAGGAGATGCGGGCGCGGAGGTGTGACGGAGGAGGATTGATTGGCGTGGCAGAAATCAAAAGAGTGTAGAGGGATGGAGGTAGGCAAATATGGCAGGGGGAAACGAAACGGAGACATGGAAAGAGGGGCGGTGAAATGGAGAAAGAGAAAGCCAGGGGGAAAATTATACACAAAGATAGTATCAAGGTAATTACACAGGGATAGGGAAACGAAAGAAAAATAAAACGAGAATAAAAGGGTTAAGAGATTATAAGACATAGGGTGAGGTTTAAGAATGAGACAGAAGGACAGAATAAACAAAAGAACGTAATAGAGTACATTGGGGAGCCATAGAGAGGGACTGGTTGCCGCAGCAATATTTTATACATATTGTGTCGGTGGATGAGAGGGAAAGAGTGGGAGAATGGGTTTACCGCGATAGGAGGCATTTTTTGTATCGTCGTGAGTGGGAGAGGGCGCGCGGGATGCGAGGCGACAAAGACATATGTCGAGAGAGAGAGAGAAACAGCGGAAGCATAAGATAAAGGATGATTCGAGCCAGGGAGCAGACGAATCGGCAGCGAATGACGAATTAGTTGCAATATGTCGATGCATTCTTCCAACCAAAAGCTATATTGATTGATGGGACGTTTTATTTCATAAAAATCGCCATATGACCACAAACCAAATTGGGGTAAACCGGAAAAGATTCGAATGGGCGTAAAACACGGACAACCATAGATACGTTCTGAGGATTATGGCGTAAATCGAAATTGGCGTAAATCGAAAGTAATTTTCCATCAGTATCTGATCATGTACAGTGGCGGCTCCTACCATGGGGATAGTGGGATTCATCCCTCCCAGAACTTTTGAAACCTCCGTAAAATCTTTCTTTATAGTGATGTAATGTCAGTGGTTAATTTATTCCTGTATTTAATATTATTCCTTTTATATGTTTAATGCGTCATAAATTTCTCATGCAAGCGATCTTTTAAAACTTTTCTTTAGGTTGCACTGTCCTGTGAAAAAATTCGAAATAGTAATCTGGAGGTTCCAAAATTACGCTCGCGCGCGTACACGAAATTACGACAAAATTTTGTGGTTATCCCCACCAGTTGAAAGACATAGGAGCCGCCACTGGTCATATAAACTTAGAGTTTATCAAATATGTACGCAGTAAAAATAAAGGAAAAGTGCTGAATTAAACAAAAAAGTAAATCTAGGCATTATTTTATTAAAATACATGCAGATATTAAAAATTTTCATATTTATGCAACATAATTTATGCGCGGTGGCGCAAATAAGACGTTATTTGTACGTTCATTATAAATGGCGTTAAAATGAAAGCGCGTAAATCGGATTGGCGTAAATCGAGCGTCACCTGTACAGTGCAAACCACGTCACCTCGTAAAAATCGACAACTAAGCGGTTTAGAAAGAAAGATAAATAGTATCTCGCACTACAAATTTAATTGCCAGAATCGTCTGTTTTAAAATAAAGAAAGAAAAATTTGCTAGGGAATGAAAGTTTCAAAAACAACATTTTCGATACAGATAACCGCATTATAACTTGAAGAGCGGAAAGCCATTCACGTTGGCGGGCCCGGGTATGCATTTTACAGGACACTGGATGGGAAACTGATTTTATATTAGAATGAAAGAAATGTTGTTTTGGCGATAACAACCATAGGAGAATTTTACCGTTAAATTGAAATATTAATTGGTTTTCCGGATAAATAAGCTCGATAAATCGTTCCAGTAATTTAGGACGCAGTTAAACGCATTTCAGTCAATTTCTGTAATTTCTGTGGTTATTTTTAGGATCATAACAGGTCGCAATCAGGACAATTTTACTCGTTTATTTAAAACGATTTTTAAAATTCGTGCAGTTCTTGGTGCATTAACTGCTTTGTTAACATATGCATGTTTATGTATATGGGTGTGTGTGCATAGTGAAATGAATGCAGAACGTAGTCCATCCAAATTTCAATCAATTCAAATTCATTATCCATGATGTCTTCTACCTATACCATGTGAATGAGCGTCCAAATGATTTAAAAAATATTTTCGATAGGCAGTCCTGCTGTCAATGTGATTAATCGGTTTCGATTATCAAGTTGTTTCCTAAATTAAGATATTAATTAATAATTTCCTCATTAATGAAAATAATCATTTAAAATGTCATTTAACGTTCATCCCTCTCCATTTCAGATGTAAACAGGAAATAATTCGAGATAATTGGATACTTAAATTAGTTGGAAAGGTTGAAAGACATCAGGCTAAACAAAGTATTGCTCACGATTTTAAAAAGTATAAAAAAATTAAACACGAAGGTTTTTTTAAAATTTGGCTCATTACCGTATAAATTCCTGTATTAGTTCATGCAATAACAGTCGATCTCACCTTATGGCTGAAATGAAACGTTTCTCCATTAGCTATAAAAAGGTTGGGAAAACCTGACACGCATATTGTCCACAAATTATCTGTATTCAGCAGTGATTTACAGGTATTATACTCTAAAATCTAGTTTATCAGGTTGATACAACCTATCCCATAAAATTGATTCATCGGTATCACAATTATAAACAGATAAAAATGTTAAAATGAATTACTAAGGATCTATTCTACTGTGTAAAAATAAATCTTTGCTCATTTAATAAATAAGATGACTGCTCTTCTAAAACAAAGTGAAGCCCTATGATAATAGTGCGTAAATTATTGGACCTTTGAGGTTACTCATTAAAAAGCCTGATGCTCACTTATTTTTTTGGCTGAGTTGTTAATTTCTGGAGCTTTCACTCCAATTTTCTATTTCTGTTATTCGCACACATCTTTTAAACTGGAATTTCTTTCTCCGTGACATATCAATTATTTTTCCCAATATTTCTCCACGTAAAATAGGGAACAAATCCGAATCATCCGAATTTATTCCTTCAATCGCTCCACAATACTTTTGAGAATAAAATATTAATTCATTTAACACATCCGTTTACTTGCAGTAAACATCGAATTAAAATATTCCCAAAGCCTTCATTCGACTTTGCGCCCATCTAAATTCTCTGCATATCTGTTATTGACGCATGAATACTTGCAGGCATTTCTCGCGTTCATTTCGTTTGTTTGAATTTTTTAAATGTTTAAACAGCGATGGCTCAATAGTAAACATTTCAGCTCAGTTGTTAACTTTCGTTAATGGAGTATATTTTCAAAAACTATTTGATCGATTATAAAAAATGGAAATGTATTACAAAAACAACAATACATATTAACTCTTTTATCCCTAGAATATTTCCAAAATATAAGCATGAGATATAAGATTGATAACTATCTTTGTCAAATTCCCATATAGTCGAACCATGTAATGAGTATTTCAGAGATATAGTTTTAAAATTTTATTTCAGCCATAAGTTGATCTCGATAATTCCTTCTTTAATAATATGTGAGATTCAAAAAAACATTTTAGTACAGTATTATTATCTTAGCAAATGAGTTTGGTACGACGGAAACCATTTAATAAAATCTTTGATTTTGATGAGTATCTGTTGATAGCGAATAAAATATTAAACAATGAATTTAATATACAACCAACCAACCAATTGGGGGGACCTTGTGACTTCAAACGACTCCAGCGCTAGAAGGCTTCTCAGTCTAAACCACAAAGCAAGGGAGGAGAGAAACCCGGTGCCGGCATTAGCCTACTCTTAACGAGAAACACCAAGGGGACCAACGGCTTTACGTCCCTTCCGAAGGACGGGGCGCTGATTTGCGTGTTCTCCACATAACCACGCAAATAGGGAGCCGGGCAACCCGGTTCGCACCGAGTTTGCTAAGCGTAGCAGGCCAGCACCCGCACCACTACGCCACGACTCCCCCTAATATACAAATAGTTATCCGTAAACTATAATGTAAATAAAGGAAGCGATATATATCAGTGATATATATATAATATATGTGTACACACACACACACACACACACACACACACACACACACACACATATATATATATATATATATATATATATATATATATATATATAGACAGGGCCGTGCCCAGACATTTTGCCGCCTGAGGCGAGATATAATATGGCGCCCCCTGGCCTCGCTGGCCTTATGAATTTATTTTGATAGGTTTTCATTTTTGTCAAATTTTGGCGCCCCCTTCGAGAACATACTGTAAGGTTGCAGAGACATTTGGACTTGTTGAAGGGGGAAAAGCACGACTACTTCCCAACATGAAGGTTGATAGTTCGAGTCCCTGGGAGGGCAACGTCTGTGCTAATATTTTATCGCTCATGAAATATATTTAGAGAGAAAAGCTTCGCGATATGTTGGAGAAAACGAAATATCAATAAGGTTAATTTTAAATGGCAGATATGATAATTTAGCATATACATTCGGTATCGGTTTCCTATTTTAAAAACTTCTTTCTAATTTGCGGAAATGTACACGATTTCGCCTTTCCTATAACCGTAACAGGAGAAACAATCGCTCATTTGTTCGGGTCCGAAGGTTATCTAAACTCTTTTGTCGACAAAAACGCGCTTCGCTAACAAGTGCCCACCGTTGAACACTGTCGAAAAGTATGCTCTCCGCCAGGTTCGCTGTGGTCACCAGGGGACGCGCTCCCTGACACCCACGTAGAGCACTAGGAGCAGGGATACACACGTGCCGACCTCGCAATTGCTCCCACGCTTAATTTTTCTCTCCTCATCCCCTGATCTCTCTATTTCACTTCCCCCTCGCTCTCCTTTCTCTTCTCATCATGACACAACCCCGACTCATCGGCGCGAATCACTGAATTCGTAGTAAGACAGTATTTACCTTAATTGGAAAACTGAACATTTTTCCAAGTTTTATATTTAAGGATATTGGTTAACGGTATAATTATATGCCCTCAGAAAGACAGAAACGAAGACTATGAAGTTTCAAGGTCGGCGACTTGACACCTTTCGATAAGCAAACGAAAGTAAAAACATGGTGTATCTTTAATTATCTATAAAATGTTAATAAATTTTCGTTTATTCAAGGAAAATCCGAAACTATCCTGATGTAATCAGAACTATTATTAGGAGATTCTGTTGAAATCGATGTTTCTATGAACATTTACATATACACGGTGAAAATACTATTTAAGTATCTTCAATGATGCAAGGTTCCGACGCATTTCATACATCCTAAGTGTAAGCATGGCTACAGCGCAGGGCATCGAACCGGAACGGAAACGGAACCCTCGAACCAAAAAAATCGATATTTTTGGCTGGAGTGGAACAGAACCCGAACCGAAAAAACTGTGTTGAACCCGAACCGAAACCGAAAACTGATATTTATTTCGCTCATTTTTTTCGGTTCGCATAAACAGTGCAAGCGAAAGACGGAATTTTCCCACCGCTCACAATCAGTAACCTTCCATGTTCAGAGGCTAGCGCTAACGCTACAATACCGTCGCCATAGGGTCCAAACACCGACCAAGTTCACTAATCCTCAAGTCCCTTTGGTCGCTCCACGAATACGACGTTCAAGTCTTTTCTAAGACTTCCGATAATTCCACGGCGAAATTTACCCATTTGAGAATTCCTTGAACATTATGAATTTTCCCCAATGTTTCGTTTGCTACAGATGTCCACAACCTTTCATTACTTCATATAAACTGTCCGTAGCATCCACCAGTCTGGCCTTGCTAATTATTGAAGAAATATCGTTCCACATTTGTTTCTTGCATTAGTTGCCCTTTGTTACAGGTTAGTAATTTTAAATAGGTATATATTGTAAACTGGAAAAATTAAATTTTACATAGGATGTTAATCGTTCTTGAAAATAGGAATAAAAAATTAATGCATATTTGTTATTTCCATAAAAATATTTAGCTTATCGTTGTAAATAACGAAGTGTTGCCAACATTAAGGAGAAGTTAAATCATCCAGCGCGAATGGAGAAGCTATTATTTGCTGGCATTGTTATTTCTGTTATTCAATGTGTTTTATTAATGGTTGAAATTGTTTTTATGCGTTTCATAAGTGTTGAGTTTATTGAACCAAGTTAGTAATTTCTTTTTCGAAAAATGGGACGGATAATCCACAAGATGCAAAAATTCTTTTGATCACTGTTCAATTAACTAAGCTCACAGAAGCATAATAAAAAGGAGAGGCTACGAATTTCGGATCACGGATTTGGACGAAATGTGGATCAGCGTCAAAAATAAGCAAAAACATCGAATGTCGCTTATAATAATTACATGATTATTGTTACTAACGATCAGTTTGGATGGGTGGCTAAGGGCTAGGCTTCGATTCCTGGTGGCAATATTTTTTTCTTCTTTTTCCCCGATTCTCAAAACGTTATTGGAAAATAATATTATCCGATAATTTAACCCTTTTTGATTTTCATTTTGAGGGAGTTTGTTAATATAGCGTTTTTTTACATCTAAATATGATCTTGCAATTCAGGATATTGGTGGCTGACAGGGGGTGCGATGCATCAAATTTTTCCTAACGGCTATACCTTGTAACAATATTATTCCTATTATGGTCCCTGAAAGTAAAATGTAAAGGGAATATATATATATATTTAGGGCAACTAGGTGATGAAGGAAACCCAATGAGCACTTACCGGAAGAAGAGCCGCTGGGGTGTTGGAGAGACACATATGAAGAAGTTATTGGAGCTTTCGGGATGATCCCTTCGTCAGCACAAGAGAGACACAGCTGGTTTACCTTTCCTCTTCCGTAAGTTTGTGTGTGTGTGTATATATATATATATATATATATATATATTGATGAATATATAAAACATGACATTCATTCGCATATTTTCATGTAGGTAAGTTACGTAGATCAGGAATAAGAATTGGAGGCATACCCGTGACATCAAAAATCGTTAAGGACTGCTTAGTGCACGGCACCTCCTGCCACCCACCAACTTGGGTAATTGCAAGGTAATATGTAGATGTACGTAGATGTTTTTTATTTGCCCCCGGGTGAAAATCACGTTTTCGCATAGTAACAATTTTTCGGTACTAATCATTTAAATTTCATGAAATAATGAAGTTTAACATACATTATTTAAGTGATTAAAAATATTCAGTCATAGTAAATTTGTATCATGTTAATAAACATTTCTCAGCCTTTATGTGTTCTCGGACCCTCAATTTCGCGAGCTTCTTCCTCACAAAAATTTTATACATTTTTTCATGCATTTACGTGATCTTTGAATGAAAAAAATAAATCCGTGCATTTACAGTTTTTACTATAATATGAGCAGTGGCCGTAATCTTCAAATTGTTATTGAAAATAACGTAATGTCATATTCAACTTCTCTTATTTTGCCGTACGATTTGTGAATTAAAATATTAATAATTCATTATTAAGCATTCCAGCTTTAGCGCATATTAGCTTCGGTCTGTCTGTCCTTCCATCCGGATACAATTCTTTTCTTCGTAGCTATTCATCGGATTTTAATGAAATTTAATACTAAACACTAAGCACAGTAAATTAGAAAATGAGATGAATGGTTTGCATAATATAATAAGTTTAGAATACTCTTATCGCAGAAAACGTGCTTATTTGTAATTAACTTTACACTTCCCTAACCTGTTGAAATAATTTGCGACGCATGTATGGTCTCCAATTATTCAATTCTAAATATAATCTCAAAAAAATAAAATACATACTAAATACATTTAAATAATTTATTTTAATGCTTTGATTATTGGTTTTTTTAAATATCGCTATTGTCACAGCGAAGATGTATTTGATTAAAATAGAAAATTGTGTAAAATAATAAATCAGTGTTTGAAAGTATCTTAAAAGTATTTTAAGGTCAGAGCGAAAAAAATACCAGTTCGAACCGGTTCACTGATGGTTGCCGGAGAGAAACCGGAACAGAACCTAAATTTTGTGCTTTGAGTGAACCGGTAGGAAAACCGGAGCGAAAAAAATTACGGTTCGATGCCTTACTACAGCGAGGCGGTTCTTGGAGAAATAACTTATTTAAACCACTTTTGCGTAGCTTTAGGTGTAAGGTGATAATTTAGATACATAAAGGTATTTTCTTTTTGTTGTGGGGTTACACTGCCGATACGAAATATGGAGGAATATGAAAGTATGCAGGTTAAGAAATGAAGAGGTTTTTGCTATATAATAACACCTTAATGAACACGGATGCTTACGACATAGAAAGGTTTTACAGTGTTTGAATTTTAATCACTCATTTTCACATCTAGGAGCAGGAAGAAAGATTTCGCATAGAATAATTATAAATATTCAAAATTTGCCTCTAATATAAATAAATTTGTTAATAAGATAAATTTTAAACGTTCAAACTGTGAGAAAATTGGTGTCCTGAATATAAAATTTGTAGACTTCTTGCGTGCGTGCGTGCGTTTGTCACACCGGCGTAGAAGTGGAATATACATAGTAGGTGAGAACTTGAAACTTGCCAGGTATATGGATATAAACGTGAAAGAATCAGGAAAAATTGGAAACGAGGGATGGCTATGAATTAATTAGTTTTTAATGCAATTTTTCCCAAAAGAAATACTTAAGTTGTCACCATAACACTGCCTTTTAAAAATCCGAATTAAGATACAAACTTGGGACTCTGACAGCTTTTTTTTAGAATTTACTATCAGTGAGTTACCATTAATGATGGCGGCCTCGTAACAGAAATTAGCATTTGGTTTTCACAACGACTTTATGGCTTTTGGAGTCCATATAATGATTTATCAATATTCACCTTAGTCATTAGATGATCTTGATAGTTCTTTCTATTAAAGTGAAATAATTTTGATATTTATATATAAAGTGTGTGTGTCAATATTGATGGCCAAAAAGTCCCTGTCAATCTCACACGGCACAAAATTGTACGAAATATAAATTCGACGTGGAATTTCCTTCCCATGAACCAGAGCTGTTTGTGTACATATAATAGAATCTTAAGAATGCCTTGCCATAAAAAAACTTTTAACTTTTTTACAAGACCCTGGGGTGGATTAATTACCTGTAAAAAGTTATGCTATTTAGCCCTTATTCCTAAGTCCTTTCAAAGTTAATTCCTAATTACAAGCAACCCTGTCACGGGCAGATTTGATAATATTAAGGTTCATAATACCTCATCATCCGTTGGGAGTATTATTCTATTAAGCTTGACAAATGTCTCGTCATCCGGCGGGAGCATGATTCTATTAAGGTTGCTAAATGCGTCGCCATCCGTCGGGATTATCCTACATGAATGCGTCAAGAAGAATCCGAAAACCTTGAGGTGTGGAATAGTTATGAAATATATAATTGATTTTTTAAAATAAAAATTTCCCCATGAGGAATTAATTGCGTCACTGTTTATATCCATAACATATCTGTATTAAATTATTAACCTAAAACCATTCATTATTTTAACAATGAGAAATTATAATATAATTGAAAGGAGATCAATACTCTTAAATGAAAAATGAGAGAGTGAGAGATGCTAAGAGACAAGCGTGGACACGCTCTAGTTTTCCTCAAAAGTATCTGGGCTTTGAGTCCAGGGACAATTTTCCTTTGTTTACAAAATTTCCGTGTAAAACAGTCTTGGGACTCACATGAATTTTTATCTCCGAGACTACGACTCGTAAATTTCTTACTCTCGCTGAGTATGTTGTGGCAAATGTTTCCCTCTTCCCGGATAAATTTTAATCGATACCTCGCAGATTATATAAGTTCTAATGGGAGAAACAGTTTTTTTAATTGCTGTTCAATAGAGCAATCTTCTTTTCAACCTATGTGAACAAAGGAGCAATATTCTAGATTAACTTTCGTAAGGCAGTCTATAACTGCTAACTTTCATTCTATCTTTTCTTGCAAACAGGGCTGCCAAGGGCAGACTCTTAGTAAGTTTTAATTACATTTGCTTGTTGACAAACAAAACCTAGTAAAGGTCAAAAAAGATTTTAACATTCTAACGGGGATCCAAAAATCCATCATAGATATGCGGCAGACTATCTCAAAATTAATTTTTTAATTACTTGATCGAAATATTTCCTTTTGCTAATTTTTCCGTAAGTTCTATAAAATAATGTTGTATTCTTCCACTGGAGTTACAAACACTCGACTGTAAACGTACGCTGATATATCCTATCTCGACAGGATGACTCGACCTATCTTTCAGTTTATTTTTAGGAACATCTTGCTATTTTTTACTCTCCTTTTGCAAAAAATGTCACCAAAATGTAAAACAAACAACAAGGAAACAACCGCCTCCCTTATAGAGTCGAAAAATGTAGTCCAAACGATTCGTGAAACCTTCTTTATTTAAGATAAGAGGAATAAAATAAATTAAGACGGTCCCTTTTGTATTGGTTCTGGTTTTTAATGTTACATTTTCAAACCTGCCTTAAAAATGTAAATAAGAGGAAAAGAGTTTTCCACAAACTGTGACCACAAAGGATGCCTACCAAAGTATCGAATTGATTCCAGTGTAAAGACTTACGATCATTTGTAGTCACATTAGCAACATTTATCAATACCCGCACCAGCGTGTTTTATTTTTAAAAAACGCAAGCCAAATAGGTTAAGCAATTTATGCTTAACAATGTAGATGAAAGTAATGAAAAATACCAGAGCCGTAGATAAAAGTGAACACAGGTGTATAAGCCGGAAATCGTTTAATTATAAGAAATAAAGAGAAATGATAAGAGACCAAGAAGGCTTCATAAAGCAAATGAATGGCAATAGGAATTCTGAACAACTTCGAAACAAATTCCGAGAAAGGAATCTCAATTCTAGAGCCGTAGATAAAAGTGAACACAGGTGTATCAGCCGGAAATCGTTTAATTATAAGAAGTAAAGAGAAATGATAAGAGGCCAAGAAGGCTTCATAAAGCAAGTAAATGGCAATAGGAATTCTGAACAACTTCGAAACAAATTCCGAGAAAGGAATCTCAATTCAAATATTTGGAGTGCGAGAAAATGCGAAAGAAAATACCGCTGCCACAAAAAGAGGAATAATCGTTTCTTAGACGTGTTTACCTTATTTGATATAATATATATTAATGTTATGAAAAACCTGAAAACGTTGTCAGGGTAGAGAAAAGCATGGCCCAAGGAAACATTTTAATATTAAATCAGCGGTTGTTTTCTTAGAAAATCCCTGGAAAAGGATTTATTATTGTGAGTATATAAATCCGTTGTAAAGACAGACTGAGAAACACGAGGTAAATTGGAAGATCGTACCGATTCTGTTACAGATTAATGAGAATTTCTAGAATTTTGTTAGAAGCTAAATATATTATAAATATAATTAAATTCATATAAAACTTTTTTCTCCAAAAAATGAAAATAAATTCAAGTATTGGATAAATGTTGTAATCATACAACATACAACCTATAAATATTGAAATAAAATTTTGCATATATTTAACGCTCGTGAAAATTGGAGGTGAATTTAAGCTATAAATTAGCCAACCTTAGAAAAATATTTATCAATTTATTCACATTCTGATACACATTGTATTTCCAAATGACGAATATTATTCATTTTGTCAAAGATAGCAAATCCTCGGTATTCCTATAAAATCCCCTCGTCATTTTTCCGAATTTAAATGCATGATGTTTATAAGAAATATGAGGATCGATAATACGGAATTCAAGGCAAATAATTAATTAATGTATATATTTTAATAATTAATATTGAATATAAAATGAAATATAAAAAACCTAATTTATTCAAAGGTGATGATGATCTTGAGAAACGGTGAGGATTAGTGTGATGATGGAGATCGAATTGGATGGAAGTGGGTCCCCTCTGAAGATCATTCTGGGAAGATGGCCAACAAAAGGCAGGATATAAGGACGCTTTTCTTTAACTAACTTGTTATCCTTGAAAATATCTTGCAAGGGGGCGTAACATTTTATGCTCACCTCTATAAAAATCTTGTCAGAAAGAGCATTTGACACGTTCTGTATCTCTGCTAGGGACATGAGCGGCACCCTTGGCTCTGACATAATCTCCTTCTGTCCTTTCCGTTGTCCTCCCTCGGGTGGATTGCAGGTCTTCCTCGATCAACTCTCCCTGATGGAAGTCGAGGAGTTCGTCTACCCTTCATTCTAGGACGTTGTGGAACGTCCTCCCACATAATGTGCCGATCCCACAATCTTCCGCGCCTCTTCATCTGCCGAAGGGAATTCTGAGGAGTCGTTCATTACATCCCTCCACACTTCCTTCATCTCGTTTTCAAAATCGTAGGCGTGATTTCTTCAAGAGAATCCTATGTATGCGTGATGGTACAGTTTAGCCTACAATTACTGCATGTTGACGAGCGGCCTTCTACGTCCAGTCAAGAAATCTCTTGAGAATGACTTGATATTTGCGATCAATCCCAGATATACCATTCGGAAGAGGGAGGACTGTTCTGAGGTGAGGAAGGCTAAATACACATTGGAACGTAAGAGCTTAAGGATTTACGGGTTTCCTGGTGCATTTACAGTACATTAAATGTTAGGTTCTTGGACGCCGCAAACCCCTTTCTACTTCATGGTCGTTGTAGTTGTTTAACCAGTCCAAAAACATTTCGGAAGTTAATAATGCCAACCTCTTGGCGCCATGATATGTTCATGATATGATGCATTCGCTTGACTACAAATTAGTTTCCTGTATCCTCTCATCTGAGAAGAATTGGACGGTCCCTAGGCACTTTAAATTCCTGAACAGAACCTTCCTAAGGTAGGGTAGGGTTCATCTTTCCGTGTCGTCTGAATTGAATCCCTGCTCCGTTATTTACCCGCTCTCCTCCATAAGTTTCTTAAAAAACTGGCTGTTTTCCAAAATAATATTGCTAACTGATACTGCTTGCTTCAATTGATTTCCGTTATATATGACGTTTCGCCTTTTAAATATTACAAACATTCCTTGCTGGAGTATAAACTGGCACGAAAGGATAGATAGACTCTTAAGTCTTAGAGTTTAAGACATAAATGAAGTAACAAGTAAGATACCCTTGCAAAATCAAGAGATGAAGGCACGTTTACTTAAAAATTTTGGCGTTTTTTGCCTCCCCTTTTGAGAAGGGGTAGCCAGGATCGTTGGAATGTGGATCATCACTAGATCTTCTTATCCGGGAAAGCTTTACTCCTGTAGCTTCAGTGGTTTGGCTGCAATACCATTTAAAATTACCGAATTTTCCGGCTACTTGGAAAATACAATCGGCCAAAAATGCATAGCTTGATAAGAGTTACCTAATTCAAAAATATTTTCATAATATCTCTAGAAAAAAATTGATACAGAGTATTAGTACGTTTCTTCTTTTAATAAAACGTGCTAAAAAGAAAAATATCGCATCAAAAGCGAACGTGTTCACATAAAAACTCATGAGCGTGAGGACTACACGTAGGCACGTAGAAATATCTTCTTTTTTTAAAAAATAAAAATCAGCTGTACGTGTATTAAAAACTACGTGATACTTACGACCTCACTGGTTAATCTGCTAATAAACAAAATAGCGAAGATAATCTAAACTGCGAATGTTAATCAGATGTGTGAAGCGACCTCCTGCAAATACTCAAAATCGCGTATGCTAAATCCGTAAATATTGATAAATTAATTCTTAATGTATGATTAACATTAGGCATAAACTATACCTTTCTCTTTCGATACATAATTATATTTCGCGTATGAAATGAAATCGAATATGATGAATTATTGCTAATCCATTCCAAGCGTCCATTCCTCTCGTTCGAACCTTTCCAAAGTGTTTGAAATGATCCGCCATGAAAGAGGCGACGGGACTAATAACGCGACAATCGACATATTTTTGATCTCTCGTAATCTCCTTAAACCCCGTTACAAAAATTTGATTTGGAGCTGCGCCTGCAAAAACTGTTTTTTTCCTACTCTCATCTCGTCTCTCCCTTTCCATCTCTCTCTCTCTCTCTCTCTCTCTCTCTCTCTCTCTCTCTCTCTCTCTCTCTCTCTCTCTCTCTCTCTCTCTCTCTCTCTCTCTCTCTCTCTCTCTCTCTCTCTCTCTCTCTCTCTCTCTCTCTCTCTCTCTCTCTCTCTCTCTCTCTCTCTCTCTCTCTCTCTCTCTCTCTCTCTCTCTCTCTCTCTCTCTCTCTCTCTCTCTCTCTCTCTCTCTCTTCGCCTTCTCTCACTCACACACCCGCAAACTTTGTTGTTATTCTTTTTTCTAATCCAGCGACAGGATCTGACCAAAATCGATTTCCAGATGAATCTCACCTCACTTTTCCCTCTTTAACTTCCTACCTCTCTCAACTGCCTCCTCCTCTATAAAATTTCTCTCTCTCTCACCCCTCTCTCTCATTCCGCAGGTGAGAGATAATCAAGAAGAGGGGAGAGAGTTGGAGTGGTATATGGAGGTGGGGATAGAGAGAAGGGGGATGTCATTTGGGTAGGCGCGGGCTTCACACGGGCGATCTTTCGAGAGATGCGGTGAAAAGCTTATTCAGTTCCGGGATGCTCCGGATGCTTGCTACTCCTTCATTCCAAGTCCCATCCTCTTCTACCCTTTAAAGCAATGTTTCTCAACCGGTGGGACGCGTCACACTGGTGGGACTTGAAAGCCCTCTAGGTGGGACCAGAGCCGGCTGAAGACATTTTGGCACCCCAATCGGTTAGACGTTCTGGCGCCTTCTCTTTTATATAGTTAACAGTCTCAGGCGTAACTTGATGGAATATCTTCATATTGTCGAATTAAAAAAATTTACTTGGTAATCCCGCAAAAATTATTATTTTTTAATAAATAAATTTTTGTGGATTTACCAAGTAAATCGTTTTGAATTCGACATTCTCCATTGCGTCTGCCAATTATTAACGTGCTACTTATATGCTTATAAACGTAGAAATAAATTTATTAGAAAAAGTGAGGTTTTTCTATATATCATGGTAGTACCAGGGTTTCTTGAAACGGTGGTAGTGGGACGCTAAGAGGCAAAAAGTTGAGAACCACTGCTTTAAAGCCTTTTGCCCCTTCTAACACCAAAACCACGCAATCTCGAGGAAAAAAATCAAACCTCTTCCTCCTTTCCGGAACGCCCTCCGACCACCAACAAGCACCCCCACAATCCATCTCTCTCCCCACCAACTTCAAGGCCTCCCTCCCCCTTTCCCTCATTCTGAAATAACATTATCGCTTTCATCTTCTTCCCGTCTCCTCCGCCCGCTTGCTCCCCTCTTTTCTTTTCTCATTCACCTCCCCTCTACTCCTTTATATACATGTAAATGTCTGTATATGCATATAGGTGTGTCTATATACGTTATATATGATGTATGTATTTATGTATATATATATATTTATTTATTTATAGGTATGAATACACAAATCTTCTTGCATATAACCACACCACAGTGTCAATGTATCATCTCCCGTTTTGTTGCGAATTATCGTATATTTTTTCTCCGCTTTTCACACTTTTAACTTATCCTCCCCATCTTCCTCCCTCCGACGCAGAAACCCGCTCAATTTCATCTTGATCTCTCCGTGAAAAGGTCATTCACTCTTGCATCATTCGGACCGGGTGGCATTTTTTGAGGACCTCTTTCGCCGAACGAGACGCACGGCGATCGTCGTTTCACAGCTGTGGCAAATGAAACGGTGAGATGGCGTTTAATTCGTTTTTGTTCGAAAAAATAAATAACTCGATTCTCTCCTAGCGAATAAGTTGGTTTCGCGTGTGAAGTTCGCGCGTTTTGCGTTTAAAATTACTATTGGCTCCGTGACTCCAATCCGTCTTTTTATTTTACGGGATTCCGCTCTTTTATGAATGCGTTAACGTTTTAGCAGAGCTGATTCGACTCTCATCTTTTTTTATTATTATTCAACGGACGCCACCTTCGCACCGTGTCGACTCCACCAGAGTGTATCATTCGAAATTCTGTTTTTTTTCTCGCCCGCCATCTCTCGGATGTAAGGGTTATTCGGTAAAACGTCGAAATCATGGATGTCCGAGGCGATGTTTCGTGTGTGTTTAACTTCCAGGAGCCTCTCGCATTGGTTTACATTTTAAAACGTACCAGCGATCGAAGAATTAAGTCGCGTTCTCGCATTCCAAGTTTGCTTGCGTGTAACCGCGAACTGTTTAGCGATTCCGCCTTGTCATTTGAATTGTTTAACCCAATGAATAAATCATTTCATTTATTCGATTCGTTCATTGTTCTCAGCTAAGAAAATATCGCTCACTTGCATCCATAAAAATCGATCCAGAACATTGTCGTACGCACACTTAAACCACACTCGGCCAATGTATAACACTGGAGATGGGTCCTGAATAAGTTCTGTGTCATGTACAATGTCCTTTTAGACACTCTTATACAGATCCAAATAATTGAAAAATTAGGAGAGGAGTGAACTAGTTGGTTATCCCATTCCAGATTATTTCACACCCTGCACCATTGTGAACGAGGAGAAAGAAACTTATACATTTTAGGAGACTAATCTCATTCTCGCTACAGGTCCACCGTAAACAAGTGGCCCATATTCCAGCTCATTTTAATAATACTACGAACTTTTTTTCTCCCCAAGTACGAGAACATCAGTTTCTTCCAAAGTTTTAGACATATGAGGATAGTGGGTCGTTCGCCCGCTTATTGTTTTCGTGGTTATTATGCTGTTCTCGATTATCTAAGCTTATAAACGAAGTATTCGAGTAATACATCATTTCTTCGCTCAGCAATTTGGAGCGCCAATCACAAGTTTGACAAAACCGCGTTATTGTCAACCATAATTCGCGTTGCCTAAATTTTGATGTTAAATGCAAGCTGCGTTGTAGCTAATCCCTGTTGTAGGAAACCGTGTTTTAGGAAAGTCAGGTGTAATTAACCCTTTCTAACAATTGCTGGTATTATTTTCACAATTCAAGGATAAATTCTAATAGGCTGCCAACCATATCCCTTAGGTATATAAAATGCTGTGCCTTGATGAAAACATTTTATGGAAATGCTTACCAACCAACCGTGTATTTAATTTAAATTAAATTATCCGTCATATATTGCCTCTATAAGGTCTATATTTTATATAAACTTTAAATGAAAATATTTATCCTTCCATGAGGCATTCAGCCCTGGAGGTTGTTCAACTAACAACAGAGTTCATACCTCGCTCTCCCTTCGGCTCTTTCATTTATTTTAATCGTAAAATTTTATTTTGCCGACGCGTTGATTCCAAAACGTTCCCTTTTTTTTAGTTAAAAGTAAACGCAAAATTTCCACTCTGTCTCTCTCCTCGCTCGCATTTCGCGACTTTCGTAACGCTTTTTCATCTCAACCTAAACTCTCATATTCCTCTCCCTCCCTCGCCACGCCCCTCGCTCCCCCCTCTCTCATTTCATCCCCCGATTCTTTCCTTAAATCTTCACCCGCATTCCACGAAATAGAAGTAATTCCAGTCCAGTATTATATTTGTGTGTGTATGTATGTATATGTATGTGTGTGTATATGCCAACATATATATACACACACACACACACAGTTATTAAACATCATTGTTCGTATACACCCAAATAAAAAAACCGACGTAGACACATTCCTTCCGCCTTCTCCCCTTTCCGTCACCCGTCTTCCGTCATAATCCCTCTCTCACATCGCCTTGTCCTCTCAATTCCCTATTTGGTGTTTTTCTTCTTAGAGCCGTCCCACGCCCGCGTGCGCAACCACCCATACACACAAACACACAGGACACGCTCAACGTTCTCCCTATCTCGCGAAAACCACCCCAACCCCACTCACTACGTTTCCCTCGGATTATCCCTTTCCTGTCCCACCCCCGCGACGATGAATCACGGCGGAAACAGCGGGGGATGCGGCGTCCCGAAGCGAGTACGCTTGCCCGCACTCCAACCAACTCCATACACCTCTCTCTCTCTCTATCACTCTCGGCGAAAACTCTTCTCCACTTCCTTTCCCACCTCTCTCTCTCTCTCTCTCTTCAAACGGACGTGTCATATTCCCCATGTAGATTTGCTGAGAAAGACCGAGAGAGAGAGAGAGATAAAGAGCATCCAAGTCCTCTTTGACTATATTCCCAAACTAGTGTCAAACGAATGGAAGTGTTTGACCAGTAGATTTATCAGTGACGAGATGAAGGAATAAAGAGGAAGTGGTGCCTGGGTTTGAAGGAGCGGAGGGTGAGGTAGGGGAGGGAAAGGGTCTCTCGCTGAAGAAAATGGGAATTGAGTGTTATTTTTTATTTTAGAAGATCAACGCTCCTGTATCATGTCGGATGTGCGTCGGCGAGGATGATAAGGGATAAGGAGAGAAGGGAGGAAGAGGGAGGAAGAGGAAAGAGGAGTGGGAGGAGGAGAGAGAAGGGGGGGGAGAAATGGATTTCCAGTGGCAGGAGATGAAAGGGCGAGAGGTGAATTTAATGCTTCTAGATTTTTATTGAATGAAAAAAGTGAAGCATTTCGGGGCGAATGGGCGAGTTGGGAAGTGCGAGTAGGACACGGAGAATGAGAGAGATTTTTTTGAGGTAGAAAAGCGAGGAAAATAATAAGGAACGAGCAAAGGTTGCCGTTTTATTAAGGAGAGAAACTGAATTATAAAGGCAAATCAAATTAACGACCCGAGCTTCATCTTTTTTATATTCTTCTGGTTCTTAAACTGCCGATTTGCGTGGAGGCGAATGATTTTATTTTCGGAGAGAGTTTTGGATGGAAGTCTTGCGCGAAACGTTAATATAATTGCATCGCGATACGTTTGAACAAAAAACATAGTTCCCTAAGTTCCGAGGGAATTTTATTTCTAAAAGTTGAGTTTCTCTAGTGAATATACGTTTTCATTAAAATTCAATTCAGTCGCTGAAATAGCTAATTAAATTAAAGTTCCTGGAACAAAATATGTTCGAGTTAAAATTTTTAGCGTAATTTCGCGAAACAGCAGGATGTTACGCAAAATGTAAAGCTTCGGCGAATGATTTCCTTCGATTGCTTTCTATGAACAGCTTATGAAACGTCATTAGTCGCAATTTATTTGAGTCAAAGCTAAGAAGATAAAATTGACGGAAGAACGCATACATGGGGCATACAAATGTCCTCAAGTAAAATAATCCTCCCATTACCATGTCACTCGTTTTATTTGCCTTCAAGGTCTGTCTCTTGCGAATTAATTTAAATTGCACGGTTTAATAAAGTGCTGATGAGTGATTTTTCATCAAATAAGGTAATGCAATTAAATTAAGGAGAGACGCCCGACTTTCGACCGCTTTTGCAGACGAAAATTCGCGTTTAGTTTCTCAAAAAATATAATAGGGCTAATTTCTTCTCCTTCCTACGATACTTTATTTTTATGCTGAAATTTGTATTTTCTTTTTTTTTAAGCGACAAATTTCATGGGTATTTATATTTCCACCTTCCTGCCTCTCCTTTCTAATTTTGGAAGCACTCTTTCTCCAATTTATTATAAATCATGGCCTCCTAAATTAGCTAGGCTCCTCTTTAAAACTGATAATTTTTCCTGGACAACACTACACTCTTAATTCAAATAGAGATTTTAGGAAAACTACACGTGTACACACACAAGCCTGGATAAATCTTGTCAAAATCTGGGAGATAATTCCAAATTCCAGGGATCCTAGATAGATTTCAATGGGTATCCGACTTAGAATCAGGATTACTTACATATTCATTACAAACGCATCATACATACGAAGTAAAAATGTTACCTACTTAGTAATTCTAAATTGATGAATGCAATTTTAGGTCGCGAATGCCGAACGGACTCCTCCGTTTGTCCAGAGGCAACTGTCTCTCTCTTGTGCTGACGAAGGGATCGTCCCGAAAACTCCTATTCACCTGTGTATATGTGTCTCTCCGATATTCCAGCGGCTCTCCTTCTGGTAAGTGTTCACTGAGTTTCCTTCAACATCTAGTTGCCGTCGATATCCATATTTACCTTTCCTCTTCTATAAGCATATATATATACATATACACACACTTGTGGAAGAGAAAAGGTAAATAAGAATATCGAGGGCAACTAGATGTTGAAGGAAACTCAGTGAGGACTTACCAGAATGAGAGCTTCTGGGGTGTCGGAGAGACATTTGCAGACGTAGATGATGAAGCTTTCCGGATGATCCCTTCGTCAGCACAAGAGAGACACAACTGTGTCTTCCCGACACCTCAGCAGCTCTCCTGATAAGTGCTCAATGGGTTTCCTTCAACATTTAGTTGCCCTCTATATATATATTGTTGTTGTTGTTGTTGTGTCTCTCTTGTGCTGACGAAGGGAACAACCCGAAAGCTCCGCCAACGTCTACTAATTTGTCTCTCCGACACCCAAGCGGCTCTCCTTCTGGTAAGTGCTCACTCTGTTTCTTTCAACGCCTAGTTTCCCTAAATATCTTTATTTACCTTTCCTCTTCCACAAGTATATATATATTTACACAATTGGTAAATATGAATGAACGATGTTAACGGAATATTTCTTGTTTCACTGAAGCATAATCATAAGATATTTTGCTGAGACATTATAGTTTTTTCCGAAGGAAAATTTATATACATTGAGGAGTTTATAGCCTCTCCTGGAATAATATAATTATCATGTTATTTCAGAGTTAATATATGAATATTTTTCCGAGTTGTATTATATTTTTTTCAAAGTAATGACATTTTTAAACCTTCCTGATACTGAAATTACGAATTAGATAAATACTTTGTTTTACAAGGTCATTGTAATTACTGAGTTAAAGCATCTTTTCATTTATCAAGAAACGATTCAATATACGATATGTCATCATCGGGTGGCGCAATTAGACCAAAAACAGATTTGTTGTTTATGACCTATACTATATCGCGCTATAAAACAGATAGTGAATAAGTGGTCGTTAATTTCCATAATGGAGAGTGAAGGATATATAGGCGGACAATTGAAATGCTAGTGTTAAATGATAATTCTACGTTTGTCAGCTTAATAAATGAATAGGAAATTTGAACACTGAAAATTTTGTTTTAGTACTGACACGGTGCTAATACGTCGGACATAAATGTATAACGAGTTTGTTAGTAATTGTTGCATTTCAATTTCCTTTATATTACTGGAATAAGAAAAATGTTTCTAAAAATAATATATTTCTGTATTTATAATATTTGTTCATAAAAAATGAATTTCGTAGAGTTGAAGGGTGTTAGAAAGGATTCATTCCAGATTTAGCAAAATACAATCGAAGTAAACATAATTCTAAGAGAACAGCGACAAAAACACCGAAATATATTGACAAAATTATGGTTAACATTTATTGGCTAATGGAAGTATTCAATCATTTCCTCAATTCATTCCGTAATGAATTCCGATGCCAAAAATAACTCGAAATTTTCCAATGGAAATTAATGCAAGAGGTGGAAATTTTGAATCTGTTTTCACCCGATGTGGAAGTGAAAATAATTACATAACAGTCGTAGCACTCATTGATTATTGAGAATGAATACTAAACGCAGGAATAAAATTCCCAACGATTGCGATATAAAAATATAGCGCGGATATTTTCAGGAAAGGATTTCGATTTTTTTGCTTAGACAACTCATCAATGCAGAGCCATTATTTTTTCTGCCCCTCTCCCTAAACATGCTGTAAGGCACCGTCACTGTCTCCTTCTTCCATTTCTCTATCTTCTTCGTCCATCCTCACTCCGTCTCTATCTCTCCAGCTTCCTTTCTCTAAATTTCTTTTTCTTCTTTCGGTCTCCATCCCTCCTTACCACTTTCCATTCACGCTTCCCTATCCCTCTCTCTCTCTCTCTTTAAATGTAAGAAGGGACTATGTAGTCTCACTTTCGCCCTAAATAAAGTCGTTTGTCTCTCTCCGCAGATCATCCAATCCTCTGGCCGTTCTGTTGGGGTTTCAGGTTAATTCCAGCGCATCAAATGTCGTGTGTCTCATTCACGCCGAGCATGACATAAAATAAGGCGAGAGATTCAAACGACCGCGGTTTCCAAGGAGACCTTTTTTCCTCGTTTTCGTGAAAGTTCTACTTGACGAGACTAGTGGATTTATTCGGATTCATATCTGATTGAGATGATTATCTTGAAATGGGGAAAGTGCAGGCGCACTAATTTGCAAAGGATCGAGTATTTGCTTTCTAAACAAGCGAGGACTCGTACGTTTAAATCTCAGAGGAACGTTGGAAGGATGTCGGAGACGACGACTTACGAATGATTTTTCGTTATATCGACATCTCTATCATTATAACCGCATTGTTTATTGCAAGTAAAGATAACTTCTAAACACTTGGTCTATTCCATTTTTTCCACTATGTACTTCATTTCCTATGACATATTTTAGGGTAAATAAAACGCGTTTCAGATTAATATTACGTTATACTGCGCTTAAGTGAGAAATCAATAAGGTACCGTAAAAAGTTTTATTAACGCAAACATTTCGTAAAATATCAGATTATTTTCCTTGTTAAATAAACTCCCTTACTGATTCTTCTCGGCAGGATTTTGAATTCAAATTTGTTTTCATCATAAAGATTCGCATCTGAAGATATTAACTGAGCTATCGCTATGCGATTTATAAATATGTTAAATAAATCGCCTTCTGCGATCTTCTCTTCTTCTGTCACTGACAAAATTTGAAAAATTCTGTGCTATAAAAAATATATTTATTCCACGGAAACTTTATTTGCTACAGTTTAGGTGGAGAAATTTGACCAATTCAAAAGGGTTTTTCATATTGGCACACAAACTGTATTAAAGCTTATGTACCCTATGTATTAGCTTATATAGAATATTTGTTTGTAATGTAATAATATCGATAAGCTTTAATATTATTATTAATAAAAATTATCTCTTTCGGCCAGGTTAACATCAAAAGATCGATAAAAAATAGATACTTATGCTCTTTGTTCAATCAACCTCAAATATTGTGCCTAAAATTACGACGGCAAACTTAGTAGAAAAATAAGGCACTATTGAAATGTAATATTAACGGATATAACAACTTTCGATAAGAAATAAATACCTTTCATTGAACTCTAAAAACAGTATTTTTTAATTAAACTCATATTTTTCAAAGGAATTGAACAGGAATTCCCGATAAATAAATCCCCAAAGATGGAACGTTATTTTCTCTCAGTCATTATTTTCCATCTCGTCTCGAAAGTTACTAGGTCTGGATTGATGAGACTGGGAGCGCGAGGGAGGTTGGAGATATAAGTGAAACGAAAACGGAAGAGGTTGACCGCAGGTGTTGAGAGAAGAAAGTTACAGCGCCATTTCGAAGCAAGTGAAATTCTTCAGCGGCCCCCCACTCCCATCGATCACATTACTTTACTTTCCTTCGACACTTAGCTCTTAATCAAAGCCATTTAAACGTTCCTCTGAAGAATACGCGCATTCGAAAATTACCCGTACGGTTATTTTGAGAAAATAGGTTTTTCGGAAACATAATTGTAGTTTTTTAAAATTGGCCAAGTTTTTTTTAAGGAACTCTTCCTTTTTGCCTCTGTTTTCTAAAGCGTCCTTCGTTTTACTTTCCTGTTGAAATGATATTTGAATTCATTCACTCGGGAGGCCACGGCATGGAGATCTGACAAGACGTTGAATTGATACAAAGAATTTCGCAGAGGCCAAAATAATAAAACGTCTTCGTCCTATCTATGTCCATCAGTTAATTTAGAATCCGTAGAATAATAAAGAAAGAGCCAAGTTCAGGTAAGTTTAAATCACTTACAGAAAGAGGAATCTCAAATATCTACTCAATTCTTAAATTACATTTTCATACGCTGTATAATAGTTTTTCTTGGAATGAAATCTGTGGTGACAGGACATTAGAACAACATGTTAGGAAAGTGTACAGCATATCACAAATGGGCGCGTTTCGAGCAGTGGAGTATTAGGAAGAAATGAGATACCTGTACATAAGGGAAATAGCGTTTTAAAGTTCTTTTCTTCATCATAAATAATCCGTTTTCTTCCTATTTAAAAATATTGCATGCGCACGTAAGGAAATTAAACGTTTGTTCGTGAGATTGTTTATGTTAGCAACAATGAAGAAGTAACCACGCAAGAAAATTTCTAAGTTCAACTCCAATTAATACATTCTTATTTGATTTCCTTGATAACGGCCACTCTTACGAAAAAAATGTATAGAGAAGGAAATACTCTAATTTATCAGTTCTACAAGTTTTATTTGAAAAATATTTTGATAAGAGCAATATTTTACGAGATATGACGGAAAGTTCATTTTTTGTCACCAGTAAAGTTTACCTCTGATTGACTTACGTAATTCATTTTTGCGATTTTCTTATTATCTTTGATCGTAAGCCCTTAATATCAAATTTCATGAAAATTCGTTCGGTAGAAGCCGAGAACGAACATGCGGAAGGACTGACGGACGGTCAGACCGACGACTATAGGCGCTCAAGCTGGAATCGAAACGCGCCTAAAAAGGGACCGGGGTAAATTGAATATATTTTATGCGTAAAAAATCAGAACAATATTTGATCCACTGACACTACATATCGAATTTTAGAACCAATAAATGTGGTAAGAGAGTTATTTTTAAACATTTTAAATAACTTGTTCTTTTAATAACCAAAGATAATAATAAAACAGAGAATAGTTATTTACAAACACAGACAATGACGATTCCCGTGCAAACTGCCGCAGCAACCTTCATGTATCATGCCGCAACTGCAGTTGTTGTTAGCGTTTACCGCAAAACTGAGTGAAAAGCAGAAACCAACGTAGGCTAAAATACAAAACTTTTGGGAGGATTATGTCAACACCTAAAAGGCTTTTTTTTAGAGTGCACCGCAGCGAGAAGGGAGCGAGAATAATCGCCAAGGTGTCGCGCTTCGATACCCGCCTGACCTACTCTCTCTCCATCCATGTGACGGAGGTAGGGGTAAAGACTGTGACGCCGAGATCAAAAGTTCCGAAGGACCCTAACTCGACCTTTAGCGACGGACTTTGCTTATCAAGTGAACCTCGCCTCTCTTTTATGTTAAGATACGAATATATTTTCAAGAAAGTTAAAAACAAATTTTTGTACGTATCACCAAACTACTCTGTGGCAAGGAGTGAATTGCATCTAATCATAAAACTAATGTAAAAACAGTGTCACTTTGTCCCTTTGTCCCATTGTCAATGCCTTTTGAAGTTTAATATCTCGCCAAAGACTCAACCGAATTTGATAAAATTATCAGGATAGCATTATGATATAATAACAAAACGTTTTAATGTATCGAACTTGATATCAAAGACCCGGGTTCAACTCCAGGGGATAATTTCCATTTCCCATAAGGTAACACGTAAAAATGAACATTTTGACGTGCAGGCTTTCATACTTTTTTAGACTAAAATTAGAAAGAATTGACCTACAACCTTTTAAAGAAAACATTATAAAGTTTCTTATTCTTTTCACCTTATTCCGCCTACAGTTCGAAATTTCTCAACGTAAACGTTTCATTCACACAGTTTGAGGATATCATGCCATTTTAACGGGATGTTGCCTTGCCTACCAATACCATTATTAGACTTCTTTATCGTATTGTTAATTCAATCCTTATAAGTATAAACATGCTTCGAATGCTCTCAATGTAAACGTTTAATTCAAACAGTTTGAGGAAATCTTGCCATTTTAACGGGATGTTGCCTTGCCTGCCAATTCTATTGTTAGATCTCTATATCATATTGTTAATTCAATCCTTATGGGTATAAACGTACTTTGAATGCTTTTAATACGAGATAGAGGGAGAGGAGTGGGGAGAGGGAGGGGGGAGGGGGGGAGAGGGAGGGGGGAGATGGGGAGAGAGAGGGAGGGGAAACGATTTTCAAGACAGTTCTTTCTGATGTTATTATGATCTCCCTAAATAGTTTGAAAGATCGTATCTTTCCTCCCGTCATTTTTGACGGACATTACACTAGTCTTTCTAATAATTCTCACTTCCGCTATGATCCGTGGGTATATTTTGGAAAATGAACATCGATACCGTTACTTCCTACGACCGATCTCGCGTAATTTACGATCATGGTCATATAAGGAGATTTTTTCCTACATATACAAGGGATTCTCAATTATTCCTAAAACTATAAGAATATTTTTTTGCTTGAACATTCTTTTATTTTAGCCATATCAGTAATCTTTCCGCCATTCCATAAAAAAACAAGATTTTTTAGAAGTCAGGAGTCGCTGTGAGTTTAAAATGGCTAATTAGAACATATTCAAGGGGCTTCTTCTTATGGTATCGGAAATGTAACCGATTTTTCATCGCCTCAAAAACGGATTTGTCGTTGTTCCTAGAATACAACTTTCTATATAAGTCTGATGTAAAGAAAAATCGGTACCACATACATTGTACAAACTTTCTCATATATGGGCACTAATGCGTCATTTAGTTATCTTTAGAAAATGAAAAACGTATTAGCCTGTTTTTAGAAAACCCTATTTCTGTTCAAGTTGCCCAAGAATAAACTAGCCTTATATTCATTCACTGAGAAAAATGGAATACGTAGTATTATTGTATATGTATACTCAAGTAACTGTACGAAATTTGATCAAAATCGTTAGAGCCGTTTTTGAGAAAATCGGATTGTTGTTAAAAATGCGTAGAATAAACTACTCGTAATTATTGATCAATGTCAACCATTTCTAAGTATACTCTGCTCAGTATGATAAAATGCCTAACTACGAGATTTCATTCATTTTCGCTCTACCGTCTAGCCTCCAGCGCCAGTAACAGACAGACAGACGGACGGACAGACAGACGGCATTGCGAAAACCACTTTTTCAGATTCAGCGACACCTAAAACGTATATTTCCGTAAAAATCGCGAGGTCGAATTTTTTCGCGAAAACAATACTTTCTCGATACTTCGTATGAGAAAGTAAAAAGGGATCCTTCGAAAGGTATATGTGAGGTAAAAGATTGAAGAGCAGTGGCATAAGCGAAGGGCCCCTAGCATTTTATCGACAGGAACTTCTTGAGGACAAAAGGGTCCGTCTGCAAACTGGATGAAAATGCCAGGAGTCCAAACCAAGGAGCCCGATAAGGATAAAGGGGAAGGGACCCCCATTACGAAACACTCCCAATTATCCTCCGATACACCCAAAGGTATACGATCGAATGCTTATCTAAGTCAGCGAGAGGAGTTTAGCCAATATCGGAGGCGTCGAAAAAACAACTCAATTAAAATTTATGTGTCGATCCAATAATATATATATATATATATATATATATATATATATATATATATATATATATATATATTGTAATTAAATCGAAAATATTTCGCAAACCTTTTAAAATTTCATTTTTAATTCTGCCTTAGATACGATTTGACGCTAAACATTATTCTTATGTGATTTACTATTATTAAGAAGCATTTAATATAGCTTACATATAATATATCCCTTTGATATTGGACGAAAGATGAGTTTAAGCAAATGAAAATGGGATTTTTTTAAATTTCGTTTGTGTCCGCTTTTTGCTTGAATCCAAAGAATCACCGCCATCTTGAATTTGATGATACTATCCGCAGCGAAGTTTTGTAAAAGGCTATTCAATTTAAAATTATGTCATTGCTAATTGTAAGATGGAAACTATTATATTTACGTGGCCGATAAAGTCGTTTAATCTGAGGTTATTCATCCTGTGGAGCCACGAAAAAAACCAATAACCCACTCGAATTCTCAGCGAAAAATGATTTTCGCTCTTTGAAACGGTAAAAAATCTTTACGCTTCTTCGTTTCTTGAACTGCTGGAGTAATTTATTTAAACTTCCTTTGCTCTTTTATCACATATAGTTTACAGTTTTTCCCATAACTTCAAGATAATATGATAAGGTATGAAAGATGACCATAAACACATGGATTACAAAATTAGTTTTTCATTTGTTCATCGCATCAACTCAAAATAATAATGGAAAGGGAGAAATATCATATAAATTCAAAAGATGAATTACGCTTCTCTCCCATTTTCCTTTTTCAGCTAGGGCTCCTTCATTCCTCTATGGTTTTAAATTATAATTTTTATGTATTAATAATCTTTTTTCGTAAACGTCTCCTATTAATTTCTTAAATTACAGTTTATATGACCAAGTACAAACAAAAACGACATTTAATGTACGAAATTTTTTCCCCGTCAATGGTCCAACAAAAAATAAATATACTAATTTCTCATCTTAAAATTTTCTTTTATCAAAATTGCCAATTGATAATCAACTTGGATATTTGTTTGTTTTTTGTAATCGCGTCACGCATTTCGATTCGATCAGGAGATACTTTAACTCAACTGGCATTAATATTAACGACGTAGCATGCTTAATAAAGTTTTTTACCTGCCTTTATGATTTTATTTAATTCTCCTAGCACTAACCCATCTAAATCTCTCCCTTTTCATTTTATGTAACTTTCCTCTTCTTTTATACTAGGCATGTCTAATCGGAGGGCCGCACACGGTACTATCTTTGCATTCCTGCGGCCCTCATGCCACACCTTCTACGTTAAACAATTAAATTTTTAAATTACTAGGGAGCAATTCCCCTGCTCGCTCACGCTCGCCAACCCCTTCCCCCCCCTTTGCTCGCTGTTTCTTCGTTCCGACCATGTACATATTGGATTCAGATTAGTTTAACGGGAATTTGTTTTGAATATGAGTTTAATGAATATAATTTATAAGAGATGTATGTTTGGTTTTTATAACAAATTAAGAAAATTAGTTGAATAACTCGATAAAAAATAAACTTAGAGGGCTGAAATTCCCGGAGATTAAAAATGGCTGAGGTATACAGCGTTAAAGAGAGAGAGAGAGACAACCAGAAATAGGATTTTAGTAATAGTATAGATAAAAAATATAAATAACATGAACATTTATTTGCATTAAATTCAAATATTCGGTCATTTCGAGCAAGTTTTAATCTTATTTTCGATCTTTAAGCCTTTATTTAAGTGCATATGCACGGAAATTACCGAGAACAACAATACCGGTAACCACGGCATCTTATTATTGAAATGTTAAAAAGTTTACCAAAACTCGAGTATAAATTCAAAATATGAGCGAATTCGACTGAGCTCGAGTATACGACGGTAAGAATAAGAATCCTCATTCATTTTGGCGTGTTTTAGCAAAAATTTCGTGTCGATAACTTAATTTTAAGATGTTTTAAATAGTAAAAGAATGAAAGCCTTCAAACCAAAAAGATAATTTTTACGTATTAACTTATGGGAAACGACATTCATCCTCTGGAGTGGAACTCGTAACCTTTTTCGAAATATTTTAGTTATAACGTAAAGATTCATCATCACTGAAATCCTGAGAAATTTCAGGCCTCTAAGTTCATTTCTAATCGAGTTATTCACAAAATTAGAGCGTTACGCATCATGATGACCATTTAGAGAGATATGAATACCTTTCTGGAAACAGGAGGAAAGTTTTTACGATTCATCAAGCCGCTATTTGCTTTCTTAATTATTTCTCTTGACTAAATGTCAACTGTTAAATAAAAATTAAAGTTTTAATTGCTAAATTCATTAAATACGTATAATGAATATTGGGCCTTTCAGTAAAGAATTTCGTGTCAAGGAGGCCATTTGTTTTCATAGCATCAACTTTCATAACTCAAGAGAAGAGTTTTTAAAATGTAAAAATCAACTGAAAAGATTATCGCATATAAAGTCCAGATAAATTTTTAAAATATAAACAACGGCAGTTCATCTTCCGTATAGACTGTATTTCTTTGCCTATTCTTTCCCACACTTCGTGGCGGTGCTTTTTTTCTCCCGTATTTCGACTTTTACGGCAGCATTTTAAACTTTGAAACACAAGCGCTCCCAACCGTTTAATTCAGCTTCGATAAAACCTTTTAGTAATTATTTATATTTCGACCGCAATGGCAGAATTTTGGCGAAACGGGACGGATGATAAGATATCGATGTTTCCATGCGTCGGACGGAGGCGGTTTGGCCATCGTCCGGTGTCTCGCCGGTTCGGCGGAACGCCACAGGTAGGGATGCGCACACTTTATCTCTCCCTATTTGCATTCTCCTATTTTTTTAAATTCGGTACGAATTGCTAAGGAATGAGAAATGGCTTTCGGGATAGGAGCATTTACGAGGGATTTTTTTCCGGGCTTCCAGTGGCACACGAAAAAAGTAAGGGCAATAGCTGATAGCGTTAAATAAAACAATAAATTTCGACCGTTTCTATCCCTCGTGGGTACGACGCTTTCGTTTGACTCATTCGGAAGTGTATGAATTATCTGCGGTGCACTTCCGTCGATGCCCGCGGCAAAACAGGAATTGTTACGAAAATAAACCAAAAACACCGGGGGAATTATTACTAAATATATTTTGCTACATTTTTAGGTTACTGAGCATCTCAATCTTTTCGTACATTTCTTTTTGTTTTTCTATTGTAACGAAATATAAGTGTATATAGAAAAGACGTCTAGACAGGTGGCGAATCAGGATCATGAAAATATTACGTGAAATTAAAAAAGATAGCGCGGTTACATGAATCATCTTATGATAAAACCCCGAATATCCATTTGAAAATTTTGCGGCTTTCGAAATATTTAAGTCCAAATTGAATGCTAGTTTAGGTCACAAAAAACACTCGGGTCGATTAAGTGGATGCTTGATATATCGTTCTTCTCATTACAATCATTTGAATTTGAGTTTATCAAATTGCAAACAGACGTGGCAATACCGATTTTAGAAGGAAAAAAAACATCCGGAGAGAAAAAACACTCCATGATTTTAATCTATGAAAACAAAAATGAAAAAATTTTTTTGAAAAACGTAACGTATACAGACATGGACACTTTGAAGAGAGATTAAGGTTTGCAGAACTACCGTCCGCAGTACCACTCACTCTTAGCTTCCGCGAGGTGACTTCTTCCGTAGAAGGACACCGTCAACAGGGTGATGGTGACGATTAGCAACGGGCACCTTCCAACTTGCGGTCTCATGGTGACGATCGGAGGTCTCGCACGAGGATCTCTCTCTCTCTCTCTTCTTCCACCCACTCCCTCTCTTTCTCTGCAGACTCTCTCTCTATGGAGAACTCCTCTTCCGAATGATGCGCTGGAGAAAGGCGATCCTCTCTCGGAGTCGGTCAATAGCCCTCTGCGCCCCCGACTCTTGACAGGACTTCGGGTGTCGGTGACGAACGCGGAGACCCTTTTTAATTGTCCAGCAAACGGGGGTTTTCTATAGCCGGCGCAGTGTGTCTTATGGACTTCGCACCGTTCCGTGCCTCTTATAAGAGGAAGCGACGGTGCGGCGTGTTGTGCGGGAGCAGGGTGGGGAGGGAGAGGAGGGGAGGGAGAGGAGTGGAGAGGAGGAGGAGGGGTGGAAGAGACGGGGAGAGTGCGCGGGACGGGAAGATAACAGGGAGAGGGGGCGCCTCTCAAGGGTCGGGAGATACAAGAGGGACGTACCACGATGGAAGGGAGAGAGGAAGTGCAGGTAGGGGATGCTGAGGGAGGGAGGGGAGGAGAGAGGCGCGGAGGGAGGGGTTTCGTGCGCGCGAAAGTGGAGGTGGATGAAATTTTACGCACACTTTGAGCTGATTCGGCTAGAATGGGATGACGCGGAAAAAGAGACGTGGAGAGAGGGTGGATAAAGGGAGGGGGGGAATTCCATTCATTCGTAGAGAACGCGGAAAAAGTGAAATTATTAGTTGCGTGCACATTTGAATTTATATCAGGATTCTTGGAAAGTCACTTGCCTTTTCGTTTCGCAAAAATATTTCCATGGAGTGTGCCAACATTATTAGCTGCGGCTGCTCGTGTTTCGTATTATTTTTAACAGCCCTCATGAGGTAGGCGGTCGATAGCCTAAATAAACTTTTATGGTAAGCTGTTTGTGCAAGCAATTACGCGTAGGTGACTTCAATAACGCTGATATAATGATTTTCGCGATAAGATTGGTTTCCATCAAAGCGAGTTGGACTGTATTTGCGGTTTAAAAAATGAAAATTATTTCCCTATTATATTCTTCTAATTGCTTAAAAATTTACCGTGAGGAAAAAGAAAAACGACGATTGGTTTAATTCCACTATTTATTCCAGTGATTACTTGATCCCAGACCTCAAGGTGAACCTTTGTCGTGCAATCGTTAACATAAATATGGGAATGTTGATTGGTGTAATTTTATGCATTGGTCATGGATCAGCTCCACAAAGTGACGCTTGAAACGACTGAATAAATTACCAACATCACTCGCTAAATTGATCTTTGAATAGAACAATATTTGCCAAAAATATTAACCCCTTCATTTTAGTATTTTCACACATTAGTTAATTATCGAATTTTAAATTTAACTTTTACTTGCTTTGATGTTTCTTTCAGTGGTAATCGTTAAGAAAAGAACATTAGAATATTCAGCGTGGTTTTAATATTTAAAACATAATTTCTTCGATTTCTGTAGGAATATTTTATCCGTGTAACTTGTGTTGATGAAAGACCTTATACGAGGGTATGTTAATGTGTAAGGTCATATGCATAATATACTCCGTGCTATTACTATTCGGACAGGATGTTTATGAGAATTTTTTAATTGGTTATGACTGCGATTCCGTTCCTTAAGTAAACAGTTTTCTGTTATATACTCTAACACGGGTGTGTCTGAAAAGTAACTCCCTATTTTAAAATTTTTATTGCTTCTAAACTACAGTAGATATTAAAACATTTTTAAGTGAATTGAAGCTTATTTATTACCATTTACCAAAATTACAGTTAGAATTCAACGTAGACCCCAGCATTGTCCACACACTTTTGTAAACTTATCGGTACATTTTCGACAGATTCTCACAAAAAATCACCTGGTACATTGCCAAGAGCATCATGAATTTTCTCTTCCAGTTCATCAATGGTCCTCGGGTTTGATTTGTAAACTTCTACTTTGGCCCAGCCCCACAGAAAGAAGTCACACGGCGTTAAGTCTGGACTTCGTGCGGGCCATTCTGTTGGTCCTCAACGACCTATCCACCGTCCAGAGAAATGGTTATCAAGCCAGTCACGAATAAAATGCGGTGGAGCACCATCTTGCATGAACATTAATTCTCCGGCATTTTCCCATTCAGAAATGGTAGGCCATACAGAATTCTGGAGCATATCGAGGTATCGTTCACTGTTCATGGTGTCTCTAAGCAAATATGGACCAATAAATTGTGTCGAAGTCACTCCAGACCAAACTGTTACCTTGGACCTACACGGCATTCTTTCAACTGTCATACAAAGATCTCGTTCTGCCCAATAATGACAGTTGTGGCGATTAACAAATCCTCCAACATGGAAAACAGCCTCATCGGACCATAAAATGTTGTTAAACAGATCGGAGTTGTCATCCTTCCACGATAGCATGATTTCAGAAAATTCCATGCGTTTATCGCAATATTCTGGAAAGAGTTCTTGGACATAATGGGGTTTCCAGGCACGAAACTGAAGTTCTTTTCTGAGTAGAGTATGCACTGTGTAACGTGTTAATCCATTCTCTCTTGATGCCTGTCGTATTGATTTCTTAGGGCTTCTTTCGAACATTTCTCGTATAGCAGCTGCACTTTCTTCTGAACGTGATGTTGACAGTCTGCCAGATCACTTTAGGTCTTTCACAGAACCCGTTGTCATTAATTTTACGAGACATTTTTTGATAGTTTTAAGGTCAAGGGCCGCTTTTCTGCCATGTTTGGCATGCTTAACTTTCCAGCCATTATTCCCCTAAAAAAATAAAAAGAAATGCTAATAAGAAAATAAATGGTAATAAATAAGCTTCAATTCACTTTTTAAAATGTTTTAATATCTACTGTAGTTTAGAAGCTATAAAAATTTTAAAATATGGAGTTACTTTTCAGACACCCGTATATTTGCTAAATGTGTTCATTTGCATTCCGTATTCTACACGAGCCTGTTGCAGTCGATGGCGGTAAATTCCGTGCAACTGTAACAAACACACACCCACACACACACACACAATACAAAGGGAATGGAATGAAGGCCTTCCCGTTTAATTACAACCGGAGCAAAATTTGTTCCTGAAGATTAACGCGTTTCGGTATACAGGTATCGCATTAATATTGCACTATTGTATACTTTTAGGTCCGACTCCGAAAAAAAATTAATCCGAGAATCAATTATAAGCGATAGCACTTATATTCTCGCAATAGGATTACGTCCCACGAACTCGGGTCCAGAATTAGCGACGACGCATCATCGAGCGATTTGAACCATAATTTCGCGTGCCATTAATGAAATACGGAGTTACTTCCAATATGTCCCAACGAGCGAAATAATCCCCGATAATCAGAGCAAGAATAACGACCCTTATGCGTTTATAATTCGCACGCGACGCGAATCGACGGACGATAATTATCTGCGGAATTCTCGGCGCCGTGCATATATGTATTCCGCTTGCTCCGTCGTTTAGATAGAACTTCATTTCGCGATTTCCTCAGCCTTGATCGGATATCCCGAAGCTCTTCTCGCGTGCGTCCGACGTCACGCCGGAATCACCGCATTTGCGTGGGCAAACAGGACCTCGAGGGGTATGCCGGACGGACTCTTGTGCAGAGGGCGGTAAATGGGAGCGAAATTATCGGCGTGGAGATTATTAGTAAGGTCCTCATAGGATAGAGAAAGGGAAGGATGGGAAGTTTTAAAGGAAAGTGAAGAGAAGCTAGAAGGGAGCCGGAGTAAAGGGTTAGGATGAAGGGAAAATGCGGTCTCTCTCTCTCTCTGTCAAGGCGGTTACACAGCAGAAGGAAAGAGAGTATATCGGTCGGTCAGCTTAGTGCGGAGAGAAAGATAGAGGGAAGGGTCGGCGGGAAAGGTTGCTAGGAGGAGCAGTTTGAGGGGAATGGGATGGGAACTCGATTGAGGATTATGGAATGAGTTCTCCGGAAAGAGAGGAAGGAACGGATTCGTCGATTTTCTCAAAATGCTCATCACCGAACGCGATTCTTTGATAGTGTCGCTATTTAACAAGAGTTGAGATAACTTGTTATATGTGTATGTAGCAAACAAATTGCGAAAATTAATTCGAGTAATACTATTCATCTAGTATAAAAATCGACAAATGTGTCCAAGAAATTTCTTCAGTTCATTCATGGGTGTCCGCGTCGATGTTGAATCTTTAAAATTACAGGAATATATTTTAAATTCAAAACTAAAAAATATAATAGCTTCGATAAAGAATTATCGATCTCTCCTTATGGATAAAATCATGGATAAACTGCTTATAACATTCTAAAACTCTTTTTTTAGAGCATACCATCGGTGAATCATCACTGTAGCCGAAATGTGATTCTGGTTTTCACGAACTTTTTATCGATATTGGAGAGACAAGAGGTTCTTCGATAGATTATATTGGCAGAAATGTCACCAAAGTTTAAAATGACAAAATAGGTATCTCCAATAGTTATAAAATAAAATGGTTATGAAAACCAGATTCACTTTTCTCGTCTGCAATGCTAATCTCCTAGAATGTCTCTGCATCTCTTATCACAAAAATATATAAGTTTAATGGATATCTTAATTGACGGTTGCTGACACCAATTATGTCCGTCTCTCGAAGCTTTACGGGCTAACCGGATATATTAAGTTTGAGGTAATTGTGTGCTTAGTCTCTGTGCATGAGCATGGGAAATTACTTTTTTGCCAAAACGTCGGATGGCACTACCGCAAATTACCTTCACCAAATAGAAAGCTCTCTCGTAGAGGTTCAATCAACTCCATCGATTACGAAGTTAACGACGAATTAAAAATGCAGTGTCGTAAGTGAGGAATCTTAATTTATCTGTCATCATTCGATAAAAAAGATATCGACTGAAACTAAAACGATATATTTTGTAGCAGAAGACATTAGATTATTAATCTAACACTTCATTTTTGCAACAAGAAATATACATTAATATTATTTTAAGTATTTTTGGTTGAGTTCTAAAATAGAGTTCGTTTAACTTCGAAATAAAGACATGAATGCTAGTACATATTATCTTTGTGGAGCAACAAAAAATTATTAATTCTTTGCGGTAAAATTTGTTAAAGAATAAGGTTAAATTTTAAAAAATACGTTGTTTATGATTTCTAACGAAAAAGTTGTTTTTTATTATTTAAATATCTATAGGTTTAAACAAATATAAGGTTATCTTATGGTTATCATATAAGCCAATAAATGTAGACTAATATGATTTATTTCCTAAGGACACAGAAAAATTTTAAATTCCTGAAAATTAATAATATTTTGTGTCTCTTACAACAAAAGACTTATTTTCCGTAGAATCAAAAGAAGTAGTAACTAAGCATGTGAAGTGAACAACTATGATATTTTTAAGCCTTAGTTTGGTACACACATTTCTTACTCTAATGATTGTCATTTCATCACAGACATAATTATAAGCAATATAACAATATATTATAAGACGTTCGCTTGTATTATTTCATAACAAATGGTGACTAGAAATTTAGGACGCAGGACTAAAGATAAACGGTTAAGATTCATTACTTTTTGCCCTTGTTAAATCGATGGATTCGTAAGTAAACGATTGGTTACTTAATAATGATAATAATAAATATTCCTAATAAGAAAGTCGTGTTGGCACTATTTACAAAAAATAAGCATCGAGAAAACGCATTCGTTTTCTCGTTCGTTAGGAGAGAAAAACTGACTGGCTGACGAGCAATGAAATATTCGATTTCCCCCTGTCATTTTATTTTTTCCTCACGCGCGATGACGGCCTTTAAATAAGGGGCAACTCTTGGCCGATTCAGGTTCTTTTTTTTTAAGGTTTCGTTAAACTGAAATTACCCAAAATTGTTCATTTGACCACGAAAGAGTTAAATGGGCACGAAGTAAAGGCAATCGGTAAAAATAAAGCTTGACTTGAACCGAACCAACATTTGGTTGCCCCTGAGAATTATACTATCGCAATACGAACGAGCTGCGCTGTTAGACATACGGCCTCTTCGCTGGAGAATTATCGATCTCGTCCGATGGCTGAAAAACAAATTCAAGAATAAGCCCTTAAGCAGCAATAATTGAAAAAATAAATAATTCGCTTTTTCAATGTTTCGTACTTATGTGCTTATTTAAAATATGGCTCTTCTTCATCAAAACTTCCAGCAAAGAAAATTTATTTGACATAATTAAGACAATGATATCAGTCAAGTTTAACAATGAATTATTAATTCATAGAATGGATAATGGGATGGAACTGCGATATTTTATCGTAATTAAGGTGATAGTAGAGGAAAAGTAAGGTTTCTGGGACAAAATCCAAGATGGCGGAGACTAGACAGTGGCGTCACCTTAGAAAACCAGAACTAAGAAAGTGAAAGCATGCAGTACGTTGGAGGGGGGGGGGGGGGGGGGGGGGGTGCCTCGTGTAGACTGCTTTCTATGGTGATAGATGTGGCGAGGGGTGCGCCAAGTATGTCGCGAGTTGTCTGAGGATGGGGGAGGTCAACAGCCTGCGGTGATGGAATGTGAATATCTCACAACCGAAGGAAATAGAAAGCTGAGATGGGGGCACAATTTATTTTTTGAGAAAAAGATTCCTTCGGGCTGGGATCGAACCAGCGACCTTAGGATGTACAGTCCACAGCTCTACCTACTGAGCTACCGAAGGTTCGTATTGAATAAATATATTTTATTGGTTTGCTGATGCGAGATGTTGAAATAAAAGAATAGCGGACAAGTTTGAACAGTTTTATTTTCCAAAGAATATTATGACATTTCAGTTCTTTTTATTAATGAGCAAGACATTGAAAATTTATCATCCTCTTCCTTAGGATCATCTTCGTTTTCCCAACAATATACATTTACGCCACATTTGCAGCAAATAGTAACATCTGAAAATCCAGCATAAATAAATCCAAAGGCAACCATCTTGCAAATATTGAAAATAATTTTTTGGAAAACCATCAAATGTAAAAAGTCTGTGTTGCTCGCTTTGAATATTAACGTATTGTTCAATGCATCCTAAAATCGATGAGATGAATTTACATTTTTCTAAACTCATAACAAAGACTAGGCGGTATCCTGAGGCATATCTCAATAAAACTGTTTTGAAAGCCAATTCATTTTGATGGATATTAAAATTAATTTGAGAAAATAAGGGGTAAGGGTGTTATTTGAAATGAGAAAACGTCGATCAAGTTTTAGCAAGTTTATTTTTAGTATTCTCCAGAACTTCCAAATGCGTTTTCTCCTCTCTCAGTACTTTGAATTGTATTTGTTTCTGTGAATATAATCTTACTCAAAAATTTTTCAAAAATAATTTGGCATACTTTCCTCCCTATGCATACTTCGAAATCGGTATCACTATGATTGAATAGCAATACCTTAATTTCACCCTTATAATCGGGGTCAATAACACCCGCCCCCACCTCAATACCATGGTTCACAGCCAAGCTTGACTTTGAGCCCAATCTTCCATACACACCTTCCGGCATTTCAATTGCAATACCAGTTCTTATTAATACACTACTTCTTTTCTTTATCATACAATTTTCAATACTTCTCAGGTCGTATCCGGCTGGCGAACCATAGCTCCCCTCAGGTAAACAGGCTGCAGCATTCAACTTCAGAACTTTTGCTTCCATTACTGTTATATTTAATGGAAAATAAGATGGTGGTGAAGTAGTAAATAGTACATTACTTTTTTATACATTTTTATTTATTTATTTCCACTATAAGTGTCCCACATTTTTTTATTACATGAAACTTTTTCTCCAGCGGACACTTGTTATATTCCTCCACCTCAGCCTCTGTAATATTACAATATTTCCTTGGGAGAAATATCATTCCCCTCCAAGAAGGCACATCCCAATCACTTATTTCCGCGGATACCGCCGGACCATACATCGTCACGGTTTTTTTCAGGCTATTAATCTTATATGTATGCTCCTCTTTCAAGTCCTTCGTCTTAACATATGGGATGTACTCTTGCAGGTTGCTGTACTTCTCCCTCAGAGAATTCATCTACATCAAATAATATGAGAAACTTATTACTTCTGTTAATTTTAGTAACCTTTTGGTTTTATAAGCAACAAGAATATAATATGGTATGCTTACTGGGAAGAGATGAAGGCGGAGAACGAACGCTCGAGAAGTAAACGGTGATATCGGTCTGAGAGATGCAGAGGTGAACTAACTACTAGGTGAAAGAAGATTGATTCATTAAATAAAATACGTAGTTTTAATTTTTTTGAGTGAGTTAGTGTTTGTAAAAGTTAATTCATACTTACCGTTTTTAATTTAGATGGATATTATGACAGCTTCGTAGACTTGGAGTAGACTTGCAGCAGGAGGAGAGTAATGCAGTAATTCCAAAGGTGTACTGATAACTTTGAGGTTAGAGCGTTAGGTATTTATACGCTATTCTATTTGCAGGAAATTCTGGGGGAAGTGAAAGGCTTCTAGGCGTATCCAGGAAATCTAACCCTTTCACTATTAACCTTTAAGTGGAACACCTATCATTATTTCCGCTTCTATATGCCAAAACTCCTTTCACCATCTTAAGGTCTTACACTTCTTTTAAGTACACTGCTAAATACAAGTGTATGAAGTAGGGGGGTGGGGGATAGAGTATATATATTGATGGGTTCTAGCGTTCATTACCACTCATCGAGTATAGCAACGGAGTCGATGCGTAACATCCAGTCGAGGAATCTCAGAAGAACCAGAAAAAGAATATCGGAAGATAACTGCGTGAAGATTGCCATCATCCTGAAGTTGAGGTAATTATTGTTACATACGCAACATCTTAAAATATATCATAAAAATTTTATATTTACAGGTTAAATTAGCATATTGAAAAGAGTACCCGAGTGCTAAAATTTACCGATTCCAAATATCTCCCCTCTTTAAGAATAGTAGGAAGGTTTATTTAAATATAAAGCCTCACCAAAAACAATTCAAACGAAATGGAGGAGCTTAACAGGTTTCAAACATTATTGCTAGTCAATCATGGGTATCTACGATATGAGAGAACTGAGTAAAAGAATGAGTGTTATGTGGGTTGCGTACATATAAGGGTGAAAATTTTGAAAATTCCATAACTTCCTTATTTTTTAAGTTAGAGGGTTAAGATTTAGTATAAGGATAGGAAGGGTTTCGGGGTAAGTTTTACGGGTTGTATAACTTTCAGGGGTTAACATCTTCTGGTGGCATATCTTTCAGGGGTAATTTTGAAGATCTTGAATTTTCGAGAATTTTACATCATAACTCGCTTATTTGAAGAGATACGTAAATGGAACGTTTAGTAAATATATATGAATCTATTAACGCTCTAACCGATGAAATGAATTAAAACTTCAAAGATCGAGTAATAAAAAAAATTTAAGCAAAACTTACAAATAAAAATATGTAGATGACTCACAGTGAGTTACATTATATATTATATCTTATAACGTTAGAATAAAATACTTTTCTAATTTTAAGTACTCCATAATGTATACCACTATTCGTTATCACCCTAATGAAAAATATGTGGAGGTAATTTGTGAGACACATGTGAAGGTCATTTCATATGATACTCTCGATGATACTCTCGACCAAGGAAAATTAATAGCACAGACACCAAGGACTTTAAAAGATATCTGTGAAAGATTGATAGTAAGGAGTTTAATAGAGTCAAAGAAATTAGACGAGGATATCGAAAAGGATGTTTACGCCAAAGTAGAAATCTTGAGACTCCCTCGAAGCATAAAACGAAGATTAAAAGATGCGTCATGGGTGATTGAAATGGAATACACTTCCGATAGAAATAGAAAGTGAATTTGGTAAGCATAGCTTTTCGTTAAACATATGAAAGTACATTTCCTATTCATAATTAAGCGATGAGCTATCCTTATGATACCTGCGCAGAAATATGTCTATATAAGTTGTAACGAGAATTGTATTTTTCTCATTTAATCGATTGCTGCTACAGAATTAACATCATGGAATCCCTCTGCGAAGTGTGCTGCACTTATTTTGACTCGCGTTACCGAATCGCGCATGAGAGAAGCGATGTGCATCTCAGACACCTCATCCAAAGGGGTGGAGGACAAAAGATTGTTGAGATCGACTCAGCAGTCAGGAATCGTCTGAAAACCTATTGGGTAAGTGGGAATAAAGTGCATAGAGACATAACTTCGTTTATGGAAGGCATAAAGGAACTTTTAACTGCTAAGGTTCGGGAACAATTAGTCAGTAATGCATTAAAAATAAATATAATTCTAAAAGCACAGTTTCAAAAGGGGGAGGAAACAAACGAAAGGGCATTTAAGACAAAAAACGTTAGAATCTTTCAAAACGATGATGAAGGTGAAATCTTAAATAATCTGTTTGGAAAAATTTTGAAAGAAAAGTCTGAAAGCCAGGCAAAAGGTTCAGGATGGACGTTGAGTGAGATCCTAGGCATAGAGCTGAGGATAAACAAGTACGTACCTTTGAGAGGATCTTCATTCATTGATTTACCGCAGAAAATTAAAAACACGAAATCGGTAATCAATGTTCAAAATTCCGATGAGTTTTGTTTCAAGTACGCCATTTGGGCTAAGAATATCAGCATTCACGCAGAGCGTGTTTCCCTCTACATTACAGAGGAATTTAGAAAAGGGTACGTCTGGGATTGTATCACATATCCAGCAGACCCAAAGTCTATTTCAAAATTCGAAAAAGTGAACAATATTTCGATTAATGTTTTCGGGTTGGATGAGAAAAATAATGTCTATCCTCTCAAAGTGGTGAACGAGGAACTCGATGACCATCGGGACCTTTTGTTTCTGACCGATGGTGAAAAGAGCCACTACTGTTGGATTAGGTGCTTTGAAAGATTAGTCGCAAAGCAATTAACTAAAAACAAAAGAAGAATCTTTATTTGCAAACGGTGTTTCGCGCACTTCCACGATGAAGTGAGGCTAGGGGGACACAGACGGGACTGTAACATCAATGCTCCCTCGAAAATCGTGCTCCCCACAGATGACGACAAGTGGCTTAAATTCAAAAACATTAACCATACGTTTCGAGTTCCCTTCGTCATCTATGCTGATTTTGAATGTATACTTCCAAAATTTAACAATTGCGAACCTTCAGCAGATCACTCCTATTCGACCAAGGTCGAGAAACACGAAGTTATGAGTTTCAGTTTCGTTATCGTTTCTTCCGGAGGAGACGTTTTCGAACCAGTTCTCTACCGCGGACGTGACGCTACTAAAGTATTTCTTGAAAATATCCGGGAGGAGGCTGAAAGAATTGAAACCCTATATAGATACACGGTTCCGATGACATCCCCCAGCGGCTCTTCATTCTAGGTAAGTGTCCACTGGGCTTCCTCCAACACCTTGTTGCTACCTTTATTATTACCTTTCCTTTTCCTTAAGTATTTATATATATATATATATCATCATCATCATCATCATCAGCCTTTTTCAGTCCACTGACGGACGAAGGTCTCCCCCAGACTCTTCCAGTTTTCCCTGTCAACTGCCTCCCTCCTCCAAGTTTGCCCCAAGAACTTAACAAGCTCTCTGTCCCACCTGTCTTTCGGTCTTCTTTTTGGTCTCTTGATGTCTCTTGGGATCCATTCGATGACACTGGACGTCCAACGCTGGTCATTTCTTCTAGCAATGTGGCCTGCCCACTGCCATTTTAACATCTTCACTCTTCTAATCACGTCACATACTCCCGTCTTCTTTCTTACCCAGTCGTTCCTCTTGCGGTCTCTTCGGGTGATCCCTAACATGCATCTCTCCATGCCCCTCTGTGTTGTTTGCAGGCGCTGTATCATTCTGGCATTCATGGTCCATGTTTCACAACCATATGTCAGAACAGGCAGAACACATTGGTCATACAGTCTCCTTTTTAGGAAGACTGGAATATTTGATTTAAAGATGTTCGCATTCTTGCCAAAAGCACTCCATGCCATCTTCACTCTCCGGTTGATTTCTCCAAGAAGCGAACCATCAGTAGTGATGAGTTGACCTAAGTAAACATAGCTGGTTACTTCTCCAAGTTCTGCTCCGTTGATATGTATCTTCTCAGAATTTGTGAAGGAGTTGTACATAACCTTTGTTTTATTAAGATTCATCTTAGGTCCAGCTTCTCGGCTTGCTTGCTCAAGCTCTTCAGTTCTTCTAAGGAGCTCTTCTGGGCTTCCTGCGAACAGTATGATATCATCTGCAAAGCGCAGGTGACTCCGATATTCTCCATTTACCTTTATGCCTTTTTCCTCCCAGTCTAGCCTTTTGAATACTTCCTCTAGAGCTGCTGTAAATAACTTAGGGGACATAGTATCTCCTTGTCTCACTCCCTTTTCGGCCTTAAAGGCACTCGTCTCTTCATGCAGCTGGACAGATGTTGTCGCATTTTCGTAGATATTCTTGATCAAGGTTATGTACGTTTCTTCTACTCCTTGTTTCTTTAGTGCACGTAACACCGACGAAGTTCGGACAGAGTCGAATGCTTTCTCGTAGTCGATAAAGCACATACATAGAGGTAATTCATACTCGTTGGTCCGACTGATTACCTCTCTCACGACTTGGATGTGGTCCATCGTGCTATACCCACTGCGAAATCCAGCTTGCTCTCTGGGTTGGGCAGCATCAAGATGGTTTTGAAGGCGCATAGTGAGTATTTTGGTGAATATTTTGTAGACTGTTGGGAGTAGGCTGATCGGTCTGTAGTTATTCAAGTCTTCTTTGGAACCTTTCTTGTGCAGAAGGATAATACATGCGTGGTTCCATGTTTCTGGTATCTTTTTCTTCCTCAGACAGGAATTAAAAATCTTAGCGAGAATTGTTTCCGTATGATTCCCCATTGCTTTGAATACTTCCGCTGTGATACCATCAATTCCAGATGCTTTTCCATTCTTCATACTTCTGATTGCGTGTCTCACCTCTTCCGGAAGGATACCTGGGACCTCTTCGGTGGGCATGTTTGCATCATCATTTACTTCATCATTTCCTAGAGGATCCTCATACAGCTTGGTGTAAAATTCTTGTACCCGTTTCAGGATCAGTTTCCTACTATGGGTTATGGAGCCGTCTTCTAGCATCAAGGCCACCAGCTGTCTCTTTCCGATCGCGAGATGTTGCTTCATTTTCTTGTAACTTCTATTGTTTTCTATGGCTTTCTCGATTAGTTCATAATTATATTTTTTCACATCTTCCTTGATGCACTTCCTTATAGTTTTGTTTAGTTCTGCAAAATGGATCATTTCTTTCGGATCATTAGTAATTAACATTTTCCTTCTTTTTTCCATCAGCAGTCTTGTTTTTTCAGTCAACTTTTTCTCTGGCTTTGTTTTAACTGTTCCGCCTATTTCTTCAGCAGTTTCCTTGAGTATCTCTATAAATTGGGATTCAACTTCTTGGTCTTCCAGTGCACTGAATCGATTTTTCAGTTGGAGCTGAAATTCTTCTTTTCGTTCTTTTAGCACCTGCGTGTTGATAATAGACTTAGGCTTCTTCTTTATAAGCTTCTGTCTTTCTAACTTTGAGTTGAATTTTATTCTGCATCTTACCAAGCGATGGTCGCTTCCAGTTTTAAACTGGTTGAGGACGGAACAGTCTTCAGCCAATTGCTTCTTATTTACTAGTATGTAGTCAATTTCGTTTTTGGTACCATTGGGTCCTTTCCAGGTCCATTTTCTATTGGGATTCTTTTTGAAGAAAGTGTTCATTATATATAGACTAGTACATTCAGCAAAGTCTACAAGGCGGTCCCCTCGTTCATTTCTGTCTCCATAGCCCCATTTTCCAACTGCGCTGTCATCTTCCTTTTGTTCTCCTACCTTGGCATTGAAATCACCCATGACCACTTTTAGATGGCAGCTTCCTTTGTCGTGCAGTTCTCCAACTTCTTGGTAAAAATCTTCCACTTCCTCATCCGAGTATGATGACGTTGGCGCATAAACTTGGACTATTTGAAGTTGATATCTTTTATTTATTTGAAGCACTAGTCTAGCTGCCCGCTCGGATGAACTTTCCATTTCCACGATATTATTCTTCAATTTTTTGTTGATGATGAATCCAACACCTCCTGTTCTTCCTGTGTCAGTTCCCCTGTAATAAAAAATATCTCCACTCTTCAACTCCAATAGGCCTTCACCTTTTCTTCTCACCTCACTAAGTCCTAAAATGTCCCACTTGATCTTCTCCAGTTGTTCTTGGAGCTCTTGAAGTTTATCTTCACTGGACAAAGTCCGGCAGTTAAAGGTAGTTAGGTTGAGGTTAAAGGAATTGGGTAAGGATGAGAAAGAGTGGCAGTGGGCGTTTAACCTCCGGGGATTCTTAGCACCCTCTGCCTTCCTGCCTTGTTCCTGACCACTGCCACGGTCAGAGGCAATCCAGCCTCCGGAGAATGAGGGCCGTTTTTTATGGGTGTACATGTCATGGGGGGATTGTGGGCCTTAAAACACCACGCTGGCCCAGAGCGGGTTGGTGAGTACCTCTTTCACTTTGGCCGGAGATATTGCAGAAAGACTTCACAGCATGGTTGAACCTACCGGTGTCCGAGGACACCACTGTTCTTCGCCCTTTAGCCTCCGTTTACACCCTTCCGCCGACTTTGAGGCAGTGAACTGAGGCAGTTGGAAGGGATATATATATATATATATATATATATATATATATAATATAGAAGCACAGAAAGGGGTGCGAATCAGTTTGATTAGTCAATCCAAATTTCACGGCACAGAGAGGGAGTTGTTATGGGTTTTAGAGAGGGAGAGGAGTAATCGACCGCCCTTTGGCACCCTCTTTCGAAGCGACTGAAACACGAGCTGCTGCGATATGTGCTCTCTCTCTCTCTCAGCGCTCTCCCCAGAGAGGTATGGGACTTGATCGCCGTCCTCGATATCTCCCGTCTATCTGTTTCTGGCTGTTTTTTCATGACGACCTCTCGCACAAAATGCTCTTGAACCTGCGGACAACTAGCGCGCTTTTATAAATTTTATTAACACAGGGTTTTTTTAAATCGCCATCAGATTATTTCGCTGGAAAGAGAAGGTATATAAGAAAGGAATATAAGAATGCACTCCAATCGGTTATATTTCGAAGTTTAAAATATTATACGATCGAAAATAGCGATGAAATTAAACTTAGCAATTATATTCTCTTAGTCACTTAATGGACTAATGGTTCATCCTTATACTTGACTAACATCACCAGTAGAGGAAAAGTAAGGTTTCTGGGACAAAATCCAAGATGGCGGAGACTAGACAGTGGCGTCACCTTAGAAAACCAGAACTAAGAAAGTGAAAGCATGCAGTACGTTGGAGGGGGGGGGGGGGGGGGGGGGTGCCTCGTGTAGACTGCTTTCTATGGTGATAGATGTGGCGAGGGGTGCGCCAAGTATGTCGCGAGTTGTCTGAGGATGGGGGAGGTCAACAGCCTGCGGTGATGGAATGTGAATATCTCACAACCGAAGGAAATAGAAAGCTGAGATGGGGGCACAATTTATTTTTTGAGAAAAAGATTCCTTCGGGCTGGGATCGAACCAGCGACCTTAGGATGTACAGTCCACAGCTCTACCTACTGAGCTACCGAAGGTTCGTATTGAATAAATATATTTTATTGGTTTGCTGATGCGAGATGTTGAAATAAAAGAATAGCGGACAAGTTTGAACAGTTTTATTTTCCAAAGAATATTATGACATTTCAGTTCTTTTTATTAATGAGCAAGACATTGAAAATTTATCATCCTCTTCCTTAGGATCATCTTCGTTTTCCCAACAATATACATTTACGCCACATTTGCAGCAAATAGTAACATCTGAAAATCCAGCATAAATAAATCCAAAGGCAACCATCTTGCAAATATTGAAAATAATTTTTTGGAAAACCATCAAATGTAAAAAGTCTGTGTTGCTCGCTTTGAATATTAACGTATTGTTCAATGCATCCTAAAATCGATGAGATGAATTTACATTTTTCTAAACTCATAACAAAGACTAGGCGGTATCCTGAGGCATATCTCAATAAAACTGTTTTGAAAGCCAATTCATTTTGATGGATATTAAAATTAATTTGAGAAAATAAGGGGTAAGGGTGTTATTTGAAATGAGAAAACGTCGATCAAGTTTTAGCAAGTTTATTTTTAGTATTCTCCAGAACTTCCAAATGCGTTTTCTCCTCTCTCAGTACTTTGAATTGTATTTGTTTCTGTGAATATAATCTTACTCAAAAATTTTTCAAAAATAATTTGGCATACTTTCCTCCCTATGCATACTTCGAAATCGGTATCACTATGATTGAATAGCAATACCTTAATTTCACCCTTATAATCGGGGTCAATAACACCCGCCCCCACCTCAATACCATGGTTCACAGCCAAGCTTGACTTTGAGCCCAATCTTCCATACACACCTTCCGGCATTTCAATTGCAATACCAGTTCTTATTAATACACTACTTCTTTTCTTTATCATACAATTTTCAATACTTCTCAGGTCGTATCCGGCTGGCGAACCATAGCTCCCCTCAGGTAAACAGGCTGCAGCATTCAACTTCAGAACTTTTGCTTCCATTACTGTTATATTTAATGGAAAATAAGATGGTGGTGAAGTAGTAAATAGTACATTACTTTTTTATACATTTTTATTTATTTATTTCCACTATAAGTGTCCCACATTTTTTTATTACATGAAACTTTTTCTCCAGCGGACACTTGTTATATTCCTCCACCTCAGCCTCTGTAATATTACAATATTTCCTTGGGAGAAATATCATTCCCCTCCAAGAAGGCACATCCCAATCACTTATTTCCGCGGATACCGCCGGACCATACATCGTCACGGTTTTTTTCAGGCTATTAATCTTATATGTATGCTCCTCTTTCAAGTCCTTCGTCTTAACATATGGGATGTACTCTTGCAGGTTGCTGTACTTCTCCCTCAGAGAATTCATCTACATCAAATAATATGAGAAACTTATTACTTCTGTTAATTTTAGTAACCTTTTGGTTTTATAAGCAACAAGAATATAATATGGTATGCTTACTGGGAAGAGATGAAGGCGGAGAACGAACGCTCGAGAAGTAAACGGTGATATCGGTCTGAGAGATGCAGAGGTGAACTAACTACTAGGTGAAAGAAGATTGATTCATTAAATAAAATACGTAGTTTTAATTTTTTTGAGTGAGTTAGTGTTTGTAAAAGTTAATTCATACTTACCGTTTTTAATTTAGATGGATATTATGACAGCTTCGTAGACTTGGAGTAGACTTGCAGCAGGAGGAGAGTAATGCAGTAATTCCAAAGGTGTACTGATAACTTTGAGGTTAGAGCGTTAGGTATTTATACGCTATTCTATTTGCAGGAAATTCTGGGGGAAGTGAAAGGCTTCTAGGCGTATCCAGGAAATCTAACCCTTTCACTATTAACCTTTAAGTGGAACACCTATCATTATTTCCGCTTCTATATGCCAAAACTCCTTTCACCATCTTAAGGTCTTACACTTCTTTTAAGTACACTGCTAAATACAAGTGTATGAAGTAGGGGGGTGGGGGATAGAGTATATATATTGATGGGTTCTAGCGTTCATTACCACTCATCGAGTATAGCAACGGAGTCGATGCGTAACATCCAGTCGAGGAATCTCAGAAGAACCAGAAAAAGAATATCGGAAGATAACTGCGTGAAGATTGCCATCATCCTGAAGTTGAGGTAATTATTGTTACATACGCAACATCTTAAAATATATCATAAAAATTTTATATTTACAGGTTAAATTAGCATATTGAAAAGAGTACCCGAGTGCTAAAATTTACCGATTCCAAATATCTCCCCTCTTTAAGAATAGTAGGAAGGTTTATTTAAATATAAAGCCTCACCAAAAACAATTCAAACGAAATGGAGGAGCTTAACAGGTTTCAAACATTATTGCTAGTCAATCATGGGTATCTACGATATGAGAGAACTGAGTAAAAGAATGAGTGTTATGTGGGTTGCGTACATATAAGGGTGAAAATTTTGAAAATTCCATAACTTCCTTATTTTTTAAGTTAGAGGGTTAAGATTTAGTATAAGGATAGGAAGGGTTTCGGGGTAAGTTTTACGGGTTGTATAACTTTCAGGGGTTAACATCTTCTGGTGGCATATCTTTCAGGGGTAATTTTGAAGATCTTGAATTTTCGAGAATTTTACATCATAACTCGCTTATTTGAAGAGATACGTAAATGGAACGTTTAGTAAATATATATGAATCTATTAACGCTCTAACCGATGAAATGAATTAAAACTTCAAAGATCGAGTAATAAAAAAAATTTAAGCAAAACTTACAAATAAAAATATGTAGATGACTCACAGTGAGTTACATTATATATTATATCTTATAACGTTAGAATAAAATACTTTTCTAATTTTAAGTACTCCATAATGTATACCACTATTCGTTATCACCCTAATGAAAAATATGTGGAGGTAATTTGTGAGACACATGTGAAGGTCATTTCATATGATACTCTCGATGATACTCTCGACCAAGGAAAATTAATAGCACAGACACCAAGGACTTTAAAAGATATCTGTGAAAGATTGATAGTAAGGAGTTTAATAGAGTCAAAGAAATTAGACGAGGATATCGAAAAGGATGTTTACGCCAAAGTAGAAATCTTGAGACTCCCTCGAAGCATAAAACGAAGATTAAAAGATGCGTCATGGGTGATTGAAATGGAATACACTTCCGATAGAAATAGAAAGTGAATTTGGTAAGCATAGCTTTTCGTTAAACATATGAAAGTACATTTCCTATTCATAATTAAGCGATGAGCTATCCTTATGATACCTGCGCAGAAATATGTCTATATAAGTTGTAACGAGAATTGTATTTTTCTCATTTAATCGATTGCTGCTACAGAATTAACATCATGGAATCCCTCTGCGAAGTGTGCTGCACTTATTTTGACTCGCGTTACCGAATCGCGCATGAGAGAAGCGATGTGCATCTCAGACACCTCATCCAAAGGGGTGGAGGACAAAAGATTGTTGAGATCGACTCAGCAGTCAGGAATCGTCTGAAAACCTATTGGGTAAGTGGGAATAAAGTGCATAGAGACATAACTTCGTTTATGGAAGGCATAAAGGAACTTTTAACTGCTAAGGTTCGGGAACAATTAGTCAGTAATGCATTAAAAATAAATATAATTCTAAAAGCACAGTTTCAAAAGGGGGAGGAAACAAACGAAAGGGCATTTAAGACAAAAAACGTTAGAATCTTTCAAAACGATGATGAAGGTGAAATCTTAAATAATCTGTTTGGAAAAATTTTGAAAGAAAAGTCTGAAAGCCAGGCAAAAGGTTCAGGATGGACGTTGAGTGAGATCCTAGGCATAGAGCTGAGGATAAACAAGTACGTACCTTTGAGAGGATCTTCATTCATTGATTTACCGCAGAAAATTAAAAACACGAAATCGGTAATCAATGTTCAAAATTCCGATGAGTTTTGTTTCAAGTACGCCATTTGGGCTAAGAATATCAGCATTCACGCAGAGCGTGTTTCCCTCTACATTACAGAGGAATTTAGAAAAGGGTACGTCTGGGATTGTATCACATATCCAGCAGACCCAAAGTCTATTTCAAAATTCGAAAAAGTGAACAATATTTCGATTAATGTTTTCGGGTTGGATGAGAAAAATAATGTCTATCCTCTCAAAGTGGTGAACGAGGAACTCGATGACCATCGGGACCTTTTGTTTCTGACCGATGGTGAAAAGAGCCACTACTGTTGGATTAGGTGCTTTGAAAGATTAGTCGCAAAGCAATTAACTAAAAACAAAAGAAGAATCTTTATTTGCAAACGGTGTTTCGCGCACTTCCACGATGAAGTGAGGCTAGGGGGACACAGACGGGACTGTAACATCAATGCTCCCTCGAAAATCGTGCTCCCCACAGATGACGACAAGTGGCTTAAATTCAAAAACATTAACCATACGTTTCGAGTTCCCTTCGTCATCTATGCTGATTTTGAATGTATACTTCCAAAATTTAACAATTGCGAACCTTCAGCAGATCACTCCTATTCGACCAAGGTCGAGAAACACGAAGTTATGAGTTTCAGTTTCGTTATCGTTTCTTCCGGAGGAGACGTTTTCGAACCAGTTCTCTACCGCGGACGTGACGCTACTAAAGTATTTCTTGAAAATATCCGGGAGGAGGCTGAAAGAATTGAAACCCTATATAGATACACGGTTCCGATGACATCCCCCAGCGGCTCTTCATTCTAGGTAAGTGTCCACTGGGCTTCCTCCAACACCTTGTTGCTACCTTTATTATTACCTTTCCTTTTCCTTAAGTATTTATATATATATATATATCATCATCATCATCATCATCAGCCTTTTTCAGTCCACTGACGGACGAAGGTCTCCCCCAGACTCTTCCAGTTTTCCCTGTCAACTGCCTCCCTCCTCCAAGTTTGCCCCAAGAACTTAACAAGCTCTCTGTCCCACCTGTCTTTCGGTCTTCTTTTTGGTCTCTTGATGTCTCTTGGGATCCATTCGATGACACTGGACGTCCAACGCTGGTCATTTCTTCTAGCAATGTGGCCTGCCCACTGCCATTTTAACATCTTCACTCTTCTAATCACGTCACATACTCCCGTCTTCTTTCTTACCCAGTCGTTCCTCTTGCGGTCTCTTCGGGTGATCCCTAACATGCATCTCTCCATGCCCCTCTGTGTTGTTTGCAGGCGCTGTATCATTCTGGCATTCATGGTCCATGTTTCACAACCATATGTCAGAACAGGCAGAACACATTGGTCATACAGTCTCCTTTTTAGGAAGACTGGAATATTTGATTTAAAGATGTTCGCATTCTTGCCAAAAGCACTCCATGCCATCTTCACTCTCCGGTTGATTTCTCCAAGAAGCGAACCATCAGTAGTGATGAGTTGACCTAAGTAAACATAGCTGGTTACTTCTCCAAGTTCTGCTCCGTTGATATGTATCTTCTCAGAATTTGTGAAGGAGTTGTACATAACCTTTGTTTTATTAAGATTCATCTTAGGTCCAGCTTCTCGGCTTGCTTGCTCAAGCTCTTCAGTTCTTCTAAGGAGCTCTTCTGGGCTTCCTGCGAACAGTATGATATCATCTGCAAAGCGCAGGTGACTCCGATATTCTCCATTTACCTTTATGCCTTTTTCCTCCCAGTCTAGCCTTTTGAATACTTCCTCTAGAGCTGCTGTAAATAACTTAGGGGACATAGTATCTCCTTGTCTCACTCCCTTTTCGGCCTTAAAGGCACTCGTCTCTTCATGCAGCTGGACAGATGTTGTCGCATTTTCGTAGATATTCTTGATCAAGGTTATGTACGTTTCTTCTACTCCTTGTTTCTTTAGTGCACGTAACACCGACGAAGTTCGGACAGAGTCGAATGCTTTCTCGTAGTCGATAAAGCACATACATAGAGGTAATTCATACTCGTTGGTCCGACTGATTACCTCTCTCACGACTTGGATGTGGTCCATCGTGCTATACCCACTGCGAAATCCAGCTTGCTCTCTGGGTTGGGCAGCATCAAGATGGTTTTGAAGGCGCATAGTGAGTATTTTGGTGAATATTTTGTAGACTGTTGGGAGTAGGCTGATCGGTCTGTAGTTATTCAAGTCTTCTTTGGAACCTTTCTTGTGCAGAAGGATAATACATGCGTGGTTCCATGTTTCTGGTATCTTTTTCTTCCTCAGACAGGAATTAAAAATCTTAGCGAGAATTGTTTCCGTATGATTCCCCATTGCTTTGAATACTTCCGCTGTGATACCATCAATTCCAGATGCTTTTCCATTCTTCATACTTCTGATTGCGTGTCTCACCTCTTCCGGAAGGATACCTGGGACCTCTTCGGTGGGCATGTTTGCATCATCATTTACTTCATCATTTCCTAGAGGATCCTCATACAGCTTGGTGTAAAATTCTTGTACCCGTTTCAGGATCAGTTTCCTACTATGGGTTATGGAGCCGTCTTCTAGCATCAAGGCCACCAGCTGTCTCTTTCCGATCGCGAGATGTTGCTTCATTTTCTTGTAACTTCTATTGTTTTCTATGGCTTTCTCGATTAGTTCATAATTATATTTTTTCACATCTTCCTTGATGCACTTCCTTATAGTTTTGTTTAGTTCTGCAAAATGGATCATTTCTTTCGGATCATTAGTAATTAACATTTTCCTTCTTTTTTCCATCAGCAGTCTTGTTTTTTCAGTCAACTTTTTCTCTGGCTTTGTTTTAACTGTTCCGCCTATTTCTTCAGCAGTTTCCTTGAGTATCTCTATAAATTGGGATTCAACTTCTTGGTCTTCCAGTGCACTGAATCGATTTTTCAGTTGGAGCTGAAATTCTTCTTTTCGTTCTTTTAGCACCTGCGTGTTGATAATAGACTTAGGCTTCTTCTTTATAAGCTTCTGTCTTTCTAACTTTGAGTTGAATTTTATTCTGCATCTTACCAAGCGATGGTCGCTTCCAGTTTTAAACTGGTTGAGGACGGAACAGTCTTCAGCCAATTGCTTCTTATTTACTAGTATGTAGTCAATTTCGTTTTTGGTACCATTGGGTCCTTTCCAGGTCCATTTTCTATTGGGATTCTTTTTGAAGAAAGTGTTCATTATATATAGACTAGTACATTCAGCAAAGTCTACAAGGCGGTCCCCTCGTTCATTTCTGTCTCCATAGCCCCATTTTCCAACTGCGCTGTCATCTTCCTTTTGTTCTCCTACCTTGGCATTGAAATCACCCATGACCACTTTTAGATGGCAGCTTCCTTTGTCGTGCAGTTCTCCAACTTCTTGGTAAAAATCTTCCACTTCCTCATCCGAGTATGATGACGTTGGCGCATAAACTTGGACTATTTGAAGTTGATATCTTTTATTTATTTGAAGCACTAGTCTAGCTGCCCGCTCGGATGAACTTTCCATTTCCACGATATTATTCTTCAATTTTTTGTTGATGATGAATCCAACACCTCCTGTTCTTCCTGTGTCAGTTCCCCTGTAATAAAAAATATCTCCACTCTTCAACTCCAATAGGCCTTCACCTTTTCTTCTCACCTCACTAAGTCCTAAAATGTCCCACTTGATCTTCTCCAGTTGTTCTTGGAGCTCTTGAAGTTTATCTTCACTGGACAAAGTCCGGCAGTTAAAGGTAGTTAGGTTGAGGTTAAAGGAATTGGGTAAGGATGAGAAAGAGTGGCAGTGGGCGTTTAACCTCCGGGGATTCTTAGCACCCTCTGCCTTCCTGCCTTGTTCCTGACCACTGCCACGGTCAGAGGCAATCCAGCCTCCGGAGAATGAGGGCCGTTTTTTATGGGTGTACATGTCATGGGGGGATTGTGGGCCTTAAAACACCACGCTGGCCCAGAGCGGGTTGGTGAGTACCTCTTTCACTTTGGCCGGAGATATTGCAGAAAGACTTCACAGCATGGTTGAACCTACCGGTGTCCGAGGACACCACTGTTCTTCGCCCTTTAGCCTCCGTTTACACCCTTCCGCCGACTTTGAGGCAGTGAACTGAGGCAGTTGGAAGGGATATATATATATATATATATATATATATATATATATATATATATAATATAGAAGCACAGAAAGGGGTGCGAATCAGTTTGATTAGTCAATCCAAATTTCACGGCACAGAGAGGGAGTTGTTATGGGTTTTAGAGAGGGAGAGGAGTAATCGACCGCCCTTTGGCACCCTCTTTCGAAGCGACTGAAACACGAGCTGCTGCGATATGTGCTCTCTCTCTCTCTCAGCGCTCTCCCCAGAGAGGTATGGGACTTGATCGCCGTCCTCGATATCTCCCGTCTATCTGTTTCTGGCTGTTTTTTCATGACGACCTCTCGCACAAAATGCTCTTGAACCTGCGGACAACTAGCGCGCTTTTATAAATTTTATTAACACAGGGTTTTTTTAAATCGCCATCAGATTATTTCGCTGGAAAGAGAAGGTATATAAGAAAGGAATATAAGAATGCACTCCAATCGGTTATATTTCGAAGTTTAAAATATTATACGATCGAAAATAGCGATGAAATTAAACTTAGCAATTATATTCTCTTAGTCACTTAATGGACTAATGGTTCATCCTTATACTTGACTAACATCACCAGTAGAGGAAAAGTAAGGTTTCTGGGACAAAATCCAAGATGGCGGAGACTAGACAGTGGCGTCACCTTAGAAAACCAGAACTAAGAAAGTGAAAGCATGCAGTACGTTGGAGGGGGGGGGAGGGGGGGGGGGGGTGCCTCGTGTAGACTGCTTTCTATGGTGATAGATGTGGCGAGGGGTGCGCCAAGTATGTCGCGAGTTGTCTGAGGATGGGGGAGGTCAACAGCCTGCGGTGATGGAATGTGAATATCTCACAACCGAAGGAAATAGAAAGCTGAGATGGGGGCACAATTTATTTTTTGAGAAAAAGATTCCTTCGGGCTGGGATCGAACCAGCGACCTTAGGATGTACAGTCCACAGCTCTACCTACTGAGCTACCGAAGGCTCTTATCGAATAAAGAAATAATTAAGATTTATAGAGCTTATTGGTACGTTCTGTTCAGGAGAGTTATGGAAATGAAAGAGTAGCAGACAGGTTTTAACATGTTTATTATACACATTTGTACAAAAGAGAATTACAACATTTCAGGCCTTTTTAATAAAGGACAAAATATCGAAAATTTATCATGCTCCTCCTTAGGATCGTCTTCGCTTTTCCAACAATATACATTTAAGCCACATTTGTAACAAATAGTTACATCAGAAATACCAGCATAAATAAATCCAACGGCAGCCATCTTGTTCACATGGAAAATAAATTTATTTTTTGGAAAACCGTCAAATGTGGAAAGTCTTTGGTTCTCACTTTGAGTGTTCACTCTGTCCAGTAACCACAGTTTAAGTTTATGACAATTGTTCAATGCACAAACGAACTCGCTACCTCTATGCTGAGGTAACATGCAGTGCACGTCCAACGTCGGTAATGTTTTCATAGACGGGCATCCGAAGACTTGTAGATTTATCACTTTGTATCCTAAAATTGACGAAATGAATTTACATTTTTCTAAACCCATAACAAAGACAAGGCGGTAACCCATAGTATACTTCAATAGCATGGTTTTAAAAATTGCATAAGGAACGTCACCGTCCGACAATCTAATTCCGTGATAGTTACGCGTGAGCCAAGCATTTTGTTTTTCAAATTGTAAATCGCTCGGGGGCTGAAAAACCCACGATTGACAGAAATCGCGATCGATGTCGCAAATAGCGAGCTCTCTGACTACGAACTCGTTTCCGCTATCGCGATAGGCTTGAAAATCCACGATACACCTTTTCAGCGGTATAACTTCCATCGTTCAGAGTTTGGTTTACAAGAGTTATTAGCTCCAACGCCAGGGACCTGCTCCGAAGCATACACACACACTTGGTTTGCGAGGTGTTTAAACCCGCGCCAGGGACCAACACACGCAGTTTACGGGAGTTTTAATTCCGCACCAGTGACTGCGTTACATACAGTTTATCAGATATTCACCAATTGAACAGAGCAATGGAAATTCAAGCCTCAAGCGATCGTAGTCGATTTTACTCCCCGCAGGCTTTTCAACGTTATCGACTTTATTAATGCCGATTACGCAAGCGGTGTTCATATACCGTTCGTAAAATGTTTTAACGTTCGCCTGTTCGCTGTTTAAAAATTCCAAAGCCAAACCCACAGGTCTCGCACATAGCAACAATTTATTCCATTCGTCCTCGTTCAAGGTTATAGAGCATCGATCGACTTTAATGAGCACATGTCTTTTTCCAAAGTAATTTGCCAAACTTATGGGGAAACTGGTTGAGATACTAGTTTTCTTACCGGAATTAAAATAACCGGAGATGGGTTCCTTTTGGTTTATGAAATCATGCCAATCTGAATACTTTAGATTAATTGATCCCTTGCCCGAATGAGTTAACTGCACACACACTTCACACGTATAAGCGTCGAAACCGACAGCGACACTTTTAGTTTTGTTAATGTTTAAAAAGTATAAAGTTTCCAGCAGCAATTGCGATGTATCGCACACCTTTCTCTTCTGTCTCGATTTTGGTGGTGAGGCGGCCCGCGTGCCAGATGGTGGCGATGTCGGCGATGGAGTAGTCCGCCTCCGTTTAGGAAGGAGACCCGCTGACTCTACACCCGTAGACTTCTGCATGTTGAATGCTGAGTGCGCTACTTATATGCTGAGTATATATCTCAAGAGGAGGGGGAGGAGGGGGTGAGGGAACGGTTTACGGGAGTTTTAATTCCGCGTCAGTGACTGCGTTACATACAGTTTATCAGATATTCACCAATTCAAGCCTCAAGCGTTCGCAGGTTTTTCAACATTATTAATGCCGACCAAACGTACACTGCTGGGATGGTGCTCACACACGCACTGCTTTAGAAAATCCAGTCGGATTGCGGATATCACAACCGTAACAGTCCTTTTTCATGGGAGGTGGTCCATCAATGCAGATATCTCCTCTGTTATAATGTTCAAAACATGGCATGTACTCTTCTATTTCACTTTCACCTTTGCAGTAATCTGGGTAAATTTCCCGTATTCTATGGATTCCTCGTGGTTCGTAAAGCTTCATAAACTCTAGAGGCAGCCGACGTAACTCTTCCACCGTCATTTTTGCAGCACCTTTTTCGTGAAGGGCGCGTATAGCAGCTCCGACGTTTTGGACCTCCTGTCTCGACATTGGTGGTGAGGCGGTCTGCGTACTGGATGGTGACGATGGGGTAATCTGCCTCCGTTTAGGAAGGAGAACCGCTGACTCTACACCCGAAGACTTCTGCATGTTGAAGGCTGAGTGCGCCAATTATATGCCGAGTATATATCTCAAGAGGAGGGGAGTAGGGAACATTCTGGATAGACCGAACATGGATCTGCATCGATCTTTAGGATTTGGTATTTCAGCCAATGAGATAAGGAATGTGCATTTCGCAATGCGCAATTACTTTTACGCAATCGATGGCATGGGTTCAAACAGGACACGGTTCGGAAGGAGGAGGAGTCTGGAGAAGGACAGTTGAAATCCTTTTTCATGTCGATGAAGGTGCGGCCGGTGAGGTCGGAGAGAAAGGCGCATTTTTCTTCTTCGAACGCGTACAAGGCTGTGGCGTCCTCGATGATCATTTCCAAACATGGAAGCAAGTCGGTGTAGGGGACGATGCCGTTGATGAAGGATGCGGTGTGACATGTCAACGCCTCGTTAATCTTCACCTTCTTGCCTCCAGCGACCCACTTGCTCGGCTTTTGGAAGCTGCACCAAAACACTCTTTCACCGTTCACGTCTACGGCCGCCAACTCCCTCACGCTGCGGCTGCCCTCGGGGTCGGAGCTCCACACCAGGTCTACGACGAGTCTCATCTTGTCGGAGTCTGATTCTCAAATGTTAGGATTTAACCGACGACGAGGCTATTTATCTTGGAGCAGCATCTCTGCGATCGGGGATGACAGCGTCTCCCTTCTCTGGTTCTCTCGAACTCGACGAAGAATAGTTGAGCGACCAGGCAGTCGTTGAGGGGAGGGTCGAGGTGGGAGAATTTGGAAAGGAAATGGTCAAGGGATTTCCCCACGGACTTGTAGAGTGCATAGAGACAACAGAATTCCCCGCAAACGTCCGAATGAAAACTTTGGAGCTGAGAGTGATTTCGAGTGAGAGAGAAAGGTTTTAAAAATTTTATTATCGACCGAACGAGAGGTGGATAACCGTACGAATCGAAATATTCTGCACTAAACCCGCTTAAAACGTGTACTGCGACCCAGTGACTCCCCGGTCGAGTAGAAGGATCTAAATTTATAATGTAAATTCCCGATGATGGTCTTTTCGGTAACCTATCCGAAGGAAAAACTCCGCGAAAGAACGTTCTCGTGCGATGATCCCGTCCGAGTAAAGTTTCTATATCGAACGAGTTCATCACGAAGGCTTATGAGAAACTGGTGATGACGTTTCGATTTTTATCGATTTCCAAAGAAGAATCATATTCCGCATAAACGATGCACGTTACGGTTCTATCGAGAGCTTTTTCGAAGCGAGCATCGATCCTCACGGTACCTTTATCCGTCAAACCTACGTATTCTTCGTTACCGGAACCGTCGGGAGTCAGATCGAATACTAAAACGAAGAAACCGTGTGCGAACATGTCCAAAGTTATTTGATTACCCCTATCGCTGTGATGCACCCCGGTTCCCGAAAACAGAGAATGATATGCGCGGGTCCAACATTTCTGAGTGGTGAAATCCATGGAAAGACCTTGCGCTGGAATTTGAACCCCGTTGACGATGAGAGAGAAATCGGACAAAGAGTAATGAGAAAGTGCGAACGGATTCTTATCTCTCTTTCCTACGAACGCATCGTTATCGACCATGGTAACTACCACAGTATTAGGTAGTTTTCCTATTATAGCGTTATCTATAGAATACGATTGATTACCACTTGCGATGGTAAACGTCTTTACTTCTACTCGCTTGAAAGGGTATCTCGCGTTGGTCTGCTCCAATGCTCTGGAGTGAGCTAACAAAATGGAGGGGTTGATATCGAAATGCTGCACGTCTAGAGTAGCATCGACGATTTTCACCAAAGAAGTGCCCGTTGCCGCATCCATGAGATAGAAACTAGGTCTAGCGAGCAATAATTTAACAGTTACATCGACTCCGTTCAGTAAGAGAAGTGGCTGGTTAAACACGTCAGCGTGAAGTCTTCCGTAGAGCTCCACTACTCTACTGTTTGCGTATCTGCTTTTCCTCGTCACGTAGCCTATATTATTATCATCCATCGCGTTGATGTTTTCACCACCGTCAAGATCCCACCCTTCACAAGCCATTTTAGTGCGACCCGCATCAAACCCGTAAATCAAGAGTTTTTCCAAATAGCTGCGATAGTGATAACAATCTTCCGAAGCCGTGACCAGAGTACCGTTGAGATAGACGTTACATTGTTTGAACAAAGAATGCAGAAGATTATTCACCACACCGGGTTGTACTTTCTCCCCATCCGCGTAATCTGAACCATCAGATTTACAAATCTTAACTTTGAGATGTAAATAAAAACTGTTTAAATCCTTGTACGAATCTCCTGAATCTTTCACCACGAATTCGATGACCGATTGATTGTCCAAAGAAGAGACCGGTTTGTAGGGAATGATACGCTTACCCACGATATTCGTTTGCAAAGGTTGTGGACGGAATAGTTCCAACGAGGAGAGCATGTGCTCCATCTCAGCTATCTAGAAAATATATCCGTATGCGTTTTCGTCTTAACGCGACGTCTTTTTCTCCCCGAATGAGGTTCATCACGTTTAACATTCCTTTTTATCTTGATCAACTTTGGTCTTTTGCTGATGCGTAAACCCGATCCGCTCATCGTTTTAATTTTTTCTTCCGCTTTTCTCTTCAAGTTCGACCCAGCCTCACTCAATCGATTACGTAATATTTCCTTAATCGGTCTTGTGCCCAGATCCGATAAAACTCCCAGACCTGCGCTAGCCGCCTCTTTCCCTACCGCTTTGAGACCGCTGTGTATTAGAGGTTTCGCGAAACGAAAGAGTCCAGCCAGTAAACTTCCCAATCCCCTCCCCCTCTGTACTCGGTAACTAGCACGATAAACAGGGCCGATTTCTCCTCCGCATTGATTGGTGTAATATGCCGCGTACCGGTCTACGTTCCTCGACATCCTGAGCGATAATGATTGCTTTTGAGCTATTGTGAAACTTTTATAAAGTGTAAAACTAACAGAGACGGTGTTGTTCCACCGATGAAGGGGTAAGGCTCGCCGTCTTTTCCGGCGAGTAATATTTCAACGTTCTCGATTTCTCTTTTCTCTACGGGAAAATAGTAAACAGGATTGAAAAAATTGTGACCTTTTTCGTTCGCGCTGACAATTCGCAAACATCTGCTGAGCGAATCACCGACCAATTGAGGCTTGATTAAATCCGTATAAACAAAAATGTATCGCGTGTCGCTACTAGGTGCGATGCTCCGCTTTTTCCTGTATTCCCCTCCTTTGTTGACACCTATCGAATTGTTTGGATTTTCAAATATGACATGGTTTATTTTCACCACCATTTCTCGTAGGCTATCTTTCGCTTCGCTGTTCAACTCTTTTTCATGACTGCCCTGATATATTACTTGCACAAGTGTCATCAACGACCTGTAGGATCCTGGAGGAACAACCTCAAGCAAATCATTCGGTAGTACTTCGACGTGAAAACTTACGAGTTTATCCATAGCTTTTATCACCCTTTCACCGAGATCAATTTCACCCTTTTTCTTCGGTTCTAAAACCGAAGATATTAATTCTGCAGCAGACGCAAAAGTGCCAGGAGGTGCTCTTAGCGGTGAATTATCCGGTATTTCAATTCGCACATTAACAACTTTTTTCAAATCTTCTGATATGTCCATGCACGCGTAGATAAAATCAATGAGTTGCAAAAAAATATCGTCAAAGCGAGCATTAGTATCTTGTATAATCATACCGATGATATACTGCAGCAAAGTTTCGTATTTTCCTGCAGGAGGCGCAATAAGCAATGAATCTGACGGAATTTCAACATGGACGCCTATTAATTTATTCATCTCATTAATCTTCTTCTTTCCTAAAGTCATCCTTTGATTTAATTCAACATTCAGGATTGATTTTAAATCTAAGGCTAAGTCCATTAACTTATCGGATTCATTTTCATCGCATTTTAACAAATTTCTTTTCATATCAGTCGACAGCGATCCTAACATATCTTCTAAAGAACTGTAAGTTCCAGGATGGATCGTAACGGGCGAATCGCCAGGAAATTCAATATTAACTTTATCTTCAGAACAGGCGCTATATTCCTTCAATATATCCATCGCATGTTTTCTCTTCTCAGACGGTAAAGAGTCTATCATATGCTGAATAGATCTATAAGTCCCTGGAGCTATTGTTATAGGTGTGCTATTTGCCATTTCGATATTGACTTGTCGTCTATCCCTAACCACCTCATCCCTATGGATCCTGTTGTCACGAGTCTTTCGATACGAAAATTCAGTCAAACCTACTGTCCATTCACCGCTACTTAAATCCACTCGTTGAGATAGTTTTGTGTAAAAATGAGCTATCGTATTATCCTTGAAATACTCTTGAGAGCTATCGCTAAGGAGAGTGAGATAGAACTCGCTCATTTCAAACGTTTTACCATCGATGCTTTTATCCAAGAATTAAACGAATCGGGATAACCTTTCCACTTGATAAAATACTCCAGACTGCGACCTTTTCTTCTACGCCTCAATATTTTATCGATTTTGAATTCCGTGGCGCTGGATATGATCGTTTTACTTAGTTCAGGTTCGTAAAAATAACCTTCGATTGGTTCTCCATCCATATCTTCCAATTTGTAGGTGGAAACCTCATTCCCGGGAATTACCGTTGTAATTTTAAACGCCTCGGTGGTATAATTTGGAGTATATCCCTTAGCAAACGGCATTCTCTCTTTGCTGATTCTGACGTAATCTCCCACCTTAAACCTCGACTTTCTACTTTTCCCCCTCACTTTGGCCAATAACCTTTTTGCCACCTCGAATGCATTGGAAGCATCAACTTGTGATGGTGCCAAGCCTATAGAAGAATGAATCGATTGATTATATCCCTCCATTAATTTTGGTAAAACGTCTACATAATTGTAAGTGTTAAACTTTGTGAAATATTTATACATTTTAGTCTTTAGTGTTCTGTTAAATCTCTCGACGATCGAGGCTTTAACGTCTGGATTGTGCGTGTAATAAAATTTGATTTTCTTCTTGGCGAGAAAATCTCGAACCTTTTTATTAACAAATTCTGTCCCCTTATCGCTCTGTAACTTAAGTGGGGTTCTTCCGCTATTCCCGAAGATCGATTCGAATGCACTTACAATCTCTTCACCCGTTTTAGTCTTTAATGGAACTGCCCACGCGTATTTGGAAAACAAATCGATCACCGTTAAAATGTATCCGAAACCTTTGTTAAATTTTTTCAAATTACGCATATCGTTCAAATCTGACTGCCATGTTTCGTCAATGTATGAAACGTCATAATAATTCCGTTGAAATTTTTTACGTAGTGGCCTATGCAGCGTGTATGCATCTTGAGCATCTAACCAATTTTGAACGATTTTCTTCGACACCTTTTTATCCGCGGCATTCCGCAATTTTTCTGCTGTGGAAAAACTTGCTGGATTCGCGGGGTCGTAATAAATCCGTTCTAGAGTTACGTCATTGGAGTCCATGGAATTTTTAGTTTTGGGACCCGTGCCGATCGTCTTGGTATTTCTCGTCCTCCTTTTGGCGTCGTTTCCTGAGCTAACACGTTCGCGCGATCTAATCTTTCCATTAAGTTTTGCCATCGTTTATCCATACGCTGTTGATCCAATTTAAGACGTTTCGTAATGTCCTGCAGCTTCGGTGTCGATGGTGATCTTTTAACTGCAGGCGTTCTCTCTCTTCTTTCCTTCACGGTCTCACTTCTTTCTTTCACGATTGGAATACTAATGGGTTTCTTCTTCTCCGCCACGACGTTTAAATACGTATCTAACGCACGCTTGTATAGATGCCACTTGTCTACATCGTTCAAATCCCTCGTGTTTAATATTTTACGCATCTCATCGTCTAATTTCGACATTCGAACATTTGATTGTTCTCTATCGAAGATCTCGGGTCGAACTAGAAGCATCTTCCTCAAACTCATTTTATCAGACTTCCTATTACCCCGCTAAGAATCGATCCTAATAACATAGGAAGGAATCCTCCTTTTTGAATCAATAGTTTTCTCTTCTGTTTTAGGGATTTATTTTTAACGCAAAGTGTTCTCAATATCTTACAATGCTTACCGAGTTTCTTCTTCAAAGCAGGATTTATTCTATGGTGTCCGTTCAACGTATTCAAGCAACATTCGCACAAAGCCTTAATTAGATCGTCGTCAGATGCTTTTATAATCGCGTTACGTAACTTAGGTTTGGCCACCTTCAATGCATGTAGCAAATGTTTGTTAGATCTCAACCTTTTCATCCTCGATCAGATGTGAAGGAGAATAAATGATCGGTATCTCGTCAGGAAATATTCGCGTTCGAAAACGAAATCTATCATCCGTCTCTTGAGAAAGGTCCAACACCAAATAACCGTAAGGTTCACAAGTCGCTTCCTTATATACCCTTACCAACTCGCTCGAATTCTCCGGATACACCTGTCTTGCCAAATGGCCGAATTGAAGTTTATCGCGAGGATTTCTGAATGCTACGATGTACTTTGCGTTCAACGAAATATTTCTCGATTGAGGACTCTGATAGAAGACGTTTTGCGTTATGAGAATAACCGAGATATCAAAATGATGGGAACCTTTCGTGAATAATTCGCTCACTTGTTTATTATATGCTTCATGCATCAAATCATCGATGATGTACAGAGTACTCGGATTATAGAAAGACGGAATATGATTTTCGAATTCGATACCTTTCAAGCGAGGTTCACTACCAGGACTGCAGCACCACACTATGCGCCGAATTTCGCCTTCGACTAAACTGGACAAATTTTCTAAAAACTTTAAAACGAAAGTTGTTTTTCCAGAACAACTCGGACCGGCACAAATACAGGTGAATGGATGTTTCCACCTCAGAGGCATAACCAACACTGATTAACTTGATGGTGTACCTAATGTTTTATCCAGGTTCCCCTTCGGAGTCAAAGGCTTCTTCCCAGGTTCTTTTTAAATTTTGAATTTTGTGGTGCCCCCATGCCAGAGTGTTTACCCCATCGTCACGCACGTAGCGCTTGTCATCTTCAGCACTAAGTGCTACCTTGTTCGTCTCCACAGTATGTACCTCATGCTTTTTTGATCGAATCGTGCTCATTTTTCTATATTCCGTAGAATTATTGCGCAAGCAAGTCTCGTAGTCTTCAAATGTCAGTCCTTTGGCTATTACGGCTTTAGTTACGCCTTTAGCCTTTTTTATATCCTTCTGTCCTTTGATTTTATAGGAGTACAGTTTGCTACGTAATCCTATAAAATGCGTCATGATTTGTCCGTTACATTCGTCTTTCATCTTCCCTATCACCTTTTTATTAACGTCCGAAAAGCATGGGTGACACTTTGGATAGATGGATGTGTCGTACAAGTCCAGGTCCGTCAACATATCGTCGTAAAAGTCATCCGTCTTTATTTCATAAATAAAACTGTCCGTGTCCATATAAGCGAGTTTTAACCTTTCTCCATACTTGGGTTTCATCCTCCGATAGTGAAAGTCGTACATTAACGTTTTACTAAGATCCAAAACACACAACCCAATATAAATAGGCTTGTTCATTTTGATGGTGGATTTGCGTAAGTGAACCATCACTAAATTTTCATTAATGATCGTTTGGTCGATGAAAGTGGATTTTGAAATTAGTTTATCCAACCTCTTTTCGTTGGAAACCAATTCCAAATTTATCCTCTTCCGAACGTTTTCCATAGTCTTACCAAAAACCGCGTTATTCATTAATTTATAAAAATCTTTTTCAAACTCGTTGGTGGCAATTTTCCTACGTTCCGTGTTTAAATCAATGTACGACTTCAACCACGGAGATTGATCAAACTCGATTACGCGGTGAATGGTCTTATGTCTTAGTCCAAAGGCGAGAGCCTGTTTCAAATTTACGTAATGGATGACGTATTTCGTCTTATCGTCGAGAGTCGTCAACAGTTTCCTATGCTTACCGCCAGGAGGTTTTCTGTTTTCGGGGCATAATGGTAGATCATTATGTTCGTTGTGGAGCTCTATCGGATATTCTAAATCAACTTCCAAAATATATCCCTTTGGATGATCCTCAGGTATTGCTGATACGTTAAGATTTTGAATTTCGTTAGAGCTAAGCCAGCGGAATCCGCTATGGGGTAGATGATTACTCATCGCCCATCCATAGAGATTATTCGCGTCCACGTACATGATATAGCGAGACTCCTCGTCAGGATTATAAGTGTCCAAATACTTATTATTAGCCTCGCTATATCTTTTTGAACATTGACTTATACCACCACGAATACCACGCTCTACCATTAATATCATGTCATAGTCGGTCAAGAGCTCCAAGTTTATTTGAGTAAACTTGAGCATAGCGTCAAAGGTCAGTCCAGGAGCGGTATAGTACCAAGCAGGGTCTAAATAGTAAGCATTGATACATACGTCCCTGAAATTCTCGAAAACGTCTGCTAAAAGTAGAACGTCAGTCTTTAAATATAAATCACTATAGTCTCCTAAAGTTTTACAATTAAACTCGCTCCATATTTGTTTAGCGTATTCATATTCGGCGTCGCTAATATTGTCTTGTGTCAAGCTACTGTAAAAGTTCTCCTTCGGAGGTAAACACTCATCGTTCAATTTCTCCCAGCAGTCTAAAAATTCATACGGAAACACACCCTTGCGTGTGACTAAATCAAACTTGTCTCCAAATATATTTTTGATGTGTCGAAACTTGTCTTGCGGAAGATTTGCGACCAATTTAGAGAGAGAAGAAGCCATGAATCTGAAAGTGTCTAGAAACCGTACCGTACACCTCTCACTCACCGTCTTGGAGAAAGAAATGTACTTCTCCTCCGAATTGGGTATACAATGAATACGTCTATCATCATACCCCAATTCTCTAACGATGAAGTGAGAGTCGTAACCGGATAAATTGTGTATAAATACCGGTACGAAATTTGGCATTTTAAAATTTAGATTACATCCGGAGTGAGCCGGACCTCTATACGAGCCTGTGAGGTGGCAATGATCCCTTACCCTTTCAATCTCTAATTCTTCCCCACAGATGTGACAAGTATCTGCCGTTTTGAATGCCTCTTCTTGCTCCGGGGTTAGGGATGTCATCGGAACCGTGTATCTATATAGGGTTTCAATTCTTTCAGCCTCCTCCCGGATATTTTCAAGAAATACTTTAGTAGCGTCACGTCCGCGGTAGAGAACTGGTTCGAAAACGTCTCCTCCGGAAGAAACGATAACGAAACTGAAACTCATAACTTCGTGTTTCTCGACCTTGGTCGAATAGGAGTGATCTGCTGAAGGTTCGCAATTGTTAAATTTTGGAAGTATACATTCAAAATCAGCATAGATGACGAAGGGAACTCGAAACGTATGGTTAATGTTTTTGAATTTAAGCCACTTGTCGTCATCTGTGGGGAGCACGATTTTCGAGGGAGCATTGATGTTACAGTCCCGTCTGTGTCCCCCTAGCCTCACTTCATCGTGGAAGTGCGCGAAACACCGTTTGCAAATAAAGATTCTTCTTTTGTTTTTAGTTAATTGCTTTGCGACTAATCTTTCAAAGCACCTAATCCAACAGTAGTGGCTCTTTTCACCATCGGTCAGAAACAAAAGGTCCCGATGGTCATCGAGTTCCTCGTTCACCACTTTGAGAGGATAGACATTATTTTTCTCATCCAACCCGAAAACATTAATCGAAATATTGTTCACTTTTTCGAATTTTGAAATAGACTTTGGGTCTGCTGGATATGTGATACAATCCCAGACGTACCCTTTTCTAAATTCCTCTGTAATGTAGAGGGAAACACGCTCTGCGTGAATGCTGATATTCTTAGCCCAAATGGCGTACTTGAAACAAAACTCATCGGAATTTTGAACATTGATTACCGATTTCGTGTTTTTAATTTTCTGCGGTAAATCAATGAATGAAGATCCTCTCAAAGGTACGTACTTGTTTATCCTCAGCTCTATGCCTAGGATCTCACTCAACGTCCATCCTGAACCTTTTGCCTGGCTTTCAGACTTTTCTTTCAAAATTTTTCCAAACAGATTATTTAAGATTTCACCTTCATCATCGTTTTGAAAGATTCTAACGTTTTTTGTCTTAAATGCCCTTTCGTTTGTTTCCTCCCCCTTTTGAAACTGTGCTTTTAGAATTATATTTATTTTTAATGCATTACTGACTAATTGTTCCCGAACCTTAGCAGTTAAAAGTTCCTTTATGCCTTCCATAAACGAAGTTATGTCTCTATGCACTTTATTCCCACTTACCCAATAGGTTTTCAGACGATTCCTGACTGCTGAGTCGATCTCAACAATCTTTTGTCCTCCACCCCTTTGGATGAGGTGTCTGAGATGCACATCGCTTCTCTCATGCGCGATTCGGTAACGCGAGTCAAAATAAGTGCAGCACACTTCGCAGAGGGATTCCATGATGTTAATTCTGTAGCAGCAATCGATTAAATGAGAAAAATACAATTCTCGTTACAACTTATATAGACATATTTCTGCGCAGGTATCATAAGGATAGCTCATCGCTTAATTATGAATAGGAAATGTACTTTCATATGTTTAACGAAAAGCTATGCTTACCAAATTCACTTTCTATTTCTATCGGAAGTGTATTCCATTTCAATCACCCATGACGCATCTTTTAATCTTCGTTTTATGCTTCGAGGGAGTCTCAAGATTTCTACTTTGGCGTAAACATCCTTTTCGATATCCTCGTCTAATTTCTTTGACTCTATTAAACTCCTTACTATCAATCTTTCACAGATATCTTTTAAAGTCCTTGGTGTCTGTGCTATTAATTTTCCTTGGTCGAGAGTATCATCGAGAGTATCATATGAAATGACCTTCACATGTGTCTCACAAATTACCTCCACATATTTTTCATTAGGGTGATAACGAATAGTGGTATACATTATGGAGTACTTAAAATTAGAAAAGTATTTTATTCTAACGTTATAAGATATAATATATAATGTAACTCACTGTGAGTCATCTACATATTTTTATTTGTAAGTTTTGCTTAAATTTTTTTTATTACTCGATCTTTGAAGTTTTAATTCATTTCATCGGTTAGAGCGTTAATAGATTCATATATATTTACTAAACGTTCCATTTACGTATCTCTTCAAATAAGCGAGTTATGATGTAAAATTCTCGAAAATTCAAGATCTTCAAAATTACCCCTGAAAGATATGCCACCAGAAGATGTTAACCCCTGAAAGTTATACAACCCGTAAAACTTACCCCGAAACCCTTCCTATCCTTATACTAAATCTTAACCCTCTAACTTAAAAAATAAGGAAGTTATGGAATTTTCAAAATTTTCACCCTTATATGTACGCAACCCACATAACACTCATTCTTTTACTCAGTTCTCTCATATCGTAGATACCCATGATTGACTAGCAATAATGTTTGAAACCTGTTAAGCTCCTCCATTTCGTTTGAATTGTTTTTGGTGAGGCTTTATATTTAAATAAACCTTCCTACTATTCTTAAAGAGGGGAGATATTTGGAATCGGTAAATTTTAGCACTCGGGTACTCTTTTCAATATGCTAATTTAACCTGTAAATATAAAATTTTTATGATATATTTTAAGATGTTGCGTATGTAACAATAATTACCTCAACTTCAGGATGATGGCAATCTTCACGCAGTTATCTTCCGATATTCTTTTTCTGGTTCTTCTGAGATTCCTCGACTGGATGTTACGCATCGACTCCGTTGCTATACTCGATGAGTGGTAATGAACGCTAGAACCCATCAATATATATACTCTATCCCCCACCCCCCTACTTCATACACTTGTATTTAGCAGTGTACTTAAAAGAAGTGTAAGACCTTAAGATGGTGAAAGGAGTTTTGGCATATAGAAGCGGAAATAATGATAGGTGTTCCACTTAAAGGTTAATAGTGAAAGGGTTAGATTTCCTGGATACGCCTAGAAGCCTTTCACTTCCCCCAGAATTTCCTGCAAATAGAATAGCGTATAAATACCTAACGCTCTAACCTCAAAGTTATCAGTACACCTTTGGAATTACTGCATTACTCTCCTCCTGCTGCAAGTCTACTCCAAGTCTACGAAGCTGTCATAATATCCATCTAAATTAAAAACGGTAAGTATGAATTAACTTTTACAAACACTAACTCACTCAAAAAAATTAAAACTACGTATTTTATTTAATGAATCAATCTTCTTTCACCTAGTAGTTAGTTCACCTCTGCATCTCTCAGACCGATATCACCGTTTACTTCTCGAGCGTTCGTTCTCCGCCTTCATCTCTTCCCAGTAAGCATACCATATTATATTCTTGTTGCTTATAAAACCAAAAGGTTACTAAAATTAACAGAAGTAATAAGTTTCTCATATTATTTGATGTAGATGAATTCTCTGAGGGAGAAGTACAGCAACCTGCAAGAGTACATCCCATATGTTAAGACGAAGGACTTGAAAGAGGAGCATACATATAAGATTAATAGCCTGAAAAAAACCGTGACGATGTATGGTCCGGCGGTATCCGCGGAAATAAGTGATTGGGATGTGCCTTCTTGGAGGGGAATGATATTTCTCCCAAGGAAATATTGTAATATTACAGAGGCTGAGGTGGAGGAATATAACAAGTGTCCGCTGGAGAAAAAGTTTCATGTAATAAAAAAATGTGGGACACTTATAGTGGAAATAAATAAATAAAAATGTATAAAAAAGTAATGTACTATTTACTACTTCACCACCATCTTATTTTCCATTAAATATAACAGTAATGGAAGCAAAAGTTCTGAAGTTGAATGCTGCAGCCTGTTTACCTGAGGGGAGCTATGGTTCGCCAGCCGGATACGACCTGAGAAGTATTGAAAATTGTATGATAAAGAAAAGAAGTAGTGTATTAATAAGAACTGGTATTGCAATTGAAATGCCGGAAGGTGTGTATGGAAGATTGGGCTCAAAGTCAAGCTTGGCTGTGAACCATGGTATTGAGGTGGGGGCGGGTGTTATTGACCCCGATTATAAGGGTGAAATTAAGGTATTGCTATTCAATCATAGTGATACCGATTTCGAAGTATGCATAGGGAGGAAAGTATGCCAAATTATTTTTGAAAAATTTTTGAGTAAGATTATATTCACAGAAACAAATACAATTCAAAGTACTGAGAGAGGAGAAAACGCATTTGGAAGTTCTGGAGAATACTAAAAATAAACTTGCTAAAACTTGATCGACGTTTTCTCATTTCAAATAACACCCTTACCCCTTATTTTCTCAAATTAATTTTAATATCCATCAAAATGAATTGGCTTTCAAAACAGTTTTATTGAGATATGCCTCAGGATACCGCCTAGTCTTTGTTATGAGTTTAGAAAAATGTAAATTCATCTCATCGATTTTAGGATGCATTGAACAATACGTTAATATTCAAAGCGAGCAACACAGACTTTTTACATTTGATGGTTTTCCAAAAAATTATTTTCAATATTTGCAAGATGGTTGCCTTTGGATTTATTTATGCTGGATTTTCAGATGTTACTATTTGCTGCAAATGTGGCGTAAATGTATATTGTTGGGAAAACGAAGATGATCCTAAGGAAGAGGATGATAAATTTTCAATGTCTTGCTCATTAATAAAAAGAACTGAAATGTCATAATATTCTTTGGAAAATAAAACTGTTCAAACTTGTCCGCTATTCTTTTATTTCAACATCTCGCATCAGCAAACCAATAAAATATATTTATTCAATACGAACCTTCGGTAGCTCAGTAGGTAGAGCTGTGGACTGTACATCCTAAGGTCGCTGGTTCGATCCCAGCCCGAAGGAATCTTTTTCTCAAAAAATAAATTGTGCCCCCATCTCAGCTTTCTATTTCCTTCGGTTGTGAGATATTCACATTCCATCACCGCAGGCTGTTGACCTCCCCCATCCTCAGACAACTCGCGACATACTTGGCGCACCCCTCGCCACATCTATCACCATAGAAAGCAGTCTACACGAGGCACCCCCCCCCCCCCCCCCCCCCCCCCCCTCCAACGTACTGCATGCTTTCACTTTCTTAGTTCTGGTTTTCTAAGGTGACGCCACTGTCTAGTCTCCGCCATCTTGGATTTTGTCCCAGAAACCTTACTTTTCCTCTACTGGTGATGTTAGTCAAGTATAAGGATGAACCATTAGTCCATTAAGTGACTAAGAGAATATAATTGCTAAGTTTAATTTCATCGCTATTTTCGATCGTATAATATTTTAAACTTCGAAATATAACCGATTGGAGTGCATTCTTATATTCCTTTCTTATATACCTTCTCTTTCCAGCGAAATAATCTGATGGCGATTTAAAAAAACCCTGTGTTAATAAAATTTATAAAAGCGCGCTAGTTGTCCGCAGGTTCAAGAGCATTTTGTGCGAGAGGTCGTCATGAAAAAACAGCCAGAAACAGATAGACGGGAGATATCGAGGACGGCGATCAAGTCCCATACCTCTCTGGGGAGAGCGCTGAGAGAGAGAGAGAGCACATATCGCAGCAGCTCGTGTTTCAGTCGCTTCGAAAGAGGGTGCCAAAGGGCGGTCGATTACTCCTCTCCCTCTCTAAAACCCATAACAACTCCCTCTCTGTGCCGTGAAATTTGGATTGACTAATCAAACTGATTCGCACCCCTTTCTGTGCTTCTATATTATATATATATATATATATATATATATATATATATCCCTTCCAACTGCCTCAGTTCACTGCCTCAAAGTCGGCGGAAGGGTGTAAACGGAGGCTAAAGGGCGAAGAACAGTGGTGTCCTCGGACACCGGTAGGTTCAACCATGCTGTGAAGTCTTTCTGCAATATCTCCGGCCAAAGTGAAAGAGGTACTCACCAACCCGCTCTGGGCCAGCGTGGTGTTTTAAGGCCCACAATCCCCCCATGACATGTACACCCATAAAAAACGGCCCTCATTCTCCGGAGGCTGGATTGCCTCTGACCGTGGCAGTGGTCAGGAACAAGGCAGGAAGGCAGAGGGTGCTAAGAATCCCCGGAGGTTAAACGCCCACTGCCACTCTTTCTCATCCTTACCCAATTCCTTTAACCTCAACCTAACTACCTTTAACTGCCGGACTTTGTCCAGTGAAGATAAACTTCAAGAGCTCCAAGAACAACTGGAGAAGATCAAGTGGGACATTTTAGGACTTAGTGAGGTGAGAAGAAAAGGTGAAGGCCTATTGGAGTTGAAGAGTGGAGATATTTTTTATTACAGGGGAACTGACACAGGAAGAACAGGAGGTGTTGGATTCATCATCAACAAAAAATTGAAGAATAATATCGTGGAAATGGAAAGTTCATCCGAGCGGGCAGCTAGACTAGTGCTTCAAATAAATAAAAGATATCAACTTCAAATAGTCCAAGTTTATGCGCCAACGTCATCATACTCGGATGAGGAAGTGGAAGATTTTTACCAAGAAGTTGGAGAACTGCACGACAAAGGAAGCTGCCATCTAAAAGTGGTCATGGGTGATTTCAATGCCAAGGTAGGAGAACAAAAGGAAGATGACAGCGCAGTTGGAAAATGGGGCTATGGAGACAGAAATGAACGAGGGGACCGCCTTGTAGACTTTGCTGAATGTACTAGTCTATATATAATGAACACTTTCTTCAAAAAGAATCCCAATAGAAAATGGACCTGGAAAGGACCCAATGGTACCAAAAACGAAATTGACTACATACTAGTAAATAAGAAGCAATTGGCTGAAGACTGTTCCGTCCTCAACCAGTTTAAAACTGGAAGCGACCATCGCTTGGTAAGATGCAGAATAAAATTCAACTCAAAGTTAGAAAGACAGAAGCTTATAAAGAAGAAGCCTAAGTCTATTATCAACACGCAGGTGCTAAAAGAACGAAAAGAAGAATTTCAGCTCCAACTGAAAAATCGATTCAGTGCACTGGAAGACCAAGAAGTTGAATCCCAATTTATAGAGATACTCAAGGAAACTGCTGAAGAAATAGGCGGAACAGTTAAAACAAAGCCAGAGAAAAAGTTGACTGAAAAAACAAGACTGCTGATGGAAAAAAGAAGGAAAATGTTAATTACTAATGATCCGAAAGAAATGATCCATTTTGCAGAACTAAACAAAACTATAAGGAAGTGCATCAAGGAAGATGTGAAAAAATATAATTATGAACTAATCGAGAAAGCCATAGAAAACAATAGAAGTTACAAGAAAATGAAGCAACATCTCGCGATCGGAAAGAGACAGCTGGTGGCCTTGATGCTAGAAGACGGCTCCATAACCCATAGTAGGAAACTGATCCTGAAACGGGTACAAGAATTTTACACCAAGCTGTATGAGGATCCTCTAGGAAATGATGAAGTAAATGATGATGCAAACATGCCCACCGAAGAGGTCCCAGGTATCCTTCCGGAAGAGGTGAGACACGCAATCAGAAGTATGAAGAATGGAAAAGCATCTGGAATTGATGGTATCACAGCGGAAGTATTCAAAGCAATGGGGAATCATACGGAAACAATTCTCGCTAAGATTTTTAATTCCTGTCTGAGGAAGAAAAAGATACCAGAAACATGGAACCACGCATGTATTATCCTTCTGCACAAGAAAGGTTCCAAAGAAGACTTGAATAACTACAGACCGATCAGCCTACTCCCAACAGTCTACAAAATATTCACCAAAATACTCACTATGCGCCTTCAAAACCATCTTGATGCTGCCCAACCCAGAGAGCAAGCTGGATTTCGCAGTGGGTATAGCACGATGGACCACATCCAAGTCGTGAGAGAGGTAATCAGTCGGACCAACGAGTATGAATTACCTCTATGTATGTGCTTTATCGACTACGAGAAAGCATTCGACTCTGTCCGAACTTCGTCGGTGTTACGTGCACTAAAGAAACAAGGAGTAGAAGAAACGTACATAACCTTGATCAAGAATATCTACGAAAATGCGACAACATCTGTCCAGCTGCATGAAGAGACGAGTGCCTTTAAGGCCGAAAAGGGAGTGAGACAAGGAGATACTATGTCCCCTAAGTTATTTACAGCAGCTCTAGAGGAAGTATTCAAAAGGCTAGACTGGGAGGAAAAAGGCATAAAGGTAAATGGAGAATATCGGAGTCACCTGCGCTTTGCAGATGATATCATACTGTTCGCAGGAAGCCCAGAAGAGCTCCTTAGAAGAACTGAAGAGCTTGAGCAAGCAAGCCGAGAAGCTGGACCTAAGATGAATCTTAATAAAACAAAGGTTATGTACAACTCCTTCACAAATTCTGAGAAGATACATATCAACGGAGCAGAACTTGGAGAAGTAACCAGCTATGTTTACTTAGGTCAACTCATCACTACTGATGGTTCGCTTCTTGGAGAAATCAACCGGAGAGTGAAGATGGCATGGAGTGCTTTTGGCAAGAATGCGAACATCTTTAAATCAAATATTCCAGTCTTCCTAAAAAGGAGACTGTATGACCAATGTGTTCTGCCTGTTCTGACATATGGTTGTGAAACATGGACCATGAATGCCAGAATGATACAGCGCCTGCAAACAACACAGAGGGGCATGGAGAGATGCATGTTAGGGATCACCCGAAGAGACCGCAAGAGGAACGACTGGGTAAGAAAGAAGACGGGAGTATGTGACGTGATTAGAAGAGTGAAGATGTTAAAATGGCAGTGGGCAGGCCACATTGCTAGAAGAAATGACCAGCGTTGGACGTCCAGTGTCATCGAATGGATCCCAAGAGACATCAAGAGACCAAAAAGAAGACCGAAAGACAGGTGGGACAGAGAGCTTGTTAAGTTCTTGGGGCAAACTTGGAGGAGGGAGGCAGTTGACAGGGAAAACTGGAAGAGTCTGGGGGAGACCTTCGTCCGTCAGTGGACTGAAAAAGGCTGATGATGATGATGATGATGATATATATATATATATAAATACTTAAGGAAAAGGAAAGGTAATAATAAAGGTAGCAACAAGGTGTTGGAGGAAGCCCAGTGGACACTTACCTAGAATGAAGAGCCGCTGGGGGTGCTGAGCACCCCCAGCGGCTCTTCATTCTAGGTAAGTGTCCACTGGGCTTCCTCCAACACCTTGTTGCTACCTTATATATATATATATATATATATATATATATATATATATAGGAGTATATGGAGAACCAAGTTTAACGTTTAACCTAGAATAATCACGGATCTGTCAACGGACAGACTACCTATGATGATATGATATTGATATATATATATATATATATATAATATATATCCCTTTTTCCCTTATCTTAAAATTCTCTTTCTCCTCTCCCCGCTGCCTATGTCTTCTTTAAGATTTTTCTATTTTTCCAGCGCAAATTTGTCGCGTTGTTGTAAATGAAAAAATATTTAAAACAGCAACATTCACATGAAATCACCTACTTTCATGGAATAATTCGTTTTCTAGGCGTAAATAATTTTTCTACATATTTAAAGATTTATAATGTGATTCATTCGGCGTATTTCGTCATAATTTTCTTATAATTTAATGAGCTTGGATTAAAATCTCCTTTGAAATTTGCCCATCTTCCATGAATTGATTTCCTTCTATTTTTTAGCCAATAATTAAATTAGAGAGTAAAAGAGACACGTAAAAAAGCTGCTTTAGCAAATTAGCCATGGGATAAACATCGTTGTAGTTTAACGCAATTAAGTTCTTCCATCTCCTTAGATGCTGATCTTCCGCCGCTGCCATAGCATTATCAAATATGGATTGAGGCCTGATATCAAAGTATAAAATGTGCTCGTCAAATTATAGCGAAAATTGCCAAATATTTGCTCATTTTTCTCCGAACACGTTCATTTATGCACTTTTATTATTCGTTCCGAACTATTCTTGCGAAAGTTACGGAGAAAGTGCCGTTTATTTATTCACTCACGCAATAATATATCGAAAATATTAACACCTCAAAAGCTTTGTTATAAATTTCGGACAGCATCAAAAGGTAAGAAATAAAACGCAAAAAATGAGCCTTTTTTACCATAAAATTATGTCTGTATCACTTTCGATTTAATTCACTTTCAAATAAATTTTCAATTAAGTTCCAATGAAACTTCTGAAGGACCATGGATTAAAGTTTGTTTTAAAAAATTTTTAGAAAACAAAGAGGTACAGAGAGACCTTTCTATACCCTAGAGGTCTAGAGCTTTTGAAGAAAAACGTAAATTAAACAGTTCGATTGCTCTCAATCATTTATTAACTTTGCAGAGTAATTGCATGCATCCGCGCGTCACAACGGTACGGTGGTAGATCCGGAATAAGCGAGAATCTGAAAATTGGCAGATTCATAAATGCATATACGTATAAGTCAAAGCATCCGGAAAATCTGTATTCCTTGAAATGTGGAATGGGTTTGAAATAATTAATTTTTTAAATAATAATTTTCCCATTGCATATACATTGCGTTGCCATTTACATCCATAACATGGCTCCATTAAATTGCCTAGGATTAAAATACGAAATTGAGACGGACAGTTGTACAGTCGATAGAACGATGTCGGTATAATTTCCTCAAAAATGGAATCCGAATCCTTGACGTATTAGCTTAAAAATTCGTTTAACTCCAGAAAAAATGGCAACTTTTCTAAACTTTAACAATAATAAATTCTGATACCAATGCTTTTATAATGACGTGGCGCCTTTAAATAGGAAATGAGAGCGGTAGGAAAGAATAAGAGACATAGTAGAGAGAATTAAAAAATCGTATTTTACGTGAAATGAAAAAAAAACGAAAATAAAGATAGAAAACCATTATCATTGTGATTTTATAAGATGATTCGATTGCTTTAACATCGAAAATTAAAATAAGGTTCTTTTCGTTTTATTTCTTAAGGAATAACAATTAATTAAATAAATTTTCTTTGTTTAGCTAGAATCGTTTTGCGTTATTCTTTTCTTTATTTCAAGGAAGTAATATTTGTTTGGCAAAACTCGATATTTTCCAGTACGACTTGCATTTTCAATTGCAATCAACAAAGCTCAGAGAGAAAAAACTTAGCCATGTTGGTGTGCATCTGAAAGATCCTGTACACATAAATTATATAAATGGCCAACTTTATGTTGGAGATTCCCATGTCAGCCATCCAAATCGAATTCACTCTGCTGTCGGTACGGCTCCAACTAACAAAACAAGAAATTTTGTCTGCCGAGAAGCATTGCTATGATTGAAAGTTTTGCTTAAACATATATAAATCCATAAGCGCCACTACGGATTGCCACTTAGATAATATTAAAGCCATAGGAAAAATCCTGCTAATCCGATAGCAATGTCGATAATAATCACGCAGAGGGAAAGGAGGGAGGGAGGGAGAGAAAGAGAGAGAGAGAGAGATAGAGAGATTAGAGGCTGATGTGTGCGTACAAGTAATCACTAGCAGCTGTCGAAAGGCTGATTTAAGGTAAAAACTTTGATATTTTTATCTGAAGGATTTGTGTGCAAATTTTGGTGGCGAACAGAGGCAGTGCTTGCTTGGCTGTGCTTCCCTCTCTGTTTATTTTTTGACCTCTCCGCTCATCAATTTTCTTCAGAGTTTTTAGTGTGCACGTTACACTTATCTTAAGTTTCTCCGTAAGGAAACTAACCTCATCATGAGTTCACTTTGGTAGGTACCTTCGGTTATTACCCTGGAACACTAAAGTGTTAAAAACACTCGATGGATACATAAGCAAGAGTGCCATTTACTGTTAATGTGTATTTGCCTCTCGTAGAATCTTTTTGAAACATCTGTCGTAAAACAGGTTCTAAGGGATGAATTTTTTAAATTTTATGGTTTTATTCGCCCAGCTACGAAAGTTATCCGAAAAATTCTTACATGCTTAAAAAATAATTTTCATAGATTGGCAGAAAAATATTCGTATGTTTTAAAAGAGTATAAAATACCGTACACGGTGATTCGCTATACTATATTAAATATTCAACACCTACAACTAATTGCATTTGAAATTTATAGTTAAGGAAAATTACTTGGAAGTTTACTCCAAATTAATCATTCATAAAGAAAAAACTTTAAAAGAAATATTATATATAAAATTGAGTCATTGATTTTTTAATTTAAAAAATACAATTTTATTAGTTAATGTCAAAAGAGTCTTTGCAACTAAGCTGTTATTTATCTGAAGTAGATAAATTTAAAAAATCTATTTTTAATCTTGACATATGCCCTTTTCCTTACAGGAAATTTGATATAATATGGAAACATAAAACATGTTTATACCACATGGAATGTCATTTATATTGCATTGATATTTTTAAATTTATGATTAACCTTGCTGCCAAAATTTTACTTCCACAATGGACAAAAAAGAGTTTATTTTATTTTCAAGCAAACTAGTCTCTCCTTTCCACGAATTATAACAGGCTCATTTGGAGTGTAAAAAAATTATTTCTTTCGTCGTCAATATACTCATTGTTCTTGCCCACGCTGTTAATTTATTCGGATTAGGAATTAATGTATCCTTCATCATTGTGTGATTTCGCTTGGAATAATGTAATCTTTATTTCGGAAAAAATAGTTTATTGCAACGACTGAACAAACAGTTTCATCAGTGGAGCCATAACTGATTGTAACCAATTCGGCGAGATAGATTATAGTCGGGTTTAATCAGCGCGAGGAAGCACTTTGCAGAAAAAGTTGTAAATTTGATAATTAATACATTTATAAATACTAATCATTTTTTATGAGCTGTTTTCCACTTGAATATATCCAAGAAAGCATAGAATTGATAATATTAAAATGAGACTAGTAAACAGAATACATACATTTTGTAAAATGAAACGGAAATTTTTGTCTTCTTTCTATGAAAATAAGTTTAACGCATTAAAAATATTTATTTAAATTTCACTGTCATTAAAATTAGAAACTTAGAAAGAATAATTTATTTTGAAAATTAGATTTTTACGGAGAAAAAAATAAAACAAGTTCAACTGTTCCCAAGGCCACAATTTTTATGCATTAATATATTAATATATTTACACGATTTGAGATTATCTCACAAAAATCAGTAGAAGTAGGTTTTCTAAGTATCAAATTATTACACTAGAAACAAAATTAAATATTCACCGAACACATCAAAGAAATATTCCTACAAATGTTAAATATGACCAAAATTTAAAATTTTCATAAATTTTAGATGATTATAAACGTATATTTGGAAGGATTAAAGCGATCTAATTGAGAATTAAAAATAAATTATCATGACGGAATTCGAATGGCTGAAGCAATAATACTGTTCTAATGAAAATCAAATGTTAACTAGGGTTTTCGTATATTTTGATTAATAAATTTTACAAATTCGTAATATTTGATTTGGACTGAGACGCACGAGTCAATGTTACGCCTTGATTAGCGATGGACGTTGTTTAATACGAGAGTCTAAACTCTAGTCCAAATATTAACTTTGGAATTCAGCGTTAGTTTTATCTTCACCAATAATAACATAGTACGTATATTAGCTAATTTTTTCGCCCATATTTCTCACCGCCCGTAAATTGACTTCGATTTCAATATAAATTAATACATTTAGGATCATTATCGATTCAGTTGGCCGATCAACGTCATCACCTCCCACCACAAATAAGCTTTGTAAAGTAAGACATGTGGCGTAATGTCCGATCAAATTGAAAATATAATGGATACAGTGCGTCAGCGCACCATTTTGGCATAAATAATCGAAGCTGTCATCTATCTTTCGCGGATCGATTGTAGATCTCCGATTTCTTCTGCGGGATTTATTTCGCTTGGAACACAAGATCCGCGCGCGCCTTGACCCGGCATTATTGCCCATCTGATCGACTGAGCGCACGACGGCTGCAGCGGACAGGGAGAGGGGGGAGGGGGGGGGGGAGAAGAGAAGGGGGAGGGAGAGAAAGAAGGGGAAAGAGAGAATGAGAAGGGGAAAGAGAGAATGAGAAGGGAAAAGAGAGAATGAGAAGGGGAGAGAGATGAGAGACAGAGAGCGATGGAGAGAGCGACGCAGCAAGCCTTCCCCTTTCCCTAACTTCTTATAGCCGTAACCCTTCACCTTCTTCGCCTCCGTATAGCTGCTGCGTTTGCGCGGTCCTAAGGATGAAGAATCTCGAATCCTCTAGGAATTATGGAAGCATCTCCTTTCTCTCTCGCATCTCGTGAGGGATCGGTTTTATTCGGCGCAAGGACGTAGGAAGAAGAAGGGAACCTTAAAGACCGCTTTATTATTCACGGAGCGGCCCTCCTAAAAACGGAAGCACTCACTCACTCTCTCTCTTACCCTCGGAAGCATAGGAAGGAGAAAGGTCCCGTCCCCCAACTCCTTTTATCGAGAGGCTTATTTCGCGGGAAAACACGCGGAGAAATGATATCGCATATATTTTTCACTTCATTAGTCATTTCTGCCTGAAAGGAGGAAGAGGTGGATGATGGAGAAAGATGGGCGAAGAGAGAACGGCGATAAAGAAGACGGATCGACAGATGCGCCTTACGCTTTCGCATACCTACTCGAGTTCTTTTCTTGTTTTTTATTTTAGATTTCCGTATTTTTTTAAAGTCCGATGAATGTTTAATCTGTGCAGACGCTAGAGCAGGGGTCTCAAACTCGCATCGGTGTGCGGGCCGCATGACGGCTCTCTGCCGATCCGCGGGCGGCATTCCTTACTTTCCCAGTCTTCACACATTTTCGTATTCTTTGTTTTATATTCACTCTCCCTTTCCACAAGAGAGGAATCGCTCTATTACGCGTCTTAAACGCAGTCATTACAAAAATGCTAATTTTAATGTCGAGATTTAAGTCCTTCTGATACGCAAGAAACTCGCTGGCAGTGGGAAAAACATTCTTCAGTAACTCAACCGTGCAGGCTGATATAAATTGGAATGATTTAATACACTTCTTAGATTATTTAGAAATATTTGCGTGAAATATTTTATAAGAAATAGATTTGAGTTCGGGTCGCGTAGTATAAAGTAAATTGCTTCGCGGGCCGCACAAATGCATCGCGCGGGCCTCATGCGGCCCGGGGGCCGCGGATTTGAGACACTTGCGCTAGAGGATCTCGGCCGAGTCAAAATCCAAAAAAAAAGTAGAAGCAAACAAATCAGAAATACAGAAAAATATAATTCTCTACGCCGAAGGTGTCTTTCGCGAAACGCTACCATTAGGTTAATTCTTCACTCTGTTGGTTTGTTTTCTTGACCTGGCGGTGATAATTAATATGAAGGGCGCGAAAAATTTCTCGAGGATTTTGTGGGATTCATTGTCTCTCTGTTTCGACCTGCGATGAAGACCCGCCAATGGAAACCCTCCTGATATCATTATTATTAAGAGGAGCGATCGATATCAACCATAGAGGATACTCTCTTGAAACATATATAATATACCGTTTATTAATTCTATTCTGCAAATAATTCTAAGCACTTAGGTTGTCGGTACAAGATTTATTCCATGCATTCCTTTAGTTTTCACTCGCTAAAATTAAATGTTATGGCATGACTCACATCGCTATCTATTTATAAATAAATAGTACTATATAAATAAATCAAACTATTAGCAAAAAAGACCCACACCGAATCGTCGTGATGGTATGCGGAATTTATACTACTTTCAGCCGGATTGGTTTTGACAAAATTTCGACGAATTGAAATCCCACGTGTGGACGCTGGATGAGTGAACCTGAGGCGAGGGTTTGGGGGGGGGGTAGAAGATGGGGGGAGGGGAGGAATGGGAGAAAAACTGTCCAGTTCCCATTTCTCCCATCCTTCAGATATCCGCATGAAAAGGAAATGAACCACGTCTCCCGTCGTTGAAGATGCATGCGGGAGAGAAAACTTACTTAGGTCGGTCAACTTCGGCTCAGACTTGGTCCTCTAGAGCAGTGGTTCTTAAACTGTGGGCCACGGCCCCCCAGGGGGGCGCAAAATTATTTTAGATGTTAAATGAAATGCCAAAATATAAAAAAATTTCATCAGGAAATTTTAGGAAATACGATGCGATAAAAAGTATTAATAGTTACATAAAATAAAGGAATTTGTATTGAAGTTTATTATTTTTACTATTTTCATTTCAGAGGGGACCGCATAACATTCGAGGGGGCCGCGACAGTTGAAATTTTGATAACCACTGCTCTAGAGGGACATGGGAGAATGAAGTTGCTGTGCTCTTAGATGAACTGTCCCTCGTCGCGGTGTTCCTCTTGCCCATCTCATCTTGTTACGAGATGGGGGAAGATGGAGGGAGGGGTGCCCCGAGAGGATTTTGAGGGTATACCTTGGGCCATTTGGAGAGGGAGGTCATCTTAACGGGGTGAATAAATCCATTCGTTGCAGTCGCTCGAATGGCCGGCGCGATTGAAATTTAATTAATGCGAAATAAAGTTCGATGTGTTCTTAGCGCTGAAAGCAGATTTGTTTTTGTGATTTTCAATTGAGTGCGGGTGGTTATATTATGGCGAAAGAGAGAGTGGAGCTTGAAATTATGGAAATGGTAACAAGTTGTTATTTAATGGCATGAATTATAAACATCATTCAATAGACTGCAACAACAAGCAACAGTTCTGTTATTAATCCAATCAATTATCTTTGGGTTTCATAATAGCAATAAAAATGTCAATATTTGTAATTTCCACATATTTACTTAACTTGTTAATTACAATTACGACAGATGAAAAATAAAAACCGTGGAACGCTGACGTAGAGAACTATTATGTTAATTTAAAATATGGGTATAAAAATATTTACGAATTATTCCATCAATTAAAAAAATACGCTTGTAATTGCGTGAAAGATTTGCCTTTCCTTTATCCATAACAAGATGATATAACATCTCGTATGCGTTTCTTTTGTGTAGTAATTTATTGTCACATTTTCATTAAATTTTATAATAATACAGCCGCTGGAGACGCAATACATAGCATTAAATTGTAAATGAAAACATTTTTTAATGACACGAGAAATCACACAGTTAACTTTAAGCTAGATTCCTCACGAGAAACTCAAAGTAAATATTTAGAAATTTTCAACGAGATGCGCCATTTTACGAAATAACACTTGTTCATAATTCTTTGTATTACGCATTTCCTCCGACACAAACATCTCCAGCTTTGTGCTGGAAGGAACTTCGGAAATTAACTTGAAATAATTCAACTATGCACGTGCAAATACAATACATACTTCCAATCGTTCCTTCTCTCTGTAATTCTCCATCTAGCGCGACTCATTACACTTTTAGCGAAGAACTTTTTAATCTTTTCCTTTTACCGTCTATACTATTTCTCGACGGACAGTCTCACCTCCCCCACCCCTCCACAGCCTCCCATACCGACCTTTATATATCAGCCTCCCTTGTCACTCATCCTCGTGTCTCTTTCAATTCTTCCAACGTCGCCACCTTTCATCACCTGAGAAGGAGAGGCCCTCAGCGTCCCTAACACCGATTCCCTCTCACCTGTCATCATTTGTCTTCCGCGCCGGCCACATCCTTCCGATCGCTAACATTCGTATATCCTCTGCCGCCTCTCCGCTCCCACTCGCTGCCTTCTTTTGGAGAGGACGCGGTGGGGAAGACTGAGCGTGATCACGACAAAATCTCGGGTCTTTGCGAGAAATGCACGTTTCGGCATGTCGATCGCGAAAATTTAGTGGGCCGTGACCTCGAGGGTGCATCATGAGCATGTCGCCTCCTGGCGGATAATGTGGCAGAGAAAACAGAATTTCCCCCTTGAATATTGTCGTCTGTTTTGCTACAGAATGATGTCCCATTTGTGTGACGCTGTTAGGTTTAAATCGCCCGAGGGCTTGAGCTCAAATTGGAGATGAATATCTCTGAAAATTCTCTTCTCCATTTATATTTTTTTAATCCTAGGAGTGCCAAGCTATTTTCACTCTCTTGCAGTACCAAGTGGAAAGGGGCATCAGAGTAACCATGGTGATTTTTTAGGTATTTTAAAATATTTAAAGACGTAATAAGAATATGAATATGCAATTTTTATAATTAATCTTATATATTATCTTGTTTTTAGGGCGAGTGTTATGACGGCACGCGGCTTTCATCGGAAAGCAATAAAGAGGAAAGGTCGTAAGGTAGCATGTCATAAAATGCATTTTGTCGCACCCCTTAGGGTAGGGGTGGGCAAACTATGGCCCGCGGGCCACATCAGGCCCGCGAGAGCATTTTTTGCTGCCCGCTATGCCTTTATAAAAGAGAACCGTGAAATGTGAAACAGTAAATTTCGCATTTGGTGGTTAAAATTATGGCCGGAAAACCTTATATAGCGAAGCTATTGTACTAAAAATTTATTAATAATGGATTTTCCCTAATAGGACCATTCGCATTCTCTCAAATAACTTCCTATGTGAGACCTAATATGGCCAGCCTAATCACCAACAACTACCACTGTGGTCAGTCTCGTAAAAAGTTTACCCTCCCCTGCCTTAGGGTTTGTGCTTCGCCATTGAACGCTATTCATCGGGGAAGGGACTTTCTTCTTGTCATCCTAAAGCGATCGCCTTTCCTTCTTGCGTATTGATAAGGGGCCAATCACATGTAAAACCGAAGTTCAAATAAACAAAACGAAAATCCTCCCGCTTGCCCTTAGAGTTCCCCAGCACTTGCGGACAAATTTCGTCGCTGGCTGTATGAGAAACCAAATGAAGTGGCTAAGTAAGAAGAGGGATGGAGGATGTGGAGGAGTATGAGATTTCTCAGAAATAGACTGGAAAACCAATATTAAGAGAGGCGGGGATGGCGAAAATAAAACTGACCAATGTGCCCCTTAATTTAGGCCACCCATATGCCAGCTATTTACGAAACGAATTGTACAAAGGAGGAATACGTATAAAATCAATTGAAAACTATGTACATATACTTATTTATAATAAGCCTCTGCACGATGTAATTTTCCATAAAGATTTTCGTGAAATATATTAGAGAGAAATAGGCGGAAAGGTAAGTTCACTCAATTTTTTTATATTTGAACTCTTATTCTTGAATTTGTTGTCAGCCTTATGTAATATTAATGCATGAATAAAAATACAGAGCATTATATAGTAATAATTTTATGATTTCTTATAGAAAGATTATTTTAAATCTTTGGCCAACGATTAATCCCGTAATAGAATATACCTAATTAACCATTGAACAAATTTTTATATTAAAATTAAAATAAGACTTTTGAGTACACCGACTAATTAAATGTGAAATTAAATTATCGCTCTGTTAAGTTCTATAATTGAGATTTTTCCGATAACCTGCGCGCATAGATTCAAGATTTCGTTGACGAGTATTAAAAGTTATTGAGATAAATTAATCGCGCGTCGCTTCAACTATGCACTTACTATTCCCAGTAAGTGAGGGGATAGAGTTAAACAAGTTAGAAAAGTGTACGTTTCACGAATAGGCGCGTTTTGTGCGATAGAGTGTTTGAAACTAAATTACATAGTTTGAATGAACGCTCTATAAAACAGCGAAACGCCATGATCAGATTTTCTCTGCCTGCCAAACATTTCTTCCCTTCTTTAAGTTGGTGCGTTACTAAACGATTACGTCATTTTAGTACAACTACTAAATATTGAAAAACGATATGTCAGAAATAAAACCAAGGAAACAATACATTTTTATTTACAGATTTATTTTCTAATGATTTGTAATTAATGAAATAATGGAAAATAAATGAAAATATAACTTACTACAGTTAAGTATGTGCAATCTTTACGTTTACATTATTTTCTTCGTCGTACAAAACCCCTTTTCATTCCACTTGCAAATTTCTGCATGCGCACGTAAAAGAATCAAACATAATTTTGTAATTATTGCAGATACTTAAGTTACAACGAACATTGTTTTCGTTTGCGATTAACGTTAAAAATGTATCTTGAAAAAAATTATACCTCACCAGTTCCACAAATTTTATTTCAAGACTTTTTTTCTTTATGATTAATATTTTACGAGATAAGAGAAATAGTTAGTCTTTTGTTTCCAAGAAATTGGCACATCAGATTGGGTTATGCAAATCATTTATGTCACTTTCTTATTGCATTTGTACAGAAGTCCTTAATAATACGTATTACTAACGTACAGAACAAAGCTAATGGTCACTCACTTCGGAAACGAAACGCGCTTTTAAATATTGCAGTGCTCTTAATCGGCTAAATTATTCGAAGTAATTTAGTTCTAAAAAAATAAAGTTTCCTAAAGTTTACGACGCTATGATCTTCGTTGGCTATCAAAATATTGGAAAAACGTGATGGTTTTCAGTTATAGATTCCATCAGAAGTGTCAGACAGACGCTCCCCATCATTAGGTTTTATTTTATAAGTTCACGGTTATTGGAGAATCTAATTTCGGAAAACGTTTAACGGAATCACCAGTGTGAAAAAATGCAGCTCTTAAACATAATCTGGTATTTACGTCCGATCAACTTATTTACCTTCCACTCGATGGGAAATTCGAAACAATGGCGAAGATACAAAGGGTGTTTTCGAAAAACTCAACAATTATCGGGGAAAAATTCCATTGAAACTGAGGCCGTGATGACATAAAAGTTGTATTTTTTATTAACATCATGGATTATATATATATACATTTCTATTCAGAAAATCGCTCACGCGAGAAAAACCTGCATATGAGTGCCACAGGTTCATGGTCACCCTTTAAAGTTCATGCATCGATTCACGTCACGTTTTTCGAGAACTCGCGAAAATCCTTGTTTCGGATGAAATCGTTTCGAAATAAATCACCGGCGTCAAAACCCCTACTATGCCTTACGCACCGTCTCACTTCTTTTGTTTCGGAAGAAGAAGGGTGAGGAAGAGGAGAGAGAGAGAAAGATATACACGTTTTTCTTCCCTCGCCTCCATTTCATCACTTATCCATCAAATTTTCCACCTTCCCAAGAAATGCGTCATTCTCGACCCACGCCGCCGATTTTTCCGATGATCATTTCACTACCCATTATCCTCACTCCTATTGGACGATACGACGCACCTCTCTCCCACATTTTCCCATTTTTTTTTCACTGGATCCCTTCCCCATCTCCCTCCTTCCCCCTCGTCCATCCGCCATCTCGTCCACGCCGTCCAATATTCCCAATCCACTCCTCATCTCCACTTTCCTCCATTCCTCTCTCTCTCTCTCCGTATCTACTCCATACCTCTCCTCGAAAAACAAAAGAAAACAGCAGACCGGCTCTTTCCTGCGAATGGTTTCCAAGCTTTCCATTCCCCACTTTTGCTCTTCTTGCGCGGTTTGATACGCCAGAGGGCCGCATTATTTTTAGAGCCCCGTAGGTAAGCAACCCCAACAGGGTAAGGCGAAGCGGAAAAAGCCGCGTGGTAATTGCGACAGCTCCCAAGTCCCGCCGGGGAAAAAAACCTCATTTCTTCTTTATATTTCTGCGAAATGGTTGACACCCGATACACCAATCATCTCTTCTTTTTTTTGAGGTGAGATATTTTATGAGCTTTATACGACGCGTGCAAGCTTTTGATTAACACTTCTCTGAGGAAATGCTTCTTTTAATAAACGATTCTTCGCATCGTAAGCTCCTGACAATTTTAAATTTCGGTTAACGCGACGTCGTTAACGTTTGGTTAATTTCGATAATTTCTTCTTATTATTATTATATCAACACTAAAAGGGAAAGTAAAATTAGATTGACTTGAACCTTATTTATGTCAAAATATTACTTTGCATGTGATTTTTTTAACTTGGCTGAGTAAAATGCTTTATGAAAGGAAACATCAAGTCTCCGTCGTCAGTTCAATTCCGTAACTCAAAAATAAAGCACAAAAATATATAATATTTCATGCTTCTCAGATCTATAAATATTTATAATGAATGGAAGCGAAAGTGTTAAGACTGCTTATAATAATATGGTATTATAACCTCATTTGTAACTGCATATTGAAACGAACCAAATTATACTTTCAAAAATACTTGAGGGATGTAAATGAGACGAGGACAACAGTAACTCTTCATCAACCTCTTTGGCACCCATTCCATCCCAACGCAAACTTAATACAAGCTCACCACAAAGCCATTCCAATTCTCGCCTACGTCAAAACCTATCGCCTATCCCGAGTAATCTCCTTCCTCCCTTCGCCACTCCTTCCACACCCTCAAACACTCCTTAAACTCCATGATCAGTGACCCACTCCCACGGCAGTCGGGAGCACTCTCATCGGACACCTGAGACCTTCTCCTTCAATCCATCCCTCTCTCCTCCTTCCTTTCTCTTCTCCCACTAGCACCTCCCGCCAGGAAGAAAAAAGAAACACGTCCCACCCACGTTCCACCGTGCCATACTTAGCGGAATGATCAACCGACCCCCCCCCCCCTCTCTTTCTCCTCTAAAGCCTCTCATTTACCGGCAAGCAGCAGCTATCGACTCTGCAAACCTTGATGCAAGACTCTTTATCCATTTTCTATCTCCATTTCGATCGTCTACCTCCACCCGAACTCTCCATTCATAGAGACCCTTCCTTTCAGCTCACGCTTCCTATTCTTCCCTATTATGTCTCATTTACTATGGCTATCCCTCTCTCTCTCAAATACATCTACTCTCTCGCTCCCTTTCTCCCTCAGCATCCCAATCTCTCTGCTCCGGAGCACTCGATGCAATATCTCTTCCTCTCCCTCCTTCACTCTCCCTTCCCTCATTTCCACGACCTTCTTCTCCCCTCCTCGAAACCCTCCTCCCACCACCCTTCCTTCCTTCCTCCTCCTCACAACCCCTTTGCCGTTCCGAAGGGAACACACTGACACTCGAAACAATGCTCTTCCTCTCCGGCCGTTCGCGCGTCATAAGGGACCACCCTCGGCTAACCCTTTCTTCCATATACTATATTTTTTTCGCATACATTCATCCTGTGTAACAAAAACACGATCCCGCACGTTGTGTGTCAATCGGACTTTTTAAGCCTCTCCGCGCCTTACTACGCGCCATTTTACGGGATGTCGGGAAGTTTTACGACCAACCTAATAGTTGATGGGAGGAGGAGAAAGGACGTTTTTTTCGGATTTCTTATTATCTTTAGTTTTATATCGCCGAAGTGACACGCTTGGAAAATAAGGGACCTATAGGATGAAAAACCATTTACCACTTATTGGTAAAATTTGGAATAATAATTTTGCGGATTGTGAGGAATATTTCACTCGTTTCACTGCTATTAACGATCTTGTTAAAGATAAATTCTTCTAAAAATTATTGAAAACTCACAGAGTGCATTGCGTATTAACAACGGTTGCAAACGTATAAAGTCAGTGATGATTGTGAGGATTTGTAAAAATCCATAACAAACTGAAAGCTATTGAAATATTTTCGAGCCAGAAGAAAATAATCAAAAGGAACGCTGCCCTGGATGGGTTTAAAAATGTCATGAAACGTTTCGCAAAAAGAAATTGCCCTAACCTCCATAAGAAAACATGAAAATCATTTTATAAAGAGCATGAAAGAAAATGGAAAGGAGAGAATAGAATGAAAGCAAATGAAGAAATTAAAAAATAGGGCGATAATGCGTCAGAATTCGAGAAAAGGAGGGGTGAGAAATTACTGCGCCGAATGCTAGTAATAAAGGCTACGGAAGAGAATTTCAGTTTGACTTCTATTTATGGCCTTTAGGTTTCATTTTCTTTCAGCCAGTTTTCATTTATCTATTATATATATATACTAGTGAATGTGTGCTTGCATTCTGCAAGCATTTATCTAATTTTATTATAAAGAGTAAGGGCAGACAAATAAATTTTAAACTCAAAAGTGCCCTGCACCAATTTCAATGTTTTTCTTATGGGAAATAATCTCAAATTTGAGGCTGCCTGGAGTCGAACCGATGATACCTACGCAGGAGTTCTCAAATACTACGGAGATATTCCCATGACATCTACAAACCCTGAAAATATCAGTTCTTTATTCCTCTTAGTTTCGTCTATATGCAGAAATTAATGTTTTCCATGCTTTCTTATGGGAGATATACCGAGTCGTCTCGAGTCGAACCCAGGCGACTTGCGGTAAAAGTGATAACGGTTTCCAATAGATCTTGTGGCTATCTAACAACCATCCAAGTTTCAATTCTCTATCTTATCGGAAAGTGCCCGAAATTAATTTTCAAAAATGCAGCAATGCTTTTCTTATGGGAAAAAACGCAAATTTCAGAATTTCTGAAGTCGAACCCATGACACTTAGATAGGAGATCTCAATTTTTCTGTCGGTTTCTCCATGCCACCTACAATTTCTGAAAATTTCAGCTATCCAACTGTTGTAGTTTGGGCCAGACATTAGTATCCTCCTATATCCTCCTCTGTAAGAAGAGAGCTTATAGTATATATATATATATATATATATATATATATATATATATATATGAAAAATCCCGGGCTGATTAACTCGAGCAGCGAGCGATTACATGTTGAACAAAACTAAAAACGATTTCATTAATATTCATTGTACGTTTCTTGAATGTGGCGACAATATGCAACTACCAAAACCAAGAAATTGTATATTTGTAATTACCTTCCGTTATCTAAGTACTTTTAATCTCTAACTTTGCCTTTCCTCGCGTGCCTTTCTGATACGCTCTCATCTGACAGCGTACTTTCCTATCAAGGTGGTTCCTATCGATCTACACCGCACGATTTAATTTCAAATGATTCCGACAACAAAACTTTCAATAACTTACGTTTCCAGCTAAGTACTGAAGATTAAAAGTAACATTTCGATTAATTAACTATGTGATACGATATTGAAATTGATTTTGCCGGAAGGTTTTCAGGAAATTCACGGAAACCAATGGTGGAGAGAATAATACACTGTGGTCTCGCTGAAGGATTTTCTTTTGCATTGTCCGTCACATTCAACATTATGGTCAATGAATCATCGATGGTTCAATCCGAGAGGGAAAGGTAAGATCGGTAATGCACTGATTACAGGATGAACCCGTCCTCAAATAAAATGATTTAATGGATTTTCGCAGCCCTAAAGTCCATAAAAGAAACCTTGCGCAAAAGAATTCCATGATTTTCGAGCCATTATAAGCCTTCGCTCGATTACTTCTATTCCATTTTTTGGGACATATGACGGTCATTACAAAGTATGAAAATGAGGCAGCGATTTCGGTAAAAAAAAGTTTTAGGATATTTTGACGAAATCTTGTGCTTCTTATCAGTAAAATATAGTGCTAAGGGTTACAAAAAGGAAAATCTTGACGTTATCTGTTCTTTATAGTATCTTAAATAACTTAAGATTGACTTCAGTTTTTCTTACTTGTATCTTCAGATAGAACAGACTCCATTATAGATATCCTAAAATGCTATTTGTATACTCCGTTTATCAGGTAATTTTTAATAGAACGAGCCAAAACTCAGGATATTTCAAATTACAGCACAATTTAACAAATAATATTTGGGCAATTTCATTAGATTTATTTGATTTAGTTTTTTAGCATCGATTGATGCAGTATTACTCACTCTATGGATAGATTCGCGTATAATATTTTTGCACACCAAATAGCTTTTAAGAGTTTTTATTTTTATAAATTATAAATGGCAAACCATTTAAAAAACTGAAGGACCCAAGTCTAACGTGAAAAAATGGCCAGCTTAAACTTAAAATATTTCTACAATGAAAGATATTTTACTTGTAACCTCTCTGTAATGATAATAATAATAATAATATCAACTGTTTTATGGATTTGACTGCCAAAATTTATATTCCATTCCTAACACTTTTGAAATTTCATTGTGATTAATATATATTAAACACTCAACGTTCACATATTTAAGATTTGCGGTGATTCCTCTGTATACCTTTTTAACTTTCGCGGAAAGTAACATTTATTTACTGGTCTAACCCTTGAAATCACAGGTTTTTTTAAACACATAATCAGCTTGGTTGTGTTTTTTCTCATTATATTCTTGCTTTCATAAAATACAGAAAATCAAGTGTCCGGAATTACTTTTTCGAGACAGTGGGACAAATCCCTTTAAATGACATTGGTCACCCTATCCTAGAATAATCTTGGAAAGGACACATACCCATGCTATTCTCCAACACCAACATAATGGTCATCTCAATTTCATTATTATTGATGAGAAAAACGGATTATTTTACATTGTATTTTTTATTTATACTTCATAGGAAATATTTCACATTGTACTTCATGTGTTTTCATAAGTAACATGCTCATTTTTTGTTTACACGTTAATTCTCATCGGCTTTGTTTTGGTCTCCAATCTACAGAAACTCCTTTTTCCCGTGAATTTTTAGTTTTATGCCTCGCGAATTTGACCTTCGCAGCGATTTCTAGGATTGTAACTCTCACAAACGTTGAGGATCAACTGTACACTCAATCATGACTCAACAATATTAAGTAGCTTTGTCAGTAATTAAAAAAATTGCACAATCTTTGTTAGTAAAAATATTCCATTTTCTTTCATAATAGAATCCCACTAATAATAATCTTCTGTAAAGGACTGTATCATCTACTCGTATATTTACTGTAGCGAGTTATACGCTTGAAGTATTGTACACCTATTGTCTTTCTATCAATCTTAAAAATGCGCTTCTTTCATAACGCTTTTACCAATACAATAACAGGGACTCCTCAGCCATCGATTTTCCGCCGGACGATTTTCATCGAATCTAATATTTAAGCATCACAACTTTCATCGATGAGCGAAAAATAGAATATTTGCCCCAAGAACACAGTGGCGGGGATAGCTCTAAGCGCACTCCTTTCGCCAAACGAAGCAATTACAAAAGACAAAAGCTGGAGAGCGAAATTGGACATATCATTCCGAAGAGAATTTGCGTTATGTTCTATGGAATAATTTCAGAGGAAGGTTGGCAGCCGTTAAGTGCAAAAGTTTTCCCCGTTTGAAATCGGAACGCGATTGTGAAATTAACATGGGAAATGAAGAAATGGAATGCGTTGCTCAACTTCCCCTAAAGCACATTCGTCACGATTTTAATTCGGTTCCATAATGAGAGACAAAAAAAGAGAGGAGAATGTTCATTATTCTCACCTGAAAATATCTCACGATTCAATAGTAATTTTTCGCCCGATAAAAAAGATAAATGAAACTCCTCTAACGCTTAGGCCCACGCTCTCAACGGTCGTCTTCTGGACCCGCGACATTTTCACGAGTAAGTAAGGTGGCGCGACACGAATTTTTATTTTTTCTTGTCCCCTCGTCCGCGCTACGTCGTAGAAAGATGGCGATGAAGAAGGTTGCCATGACTATCTCAGGAAAGGATATTATTTTTTTAATTCTATCTTTCCGTCGCATGCTTCGACGAGTCCCATTCGCTACGACGGACGGCGTAAGCGCGATCTAATGCGGAAGATGCAGTCATTGAGCATGTTTAGTGAAAGGAGAGAAAAGTTATTCCGTCCACCGAAGGTGATACGAGGGTGGTTATTATATGGCGGTTTTGTTTTATTTCCCTCTTCGGCCGCAATTTACGCTTTTAAAGACGCGAGATCGAGCCTATGTACATTCGTAAATTTGAAGATACGAGATGTATCTTCTTTATAATACAGAAACAACATTTTCGACAATAAAATTATATGCCCACGAAATGTATTGTAAATGTTTCCAATTTTATATCTATTCTGAAGTTGTCACATTTTCACAAACTTGCAAAAAAATAGATTATTTTAAATTTTACAATAACTTTATAAACTCGAGAACTTTAATTTTAATACTAGAACGTCAACTGCATAAATTATAAAAACGGATTATAATGTATTGAAACAAAGGTAAAAAACAGTAAATTTAATTCGTTGACGTTAAACAACGCTTTTTCTTCCGACCACAAACTCAAACTGAGAAGATTGTCACAACTTTTTGAGAAAAATGTTTATTTTAATTGTGATTTTGATTGCTAAAACTAATGTTTTCCATCCAAACCTAATAAGGCAAAGGTTTTATTCAGAAGGAAATACTTAAGGCTTAAAATTTATTATTTTTATATCCCTAGTATACATGTATTATGATTATTTCAGTGCTCAGTATTTCGTACTTAATATAAAGTACACAATATCAACAATAAATACATAGGATAGAGAGTTCACACACCGGCCTTATCTTATTTAACCATTCAACTCATTCAATAGAGGTAAATCTAAACTAATGTGTCTATCCGTGGAGAAATCCATCTCTTTGTCTATTCAAGCATCGTAAACTTTTAAAAAAACAAACTTTCCTTCAATGCTATCATCCTCATTAAAAGTTCAATTCGGCAGCCTAATAAATCTTATTCTTTCTAAAAAAAAAAGCAGAGTTTTCATCTCGCGAGGAAACCCTCGTTTACTTTTTTCTTTACCTCCTAAAGGTCTCGCACGCCTGAAAACGCCTTCATCGCAATCATTGACGTGAGATCCGCCTTTTATCTCTCTCTTCTTCCTCTTTTCCCTTCCCCCTTCTCTCTCTCGCCCTTTCTCTTCTTCTTTCGCTCCGTCTTTGTGAGAATAAAGGCATTATTTCCAACCCGCAATGCAGCCGATTATTCAGTGACTTGTATACAACGCGCATTACGCTCCTCGTCCCCTTTTTCCCGCCCACGATCTTTGTTCAAAACGGTGTTCACGCCACCAGACAGACACAGAATCGCAAAGTTGAAACAACGCACCCTTTATTTCCATGTTTGTGCACCTCGTCTATTGCCGGTGCCAATTAGCTGCGTCATACAACTACTCCCCTATCACGCTAATTAATAATTATTGCGACATGCAAACTTCGATGGCCACTCGAACTTAATATAATTTATTTTTTACCCGTTTTCCAGAAAAATATAATTTCTGCACTCAACTGTAGCACTCGCATGTAATTATTTTTCTATTGTTTATTCCGATATATATATATGTATATATATATAATTATTGATTTTCTTCTAACCATCAAGTAATACGATTGATAAAACATCGTTTGATCCTAGAATACATCGAGTTACAACGGCATTATTATTTTTGGGGTATGTGACCTCAAATATCGCACACAAGTAAGCTGATGTTATATGTATCGATGTATAATAACAATTAGTCTATTCACTTAGCAACAATAGTTTTTCATATCTAAAAAGATAAAAACACAATTAACCCAATGAATAAATAAACTTATATAGAAATTAATTGGGTTAAGCTACTGTCGCATAACTAAGATTAGTATGTACACAATTACATTGCTGTTAACGTAAAAGTACGATCTTACTAAAATGAGTCGATGTTTTTTTAACGCTCCGTTGATGATAATCAAAACGCATACGACACCATTTCGAAATCTCCTCCATCACGCAAAAGAAAACAACCCGAGTATCTCTCAAAACATTATCAACTGCGTCAGAGACTGAGGCTATTAATTTGTATCGCCAATCAAAAAGGGTTTTTCCTGGCGGAGCGAGAAACAAATGAATCACGCTTCAATTCCAGGAAAAAATTCAACCATCAGACGCGCCGAGAGGAGGGGGGGGGGGAGGGTTAGGCGTCTGCAGTGCATAAGGGAGGCCGGGCAAGCGGGGTAGGAGGGAGGATGAAGGGGGTGGAGAAGGGGAGGGAGGGGTGGGGGAGGAGAGAAGGGGAAGGGAATGAAAGGAGAGACCGGGAAGCGTCGAAAGGTGCGAGGAGATGATTACGACAGCAGAAGGTTAAGAGAAACGGGAGTGCTTCAAAAGAGAGAGAGAGAGAGAGACGGACCTCTCCATTTTTTCCCTCTACGGATTCACAAGGAAACACTTTCCGAATTACCCTAATAAATTAATCACGCGTGCAATTTTCGAGGTAATTAAGAGGCCGACCATTATTGGGCACACGCTATACTTCCTGACGACGCCTCTTCCCTATCTCTTACGCGCGCGCACACAAACACACCTGTACGTGCGCGCACACACACACACACAAAGATCACATGAGCATGCGTGAGCAATCACCATACATCCTTTTCGGCGTACGTGCCCATAGCTTTTCTCTCTTATCTCCATCGACCTTCCCCTACTTTCCGCTTCTCGTCAGCGCCCCTCCCTTTAAAATCCAACCCTCGCCTTTAATTACCTCCCTTCTTTTCCCTGTCCTGTTTCCTGCTCTGTTTTGTTTTGTTTTTTTTCGAGTGAGCGGCGAGGAAGGAAAAATACGTCCTGGATGGAGGGTTGACGTCGAAAACGTGCGTGCTACACCCCTTGGGCACTACGCGCGAAATATTTTGAAAAATAAAAGGGAATCGCAATTTTCCCGTGATGCTGAACACGTGAGCAACGTATCGGTCTTCGCTCGATTTTTACCGGCATTCTTTCGAAATTAGGGTATCCTCATTAGATCTTTAGAATAGCGAGAAGAGAAAAAATATAAACAGCTACAGAAACGTCACTAGGTGAGTTGGGGTAGTTAATTTTGTTTTTTATAATTTACTTCGATTCCGTTTACTCAATGTATGAGATATAAACAATCTTCTGATTTTATATTTAAATTTTTTTTGCCTAACTAAACTCTTCTACGAATTGGGGTTACGACAATCTTAAGTAGACGATGGATAAGTAAAAAAAGATTCATCTTTTTATTTCCCCAATTATCAGGTGCTATCTTGTTTCTGATAAACTGAATGCAGAGAATTAAAACCACAACGACATGGAAACATATACATGGAATTAAGCTAAGTATAATAACTATATAACTAACGCAATATAGTAATATCAAAATCATAAAAATTGAATAAAATTAGGACATAAGTCGATATAATACATTATTTAATGAAATATTGTTATGATTATGTAGAATCCCGAAACATATAAATGCTGGATGTGGTGTAGACCTGAACTGGCGGAAGAGGTTTGAGCAATTCATTTATTTCTTCCTTCCTTCGCTGTCAATGCCATCTTCTCAAATCCATTCCCTCTCTTGCTTCTTCCATTCGCACATACGCATTGACCTAGCCCTTCAAGACCTCTACTATCTCTCAAAATTCTAATTCTTCCTTCCTTCACCTCTCAACCGTGCCATTTCTTAAATCTCCTTCGCGCAATTACCCCTCCTTCCTTCCTTCCTCCTCTTCCTTTCTATATCTCTTTCTCTTCGTCTTCTCTCTTTACTCCCTCTTTACCTCCCTCTTCCCCCTATCCCTTCGTCTTACCTTGTCTCCTTCCTCTGCTTCCATCGCACCTTTTCTCACCTCATTCAAAACAGGATCTTTTCTCGAACGCCTTTACCGCCCTAGAGTCACACAATTCGCCCTCATACACCCACTCCTTCCATCCCCTTCCCACCTCTCTCTCTCCCCCTCCCTATCTCTCTCCACTACCCTCTTCCCGACCCGTCACGATGCCCTCTGAACTTCTCCAACTTCCTTATCCCATGAGATTTCTTCCCCGTGCGCTCTTTTCAACTCCCTCCAAATCTTACAGACTTCCTCACGACCTACCTTTTCTTCTCCCTCTCCACACATTCTTTCTCCATTCCCCTCCATTCTCTCTCTCCGCGGAATAAAAAAAGTAATTTATTCATCCACTTCTTCGCGCTCACCCATCCCTTCCTCTTTTTAATGGGGCATTCGTAAATCTAAGTCCAATATCACCTTATGCCCTTTCTCTCCGTTTGCGTGTACAAATTTGCTCTTTAAAATCGTCTGTTATCGAGTGCTTACGTCTGACCTCGTCTTAAATTTGACTCGGAGAACGTAGTGACTTCAGATTCTACGATTTTTAAAATTGTGTGATTTTTAATTTTTTAATAGGTCCCTTAAATAAATAACGGATGTTTTTGTCGTTCATAGGCACAATTTAGAATACGATTAATATTTTTCTCATACTTCAATACTCATTAGACATCCTGTTATTTATTTGATTTTCCGCGGATTGCAAAAGTGGATATTAGTATTTTTTACAAACATACTACTTCTTATTTATCAATTAAATTATATTTTTAATACCACAAGACTATAAATTTATGGGATACATAATATTTATTTATGGACCAATGCATTGCAATGGTCGGAAATTTCTTATAATTCCTGGCTAGAAGTCATATATTGAAGCTGGCAGCAAGATCGCTGTAATGCGTTTTTACAGGTCGCAAGGATAATTAAACCTAGAAACAAATGTTTACATCGAGAAAACTTCGATGACAATTTCTATAAATTGGAGAAGATGAAAAGCAAACATCTCTGTAAACAATTTTCATGTTTCGATATGAGCCTCACCGCTCTCTCCCGGAAATTGCGTTTCTCCCACCAAACTCCTTGGCAATGATCCCAAAAATTCTACAAAAGCAATCCTTTTCCTAAGGCTCTATTTACCCAGGATACGACCAAAAGTACAGCCCCATCGATTTTGCACTGCGGTTTAGAGGATAACTTTTTCATCACACTTGACCAGATTACGCTGTAAGAAGCTTTTTTTTTGGAAGCCATCTTCTTTATCCCGTGTGATACAGGTGACCGCATAAGTTTCAAAACCATAACGCTCCTTTTTCACAAAATAACGAGTCCACGTGCTACACGAACAAGAGGGAGTAGATTTGATGATTTCATTCTCAATTTATGTAAGAAAACTTGGAGCTGCTAAGTGGTCATAGAGATATTCAGTGCTCGCAATAATACAACTGCATGAGCTAAGTTCAATGTTTATTCTAATTCATGGAACAACTTTTAAAGAAAAGAGGAGAAAGAGAGAAATCTTTCTTATCCTGGTTTAACTCCACAAAACAGAAAAATTGGACTAAAACCATCGTGCGTTGCGTCGCACCATCAACAGGCGCCTGATAATGGTCCACACCAAAACAACGGTTGCAGTCTACTTTTTCTTTATCGTGGGATTAAAACAATTTTTCTAAGAAAATTTTTCTCATTCTACTCTAAAATTTAATTCTACCACGTAAAGCCTTATCTAGTTAATGAAATTTTGCAGAAAATATTTCCGCAAAAGAAATTACAGCAAAAATATTAAATTCTATTTTAAAATAATCTGATACCAACTAAAAGCGGAAAGATGGTCGCTAAATTTATACTTCACACATCCTACTTAATAAAAAAATAATGAAGGGTTTTCCTACGTATTGATGTTCTTATGTAATAATCCTTATTAGATAATTGACTTATATAGTCACGCGACGTCCAAGTAAAATATTATTGGAACAATTTCCCTTTCTTGTTTCATTATTCAAGTTAATACATTATAGTTTTTACATAAATTTCGAATAAAAATATTTCGTTATTTATGTGAAGTATTTTTTTCTTACTATTATCAGACTGTTTTGTACTATATTTTGGAATCGAGGCGTCAATATCCACAGTCCATCCGGTTGGCCTCATCCTATTGGCAACTGCTATTTTAACGCAGTTATTAAGCAATCTTAATAAAGAGGCTGCAATGAATATCGTCTGGCAACCAAACATCCGTAACCGAAGCGCGGGTTTTTTAAATGAGCACCCCAAAAGAGGATCAAAAGGCAAATCAGTTCAAAAGAGAACTGCAGAATTCCTTTCATCCCGTTGTTTATAGAAATCTCAGTCCGTCTCGCGCATCTATAAAACTTCCAGGAAATCATTTTAACGTCCCCTTTATGTCACTTTCGTTGTCTTTCTCTCTCTCTCTCTGCCTCATACACACTCTATCGCCCTCCCTCCCTTTTATTAAAGGCGAACGGTGACTATTCTTATGCAAATTCCTATTGTGGTTCTTTCGGGCGCCAATGCCGCGGAGGCCGTCATAACTGGACGTCGTATGTTTTACCACTTGTGGAAGAGGACCTGACGAAGGGAAATAAAAAAAGAGAAACTGTGGGAGGAGAAGGACAATATCGGCGGCGACAGGAATGAAGGGCAGAGGGGGAGGTGACAGAGAGAGGGAGTGAATGAAGGGCAGAGGGGGAGGTGACAGAGAGAGGGAGTGAATGAAGGGCAGAGGGGGAGGTGACAGAGAGAGGAGTGAATGAAGGGCAGAGGGGGAGGGGAAGAGGGAGGAGGTAGTGGGGCCGCTTTCGTGCGACCAAGGCAGAGAGATGAAGAGAGAAATGAAAATGTCGTAAAAGCTTCATAACGCGCTGCCTGACGTGACAGTTTACACAATGTCCGAGGCGCGTCACATTTTCCATCCGGTCTCCAATGTATGTACGTAATACTGCTCCGCATCTTCGAATATTTTATGGGGATTTAATCTCAACTTCCTCACCCGACGAAGACTAATACACGCCTTGGCATCTTAAATTACCTTGAAATATTTTAATCGCTTAGTACGTGTAATAAAACCCGTCCTCTACGGAAATCACTTTAATTCGGAGGATGTGTATAATAATTGTAGGAGGCTGGTATGAAGTATTTACTTTAAAGAGGACATTTCTTCTCTTTATTTGACCATTCATATAAGGTCCTTAGAACCACGCATTATAACTAAATGACTATATTGCAAATATTCCAAAAAAGAACCAATTCAATTATTCATTCGCGAAGGTCTTTCTCCTCAATCCTGCTATGATTAATTTCATTCTATTCAAGGAAGAAAATGCTTATATTTTTGTAGAAATATTTATCCTGAGGGCCGCCGATGTAATTATGAGAAATGAATCATTTCATATTTTCCTTCATGGAAATAATTTAATATCGCATTCCCTGCCGTTCCATGAAAAATAATCATACAAGTCGTTAGAGAAAATATATTCCTCAAGACAACATCTCGATTTCACAATTTTTATGGTTGTTGTTGTTGTTGCCCCAGAGCCTATAATTGGCCTGAAATTTCTTTTAAGCAGCTGCATTGCGGAGAGAATGATCTGGAAGCCCTTCGCAAAATTATGTAATTACACTAAATCAGCCCTCACTTTCCTTACCTCTCGCGGTGATGGAAATTAATCGACGATAATCCAATCATTTCTTAGGTTTATGACCACCATAGCGCCTCCGTGGCTCTCTCTCTCTGTCTCTCTGTCTCTCTCTCTCTCTCTCTCTCTCTCTCTCTCTCTCTCTCTCTCTCTCTCTCTCTCTCTCTCTCTCTCTCTCTCTCTCTCTCTCTCTCTCTCTCTCTCTCTCTCTCTCTCTCTCTCTCTCTCTCTCTCTCTCTCTCTCTCTCTCTCTCTCTCTCTCTCTCTCTCTCTCTCTCTCTCTCTCTCTCTCTCTCTCTCTCTCTCCCTCCTCCCTCTCTTCTTTCTCTCTTCGCATTCCCTAAAAAAATGTTCCCGAAAACAGGTGAGAAATCCGGTCGATGAATGCACAGACGCGATCGAGCAGTATTCAACGGCTGAATTTGCGCTTTTTTATTTTTCCTCCGCCAAATGAAAATGTACGCCCACACACTCTTTTTCTCTGTGTCTGCCTCTCCCACCTCCTCACACACTCACCCCGACAACGTTTTTTCCCATCCATTGCATCAGTCTCTCTCTCTCCCTCTCGGCACATTTCATTCAGCTCCTCCGCGGGAACAACAGAATACAACTATACACGCACACAAGCTCTGAATTTAATTTGAGCGCCGAGATATGGGGAGAAACGGGTAGCATATCAGAGAAACCCAAAGACCGACGTTCTGCCTAGTATAAACAAGTTCTGGGTGCTTATTAAAAATTGGACGTAAAATAACAGCGATGAGATGGATTCAGAGAGAGGAAAGAGGGGATAAAAAGAGGGATTGAGGGGTGTAGATTGTATCGGGAGGCGAGGGCGGGCCCAATAATAGCCGTGTGTCAGATAACGAGCGAGTCAAAGAGATAACAAGTGGCCGTTGGGCATATGAAACTGATGTTGCCGATATTTAACGAAAGTACCTAATAAAGATGAGACGAATCGAGTCTATACGAGGATGTATTTCTCTCTAAGTGAGAGCCTATCATGTGATTTAAACTGACGAGCGTGATTTTAATAATTTAATTGGTCCCCAAGGCAAGTAAAGGTTAAGATTTATACAGATAAAGATTAACATGAATTCAAACAGAGCATCGAAATATTCTACAGTAGGCGAGACACATCTGCGGATCATAAATGATTTTAGACAAGAAAAGGTCGATAAAACCGTTTTGACGCCAAAGTGTCATCCTTAGCGTTATATCATCGGCCTCTAATTCTAAAAAAAATAGAATGCTTCCCTTGTTTTCCCTGTCATTTTTATGGCCATAGTAAATATCCTGAATATGGATAGAATCCCTGCCATTGGGAAAGTTCGATAATTCATGCTTGAAATCATCTCTCCGCACTTCATAACTGAGATAATTGAATTATGCAGTTGAATAGTCTCACAATAAACACCGCTAACGGGACTATACAAGCTATATAAAATACGTTTAACTCTTTGGTTAATTAGCCGAACGGCATTCAGTTAATTCGTGTGATATCAAGTGAATTAGAATGTGCCTTTCACTATTCAAGATTTTAATTTTAAAAGATAAAATACATTTATTCATATCTTCTTTGTTATGCTCAATGTGAACCGATGTTTGATAAATTCCCGTCTTCTTGCTTGATATACTCCAGTTGAAGTTGTATTTTACACCATATACCAATCAGAGCACAAAGGATCCGCAAATTGAAAGTACAGCCTAAGCTCTCTAATCCGGAAAATTCGGGACCAGAGACGTTCCGGACTAAAGAATTTTCCGAACTACGGGTGCTTAATATGTAATAAATGTGCTGTTACTGTACACACTCATTAAGTCATGGTTTTGTGTCTTTAACTCAAGAATACGAACAAATAAAGCATGAGAAGATCAAAAATAATATAAAAATGGATACGTCTATGTATATACTACATAATCTGGATGGAATCATAGATGAAGCGAATCGTTTTTACGTTTTTCGGATGTTTTTAACATTATAACAGGTTGGAAAACAGAGACCGAGGAAACAGAAACACCATACACGCCGCTATTTTCTGATAAAGGACGTTTTTCTGAATTTGTCAACTTCCGGAATAATTCCGAAACAGGAATGTTTCCGGGACAAGGAATTCCGGATCAGAGAGGTTCAACTGCAATTGAAATTTTTTTAAGTAAAATGATTTGTGAAATTTTACCATACTTTTGCATTTATCGAAATTACTCTTATGGATTAGCAGAAAAATGAAATAAATGCGTCCAAATATTCGGTAGCTTCAATAGACTATCGTTACCGCATGAATAACAAATTATTTCTCTACTCAAATGAGAAAATATACTTTTGTACCTGTCGTGGTATTTCTTTACTTGGAATCATCTACAACTTGATTTAACAGATTTTTTTCTTGGCTGCTATGACGCTATGCATACACCAAACCCCATATTCATTAAATAACGGCCGGTTTAAGACGGCCATTTTACACACAGGACACAACTTTTACAGGTGTATTACGTATTTTCACAATATCGCATGAGATTCGTTGCTGTTACGACGCGTTTTTAGTTTTATAATTACATGTAAAGAATTTTTTTTAATTTTCCAATATGAAAAATCGCCATTGCTCTGCTACTTTTGCATACATCTTTTTATAACTCTTTTTCGCATAATAAAAAAATTATTTAATGCTCTCCGGTCAAATGCAGAATTCTTGGAATTTGGAAGTTATAAGAAAATTTAAAAAGTAAAGCTGCGTACGGCAATACTTTTTGTTATTTCCAATAAAACGCAAGGCAAATATCACGGTGTAACAAAAACTTTTGAGACGATTTCACTCCAAATTGGAGTTACGAACCTTCGCCACACGAGCACATATCTTTCTCGGTTCGTATATTGTCCTCAGAACGACGATGAAGGCTGACACGGTCGTCGAAATAAAAACGTTCAAATTAAGGAAAGCATGAGAAAAAATGGCCTCAGGAGAGCGAGGGAAAAGTTCTCCTCCTATATGAAATTTGTATTCCCAAGGGAGGGAGGGATTCACTCCGACTCGGATGCACTCTTTCTCCCTCCTTCCTCTTCCTGGTTTCTCCTTTTTCTCTCCTCTTTCTTTCGCTTCTTTCTCGACTACGTTTGTAACAGAATAATTTTCTTTAGAGACGGAAAATGAAATCTTTTATATCGCCGAGAAACTTTCCCCGTTTGCTACTAAAGGACAGTTAATATATGCTAAGCAAGTTTGAGAGAATTATGTAAAAGCAGTAGAAAAATTCTGCCTCGACCGGGAATGGAATCAGGGTCTTCTGCTTGGCGGGCGCATATTCTAGCAACTGAACTACCGTGGCAGAATATCCGTCAGGGCAGTGGAAGACAGGTTCGATTCCCGGTCAAGGCAGAATTTTTCTCCAGCTTTTTCAGATTTCTTCATATTTATCAGCTTACAATTCTCATCAACACTTTGTGTTTATCAGGGCATCGAACAGGAACCAAACCGAAAACCCTAACTGAAAAAACCGATATTTTTTGCCGGAGTGGTACCGAACCCGAACAGAAAAAACTGATGTGTTGAACCCGAACCGAAACCGAAAACCGATATTAATTTTGCTCCTTTATTTCGGTTCGCATAAACAGTGTAAGCCAGTGGTGCCCAGCCAGCGGCCCGAGGGCCGGATGTAGTCCGCGGAGGGTTTTTGTGTGGACCGAAATGTCATTAAGACAATGCTAATCGAAAAATTTAACACACGAATTTATATATTTTTATGAAAATTTTGCCAGCAAAACTTTTAATATCGGAATTTTTACCATTAGAACTTCATTTAGACAATATTTTCAATTAAATGGCACCTCAGAATATATAGATACGATTTAAACTCTAATCTGGCCCGCAGAAAATTGGTAATTTCCAATAATGCACGCCGAAGGATTCCCATCAGGGCATCGAACCGTAATTTCTTTCGCTCTGGTTCACTCAAAGCATAAAATTTCGGTTTGGTTCCGGTTTAGCTCCGGCAACCAACAGTGAACCGGTTCGAACCGGTTTTTTCGCTCCGACCTTAAAATACTTTTAAGAAACTTTCAAGAACTGATTTATTCATTTACGTAATTTTCTATTTTAAACAAATATATCTTCACTATAACGACGGTGATAAATAAAATATTAATAATCAAAATACAAAATAAATAACTTAAATGTAACTATTTATTATGTATTTTATTATTTAAGATTATATTTAGAATTGAATAATTACAAATGATTTCAACAGCTTAGGAAAGTGTAAAGTACAAATAAGCACCTTTCCTGCGATAGAGTATTCTGAAATTATTATGTTATGTAAACCATTAATCTCATTTCCTAATTTACTGTGCTTAGTCTTTAGTACTAAATTTCATTAAAATCCACTGAATAGCTACAGGGAAAAGAATTGCATCCGGATAGAAGAACGGACAGACCGAAGCTAATATGCGCTAAAGCTGGAATGCCTAATAATGAATTATTAATATTTTAATTCACAAATCTTGCGGCAATAATGCTAGTAAGTTGAATATGACATAACGTTATTTTCATTAACAATTTGTAGATCACGTCCACTGCTCATATTATAGTAAAAATGTAAATGCACGGCTTTATTTTTTCATTCAAAGATCACGTAATTGCATGAAAAAATGTATAATTTTTTTTTGAGGAAAAAGACCGCGGAAATTGAGGGTCCGAGAATCCAGAAAGGCAGAGAAATGTTTATTAACACTATAAAAATTTACTATGACTGAATATTTTAAATCACTTAATTAATGTGAGAAGGTTAAACTTCATTATTTCATGAAATTGGAATGATAAGTACCGAAAAACTGTTACTATGCGAAAACATGTGATTTTCACCAGGGGCAAATAAAAAACATCTACATATTAAACTGCAATTACCCAAGTTGGTTGGTGGCAGGAGGTGCTATGCACTAAGCAGTCCTTAAATATTTTTGATGTCCCGGGTACGCCTCCAATTGTGATTCCTGATATATGTAATTTACATACAAATATGCGAATGAATGTCACGTTTTAGGTATCCATCAATATACCGATAAATATATATCCCCTTTATATTTTACTTTCAGGGACCATAACAGGAGTAATATTGTTACAAGGGATAGCCGTTAGGAAAAATTTGATGAATCATACCCCCTGTCACCCATCAATATGGTGAATGCAAAATAGTATTTAGATGTAAAAAAAGCTCTCTATTAACAAACTCCCTCAAAATTAAAATCAAAAGGAATTAAATTATCGGTTAATGGACAAAAACATTTTTGCATCTTGTGGATTATCCGCCCCATTTTCGAAAAACAAATTACTAACTTCATTCAATAAATCAACACTTATGAAACGCATAAAAACAATTTCAACAATTAATAAAACACATTGAACAACTGAAATAACAATGTCAGCAAATAATAGCGTCTCCATTCGCGCTGGATGATTTATCTTCTCCTTAATTTTGGCAACACTTCGTTATGTACACCGATAAGCTAAATATTTTAATGGAAATAACAAATATACAATAATTTTTATTCCTATTTTCAAGGACGATTAACACCCTATATAAAATTTAATTTTTCCAGTTTACAATATATACCTATTAAAATTACTAACCTGTAACAAAGGGCACCTAATGCAAGAAACAAATGTGGAACGATTCTTCTTCAATGATTAGCAAGGCCAGACTGGTGGATGCTACGCACAGTTTATATGAAGTAATGAAAGGTTGTGGACGTCTGTAGCAAACGAAACATTGAGGAAAACGTCCTTACATTTAAACTTCGCTTACACTGTTCATGCGAACCGAAATAAAGCAGCGAAATAAATATAGGTTTTCGGTTTCGGTTCGGGTTCAACACATTTAGTTTTTTCGGTTCGGGTTCGGTTCCACTCCGGCCAAAAATATCGGTTTTTTTCGGTTCGGGTTTTCGGTTCCGTTCCGGTTCGATACCCTGATTCCAATTAAACGATGTGGCCCGCCATGTAAAAAAGGTTGGGCACCACTGGTGTAAGCGAAGTGCGGAATTTTCCCACCGCTCAGTAACCTTCCATGTTCAAATTGCCATCGTCTCCCTCACGCTACAATACCTTCGCCATAGGGTCCAAACCCTGACCAAGTTCACTAATCCTCAATTCCCTTTGGTCGTTCCACGAATACGACGTTCAAGTCTTTTCTAAGACTTCCGATAATTCCACGGCGAAATTTACCCATTTGAGAATTCCTTGAACATTATGAATGCCTAGTGGGAGATGGGAAATTTTCCACAATGTTTCGTTTGCTACAGATGTCCACAACCTTTCATTACTTCATATAAACTGTGCGTAGCATCCACCAGTCTGGCCTTGCTAATCATTGAAGAAGAATCGTTCCACATTTGTTTCTTGCATTAGGTGCCCTTTGTTACAGGTTAGTAATTTTAATAGGTATATATTGTAAACTGGAAAAATTTAATTTTATATTGGATGTTAATCGTTCATGAAAATAGGAATAAAAATTATTGTATATCTGTTATTTCCATTAAAATGTTTAGCTTATCGGTGTAAATAACTAAGTGTTGCCAACATTAAGGAGAAGATAAATCATCCAGCGCGAATGGCGAAGCTATTATTTGCTGACATTGTTATTTCAGTTGTTCAATGTGTTTTATTAATTGTTGAAATTGTTTTTATGCGTTTCATAAGTGTTGATTTATTGAATGAAGTTAGTAATTTGTTGTTCGAAAAATGGGGCGGATAATCCACAAGATGCATAAATTCTTCTGTCCATTGTTCAATTATCTAAGCTCGCAGTTATGATCACGAGATTTACAGAGGCATAATAAAAAGGAGAGGCTACGAACTATATTTGGACGAAATGTGGATCATGCGATTCTACATGAAAATGTTTATATGAATACATCCCTGGTTTCGAGAAGTCAGCGTCAAAAATAAGCAAAAACATCGTATGTTGCTTATAATAATTATTTGTATTATTTTTACTAACAATCGGTTTGGTTGGGCGGCTAGTATGCACACATTGTACGTTAAGGGCTAGGTTTCGATTCCTGGTGGCAATATTTTGTTCTTCCTTTTTCCCTGATTCTCAAAACCTTATTAGAAAATGAGTTTCTTTTAGGTTATATCCCCCCTAACATTCTCACACTACTTAAGTGATTAAAAATATGCAGTCATAGTAAATTTGTATCATGTTAATAAACATTTCTCAACCTTTATGGATTCTCGGACCCTCAATTTCCGCGGTCTTTTTCCTCAAAAAAATTATACATTTTTTCATGCATTTACGTGATCTTTGAATGAAAAAATAAAGGCGTGCATTTACAGTTTTTACTATAATATGAGCAGTGGACGTGATCTACAAATTGTTAATGAAAATAACGTTGTGTCATATTCAACTTACTAGCACTATTGCCGCAAGATTTGTGAATTAAAATATTAATAATTCATTATTAGGCATTCCAGCTTTAGCGCATATTAGCTTCGGTCTGTCCGTTCTTCTATCCGGATGCAATTCTTTTCCCTGTAGCTATTCAGTGGATTTTAATGAAATTTAGTACTAAAGACTAAACACAGTAAATTAGGAAATGAGATTAATGGTTTACATAACATAATATGTTTAGAATACTCTATCGCAGGAAACGCATATTTGTAATTTACTTTACACTTCCCTAGCCTGCTTATATAATTTGTGACGCATGTATGGTTTTTAATCATTCAATTCTAAATATATTCTTAAATAAATAAAATACGTAATAAATATTTACATTTAAATAATTTATTTTCGTGTTTTGATAAGTTGTTTTTTAAATATCACTATTGTTATAGTGAAGATTTATTTGATTAAAATAGGAAATTATGTAAATTAATAATTCAATTCTTGAAAGTTTCTTTAAAATATTATAAGGTCCGAACAAAAAAAACCGGTTCGAACCGGTTCAGTGTTGGTTGCCGAAGCGAAACCGGCACCGAACCGAAATTTTATGTTTTAAGTGAACCGGAACGAAAAAAATTACGATGCGATGCCCTGGCGTTTGCATAAGTTCTGTTCCAATATTTACTGAAGAATCTGAAGAATTATTGCTAGAGATTTTGGTAACCTTATCTCAGCTAATACAATATCGAATCTGTAAATTGATAGGATATACATCTATGACGTAGTTCAAGCGCTAGATGTTACAGACGACTCCCGGTTATTCGCGGAAATCATCCTAAGTCCATTTTATCTATAAAAATAAATTTTGTGATAAATTTGGCTACTACAGATCTTCAATAAGGAAAAAATGGTGTGCACTTAGCCTTCTGATATAATTTACAGGCAAAATACATTCATATCCAGAACTTATTCGAATTTCTATAAAGTCACATTACTATCAAATAAAGCATTCGTCGATAGATTGACCACTCTCGGGAATGCTGAAATAGCTATAATCGATCTTCAATTTTTCGATCTACACCACGCAGTTTGGGAGCCTGAAGTTCGCGTAGGGCGATTTATGTTTATAATCAGATTTTTAGAAAGCGCTGTGCTCTTCTTCTTTAAGTAAAGACGTTCGCGATTTATCTTACCCCATTAGTGCGAGATTGGCAGAGAAGCTTAAACGTTTGATGTTGGCAATAAAAAATAAACTTGACAGCATTGTAAACTTGAAGATAGTAGTCCACCCCGCTCTATCTCCTATATATTTATGAACGTTTGTTTGTTTATTTGTGCAAGTATACATTTCCACGCCGTTAAAGCTAGAGTAATCAAACTTTCAACAGATACTTTCTTCACAAATAGGAAGGCCGTAGGCTACTTTTTAATCCCAAATGTTTTATATTAATTGTACAAAAAGCAAAATAACTTTGTACCCTAATTTTTTCGCATTGTCAGCTGTATGTTGCAGCATCAAGAGTTGGATCCGGAAAAATCTTATATATGCTTATAAATAATCAAAAAACCAAAACTATTGTTTACAACAAAGTACTGAAATAAAACATTAATTTTTGTTAGAACATTTTTTTGTGTTTTTCCCCGGGCAACGCCGGGTACTATAGCTAGTGTACAATATAGGTATTTACCACAGCTATATTTAAATAATTTTTGCATTATCCGCGCTACTGTTTCGCATTATTACCGCAGTTAATCGGGAGTGGCCCGTGTTATTCTTTTGGTCGAGCAAAATCCAAACGTATTAATTACTATATGAATAAAACCTGTTGACTTTAAATTGTAATTTCGGAGGCGGGTTAAGTTTCTCAAATCAAAGAAAGTAGCAGTGTCGTTTAAAACAAATTTAGCAAATCTCCTCTCCGCCCATGCGCAGAGATTCAGTGTGTACAGAGGCATGAATAGAAAACAAATGAGAAGCACAGGAAAGACTGACGTTTCTGTTTGTTATAAAATTACAACTGCTTATGGTAAATGTGAGGAATCAGTTCGTGTCTTATAATTGTTCAACGGTGAAACAGCCTGTATAATATGATACAAATTTAGAAAAACATTTTTTGAATAAAATAGGCTCTGACGTCAAAATACGTTTTAACTGCACTGATTGTTATTGTTTCTTTCCTAGTAAAATTAGAATCACCCTGAAAAAACAAATAACAAATGTATCCAACCATATTCTGCTTGAGGTAAGATAACAGCATCAAACTCAAAAAGGATATGAAACGATAGTTTTTTCACTTCTGCAACAGCAGTAGCCAATTATTTTAAGACGGCCAAAATAAAGTTAAGGCGGGAGAAAGGGACACCCTTATTCATTTTTCGGACACGTCATTCTGAAAAGACGCCCCTCTCCCCCGTTATTCGACACCTCCATCTTTCAAGTTAATTTTTCCCAGGATCACCCTTGTCCATCCGAAAGGACCTTTCATTTAAGAGAGGCTGTCCGCCCAAGATGGAACATTAGTGAGGTAATGGAGGTAGGCTGTAAAAAGAAAATGGGTGTAAAAGGCAGGATATTGCGTGAAGGTGAAGACAAGAGGTGAGGGTTGGAGGGGGAAGAGAGGTATGCGAGGAGGAGGAGGTGAAACCGAAAGGGCAAGAGGGCAATGGGGCGGTGTATTATGAGAGGTTGAGAGGGGATGAAGAGGAGGCGAGTGTGTGTGTGTGTGTGGAGGAAGGGGAGGCAAAAGACTGATGGCGAGGCAGAGAAAGGCAGGATTAGAAAGAGGTTAACCTGCGTTGGGATGTCAATGATGATCTGTTAAAAGGGTTGGTTTGTGTGAGAGAGTGGGAAGAAAGGCGATCCCCTTCATAAACATTTTTTCTGTACGTTACCGGCTTCCCTATAACGATTGCCTCTTCTTCGTCCCTTTCTTCCTTCATTTTCCTCTTCCCCCCTCCCCTCCCCTTGGTTCGTCTCTCCTCTTCACCTCCCTCCATCCTTCACTCCATATCGCTTCTTTCTTCATCCTCATCCCTCCTTTCCATTCCTCCCTCTCCCTCGTACTCCAACCTTCCTCTCTTTCCTTCTCTCCCCCTCCCTCCTCTTTCCCTCCCCACCCCCTTTCATCCGTAAACTTGATTAAGGCAGCGACCGAGACGGAGTGAGTGTTGTATCCTCACGGAAGGAGTTTTCGGAGGGAGAGAGAGAAAGGAGGAAAGCGAGGAAGTAGGGATGGATAGTGAGGGAGGTTAGGCGGTGGTCCGGAGGAGGGCGGTTTGTTGGAGAGTAACGGGCTGATGAGGGAGAGGGATGGGAGGGAGAGTTTGGGAAGAGGGGGAGGAAGGAGGAGTTGGAGGAGGAGGGAGGCGTGGGCGTCGTGCGTGATTTAGAGTGCACCGCAGGGGGGATTGAAGATTGCTGTTCGGGTTGCGATGAAGGGATTGCGACCTCAGATTTGATTTTTACGGCTGCGTTTTAATATCCTCCATATAGCAAGCAATTCCTTCCCTCTCTCTTTCTCCCTCTCTCTCTCTTGCATTGTGCCCTCCCTCCGCCCCGTGCGACTCTCTCTCTCTCGCCCCGCGTTATTGCCAAGCGGGTGAACGAGAATGCGTTATCTCCAGAGGAGAAGGCATATAAATGAAAGAGGTGGGAGAGATTGGTGGAAAGGCTTTTTCAAGGGGGTTTTGTAGGTGAGGAGAGGCGTAATTAGAAACGTGTTGGAAGTGCTTGGAAATGAGTGAGATGTAATGAATTGAGGCTGTTTTTTCTGCAGCTACAGCTGGAAACGAGGTTCCATTTCATCTTTTGAGCGCAAAGCGCCAGAAACGGACGCAAGAAAAACTTTCATCTCTTCCGACGTTGGTAATCTAACGCTCCGTCTTTGAATTGAGTGAATTTTCGAGATTAGAGGAACTATTTCTTCTTCTCGTTGAGTGAAATATTCAGATATGGTTGTATACTTCATTTTTCTACATGTCTATTTCCTTTCATGCTGTCTTTTGCCTCGAAATGAATCTCCTTCTTAAGTATAATATGCTAGGCGGTCCATTGAGGGGTGCAGATCAAGGGACAAATTGTTTTGCGCGATTTCCCTTTTACATCAACAACCAAATTAAATTTAGACTCTAGTGGTGTCGAAGCGCCCGAGGCCGTCGTTCCGATGCACTCTGTTCTATGGACGTCCTTGAATATGTGAATTAATTAATTGGTTTTGATTCCTAATTGAAATATAGTTCTCATCAAGGCAGCATAATAAATATTATAATAACCGATAGATATAAAATCAGAACGTGATTTAAACTATTATTGTTAGAAAAGTCTTCACGAAATTTATCTCCATTTTATGAAGGACACAATTGAAAACCCACGTAACAGATAAATAACGGGTATAATTTTTAACTAATAAATTTCTTTAAACATTATAAAAACAAATGTCACGAGATAAATCACGTCTAAATCATTGCAATCAACGCAATACAGATGTCGCTGTTATCGAAATTGGCAACATTTTTTTATCGAACACACTTAAAGTAAAGGTTTGCAAAAAGAAATTGTAATCATTTCAGCGGACGAAATTGTAGCGTTGTGGTAGGATGAAAAAGCTGATCAACATGCGTCGGTGTCTAAAACGTCGCCAGTCGCATTGGTGTCGTGCGTCACGTGGTCCTTCGAATCATCCAAGTTCCGGATCCCAAAAGGTGTTAGGCGATACACAAGATAGTACATTTCCCTCATACGCCCAGGAGGAACGTAATGGAACGATATGGCCATGCGAGAACAGCAATCCTCCCCCTGTCACGAAAAAGAGACACTTTTAGGAAGTAAAATTAGCGAATTAACTCATGAATAACGGTTTGATTTATGTACATGGAAATACTGACAGAATTCGATACTTGGATAATTTTAAGCATTTCTATTTTACTTTCTTTTTCTGACCAAAAAATCCATTACAATAAATTTACTGTTAATTACAATCATGTTATTTATGTAAAAGTGAAACAAATTTCGTCATAGATTTCCAAAAATGTATAAATGATTTATTAACACAAAGATATATTCAGCGTTCGTAAATATCATGAAAATAATAACTGTTTTGTTAAAGTTAACATCTTAATTTATGGTGTCATTCATAGTAAAATAATTTTTATATAATTTATGTTTCAACCGATTATTCACACTTTTCTGAAATAATATTGTATTTTTGGACCACTATCACAAAAATCTTCTTGTAAAAAACTTCTTTCGAGTTACATTAGTTCCTCATTCATGACGCAATTCAAATAAATATTCTATTGGAATGTTCAAGTGCAGGATCACTGTTGGATTTAGTCTGCACCGTTATTTAAATAGGAAGAGTAAACCTCACATATCTTAGCCTATTGTACTCAAATCTGCGCAACTACAGGCTTAGAAAAACGCACTTATAAATATTTTTCTTGAAATTTTTAGCAATGGTTCATTTTCTTCTGAGCCTAGTTGAAGAATTCAAACGTGAATTTTTCAACTCATTCAGAGGGAATTAGGTGATAATTTTCATGGATAACTGCCCTGGCCATAAAAAGTTCGAATGGACCAAATTGAGATTTGCAGTCTTAAATTATGATATATCAGTGGCAAAACTAATAATCAAATAACGGCGAATTCTCAACGAGGACGGTTTCTCTGCGGCTGAAATGCGGGCATAACTCTCTTCCAACGTAGTATGTAGGAGAGTCAGAAGGTATCCGCAATGTATTTTTAAAATTTTTGTTTTGTTGGCTGCGCTACTAATTGCATGCGCAACTCTAAGTGTGGACTCTCTTTGTCATTTTGGTGTGGTTTCGACCTTGAATAGTCAGTTATCGTGTCGTTATAGTGGTGTTAACATGGCCGCTCCACTTGCCGTATGCACCAAAGAAGAGCGGCGTGCAGTGATTCGATTTTTGTGGACTGAAGGTGTACCAGGGGCAGAAATCCATCGAAGACTTTCAGCACAGTATAGGAACAGTGCTATGCCGCAGTGGAGTGTGTACGATTGGATTAACATGTTCAAAAACGGTCGCACAAGTGTCACTGTCGACGTCCGCTACTGATGAGAACATTGAGCGACCCACGCCATGATTCTGAATAACAGATGGGTGACTATAGATGAAGTGGCATATCACCTGCAAATCAGTCATGGTTCTGCCCATGAAACCATCCACAACAGACTTGACTTTCATAAAGTCTGTGTGGGGATGGGTTCCCAAACAACTCACAGAAAAACACAAGCGCAACCGTTTGGACATCTGCCTACGCCTTTTGAGCTGCTATCATAAAGAAGGTGACGCTTTTTTGAAACGCATCATCACTGGGGACGAAACATTGGCCCACCACTACGAGCCAGAGTGTAAACGCCAGAGTTTGGAATGGAAACATCCGAAATCGACGGTCAAAAAAAAGTTCAGAACTCAACCAACAGCGGGAAAAGTGATGCTCACAGTGAAGAAAGCGGTGCATGCGTGACTTGTCACTCAGCCGAAAACATTTTTTTCTGAGGGCATACAGAAGCTTGTGCAACGTTGGACTAAGTGTGTTGAAAAGCAGGGGAACTATATTGAAAAATGATACTCATGTAAGTTCTCTATTTTTTTGTATTAATTTTTAAAAATACATTGCGGATACTTTCTGACTCACCCTCGTATGTACTGATTCGCGAGAGAAACGCCGACTTTTCTTAATTCTCTTCATCGGACGCTGCCTCCCCCGACTCGGAGAGAAGTTCGATATTTCATTCCGCCCGAGTAAACGTACCTCGCCTTTTCCCCTGGCCGCTATCCCCACCACCCTTTCCTTGCACCGCAACACCTGCTAAGTACGGATACTCCGCGGACAACGAAATAGAAAAAAATATCCTCTCGTCCACTCGCTCTTCCCGCGGGTGTTGATGAATTGTTTGATCGTCCTCCGTGTTTGCTCCTCCCACCCACCCATCCTCAGCGGCCCTCTACACAGATCCCGTATTCTGAGACCCCTCCCACTCTCCTCCCGGTGGCTTGATTCAATCACTCGCCTTGTTTGCACGCTTTCCCTTTAGGGAGCGCCGCTTGCTCGCCTCCCTGGCGCGATATTAAGTCTTGTTCTGGGTGCTGTTCTTGTGGCGCGCTCCTACCGCTACTCCTCCTACAATATCTCCTCTCTCTCACCTAGAGGTTATTAACTCCCTCTTAATGTGTCCATAACAACCCCACCGGGCTACCGAAGACTTATCTAATCTCATGTAATTCGCATTGACGAGACTATTTAGCTTCGCGACGTATAAATCTCTATCTCTTTATAATGTTAAGAGTTTCGTTGTCGATATCCCGCTGTTGGCCTTAGCCAAAAAATCGAACTTCGAAAATTATTTTTGTTTTTATTTCTCCCGGGGGTTTTTGCCGAAGGAGGAGAAAACTCCGAAGAGGTTCACGAACGATTGGAAGCATTCACAGGGATCGCGAAAAATCGGAGAATGAAAGTTAAAATTCTCCGAGTCCCTACATCTCATTCTCGATTCGTCAACCAAATTATTCCCAAAATTCGTGGCGGACTGTTGAGGAGGATATCCTATTCCTGTGGCATTTCCACGGTTTTCAAACGCGCAAAGAAAAAAAAGATCGCGCCAACGCTAAAAAAATCATGGAGCGGAATAATCATCGCTCTCGTTCCTTTCGAAGAATTCTGACCTTTTCCATCGGCGAACTCAGGTACATCTTGAGCCAAGAGAGCTTTGGATCGTCTTTGGCGTCGAGGTGCCTCTCCGGTTGGTATGGGAACGATCGGTGCTTTCCATCGGATCCTCGTGTATCCACGAATTGAGCGTTCAGCGCCGCCATGCATCGCCCTAATGACGTAGAATGAATGGAAAGACACGCAGTTAACGGTCAAAACTTGTGTGTGTGGACAAACTGCGGAATACATTTAAAAAGTTTGATTATCCTTGCCATTGAATCATTAAATTCATATGTGAGTAGAATGACCTTACGATATAAATCGAATATTTCTAAATTTGGATTATTTATTAATCGTACACTCAGATCCAAGTAAAGTGGATTAGATTAAGTACATTGACGAGAAAAATCAAATTTTCCAAATTTAACAGATTTTTATTTAAAATTCATTTGTTCCTGAATGAAAAATTATAATAAAATAAATACACATTTTCGCGTATTATAATTATCACGTGTTTGTTTAATATAAAACCACTTTCATAAAAATTAATGTTTTCATATTACAGTGAGTTCCGCTTATTAGAATCAAGTATTTCATTCAATTAAACGGCTGATTCAATAATCCATAGGTTGCATATGTCAGTTATGACAAATAAGATAATGTTAGAATAAAGTTCATTTCTATTTCATATATTAAAATTTCATGGTTATATATTTTTTTTAGATATATAAGAAAGTTTCTAACAAATAAAATTTTAAACACGAATTTCACTTTTCGTGTTATTTTATAAATAGTTATCTAAAATCGTTCTTATTATGTCCTCCTTAAGACGAGGAATCGAGTCATCTTCCATCATGTAGTATAAGCGGCCGAACTTCGCCCGTCCTCTTAATTAAAGGTTTTTTCTAAGGACAGCCAAAGCACGTCTGACTTCTTCGGCGGTAAACAGTGTACTTCATGGTCATCTTCCTCCACTTCTTCATCAACACTTGAATTGTAATTTCGAATGTCAACTATAATGTCATCTACAACAATGTCATCATCTATCAAATTCAATCTACTGAATTCTTCCTCAACTTCCTCCTCTTCGGTTTCCATTTCTGCTCAATATGAAGAAAGTCTGCTCTTCTGTAGCATTTAGCAACTTTAGGTATACAACCCTGCATCCGTTCAGTGCCGCCTGATTCAAGAAACCGAAATAAGTGATTCCAATAAGGGGATATTTTTTAAAACGTTAGATACAATATGGTTTTGGTTTTCCGGTTTTGATTCAATAAAGCGGCTGATTCCATTAACCAATGATTTTAATAAGCGGAACTCACTGTATTTGCTATTATTCTGGAATTGTCGAATTAAAGAAAAACACTGATCCGAAACTTTAAAATATTCCATTTTGAAATTCATTATACCCAATTTATCAATGCATTTATCAATTAAGGAAAATCAAAAACAATTTTCTAAAGTTTTCTTTTGAAATTACTTGTTATGAGCTTCCAACTCTGGATTAAAATTATAACAGGAAATTTTGATTTTATGGAAAACTTATATGTATCACACACACACACACATACGCATATATTCTTGTCTAATTGTAAGACGTAAAATATTTACTGAAATTAAATATAAAAACATTTTTGTCATGCTAAGTTACATTTCGAACCCGCATCCCAAATGAGTATTTTAAAGTTTAATTAAATTAATGTCACATGCGAAAATTTGAATAACGATTTAACAATGATAAGCTGTTCATTTAAGTCATTATGTTCTAACATTTCAATATTCGCATCAAATCAGCATTCCCTGCTACTGGACATCAGTTCCAGCTATTTTTTTTGTTACTTATCCGCGATCAGTTTTATTCACCTTAAGGTCATATGCGCCAGAATTTACAAATGAAAGTTGCCGAATTCATGCAGATTATCACATTTTCTTGTCAACAACGCGGTTAACGAACCCGCCAATTATTGTGCACATCGCGAAAGCAAAAATTAAAGTCGCGTGTCCTGCTGTTTACAAAAAACGACGATAAACACAAAAAAAATCGAAAAAGGAAAGGCGGAAATTATACTTCCAATATCAATTTTGTCGAAGCTATTGTTTACTCCGTTAAACTCGTCAAATTTAAATAAAGCACGTATTTTAAGAGCGATAAACATTTTTATAGTTTGTTTTCCATGGTAGAGGCATTTAACCGTTATGAGGAAAAACAAATTAAGTTAGTCGACGTAGTTGTCACATATTTTGTGATCCTGTTTACGCGATCGCTCAAAATCATGGAGAATTGTTATTTCTAATAGCGTTGATTTGGATTACAAAGGTGGCACGAGGAATTTTGGCGCCCCGGGCGACATAGTACTCCAGCGCCCCCCTCCGTAAATGTTTGTTGAGATATTATTTACAAAGTACTCGTTAATTTATTCGTCGCTTTGTAAAGCCTACTGTTAATAAAAATAAAAGGAACGCCATCAAGGTTCCAGCCTATTTCACGGTATAATTTGGTGTCTAATATTTATTCGCCTGCAATTAATGCATAAATAGATGATTAGGATAGCTCCTCAAACACATTGGCGCCCCGGGCAGCCGCCCGGCTCGCCCGTACCTCGGGCCGGCCCTGCTCGTCTAGATCAGGGTTTCCCAAACTGTGTTCCGCGGAACCCAAGGGTTCTGCAGAAGCTAATTGGGGTTCCGTGATAGAGGCCCGATACGTTCTTCTTTCTCTTATTTACAGCAGGAAACATGACACTTGTAAGCTGTATACTGTAAGATAGATAAGCTATGAAAATAAACATTATAATGATTTTAAAGTTAATTTTATTGCGATTAGGCTTACCATCTCTTAGTTAGGGTTCTGCGAGAAAAAAATATTTGAATATAACGGGTTCCGTGGCTTCACGAAAGTTGGGAACCCCTGGTCTAGATGAATTACAGACGTATAATAACTATATAAATATTTTTGTAATCACGAGAAATATGTACCTATTTCGGTTTCCGCAGAATGAATCTCTTGAATTCATTGATTTAAATCAACATACCTTTCAAAATATAAATAATAATTTTTTAAATAATCTGAAATGTTTCGGAAGGATGCTTGAAAGTGTATTTTCCCATTGTCAACAATTTGGAGGAGGAATCAACTCTTTCGAAATGCATTCATCCAGACTGTTTGTGGACTTGTATCCGATGTTCCACTAATTGACCAGCAATCACTGAAAGGTTCGATAAATACCACGCAAAAACTAGGCGGAAACACTCCTTAGAATTGATTATAATGTGACACTCGACGTCACCGTAAGTGTAATAAGAAATTGGCATTATTATGGAGAGAGAGAGAGAGAAAAATAGCGTTCTACATCTATAATAATAAAAACTGATCTCATTCTGTACTTTTGTAGTATGTTAATATAACACGAATGCGAATCGCTCAAGACCGGTCAATTAGATTTCGATGAATATTTCATACATGACAAGGGCATAGGTTTGATTCCAGAAGAATTTATTTTCTCTATTTGAATAACATGCGAGTTTAAGTTATCTAACTCATTTTCAAAATAGCTAAAATCGAGATGAGAATTTGAACGTGTTGACATTAAAATAGACGAAATTTATTTCTCTAATCAAGAAAATTTGAGTTCCGAATTAGCTAACATGTTGATTTCAAATCCGAAAAAACGAGAAGTTTAAACGAATAAACAAGCACAGTGTTATCAATTAACATGGATAAATTGGCGCGTTTATTATTTTGTATGCAGTGGCGTACGCATGGGGATGGATCCATGGGGTCTGGACTCCCCTCCTCCTTAAGAAGTAAGACAAACGTCAATAAATTAATTAACCGTTCGATATTAGTTGTGCTCTTTAAAATTCACTTCTATAATCCCCATTTATAATCCCTTGTTTTTTAATTACTAATTATTAATAATGATGATATAAAAATTATTTCGGCTTTTTAGCATTGAGTTTCCTTTATTCCTTAAGAATAAAATTTTAACCCCCCCTCCTCTTTTAGGAAAATTCTGCGCACACCACTGTTTTTACGTAGTTATACTGTCACATATTCTGTCATTAAAGCTCCGTTTTTAAGTGGTATCGATGCTGAAATTTACGCTCAAAATTTCAGCTTTCCAACTTTGACACCTTCGAAGATATTTTTAAAAAATAATAAATGGGCCCTTATTCAACTCTATATTTTTCAAGATATTTCGTTATAATTTGAATTTAAGCATTTGCACAGACGGACGGATAGACAGACATCAAAGTGAAAGTATAAGAATGTTATTTTTAATGCGTTAAAAATTATTGTTGCCATTATCAGTTGTTCCGTTATTTCTCGGTTTGAGATCGCCAAATCATTGCTCTTTCTCGCCAACTATTGGCCAAATAACAAACTATAATTATTAATAGTCAAAATTAATTTCTACATATGCATCAAAAATTCAATTTGTAAAACAAGAGGGGAAATATGCACGCATCACGCGTGCATACATGCGAGTCGTCCGTTACGAATTAAGTAATCATGTAAAAAAATAAAAATATTTATGTCTAAACACTATACTGCCGATGAAATATTGAATTTTTGATTTACCGATTTATTTTATTGCCACTTGTAATTATTCAAACAATCTAAAATTATTTAAAGTACACCTCACTCGATTTAAGAATATGTAATGTAATCTTTACGTGCGCGTTCATTCCTTCGTCGTAAATTATCCATTTGTCTTCCCTTGCAAACGCTCTGTGCATACCAATGTAAAAGAAACGTGTTTTAGTTCTCTCCTTCCTTTCACTTATTGAATTCTGTGCACGGACGAAGAGAAATTAAATGGATTTACGTTTTCTTAAAACATAACTCACTTGATTTGAGTAGTAGTAATGTAATCTTTACGTTCACGTTCAGTTCTTCGTTGTAAATTATCTTCCCCTTTTCATTTACCTACTTAAGTTCGCCTCTCTGTCGTAGATAATCTATTTCCTTTCACTTACTAAATGCTGCGTGGGTACGAAAGAAAACTAAACGTGCTACCTTGTTTAGTTCATTTGCTTCTTCTTGAATACGAATAAAATACCATTCAAGAAATTTTCTAAGTTTAAAATAAATTAGAATATTCTTGTTAGATTTTCTCGAAAATTATATCTCCTTCGATTCAGGCAAACAATTGAAATGAAATAATCATACAAATTTTATTGTCTTTTTGGTAGCACTAATAGTTTACGAGACATGACGGGAAGTTCGTTTTTTTTGTTTCTGTAAAGTGGCACCTAAGATGGAGTTATTGAAGCCATTTATATCAATTTCTTATTGTCTTTGCCCAGAAGTCCTTAGTAGCAAATTTCATGGGAATTTGCTCGGTAATTTCGGAGACGAACAGACATGACATAACGCGTTCATTTTTACTTTTTCTAAAGAGCATCAAAAAAGGAGATTAAACTGTTTCAATTATGGCGGTGTGCGATTTAAATAAGCCAACTGCAAACAGTTCGATCTCGGTCAGTTTTAGCTGAACGGATTTGACTTCAGGAGCGTCTTTCCTCCTTTTGATGTAAATGAAAGCGAATATGAAATATTTGTATAAGAATTTTAAGAAATCAGACGTAAACTGACGGTAAAATATTTTTTATTATCTTAAACTGATTTATTTACTTTTCCTTATGTATGGACATAAATGTCAATATTAAAATAGCGACGAAACGTTGAAATAATATTATATTAAATAGACAATCAAGATAGAATACAAATATTATAATATGAAGGGAATTATTGTTGGAAGTAAAATCAATTATATTCTATCCCGATGATTAAGCATCTTTAAACTTCTAATATATGGTTCATTATCACCCGTCATTTTTTACTGTAAATAATTAATATTTATTTTGAAATGTTCGTTAAATTTTGACAATGATCCGGGGACTTTTAAGTTAGAATTTTCAACTGACGCTTAGAGAAGGTGTACCCACTGATTGCTTTCAATATTAACTTAACGCTTCATTAATGTCCACCCGTCATTTGTGAAGGAAAACCGCACCAGTTAAAAATAATCGGAGGCTATTAAAATAAAATTCTGTTGAACCAAAGTCAATATTCGCAATTGGCCTCTCATGACTGCATGGGCTCCCGCAATAAGGGGCAAGAGGGTGGATTTCCCCCACACTTCACAAAAAATTGCACGTTGTACGAACATATAACGGTCCATATCTGTTCGTTGGTAGGTTACATGTTATACATGTTTTGTCCCATCCTGAAAAAAATCTGCGGGCGCCCATGCTCAACTGTAAAAGGTTTATATTGTTATTATTGGGATTATCGATATCGCAATGTATGCTAAAGAATTTTACGACAAGTAGTTGCTTCAAAAAATAAATAATGTTATGGGGCAATCAGAGCATCCACCAATGTCTGCTCATCTGATAAAAACGAAATTGCGCAACATTTATTCGTTTAAATAATAAATACCTAGTTTGCCGCGCCATAATTTTAAAGTCAATGCGCGACTACATCCGGTGTAGCAAAATAGCGCGATGTTCTTATTTTTAATGTAAAATTATCCACACATTTATTGCCTTTTATTCATCTGAAAACAAAAAAGGTCGCTTTAATTATTTTAACATAAGCTAGAAGAGGCACTTCCGGTTCGTTTTATGCACTATAAAATAAAACATACCCATTTCTACGTCTTCATGACGTTGGCTTTGATTCCGACATGTGTTGTTACCAGGAAGTGCCTCGGTGACAAACCTCCTGGCTGCCGTCCTACTCAGCACATAACCTATAAAAAATATAAGAAATGTCTCGGGAAAATTTTCAGGCGGAACAATATTCTCAACTATGGAGCTACGAAAGAAATGTTATTGTTACACGAATTTAGAATCTAAATGGAGAAAAGTAAAGTCTTTTGACGTTCTAGATCGTATAATTCATGAATCTAAAACCGAAATCCGTCTCGGCATGTTGACCCACCTGTGCCTCCGCTCATGAATCCAGCCTTCAGGTACCTCTTGAAACGCAAACCGACGTAGATGGTTCTCTCAGGGTTGTGTTGAGCAAGCAGGAAACGCAGATTCTCCATCACCACAAACCTGAAGGTTATTTTTGAAAAAATATCATTCGAGAAGGAAAATGTGGGTCACAATCAGTAGAGGTTGAGTCACACTAGATGAGTGCGTGAAGTAAGAAGGAATAAAATGAAAATATTTTCAGCAAAATTTCTCCCCGTGTGACAAGTAACGTATGTAAATTTTGCTCCAAATATTAACGATGTCAATTTCCACTTTATTGTTTAGAAATCAATGACGCTAAGGTTTAAATAAATAAATAAATAATATTGTAACAAGGAAGAATTCCATAAATTACCGCCAGAAAATATTTCGTTCGCCCAATTTCCCTCCTTTCTCGTTTTACTTGGCATGTGAAAAATATTTTTTTAATATCACAATTAAAGGAGTCCAGGTGTCTCAAACTCAAATCGTACGCGGGCCAAAAACGAAAAAATTACACTTCAAAAGCACTAAAAACATTTTTAAATCTTTAAATTAAAAAAATTCTTCGACACTGAGCCAAATTATAAAATTAGAATAAGATGAGTGAGAGGGTCGCATAAAATTCACGCTAAATATTTTCAGATTTCGGTAAATTAGTCATCGAAAAAAACAATGTTTTACGTATGTTTCTCATGTTCCCAAATAACTATGATTTTTTTAAACATATAATTCTAGCGCGTAAAAATCTAACTATTCTCAGAAATATAAAGCATCCATATATTATAAGAAACGTATTATACAGCAAGGTAAGTTCAAATTTTACGAAACGATGAGCTGGGCATAAGTAATAATGAAGTAGGTCTAAGACAATCATTCCTCATTAAAAGCAAATGATTTTAACTGTATATATATGTATTAGCCAAATACCTGAATGTCTTATTTAATATTCAATGCACTGAGATAAAATCATGTCCCTCAACAAAAATAAAATGATTTTTCATGAGAAATTATCATATTTTTAAGAAGCTATGTTGTTTTGTTTATTTTCTGCAATTACATAATATTTAGATTTTATGTTAAACAACGAACTCGAATATGATGTAAGTAAATGCGCGAAAGTTGTTTACATGCTTTCTTTCTTATGGTACTGCAAAAAAATAGAAAGCAAGAGTGCAATAAACGTCTTTATTAGTTCGAATAATTCGTAAAAATAAATACTCCTACATATTAAGGGGAAATACTTAATAATGTAACCGTTGATCAGATAATTACGAGAATACGTACATCTAACTTTCGCTAATAAAAAATGTCTCATTTGAATTCAAAGGAATTCTGGAAAAGATTACGACAGGATAATAATAAAAGGATTATTTATCACCTATAAGCTCTCTAAAAAATGTATTGTTTACGCATTTACACGAAATATAAAATAACATTCCTCTGAGAAACTTAGCAATGCACCTTTTAAGCGGTTGAGTAACTTGTGAAACTCAAGCGTACTCCAAAACGTGTAGTACGAATATATTCCAAAAGTGGCGGATTGAACGCAACGTTAGCTAACATTGCGTCAATATTTCGATATATGCAGTACAAACAACTGCGCAATGTTGTCTTTAATCTGGCCTATCGCTTACGCCCCAAATAAAAAAATGCATTCGTAGCTGCGTCTCCTCTACCAACTTACGTGTCATCGTCTGCTTTGAGGACCCAGTCGACCTTGTCGCTCAGGTATCCCTTGGCGTGGAGGTAAGAGAAGGCGGCCCTAGTCTTGTCCCAGAGGTTGCCCCTGCCCTCGGGCACATTCAAGGGAACAGCGGGCAGTCTCCCGTCTTCTCCAGTCCAAGGATCGACCGGACAACGGGAGGGAACTCTTTGAAATGCGTACCATTAATCATACAAATGACTAAACGGAATGAAATAGCTCCCGAACTTTTATGAGAGATTTACCTAACTAGAAAGTTACGCATGTTCCAGATGTCCAAATTATCACACGACGAAAAATAACTGGTCACCCGTGAGATTAGATGTCTCTTCACCTTTTAAAAGTTTTATTAATAGTCTTATGGGGAGGGAAAATAAATTGTACTTTTATGATTAATTTCGTATAAATGAACTCGAGGATCATCAAATTATGTCAAATAAGTTAAATCCATGAAATCGAGAATGTGTCAGATTAACAGTCATAAAGAATCAAATAGATTTGTTTATTTTTGAAATTTTCGCTCACGTAAAAATTTACGTTAAAAAATTTAAATGAATGGCCGTCGCATTTGAAGGCTCTTATGCGTTTTACGAATCATATTTCTCAACGTTTTATAGAGAGCAGGTAACGTTAGGAGGAAAAAAATAACACGAGAGACACGCAACCTGTAGCCGCCAGGTCTCGACCGCCGACTCGCAAGCCGATGGCTGCGGTCTCATTGATTTACACGGCGAAGTTACGTAATTCAGCTAACTCAAACAGTTTCTCCGGTTCCCGCTAAGGCGAGACTAAAGGGAAACAAAAAAAGAAAACTATGCGAAAAATGTAATGATGCGATTGACGAATCGTGTAAATCACGGCAAATCTCCTAAAATGTTTCAGGAACCCGATCTACGTGCAGTTTATCTTTTTTCTAAAGTTTGCCAACTTTGTCTTGACTGAAAACTATTAATTCGAATAGTTCATAATAAAGGTTTTCGATAAATAGAAGAAGTTACATTTCTTGTCAGATTTCATGTTTTATGAATTATGTGTGGATTGATATTACTATGTATACCGATTTCATTGTTTTCCTCTTAGTCTCGATGAGTTATGGTACGGCTGTGTTTTATATTATGAATAGATTAGTTGGTTCGCAAAAGAATTATCGAGCTCGTCTTATGGCTGAAAACAATGTCAAGAATAAGTACTTATCTTTGGTCAATAGCCAACAGACATAACAAGGCTATAATAATAAACAAGTTACGGCTATTTTAAATATCTAATTAATTATTCATTTTTTATATTTATTATTCTTAAATTAAAATATATTTTAGCAATTATGTGTATATATAATTATGATTTCAAAAACATCTAAATGATTTTAATTGTTTTAACTTCCTGCCTGTCAACAATTGCATTAAATAACCGTTGGAAGTCGTTTTTCATTAATATGAAGTTCCAATTTTAAAAATTAATCATAGAGCTCAAGGCTGGAATCCAATCGATGGCCCACATGTCTTCAATAGGCATAAAATGGTTCAGAAGACCAGATGCGCAATTCGACTACAAGTCAAGAGTCCTCCGCCAATCGCTGATACTGAAAAGAATCTAACTGCGCTTTTGGGGAAGCAATGCTTCCCCAATGGAACATTTCGCTGTCGGAAGGGCAGTCCCCTAACTGCGACAACAAGCGCTTCCCACCCGCAAAGTAAAAAGACCCACTCACCCGCCTTGGAGCTCATGAAGAAAAGCGAGTTGCACCTTCGGCCCCAGGTCTCCTTCACCGCTGCCGCCTTAGTCGCGTGGTTCTCAGGCCTCGTCATAACCCAGCAGAGCACTCTGACCTCCTCCCAAAGTTCTTCAGCCACGCTGCAATTGCCTAACGTAAAGACTATGGTGATCTACTTGATATAGCGGCGGAAGGGGTGCGTGGGAGCAAGGCGCTGAGACGAGATATCAGATAGAGTCTGTCCTGGGAAGTTTTAACCATGCGAGAATAACCTGGGGTTTCGGCAGCGTCCGAGTTATTCCGATGTAACTGCACTAACAACTTGGAGAACGTGCCATGAGAAATATATGCTAGTTTCATTTGAACTTGTGAACTAACACAAAATAAAAATAAATTTTTTTTGGTTTTTAAATACTGTTATCGTGGGGATGGTGAATTAATTTTTCGTTTTATACTGAATGGAGTTGAATTCTTTCGCCAAATTTAATTAAGTTTTATCCATGCAAAATAATATCATTTAATTGTAAAACAAAGCATGCGGCAGCTAAATAGACAGCATTCATGGGATTTCTCCCGTCCTTTCGACTACGCGTGTTATTAGAGAGATGCGAGGAAAAATTCATTAAGAACCTTATGTAAAGAAAATGGGTCAAAAATTTAGATGGACTTTTATTTTTGGTTTTCAAACCAAATCTCATGAAATCCATTCAATTGATTTATGCAATGAAAGATATGGACAGACATATCCTCCCCTTAATCTCCAATCTTAGCACACGTATAAGAAACGTTTAGTACATATTATAATATTTCAACAAATTATCTCCTTATTCTCTATAACGTAAAAAAAATTAAAGCATGCACCGATTAATTTTTAGAAATGATTTAACGATATAACTATTTCGTATATTACGAGATGATTTCTAAAATGAGGTTAAAAATGTATCCCTCCTAATCAATCTGGCTGTGTTACCTTTTTTTACTGGCGTATCCTGTGCCTCTTCGCTTGACGCACTGTCGTTAGTGGAGAAGGGATTTCTAATCAGCACACGCTCAGCGTATAATGCGCCGCCACCAACTAATATTTAAAAGAAAAATGGTTGTGAATTTAATAGATTTAAGAACTACAGAACACATATACGTAGGTCAAACAGGTATTCATCATAGATTAAAAATTGACCTACTGTAACGCTTCAAAGACTCTTGAAAAGATTTTAAAGGGTTAATTCGATCACGAATTTCTTCTATGCATTTCTTTTTAAACACTTAGATATATGATACTCTCCTAATTAGAAAAATCAGAAAATATCGCGCGCAATATTTTAAAAAGTTGCCTTTCGTGTATACATTAAAAGAATTCAATTTATAGTAATGCACACATTTCTTCGTAATTAAATCACAATTAATTGGGAGGTCTTCATTTATCACGATTAGAACTAAATGACAGTTTCTTATTTATCATGAATAACAACACATTTCTACAAAATATTGAAGATCTCTTGATATTTCGGATTGGCGAGACGCGGTTACGTCATTTTAAAAGCCATCATAACACATATTTCAGAAATTCTACGTTCTCAATTCCATTGGCCTCTGGCAAAATTCCGAAAGGAAGAGAGAATTAATTCCGTAAAATTGCGAAATTCTCTTATTATCTACTATTTCCGCCCACGTATTCCCCATAACGCCCTCATCGGTGGAGTAAATAAAATTCTTTACTTTATTCCATTGTGTCTCCTCTTAACAACTGTTCTCCCTCCCGCCATTCTTTCCGACGGGTTGGTTTAGCAAGCGATACAGCACAAACGTCAATTCACACCCGTTCCCGATTTCAGGAAAATAAAAACCTCTCGCTCCGTTGTCATCGGCGCCACCGAAAATCATTCGGCAGAAGTGTCCTCCAAACTCCCGCTTCCTCCGCACCCATCAATTTGCACTTCTCCATTCTCTCGTTCTCTCCCTTTCTCCCTCCTTCTCACTGTCAGTCATGAACAGCGTGCATAGCATTTACACACGGGGGAACAGCCAACTTCAAATTCCTCTTCACCGGACAGAAATCTACAATAAATCTTTTCATGCCACTGCATGCAGACTGGAATGCTTTACCATCACACATACAAAACTCTCCATCTGTATCCTCCTTTAAGAAATCTTATTTCCGATTACTCCTTTCTCATATGCCAACAGTAAACGAGGCAGCACTGAGCATCTCTTAATCACAACACAAGCGCATATTAACGACAGAATGTGTATAATTAATCTTACTTTTTTCTTCCAGGAAACAGTGGTTCTATATTTGCGAATAATAATTTGTGGTAATGTAGCTTACTGTAAAAATTATTTTCTCCTTTTTTCTGCCTCCGACTTTTAAATGTATATTCTTAATTTGCACATTATTTAAAAATTTCCTGTATGTATATGTTGTATATGTAAATTTGTTAAATGTTCTATGTATGTCTATGTTACTTCTTTCCTTTTATTTGTTGGTATTCAAATCCTTTATTCTTTCTTTAGGTATTTTTTGCGATTTTTTTACACCTCCCTCCTCTTTGTAGGTGTTTTTCCGCAGTGGGACTTTTTTCTGTGCTAAACAAAGCGATTACGCAGTTTTTTTCCAACCCACAAAACTAACATTGCTCTATGGTAATTCTTTATGTTCAACTAACAAAATTTGTAATCAATATGCATGTGAAACTTTGTAATTAACTTGTCTATAACATTCAAACCTGACGAAAGGGTTAAGTGTAAGAAGGGACGTAACAGTCTCAATTTCGCCTTATATAAAGTCGTTTGTCTGTCTGTCTGTCTGTCTGCCTCTCTCTCTCTCTGTTTCCCTCCTCCCTTCTTCAATTTCCATCCCAACCTCCTTGCGCCTGCCTCTCTCCTTTTCTTTCTGCATCTCTCTCCATTTTTAACGCATTTTATTTTATGAGAGCGCTTATGTTTTCGCTTTGTCTGTCTGACCATCCTTCCGTCTGTATAATCGATTAAATTAAAATAAAACGGCAAAAGTCAAAAACACAAATTTGCAGTGTTTATGTGATCTGCGATGCCATTCATCACCCTGCCAAAGAATATTTTTGGAGAAATCGGTTGGTGGCAAGAAGATTTCAAATTAAGATTATGAGCAAATGGTTACAGATAGAAAGTTAAAATGTTCACTATTTATGTGACGTTTAACGCTATATATAACCCCACAGAAGATGTCTTTTAAATACAGGTGGACGGCAGGGGATGCCTTCAAATCTATCAAATTAAGATTTTGAGCAATTGGTTACAGATGGAAATTTAAAAGTTCCTAATTAATTATTGAATAAATTACGTTAATATACAATCATATTACTAAACTCATAAAGAATTTTAAGTTTACAATTCTAAATAAACCTCAATAAATGAAACGCGTTTTTTCATATTGCGTCAGCAAGCGAAGCTCCATTATTCTTCTCCTTTTCTCGTTCAGCCCTCTTGTCCACGTTCTTCCGTCAAATAATTCCATATTGGCGACATAAAATAACATTACGACCTTCCCCTCCCCCCAGTGTCCCGTGCCCCACATCGACGACAACATGCATCGGCTCCCGTAAAACAATAGGAGGAGGAAACGCGCTTCAAAGCGTCGTTCGGACGCGTCGGCCGTCTCTCACCGGCGTGCGATTAACGGAGAGGAAAAGGGAAAGCGCGGCGGAATCACACCAAACAAAGTGCATTAGAAGAGAGACCGCCGGACGAGTCATGGATGGGAGCCGAGAGACCTCGTTTCGACGTCGAATAAACGGATGGAAAGAACACCTACCGTGTAGCGAGTGCACTCGAGAAGGAGCTTATGGATATGTATCTAACGCTTGATTGCTTTTACACCGCTGTGATATGAAACAGGTGCGTATCACGAGACGATTTCCTTTAATCAAACATCACAGCAGAATGAAGTGCTGTTCTTAAGCGCTAATCCCAGTTAAAACAAGACTTGTGGACGCTGGGAAACCGTATCGTGATGTATTACAAAAAACCACCTTTGATTTAAAATTATTACTGTTAGCTCTTGAATTAAAAAATTGTTTTTGCTTCCAACAAGTATTTTAATCATGCCAATGTATATTAATAAAACAAGGTTGATTTAACCTTATTAAAACGAAAAATAAATTATGATTACACTAAATTGTATGAGTGTACGATTTTCGCATTTACACCGTGACTACTTTCTGCGTCCAGTCATTTTTATATGGTGTGAGTCACACCGTGTGACAAACGCTGTAGTTATAAAGTCAAAAGCAGACGAAAATGTTTTCTCGAAAAATGTTGAGCAATTTCAGGTATATTTGTTTGTCATAGCCCAAAGAAAGGGAACGTGTGGTGCTTCTGGCGTAGAAAGGGTTGCCCTTGAACCGATGAGATAATGCAAATGAAAGACAAAGATTGGAAAGGCAGCTGGTTTTCACCTTGTTTACCGAAAGTTCGGGTGCGGTTTCATCCAATATTTCCGCGTATTCCTTGTGAAATGTGCTTTTGTAGAATTTTCCACTAGCTGCTTTAGCTCTACAGCGGAATAGTATCAACTATCGTTGCATAATTTTAGAAAAAGATTACTCGCCGCAGAATATTTAGAAAAGAGGAGACCAGAAAGTTTTTTTTTCTAGATGAGCACTTTTTTGTTCGAAATGAATGTGCGAAAAAACGACATTCGCATAACCGGAATATAATATAAGAGTCCCGATCTTATCGTGGAACGGTTTGCGACGGGCAAACATCCCGCGGTTCAGGGACACTCTCGCTCTTCGTTCCGTCATAGGAGAGAATTGTTTGTTCTGTCGCGCTGGAAATCTATGTCAAAACCTTCGCAGAAGGGTGTTTCTTCGAACAACGTCGAAGTACCAGCGGTGCATGAGTCTGACCTTTTTGTGCAACGTAGAGCCATTACAATGAACACCATTTCGTACGTTCGACTTTTGAACAGAATATTATCCGAAGCGTGGGACTTTCTCAAGGTCAGGAAGAAAAGTCGCCCTCAAAGAGTAATCCATTTCGATGGAAGAACCATGAGGACCAAGGATGAACGAATCTGCACGACCGCAAGCCTAGAGATGTCCAGGTTCGACCTTCGATCTGAGGTCGAAATCGCGACACCCATCCTCTCCTACTCCATGCGGCCAATGATAAATGCCTTTTCCATTGTTGTTGACCCGATTGCAAATCATCAACGGCAGCGCCGCGAATATTTCTCCATTTTGAATAAGTGGGTCACCCTTTAGCGAGCGCTCTTCACGCGGGACGATTAGGTCGACTAATATTGAATACAAATATTTTCGGCTCTCCAAAGCGAGTTGTGTGACAACGGATTTCGGTCTGCCCTTAGAGCAAAGGGAATTTGTTTAAAATAATTATCTTAACTGAAATTTCCACTAGTGATGCTTCAGTCACCAGATTAATGCCCATATATGCAGGCGAAAATAAGATGGGGCGAGCAAGACAGACCGGAAGGACAGTATGTACTAGATTTGATGTCGCAGTTTTTCAGAAAGCGGCGAAAAACACGCTTGTAGAGGAAAGGACAATATTCTGCAAATAAATATAATTTAAGGCGTTTTGAATTGAAATTAAAAATAAACAGCAGTTATTTGGAAGTGATGATTTTATACCTTTATTAAATTTTGAAGATTATTTACAAATATTTAGGTGAAATGTTTAAAAGAAATATACGTATGTGTGTTCTGTCGCTACCATAAGGGAGTTTTTCCGCCCTGTGCAAATTCTGATTTTGTCGCCGCACCAATCCCCCATTGCTTTTACAGTACTACGTATTTAAATAATATTAACAATGAAGTACTCTCGGGAAACTTGCAATATAAAGGAACATTTTAAATTTTACCTCTTATCAATGAAGAAACAGGCATCATTGCAGACGTTGCAGCTTAAATGTGAGCGAAGGGTGAGTAGGGTTATCCCTTAAGTGAAGCGAGGGCCAACCTTTTTTCTTGGCACGCTTATAGAAAACATAAAGAAGGCATATCTCTAAAGCTGTTTCTTTTAATTAAAAATCAATGAAAGAAGTCATTCATGAAACACTCAAAGAGCAGAGGGCCCTTGTGAGTTCCACGGAGTCGTTGATGAATGACGTGCACCTTAGCAGGCAATAACAATCTCAAAATTATAGCATAATGTTAAGCGTCAATATACAGTCAAGGGAAAGTCCTATACTTAACGAATGATGTTTGACAGATGTCATTTATGATCCCCTCTGGTTGATGCTGATTTTTATTTGGAGAGTTTTAAAAGAGCAGAGAAAGACCCAAACGGTTTTATTCGAATTCCGTAGCGTAATATTTATCAAAAAATGTTTCTATGCATTTTACCCTCATTTTTTCCGCCCTCCAAAAGCTGCCGCACTGTGCAAGTGCACGATTTGCATCCCCTGGCTATCACAGTCTACATGGCGGGCCGCACTTTAAAAGTGCATATTATATTACATGCCGCCTTTTATTTTTCACGCCAAGTCTAAACAAATAATTGATTGCATGTAAAAACACTTCGTTGATTAACGCTTTCAATCACCATGTCCATTTTATGGATGTTCGATTTCATTATTTTTAATAACTTATGACAAATGTTGCAGACTCAATAACGGACAGAAAATCTATTGGAAAGTGCAATTGTAGGAGAAAAACCGCATTTATTCCCCGAATAAAATTCATGACTGAAAGCATCAAAAGAAATAAATCATGCAAGAGGAATAAAAATCAATTACAAAACCATATGCAACAAGCAAAATCAGGAGAACGTCTTCTATTTCTCTCGCTTGTCATCAACCATGAAATCCCGACAACTTTCCAGCATCCGAATTCTTTCCATTTCTTCATTCTTCGATATCTCCCTTCCTTAAAGGAACTAATACGACCTCGTATGCATAAATCCCGCCGTCGTTTCGAATTGACCGTTTGATGTAACCATTTCCTCTAAAATTTCACGGCGGCATCCCTTCCCATTGTCTCGTGGGAAGAGTAAATCTTCGAAGGGAAACGAAATCGATGCGTCGAGGTTTTTCTTTTCCAAATTACGTTACGCGTCAGTGGATTCGAAATATTAAATATCGAGGTGTAAATCCTTCGCGGTGACGCAACTCCTCGAAACGAATTATTTAATCGCCAGAAGCCGCGCGAGTTGCCCAATGGTTATTCGGGACATCTTTTGTTCTCCCCGCGAGCGAAAAAAATCGCAATCCCATACAGCGTGCTACATAAAAAAAGGAGGATAATGGTGCTAGAGAGAAAGAAAAAATGCAGACGGTCTCGGTTTTTCTTAAGTTCCGTACGGCCTAATGGCCACCTGGCGGTTCAAAGGAAGGATTTCATTGTTCGTAATTTCACAAGCGCGTTTCCCGGCTTTGTAAGCTAATAAACGTAATCATCCGTATCCGACGCATTGGTCACGTGAAAACACACATGTGCCTCAAGGATCGTAGAATATAATTATAATTTTTAAATGCATTATGGAACTAATTTTATGATTGTGCGCGATATTTGATATGGCCAACCTCAGTTTTCATAAAATAGTCAAATAAACCATGTTTCACAAGTAATGACATGTATTCCAAATTGCTCGAAACCCCTCCGAAAACTATCATCAAGAGCTTCTGAGTTCTTCGTGACATAAATGCGATTTTAAGAGACACGGACCGAATTTGATAATAGAACATCCAGATTTGATATTAAATATTAATTTATCACGCATCGATAAACGGTTGACTCGCCGTAAAGCGCTTGAGATTTTGAAAGAGGATTTTTAAAAGAAGAAATGTTTCTTCTCGCCTTGACTATGAACATAATGAAAGCAATCCAACATTTTTTAAGTCCTTAAGTATGGAGCGCAATAAAAAGCTCGTTGAGAACGTTGCCGAAAGAAAAGAACTCCTCCGATGTGTCTTAAGAATAGGGAAATTCTTGCCCTTTCACTTTCAGTTTGGTTTCGTTCTATTTGTTGAGTAACTAGGATATCTGTACAAACGTCCGATCCTTTGCGAAATTCTCGCGCCCAAAGGTGAACTTCACGTGTATTAGCGTCCCGCTGAGAGAAAACAATTTAATAAAGTGACTCGTCCTTTACAATACTTTCTGTTGTGAAGCCGATTTCCGATATCTTAATGTAGGACAAAAACATTTTCAGTTATATGAATTTCGGATTATGAAAATTTCATATATGTAGTAAACTAACCTGCTTCTATTACTCTGTCACATAAAAATCGTATATATAAGAAACCATTAAATTTTCTGTCTCATGGAGTAATAGAATCCAATTTGTGACTAATGGAGCTGTACAGTTTTTATCAATTTCATTTAATGATAGACACATAAAATAAAGTAGAAAATAGCATACATTTTGTATTGCGACATTTAAAACGTCATGAAATCGAATGTAATTTCACAAAATTTCCTACGCAACAATAAATTCGAAAGTGTAACTTAAATTCGGAGAAAATTAAATTCGCGCTATAAACATTATATGTTAGTGATGGATTCGAGTAAAGCATTTTAACTAGGGACAGTAGAAAATTTACTTGTTTTGTTTTATTTAAGTTAAAAAATTTAACAGCATTAACGTTATATAAAAGGACCTATGAGTTAATTTTGTGCTTGGAGTTTACTGACGATTCCAAGCACATTTAATAAATTTGTGGATATTTATTTGAGAAGACTAAAAAAATTCTTTTGTATTTTGAATTTAAATTAGTTGAGGAGATATATTCTTTCTTTGGACAAATAATATTTAAATACATGTATTCAATGTTCGCGACTACACCTGGGTGAATATAAAAAATCAAAATGCAAAATAATTGTAATAAAACTTCACATCAATATATTCTGAAAAATGACTTCTTAGGGGCGTTGAAATCTCGTGTAATATGATTTATAATTAAGAGATGGGAACGAAAGAGATAAGGAATTTTGATGGAAAAATATAATTCCTTTGTGCTAGGAGTTCGATATCTCGATATTCGACAAAAATTAATTATTTTGATATTTCGATTCTTCTACTTTTACGTTCCATCAAGTACCCAGTATTTCTGGCGAGCAACTTTAAATTATCCAAATTCCAACTCTCTCGGAATTTAGAACTGAAATATAACTTAGTGAACATCCAACATCATAAAGTATTATATCAGTTAATTTTGTAAAATACATGAGATCCGATATTTATATTCTTCTCCAGAACTTCTTTAAGTCCAAGAGGAACTTTATTTGGAAGATATTTAGCCACTCACTCATTGTGTCTAATTATTAATATTCTTCTGTGAAAGGTACTTCATCACGTTAGCTGTCAACGTTTGAGATTAGAGGATAATAAATAAACATATGCCTCGTCATTTTGACCAACACAAGAAGTGATTTCATAACACCGCTTCAATCCTCCGGAAATTACAGGTTATGCTAACTCGTTTGAACGACGAAAATTTGGTACGCCAAATAAATATTTGCGTTTATTCAGGAATTAAAATATCCCTATGTGCACTGGCAATTAACAATATGAATCCTAACGCTAGGCGGCAGATAAACTTTTGAGGCTTAACTACACCACACCGTACCTGTCCCACTTACACCTTCTTGATAAACCAGCGCGCTCGCCCCGGAAGCCTTTAGCCCTGCACGGAAGATGGCCGTCAGAGCGACGCCCAGGGCGCCCCCTGCCAACGCAGCAGCGCCCATTGCCAACAAGAGACGCAGAAGACGTTGTATACGCCTCATTCTCCTGCGTGAAATCACCTCACGCTTTGCAGCTATAGAATAACAGAGATAATGAAGTTTACATTTAAAAAAAAAAGCTCCCAGAAGTTACACTATGGCTATGACCTCACGCCCTCCGCATTACAATCACATGGTGGAACCGTGAAGAAAGTGCTATTAAGTTTTGAATGTTCGGCCTGCTAAAAGAATTACATAAGTGTATTTGATGTATTTGATAAATTTCCCAAAAGCGAATTGCTAAATTATATTATAGCGCTGATCCACAGGCGAAATTTCTAGCAAATACTATGGTAATAAATAATAAGGCCGAATGTCATAAAATAGTTTATTATTCCCTCAATTTAAGTGTAATAACCCGGTAATTCTTTTAATAACCTTGTTTTACGTATAATCAGATAAGATGCACCCAAACAAGCCATATCAGGCAGGGTAAAGAACTTGAGGTCTAAATGTCAGCGGAACAAAGGAAATGTATGCGTTTCTCTCTTGCGAATGATAAAATGAGAAACAAATTTATGAGAATAGCAATGTTTAAAAATTAGCGCATTTGCATATAACTACATTATCATCTAATTAATTCATATATGTGAATTATTCGCATCGATGACTGGCGCTGTGATATAGTTGTTTAATGATTATATATTTTTATTATTAATTTTTATTTTTATTGTTAACGTGTTTTGTTATTAAATAATATAAATAGTATAAATCACCCATATTAATAGAATACAACATGAATTATTAGCCGTAAAATATGTAAGCATATAAGGCAAAACCGGGTGACGCGCCGCACTTTTTGAAAATCCGTTATAAATCGATACAAATTTAAAGGCCTAAAAAACCTATATGTATATATAAAAGAGTGGTCCTTGAACTACATATTTCGACTAGAAAACAAATTTTAAAAAATTATTTACATGGCATTTACTGTGAAAGAAAAGAAGTTAGCAGACAGGTGAGTTGCCGCATTGCCGGGTGCTATGCCGCACCCTTGAGAGAGTTGCCGCGCACATATAAAAAATCGAAATGCCTTTCATTTTTGTGATAATAAAATAAATTCTAGAATAGAATGTGAAAAAAAGAATAAAATGATTTCTGAGAGTAGTATTAACTGTTGAAAATTATTTATTGAACACATTTTCAAAGGGAAAATTCAAAAACATACAAGGCACTTAATCAATTTGAAAGTGTAATTACAGAACTATGTGATTGGCCTCAACAATAAAAAAAAGGATTTAATATTATCCTAATGTTCAGTTTTCAAAATTAAGAAAATTTTCAGAAAACCTTTTTAGACAAAAATTACAACTTCAAAAATTTGGCAAAAGGTAAGCAAAAAAGTTTCATTGTCCTCATGATAATACAGAAATGCAATTACCTAATGAGAAAACAAATGAAAATAGAAAATAACATAAATGAGAACAATAAATTAGCAGTTTTCTGATTTTCATGCCGTACTTTGGTTCTCTCACAGTTGCCACACAATTCACCATAAATTGTGCAAGTTTCATGGAGCCAATATTTACAAACTTTACACCTAATCCAGTCTGCTTTGCTTTCTTTCACATAATAATTCTCCCAACATTCGAGACATTTGTTGCTATCAATACTATTGGGTGCGGCATGTCGCCCTTAAAAAACCGCGGCAAGTGTCCCGAACTCCCGGGATAGATGCCGTACCTAGCTGATAAGCTTTCACTTGTGTTGTAATGGCGGACTTTGAACGAAGAAGCATCAGCACAGCGACTATTTTCGTTTAAAATAATTAGCTACAGTAAAACTTTGAAAGAAGTAGTTTAGAAAACGATAAAGCAACTATGAATAAAAAGTTTCATGATAAAATTTGTGCACGTACCTAACAAAAACAAGAGCCACGACTAAAAAACACAACGGAGTTTGACCACGTGTCATCACAATACTGTTCTTCACTCAACGGCGCTGATGCCATGGTCAGTGGAGCCATATAGCTTCATACTTAAAAACTACAGCTAGTGCGGCAACTGTCCCGGTGCGTCGCGTCACCCGGTTTTGCCTTAGTTAATATTAGTTTCTTGTGATATTCAAATTGGATTCAAATATTCTCATTAAACCAAAAATTAAAGAAAAGGTAAAGGAAATATTAACATCTATTATCCCTGCTTCACTGAAACATTTTATGTCCAGACGCACGGGAAGTCTAAATAGCAAACTCATTCCTTAAAAAATGTAGCCCATAAAGGAATTTATCTGTTATTGGCAGAAAAATAATGCCGTCGCGAAGACATCCTGCCCGTTTTCCATTACAACGAAATCAAAAAATACGAGGCTAAAAATCATAGCAAAATATGCATCACGGAACGGCTGATGTAAAATTGCGTTTAACTCTGAAAATTTTTAAAATATAGGTGAATTTTTTTTCAATCGATATACTGCGGAGGAAATTGTCTTTTCATTCATCCTGCTTCAAACGCAGGCACGCGCAGTGAATTTCCGTTATACTCGTATTTCCACAAATTCTATCCGTGGATTCAATCTAACTTCGCATATTTGTGTGATAACTCGCACAGTAGATGAAGGCACAAAAAAAACTCGTTTTGAAGCGTGAAATTCTGCAATTTCAGCCGTCGCAAGTTTCCGCGAACTGTACGCAAAACTATTTGTAAGCAAAGAAACCGCGAACCCTTCGACAAGGTAAATTTCGATCCCTTTTTTTGTTAAAATTTTAACCATACTAAAATATTGCTAGAAAAAAGAGGAAAGCGTATTATTTCTCGCGTTTTTATCGATTTTCTTTTGTTTTGGATATTTTTATCGGTGACTGATGCCTTAAATGTCACGCCGGAAATTCTTCTCGACTAAAAATAAATTGTGACATTCGGATGGGAAAATGTCGCGTTCCTCCCACAACCAAGCAAACAACAGACAAAACCTATTTTTCTTTCATAGATAAATTTAGAATTTTAAAATATTCTCGCACAAACACCCAACAAGATAAGGATATGAAGAGAATTCGGAAAGATAAATTTATCCTCAATGATATAAATGTATTTCTTCTTTACTTCTCCATAAAAGAATGCTATGGAGAATCAACTGTTTTTACGGCCAATATTTTATGCATAATCGATGTGACAATAGATACTAGATACTGGTAGCAATAAAAGCAAATCTTCAATGAATGATTTTGGAAAGAATTATTAACATTTACGAAGTTCACTCCTGCAATCTCAAAAGGGTTTAATGAATCAAAAGCGCGTTTCACATGCAAAACAAGCATTAAACGATTGTTAATTCTATGAATTATTATTTAATTTGCCCAGGTTAATTGCGGAATGTAGATCAGTTTCAGTAAAGCGGAGGAGAAAGTCAGATGAAATAAATTAGGTTAATTCCTTTGAAGTTTTGTACAGAAATAGAAATTTCACACATTTTAAAAATATTTTGTTAATTACATTTATGCTATGTGGATCACGAACGCAACACGTCGATAGGTGTTAACCTATCAATGTGTTGCGTTTGTGTGTGTGCGTGTTTGTGTGCGTGCGTGCATGCGTGCGTGCGTGTGCGTGTGTGGGTGTGTGGGTGTGTGGGTGTGGGTGTGTGTATGTGTATATATATATATATATATTAGGGTTAGCTGTGGAAGTTGGGGAGTTACGTAGTTGATGAATGATGGTAATGCATTTTTGAAAATGCCTGCTGGAGAGGAAATACTAGTTGCGTAAAACTGATTTGACTATATTCAGGGACATAAGGCGATTGATGAGGGCAAATGATGATCGGATGGTGGGAGGAAGGCTCGATAGGGGGATTTTTACCATAAGGCCTTTTGGAGGGAGGCCTAATTTCAAGCAGGAATTGAGGAATTCCATTTGCCAGGTGTGGAATATATGTTTTCGGAGGTGCTAGAGGAAACTGTGGATATTTACCATAGCGGAAGGACAACATTAAAAAAGAAAGGCGATAGGAAAGTTACTAAAAGAGAGATGACATATAAGGATAGGTAAGGCGGGATAAAATGGTATAAATACTTGCGGAAGTTGTGTCTCTCTTGTGCTTACGGAAGCTTCGACAACGTCTACAAATGTGTCTCTCCGACACCCCAGCGACTCTCCTTCCGGTAAGTGCTCACTGGGTTTCCTTCAACACCTAGTTTCCCTAAATATCCTTATTTACCTTTCCTCTTCCGCAAGTATATATATACACTAGTGGGCAAGCTCCCCCCCTTGCCTCGCTGTTTCTTCGTTCCTACCATGTATCTATTGGATTTAGATTAATTTAACGGGAATATGTTTTGAATATGAGTTTAATGAATATATTTTATAAGGAATGTATGTTTGGTTTTTAATAAAAATTAAGAAAATTAGTTGAATAACTCGATTAAAAAATTAAATTAGAAGGCTCAAATTCTCGGAGATTAAAAATGACTGAGGTATAGAGCGTTAATGAGAGAGAGAGAACCAGAAATAGTATTTTAGTAATATAGATAAAAAATATAAATAACATGAATACTGCGTTCGATTTATTTGCATTAAAATCAAATATTCGGTCATTTCAAGCATGTTTTAATCTTATTTTCGATCTTTAAGCCTTTATTTAAGTGCATATGCACGGAAATTACCGAGGACAACAATATCGGTAACCATGGAATCGTATTATTGAAATGTTAAAAAATTTACCAAAACTCGAGTATAAATTCAAAATAGGAGCGAATTCGAATGAGATCGAGTATTCGACGGTAAGAATAAGAATCCTCATTCATTTTGGCGTGTTTTAGCACAAATTTCGTGTCGATAACTTAATTTTAAGATGTTTTAAATAGTAAAAGAATGAAAGCCTTCAAACCAAAAAGGTGATTTTTACGTATTAACTTATGGGAAACGACATTCATCCTCTGGAGTGGAACTCGTAATCTTTTTCGAAAGTTTTTAGTTATAACGTAAAGATTCATCATCACTGAATTCCTGAGAAATTTCAGGCTTATAAGTTTATTTCTAATCGAGTTATTCACAAAATTAGAGCGTTACGCATCATGACCATTACGATTTTATTATATATATATATATATATATATATACAGAGCCGTAGTGAGGGCGGGGCAACCGGGGCACGTGCCCAGGGCGCAGCTTCGTAAGGGGGCGCCAAATAGAAGACTTATTATACACTTGATAAAATGTGGTTACAGTTTTGTTTTTTTGATCTCTTCGAAACTTATAACGGTCAATCTGAGGTTCAGCCGAAGGGCCATGACCAGGGGCGGATTGGGGTGCCGGACAAAGCCCCGGCCGCAAAAATATCAAATTTGCACCCGGCGGATCGAGGTGCGGTTTGCACACATCCCCCTCCCCCCGTAAATCGCTTTGCTACTGGGGGCGCAAAATTATTCTTTGCCCCGGGCGCCAGAAACTCTCAATACGCCACTGGCCCAGGAGCTGTTGCTTTTCTGTATTCTAAAGTAGTGTTTCGCAACATAATTTTAGTTGTTAGGTGGGCCGATATCCGAGTATTTGCCCGGGCCGATTTTTGCTCCAAATCCGTCCCTGGCCATGACTGCACCAAGACATAGGTGAACGTGAGCAAACTTAATTGGCCGTTTTTAGGCTGCCTCTACTCTTTACGCTCTGAATGTAATTTCTTTTATTTACCCCCTCGTTCCCAAAAATGTGTGCACCCTATAGCATTGCATTAGCCGAGCAGAATTTTCGCCCAAGTTGTCGATAAAAAGTAATTATTGAGGAGGCCTTTATTGATTTTATTGCTGTCAAATCGAAAAAGAGAGGAAATCACGTCAGAAATAACCCAAAAGTTGGAACAGGATGGACTAGATTTACAAAACATAAGAGCTCAATCGTATAAAAATACTCCTAATATGACCGGTAAATTAAACGGTTGCAAACATAACCCTCTGGCACGTTTCATACCACGTACAGAGCATTCGCTTAATTTAGCTTATCATCATTCCACTGAAAAAACTAAGCGACAACTTAGGAAATTTTTTGCAAAGGTATAGAAACTGTTCCTTTATTTCCCTGGTTCCACATCTAGATGGGTAATACTAATAGAGGTCCTTAAGTTGACGTTGGAAAAACATGGCACAACACGATGGTTATCAAGAGAAAATTCAATGGGGTTACAACTGAAGGAAGTTTATACGGTGGTAATAAAATTAAAGAATGAACATAAATGCAGAAATGCTGAAAGGTTGCTAAAACAGGTATTTATATTTTTCTTGTTATTTTGAGACGATAGTCTCAAGAAGATCAACCACCTCACTAAATCTCGTCAAGGTTCCGATGTAACTATGCATAGAGCCGCTGACATGATCTGCGATTTGGTACTAGACATAAAAAGTTCAACGTCAAGACTGGAAGAGTATATGGAAGAGGCAACGAAATTTTTCAATGAAAAAGAAAAAGGAAATTTCATGACACGATGGAAACTAAAGCACCCTCAATATCTGAAACAACAGAAAATTTTAAGTTGTGCTTTATATAACATGACCGAAGAGAAAATGATCAATTCTTGTGAAAATGCTGCTAGTAGGTAATAAAAATAATCGTAGAAGTTTGCAGTTAGAAACACCATCAGCCTTCGAAAAAAGTGTAAAAATTACGCAGAAAGAAATATTGGAATTTATGCCTAATGCGGAAAATTTTCTTGACATTCGTCACATAAATTTCAGCTGGAGAGCGTTCTTTTAGTAAACTGAAATTCATCAAAAATTACATACGGTCATCAATGAACTAACAATAAGTAAGACTTTTTGATCTAGCCATCTTTTCTATTGAATAAACTGTTAAAAATATAGATTTCGATGACATAATCAATGTTTGCCGCAAGTAAAGCCCGAAAAATAACTCTTAAAAGAAATGATTGTTTATTTCAGTTAAATACCTCATTAAAAAAATGCACATCATTTTAATAGATCATTTTGGGGCGCCAAAAAATCCTCTGCCCAGGGCGCCAAAAGTGGTCACTACGGCCTTGTGTATGTGTGTGCGTATATATATATATATATATATATATATATATATGTACAGGGCCGTGCCGATGGGTGAGGCGGCGAGGCAACCGCCTCAGGCGCCTCTCGAAGGGGGCCGCTAAAATTTGACAAAAATTAAAACCTATCAAAATAAATTCATAAGGCCAGCGAGGTCAGGGGACGCCATATTATATCTCGCCTCAGGCGGCAAAATGTCTGGGCACGGCTCTCTCTCTCTCTCTCTCTATATATATATATATATATATATATATATATACACACACACACTCTCTCTCTCTCTCTCTCACTCGGATAGCAGAAGACTAAAGAATAACAAAACTGCACGAAAAATAGCAAAGGCTGAAATCCAATGAAAACTTTCGGCGTCAGCGGAATATAAATGTAGCGACTAGGTTTAACGAGTTTATAACGCTCATCATTCCGTTAGTTTCGAAATACAGGCCTTGATCGAGTGGAATTAGCAAACGGATAATATTGACATTTCTTCTCGCCCAACGAAGGCGGTTCTTAAAATTTAACAAGTCATTATTCTGGGGTCTGGGCGGAATGGATATGCCCATCAGAAACGACTCACCTGTCCCCGTTATGAGTGGACGCTTCATGAGGTGTCCAAGTGCCCTCGGGCTGAAAGCGAAAGCTCTCCCTTTCTCCCTCGTTCTTTCGACTCTTCAATCCCGCTTCATGAACCTCTCTTTTATTAACGCCACTCGCCGTATCTCTTTTTCTCGGGATCTCAAGCTAAGAAACTGTTTGTCTCCAGCTAGGAGCAATATCCGCGCTTTAAACTGCCTTTTTATTGGCCAGCAGCAAACAAATTAAGACTGATAAACTCGAGTCGCGACAAAATCTGCGGATTGTAAAACACTCGGGATCCGCGAATTAAGAGGCGAAGAGAAACCATTGCAGCCCGAAAGTCTGTGACTGTAACTTTCGTTGACTACAGGAAGATGATTCTTCCTTATTGATACAAGTTAAAATGTTCCAAAAGTAGAACTTGTACCTCCCTTGAGGTTTGAGTGTAATCGGAACTCGACTGCTCGCTTTTCAGAAATATTTAAAATTTCCTTTAAAAGAAAAAATTTCTCTTTACATAGCCAAGTAAGCGTTAAAATGGTAGGATAATTCGAATTAAAAAGTCATAAAAGTCAGTGAATGGCAAGTCTTTATAGTGAGTTTGAACGATTAATCCTAAGTGGTTAAAAGCTCACACCATCATCGAAGGGTTAAATTATATGTATGATGTTCCACGATCATTATTCTCGCAGTCGATAGGTGAAAAATCAAATGTTTTGCTTCAGTTTCTTTTTAAATAATATAAATCCGACCATGCCCTAAATACTAAATAGCGGCAAATACGCAACAATATTTGATTTTATTAAAGAGAATTTTGATCTGATCGCAATGAATCACTATTTTATGCCATACACTATGCGTTTCCTTCAACTCCATCAAAAACAGCATACGTATCAATTGCTTGTTTATTTTTCTGGATAATCAACCTCTTAGATTATTACTATAATTATTTAAAAACGGTGCCACATGTATTGCACAGACCTAATATTCGTACACTCCTAGTCCACTCAATAAAGCAGCATCAATAATGATGCTGCTTGAAGAGCTTTATGGTAAACATCGATGGACGTTATATTCTTCTTTTTTTTAATAAAACTTAGTAGGTATTATTTTTTAGGACATAAGTAAACGGAAGACTTTTGATCGAATTCCATGGAGACATTTTAATAAAAATCAAGACTTTTGGAAAACTGGAATAGAAAAGGCATTCTTATATTCTGGGTGATGCCCTTAGTAAATGTGAACTTTCATAAGATAATGTTAAATAAATTGATCCATAAAGCCGCGCTCGGACGACAGTCTACAGACAGACGCAATTTCGAAAAACAACTTTTTCGGACTCGGAGACAAGTACAACGAAGATATTCATCAAAATCTCGCATTCTATTTTTACATATAGTACTTCGTATATGAGAAAGTAAAAAATGATAAGTTCAACGACTAAAAAAATATTCGCAACGTAATATATAATGAACTGCTGTTACAATGCGAAATTATATTTATCTTGGAAATGCTACCGTGCTCCTCTTACGAAATCCAGAGTGACCCACTCGTTTCCAGAAGAAGATTCCGCTACACTTGAAATCACTTTAATCTCTTGCATTTCGCCGACTCTCTCTCTCTCCTTCACTATTCTCCTGCGTCACTCCGCCATTACCTGCGGCCCTCAGAAAACCTCAGAATTTGGGCGCTCGCGGGACAATTAAGGATAGCTTTCCCATCTGAGCGGGATGGAATTAAATCTTTTTTTTCCATTATATCTTACCAGACATGACTCCGAAAGAAAGAACTATTTTTCTTTTGACAATGACGAAATATTTTCCCAAAATAAACTTATGATATAAAGTTTCCTTTTAATCCTACGTACATACGCTTTTATACTAACCCAATGACTCTTTTCACGATCGAAATAAAGTTTCCGTGCGAATTATACTCCCGATTGAAAATTAAAATGTTTTACCGAGCAACTTTCCTATGAAAACCAACTCGGCTAAAATCAACCTTGGTTTCTATTTGCCGGCGAATCGGTTAAAAAATGAGCGATCATCCACCACGGAGAAAAGAAGAATGAATCGAAAATATACGTGCTCAATGCGGCGAAAACGAACATCTCTCGACGCCGTGTGGTCTAATCAAGCAAATGGGACGCGGCCTTCGATTTCGTTTTTCTTTCTTTTTTTGTGACTCGGCGTTGAGTTTTCCCTCTCTAACGGAACGCGCTTCAGAGGCAAACATAAAAAGGAGAGAGGGTGGGAGAGAGAGAGAGAGAAAAGGAGGATGTGGGAGAGGGGAATACGCCCAGTGAGCGAAGCGTGGGAGACCGTTGCTGCGTGACAGAGGCGTCGCAGTGGAAACAGCTGATCGTGGTGCGGTGAGAATGAAGGGAATGGAGTCCAAAGGATGATGGCCTAGGAAAAGAAACATGTAGGAGGATGTGTAGGAGGTAGAGAAAGAGGGAGGAAGAAGAGGGATGCGAAATAGGAATGTTGGGGTGGAAGGTAGAGCGGGTGAAGGTGGATATGTGGGTCATCAATCGTCACCAGGAGAATACAATCCGAAGCACGTGTTCGGCTCCTCTCTATTATTTCTGCAATCTCCATCCTTTCGTTTCTTCGTAGCGAAGGCTTTTAGGTTGCTATGCTGAGCATTATTATTTCGCTAACAACAAACGTCAATTTATATTTATTCCTAGTTTCTGTATTGAGTTGACTAATATGTCTGGCGCCTAAAGTATGGTCTTGTTATCGCGCCATCAAAATTTAATCTCAAATATAAATAATTTTAACGTGACCTACCTTAGATGTCACTTAAAAGGTATCATTTCCGCGTTTTCATCATTTTAATATCTCTCTTGTAAGAACTTAGCAATTGTTCATTGGTGCAATGACAAGTCTTCGAGTATAATTCTTGCATACGTATAACCGTAACTGCTCTTTCGAATACATTAATCAACATACTCGAAATCATTTGCATTCATCATTCAGATGATTGTTACTTGGGAAGTATTATGGAAAGCTGAGTCAAATCTAAAATTGCGAGGTTGCTGAGGGAAAAAGATCACGAATAACTGACATTGGGCCAAACTTTCTAATTCGCTCCATAATAACTTTCTGATGCTCTTAAAAGCATTTAATTGCGCGAAAACAACCATTCTTCTTTCTTTAATGTTTTACTGCGAGATCTAAACAGAAATAAAGGAAGACAACATGCAATTTTGTGTATCCCCCTTCTCCTCTTTCCGCAACGGATCCAAGAAATACACCTAAAAAATCAAACTGCAGCACCTCGAGAATCCCCGGCGTGATTTTCATTTCAGCGTGTCATTCGTCGATCATGCACCGTGTTCTGACGCAGAATTCTGAAAGCTCCATTGTCTCCAGACATATCGTCACTTGAGATTCCTTTCCCCTGTCCTCCTTACTTCCTTCGTCCACACCCTCCTGTTCCTTTCTCCTTTTCATCCTCTTCAACAGTAATCCACTGTGACATTCGCAAATAAAGACACACTCTGTTTAGGAAAGAACGAACAGACACTTTAACAAATTGCGTGGACGTTAACAAGGCCGGAAGAAAGGATTTTGGTGGTGAAGCGTTGGGAACCGAACTTCAATAAGACACGCACACACGTATATGCTCTCATATGTGCCTGTGTGTGCGTGTGTCTGCATTTGTTGATATTCGTGCACGTGTAATTTCACTTTCTTTGCCGCAGCTCAAGAAAATTGAGCGTGGCAAAGCAGGGAGCACGAAATCCCAAACGCGAGAGAATCAGAGCGTCGTAGGAAAAGTAAAAACGATTCGTATTTGCCATAGCGACGGCAACAGAGAGGAAGAGCGCGGAAGAAAATTATCTTCCTCTCTCTCTCACTCACTGTCTCTTTCTCTTTGATCCGCTCTCAAAGCAGCTCTCCGAAAAATGTCGAGGTCTTCCAGTGCGTGAAACAGAATTAGACTACGCGTCGGGTCGGCCCTTCAGTCCCTTTTGCGAGGGTGTTCCCTTTTTGCTGAGGGTAAAAGGAGATAAGAGTGTCACGGATTGGCGATTATCAATACACTTGTAAGGGAATTCGATCGGCGAAAAGTGAAAATGCGGCTCAGAGGAAGTCAAGTCTTCGAAACCCTTAATTAATTCTCGCCGTTTAAAAGTTACTGGCGTCCTATCACCTCGAATCAAAGGTGTTCCAGGTGAGCATTGTTTCACGTGCGAAAAGGTTATTCCAACATAGAATAGTACGTCATTTGTTCTGTGTCTCGTGTGTAACAGTATTATGTACCAGTTAATATATTTCTATAACTAATCCGTAGTAAAGTTATTAAATAAATAATTTCAAAGTTGAAAAGAAGACACACTAAATTTTATATTTATGCGGTACTATGATAAATTTTGCTAAATTATTAAACCTACTCTAAATAATACGTAAAATTGCTCCATAAACTAAAAAATTGGTAATTCGTTAAGGACCTATGTCTTTTGCATTATTATATCAATATAAAATTCTATCATATATTAAATATACTATCAACAGCGATCTGATTTCTTTTTATTCTCCGGAACCTAAATTATTTTCCATTAAATAAAAGCACCTTCAGTTTATTTTTACACAGAATCAAAAATGTGTTGATAGATTAGCTGGAAGAGTTTTTCATTAAATGAATATAGACAATATATATAGTTAGGTCAAAGAAAGCAATAATTTCTGGCTAACCAAACTTTGTAGATCGACTGACCCAAATTCCGATAAGTAAAGTTGAGCCTTTTCAATTCGCTAAAGAAAGTTTTCTGCCAGGCATAGAAAAAAAACTTTTCGGCACATCTCGCGTTTTTATTTTTATTGTTGTCATTTTTTAAGAAACTGAGCAGAGGAGAAGCTGTTTCTACCAGAGCTTTATATTTCTTTTAAATATGCTTTAGGTATAATTCGTGTTAAGTGAAACTCTCGTCATCTTATAAATCATATAAATAATTGCTTGTTGCCTTAATTACCGTGCCATTCTGATGGCCGATTTATGTGTAATTCGAGAGAAGTGTAAGGAAAAAATCAAAGCAAGACCATTATTCACGTGTTACCTTAAAAATATCTTCCAGAAAGTATATGCAGCAAATAAATATCTCTAATCAATTAGACAACAATGCTTAACACTTTATATGAACTGAATTCAACATATTTATTCTTAGTAAAATACGTTAAACGGTATCTCTTTCTTCAGATTCCGGCTTAACTGCATGTTTTTTCTGTAATAACTACTACAATTCAAACGTAAAACATTAATTTGTACATGGACTTATGTTTTATAATGTTGAATTTCTACGCCTAGAAGAAGCATCATTACAACAGAATGCCTCATATCATTACAAAAATCTCTTAACCAAAAGTGTACATAATTTCTTAATAGTAACTTCAAACCAATTTATTTATCATCATCTAGATCAGGGTTTTCCAATCTTTTCGCGTATAGGGCCACATTTAAAGTTTTTCCTAATCTTTGGGCAAGTCAGCAAATTTTAGAAATGCAAGCCATTCGTCTTACTCAGTTCTTGTCTAATATGGCGCCGCTTAAACCGTCATGAGCGCTTAAAAATCATCGCCCGAAGAACTATTACTATTGTGATATGATATGTTCGTTCGCAATTAAAAATAATTTTATTTAAATAGAATATAGTTTTTTTAATAATGTATATGCTTTCAATTTGATTTTAATTGTGAATACTAATTATATCTGCACAAGTTACGAAAGAGTGGCGGGCCGGATTCTGACCCGCGGGCCTCATGTTGAACAAACCTGATCCAGATCTTCCGGAAAATTGTATGCTATGATAGATAAGAGGAGAGCTTATGCAAGTACTTAATAAAAAGTGCTTTCCAAGAATATTTATAAGATCACTTCGGTTTCGGTGTTTTCGAAAAGAAAAAATATTTTCGATTAAAACGTTGCTGTTGATACGAAGCTGCCGCATCCAAGATAACATCAACCCACAATGATAAGATACAGGGGAATAAATTCTCCGTTGCGCTATTGGAACGTGCCAAATAATCCACTGCTAAGTTTTACGAAGTCCACATGACATCTGCTAATTCAGTGATTCTAAAGAGCGGCGGACATGGACGTCGACGTGTGAGGGAGCGAGAGAGGGGAGGGGGAAAGAACGGACTCGAAAGGGGAGAGTGAAGTGAGAGTGATGCGGTGGGGACCCTCCTCCCTTCACATTTTCTTTTCAAAAGACCCCGGCTTGTCAGATGTCTCCTCCAGTACGCATTCGTACCTCACCACGGAAAGACGTCCCCCAGAGGACGTTACGAAAATTCAACATTTGAGTTGGACCTCAACACACCCAATATAAACAAAAAAAGCTACGGCCTTCGCCTCTGCAAAGTCGGGCGAGAGAACTCCATTGATCTCGACGATTTCAAACGCTCGCTTTCGTCTGCACGTCCAGGCGCTACAGTGTATACGAACCCGAACCCACGGGATGCACGCCGAGGAAGAGAGCTAACGGTTCTCGGCTGAAAGGGAAACGTTTTTCCGAGGAGGAGGCGGTGCATAGTGCAGACCTTCAAATAAAACGCAGATTAAAGTCTTTTTACCCCTATTAGACGTGTAAACCAAAGATAAGTCATTTTTGCTAGGCTCTTCTAGGAAGAAATTGTAAAAATAATCATTTTGTCTCGATCGTTAATTAGAGCTTCATTGAAGCCCTCCGAGCAGTTGTAGTGAAGTTTTTTTTACGTAGTAGAAATCCATCGAAGAGCAGAGAAATATGTTGCAATCCCGAACTCGCAACGATGCACCGAAGTGGCCCTTTTAGTACTACGACGAGTGGGGTTCCTCACCCATTCACCCGTTGATGTCCCCACCGCGGTGGCAGAGGCGTCGTCGGCGGCAGAACGACATCCTTTTGCGATCCAGTGTAAATATCGCCCCTTCTCCCCTTATCAAATGAACATTTTCTATTCAAAGCGCACTGCTACCGAAGGATCTCTTCGGACGAAGGAATTCGGGCCCTTGAGCAGGTATTATTGAACACCAGTCATGGAGGCGAGTGCGACGAACTCTCACGACGGCCGTGCCAACAATTGTGATTCAGGACCGACGCCCTATTGATGCATATCTCTTCCTTGCCGTTGATCCATTGACGGACAAAAGGGGCGGAACGCCACGCACGCCAAAATTATTACCGCGAGGACCGCGGCGGGAACTTTTACCTCGGCACGATGATTTTTGTCTCTAAAAAGGCAGTGAGAGGAGTGCTAACGAAGATGTTATTTATATTAGCGACGGTCGCCCACAGAGGAAAAGGTAAGTTGCACTGTAAATGTATGTTTGAGACAATAGTTCGGTAAATCGGTGAAATATACCGTAAAACCGTAAAATTGTGCCTATTTTTATAGTTAAATTCCAGTGATAAGTGAATAAATAAGGAGTGAATTATTGTATCCATTTTTATGAATCTTAATAGTAACCCAATTTATGTTTTTTGATCAGTTAAAATTTGAAAACTACCCGCAGTTGAGAAATAAAGTTATCGTCACGGTGAAATTCTATTCCCTTTCATTTTTAATTCTTATTCAAATGTGACGATAACGAATAATATATTATTTCAAAATATCAAGATAATTCATTTCTTTTCAACAATCTTACATCCATTGAATTGAAACTTTTTATGTTTGGGAAATAAATTTTGTTAGAGAATATGACTGACATAAAAAAGAGTTCCGTAATCCAACCAACTAAAATATCCAAAATTTTTGCTGATATTAATAAATGTTATTATCATCTACATAATCTACAAGTAAAATTAATCGAGCAGTATGTCGCAATTAAGTTCCCTGGGCAACAGAGTACTACAAAAAAGAGAATTTACAAAAAATTTAAATATTTCTTTCAGTCGTTTTGCTCTGTTCTGCTCGCAAGCATCTTTCAATTTTCATCCCAGCAATTCTATCCGCTTCGCCGAGTGACTTCCCTCGCTCTATATTTATTGCCATAATAAGACTCACTTTTTGCTAGAACAAGGCTCTTTCTATGCGAAAAAGGAAGTTTCGTTAGCATTGTTCCCAACCCTTTGTGAATCCTTTTTTCATTGTTCTTTCGCTAAGATACAGGATATGTAGATCGATTACGGGAAACTCCAAGAAAACCTGTTTCCCTCGCGCCCTACCTCAACCCCTTATCGCTTAAGCCTCGCCGTTAATCCTTTCCTTTTTCCCTAAGACTGTTTCAAAACAATCGAAAGCCTGGATTCCCACGGGGTCGGACTGAAGCTGATCAGAAAGGTGCATTTTCTGATCTTCCCAGCCACGACCCGTTTCACAACTTCGCTTTGTAAAGCTCGGAGCTCGAAGGAGAAACGTCGATTCCCTCGGTGAAATTTAATTCGTTTCCATCTGGAAAAATTGCGAAGGAGCGGATTATATTCGCTTTTGTCACTTCACGCCTTTGAGTCCGAGCTCTCAGCTTTCGCGGCCGCAGATCAACTCGGTCCGATCGGAATGGCTGGTGGCACCACGTCTCTATGCAGCACGTCCCCATGCCTTGAATCCAAACGAGATATTAGGTCCCGTTTAGATACATTTCCATGTTATTAAACCAACTAAAGCTATCATGCGAGGACTAGAATGTTTTTCGGCTTTGAGGCCGCTGTGTTATGTCCATCAAAGATTCAACGTGAGTTCACCGGACACAATATTCACGACGCATAGGTTCCCTCAGAGTTGGTACTGAATGCACAATTATTTTTGCCCTCTTAAATGCATATAAAATATCTTGGGATGTGCTAAACACATTGTTATTTGATAAAATCAAGTGGAATACATTACCGTTTACAAACCATATCAACGTCCTACCGGTCTTGACGACATTGAAATCTTAACGACTTAATATCGTTTAGAAAGTATTTACGACCTATTTGTCTTTAAATCGTCTACTGTGGATCATTTTAATGCAATTGAAGTAAAATTTACTTTCGATGGGGAGGTTTAGTGAAAATTCTAACGTATGCAACGAATGAATCAGTATAATATTTTAATAAACTTCTTTTTACAACATTTGAGCCAATGATTGAAATATAAAATCTGCTATAATGTAAACTAGTAAAACTTCGATCAGTTAACGGTGTATATACGATCGGTTAGAACATGTTTAATCCTAACTTCATATATATCCGACTATATTTCCGTTCAATTTTAATATTTAAATTATCCCGTCGTAAACTTAAGTACAATCTACTTAACCGATAGTGATTTGACTAACAGTTTTGCTTTCATCGGATTTTAATAAAATGAAATTTCAAACTGATGAGCACAATAAATACGAGAGCAGATTTCTGAAACGAATCGCACAAAATGGCAAGTTTCTCTCCTGTTCGATTCTTTTTTTTTCCGGAAAATTAGCATTAGTATCCACCGCTAATGTTGTCTCTTAACCCAGTTGTTCATCCATTCAGACTAACTCTATAACTCATGATGACGCCTATACTTGCGTCCCCTTTGCCTCCTCGATCGAATCCTAAATGCTCCCTCTCCGGAACAGAAGACTATGGTACTCCAATGCTACGGAATGCTGAACCCCGTTTGGAATAACAAAAATCTATATTTTATCAACTCTCACTCATTCTCTCCGCAGCTTCCAAATCTAAGATAGTGATTTTTGAAGAAATTGTAGAATTGAGTAAATTTTTTTGCTGACGATTCTCTTACAGGTGTTTAGATAATTGTGAATCTTTACAATCAATTTCGCGGGTCGACAACCTTGTTTAATATAAACGAAAACCGTACATCCACAAAAGGTGAAGGGTTTTTTTATATAAATGAATTCTCGTTCTTGACTCTTCGTTGGATCCACCAAAAACGTAAGAAATCCTCACCACATCGTTTTTATGTTGAGTTTTTATGACGTATGTTAAATCCATTCCAAAATTAATCTGCTAAGATTGCTTAAATCAATGCTTACCTTATGAAAAGGTGAATACAAAAGTAGGTTTTAATCATTGCTCGCATATATATATATATATATATATATATATATATCACATTTTAGCCTTTTAGGAATTTTATATTTGTGGCTGACTTAAAAGTTCACAAGACGTTTCATGGTGAGGTTTTCCCGGGGAAATTTTTCTTATAACTTAAACCTAAATTTATCATAAAGTAAAGCAAATTGACATTAACAAGAGAGCATGATGATATACGACTTTATTATTGTTATCTTGAAGAATTTATATTTAGAAATTAAACGTTTTTTAGTTGAGTCACAAAATCTATTCTCGTCCGATAAACAACCTTTATAAAAATATCTTTCTTTATGTTTATCAGATTTAAAACAGCAGAAAATTACTGCACTTAACAGCTATTCAATGTTTGCAGGCACATTAACATTCGTTTTCCTTCAGCGATCTGTCAAAAACCGAATCCAGAGATCCCCATCTAGTAAAAAGTAGAGATTTCGAGTGAAATGACGAGCTGAAAGTGTAGAGAAAACTCTTGGCTTTCGTTTCGCAGGTAATCGCTCGCACGCATGTAAACTATTCGCAAAGTGCAACCCCACGTGGGAGATAGAGAAAGAGAGAATTCCAGCGGCAGTTGGAAATTCGTCGTGACGGTTCAATATGCAAGTTAGCCCTCGTGAGAAAAAGTCGGTCTCGAAACCCACGGTTGCCTAGGCACAAAAAAAGCGAAAGTTTTTTAGGGAGTAAGTATGAGACGGAGGGTGTAGACAATGAGGGTAAATAAGAAGAAAACTGTGAGAAATAGCGAAATCTAGCAAAAAGCGGAATGAAGAGATAAATATCCGAGTAAAGAAAGGCGTGACTCTTGAAAGCGAAAATTTCGCAACTGTGACCTCGAGTAATAATGATAAAGCAAGTGAGTAAGCGAGGAAAAGTTTTAAATAAAATTTGTGATTTGTAACGCTTTCTTTTCTAAGCGAAGTTGGCGAAAAGAAAGCTTCACAGAATTCTGTTGTTCCTTTAAATGTGAAACTATTATTGTATCTCTGTTCTTTCGCTCGCTCCCATTGCATTTTTCAAAGTCATCTAATCGTCTCCCAGATAAAATTACGCTGAGCATTTTTGCGCAATTTTGTTAATATTTAGTGGCATATATTTTACACAACCCAACAAAATAAGAATATGGAAAATAACATCAGAATACTAGCTTTCCCAGAGAGGTGCTGCCATGTTTTTTTTATTTCAAGGGCAAAGTTTTACTTAAAATTTTTAATGAATGTATTGTGTGCAGTGGTTTTTTCAGTAAGCATCGGTTTCAATTCAGTCGATTTTCTATGAAAATTTGCCTCTATATCCAAAAAACTTTTTTTAAACTTGGAGATCTGGGATGGGTAATTTTTTAAAGGTTTCGATTATAATTTTGACGCTTTTCATCGCAATTTTCTCTCAAAAATCAGTATTTTTATAATATCCGGAATCTTAGGACACCATCCGTGTATGACATACATACCCTTGGCAGAGAGGAAAAATTGGAAGTAAAAAAGCATCGACATGAAAGTGATTGGAGTGACTCAATACATTTACAATTAAGTGAATCCTAGATTAAAAAATAACTGAAGTTTTCCGAAGCGAAAAATTCGACATTTTACCTCACTCAAAGGAAACTTTAACTCAGGACTCGTATTTTCCAATATGTCAAACATCTTTGTTGGCATTATCGATCATCGAATTTTGAAAGGTCGCGTTCAGTAAAAGCAGTAATAAACATTAAGAAACGCACGATCGAGATAGTTGATATATGGCGGGCGCGTGAATGTTAGGGAAAAGTGGAATTAAATCCTTTCCATTCATGCTGTTATTTTACCGAGGAAAATTAAATAACCTCTACAAAAGAAATGGAAAATGCGACCTTTATCCCAAGCAGAGACGCCGCTAGAGATATCCTTCGACCCATCTAAGTATTACTATGTCTAAAATTCAAATGATTTCCGCTCTTTTAGCGCTTAACGCAATAATTCCTCTTGCCCACCTCTTATATTATAAGTTTTTTAATACGATATCTTAATTCAATTTTGTGTATATTAAAACGAGTCTCCTACCATGGTGTGATGTTTATATTAATAACTAGTGTAATGCCCGTTGAAATATCAACGGAAGAATTATAGATAGATAGTTTATTATTATTTTCATTTAAAATAATTAATATCCCACTCACATATGAAATATTTTGTCATATACAACATATCTAGTGAATATTCTGTCGTTGTTAAACTTAAAATAGTTGCCTCTCCTTCTCCCTTCCCCCCCCCCCCCATTTCACACCCTCTCTCCCACCCCCTATCTCCCGCCCCCTCCCCCTCTCTCTTCTCCCCCTCTTTCCCCCTCCCCCCTCTACTTTCCTCTCCTCTTTTTACCACAATTACTGTCTTTATATAGAAACTTTCCAAATTTGTAATCTGGTGTTTTACTTGTGTTTTTCTATTTTCTTTTTTTTTTATGGTTCTCATTCTATCATTATCATTTGTAATTGTTGATGAAGGGTTAAATGTAAGAAGGGACTTCACAGTCTCAATTTCGCCCTGAATAAAGTCGTTTGTCTGTCTGTCTGTCCCCCTCTCTCTCGCTCCCCCCTCTACCTCTCTCTCCCTCCTCTCTCTCGTATGTAAAGCATACAAAGCGCGCTTACACCCATAAGGATTGATACAACAATAGGATTTTGAGGTCTAACAATATAATTGGTAGCCAAGGCAACATCCCGTTAAAATGGCAATATTTCCACAAAATGTGTGAAGTAAACGTATAACATGAGCGATTTCGAACTGTATGCGGAAAAAGATGAACAGAATAAGAAACTTTGTAATTTCTTCTTCAAAATGGTTCAGATCCGAAGATCGTAGGTTAATTCCTTCTAATTTTAATTTCCAAAACAATAAAAGCCTGCACATCAAAAAATTGATTTTTATATGTTACCATACGAAAAATAGAAATGTCTTCCTTGGAGTCGAACCCAGGACTTTTTTGGAGATTTATTTTCGTCATTACGTTAAAATATGCTAATCAAGCATCCTTGCCATATTTCAATCTTCTATCTATTCGGGAAGTTTGTTAAAACGCTCTATATCTGCCATCGTGAAAGCGTGACCAACCAACCAACAGACCTGGGCTATTATAGTATAAAATGGTATTTTTCGATTCGTGAATAGAGGTATAGTTACTTTTCATATTCTGTCCGTCGTTCATGACAATAAGGTTGAGAGCCGACACAGCACGAAAAGATTTCTTGTAGATGCGGATGTGGGAAGGAATGGACACAAAGGTGGGAAATGGAGCGCCTACATTTCAGCTAGCTCGTTAAGGTATTATGTCGTGGGCTGATATACCTACCATCGCAAACTCACGACCCGAACTCACTGACCTCCTCAACTTTCGCCACCACTCTTTCTCACTTCCATCGAGGTCGTTTCAACAACTTTTTTGAGGCAGGTCAAGGCTTTCGAAAACCACTTCCCTGTGCCAAATTTATCGGTGACTTTATTCGACAGTGAACTTGGAAAGAAGTTAGGCGGCTTTAGAGCCAACCTGTTTTTTCCCAGTCGGAAGAGAATTTTCGCTCGCAGACGAATCTTGTTCCGAAAGAACTGACATAACCTCTTCGTAATCTTCGAGTTACTGTTTTAACCCCAATTTTTCCTGCGCTTTCGTTTTTCGAAACCATTAAGTCTACGTGACTCAGAACAACCGACAGTCATTTGTATTTGCCGATATGTAAGGCGTGAATGTCACTAAATCTTCAACTAACTTATCGAATGCTTCACAAGAGGTATAACCGGTTTGATGCTACAGGTTTTTTTCGGAAGGTAATAAAATAATAAAATCCATTCAAAAAAAGATTTAGCGAGCTTGTCTGGTAAGGCATTCAAAATATAATCGCTCAAGAATAAAAATTGAAAAAAACAAGTATGTACTTATCTTAAGTACCTCCGATAGCCAAAACCAGGTTATGAAAGCCCAGATGCTCATTTCGGCAATACTGAAGCCGTATTCAGTGGTGATTTACCGAAAGTATATTCTAAAATTTACTCTCGGTGTAGCGCCACAGAATTGAACTGCATTGTGGCCGAAATGCTCCTCTGGTCTTTCATAACACTGGTTTGGCTATCGGTGATTAACACTGAAGATGGCTTCAATGTTGCCGAAATGAGCATCTTGGTTTTCACAATCATTGTTTGGCTACCAGAGACTTGTTTTTCTCAATTTTAAATTCTTGTTTGTTTATATTTTGAATAAGAAATCATATCTGACTATATTTTCCCCTAGAGTTATAATTTTCATGATTTTTTTTTATTTTCCTAAAAATCAGCACTAAGAGAAATGGACATGCTGAGAATTAAGATGCTAAAATATGCCGAATATACATTATATTCATATCTATACGAATTAGATAATATATGATAGCCAGCGTTAATTTAAAACCTCGTTGAGGCAATGCATATTGCTTTTTCGGGAAAAATAAGTTATTTCTTCTAGTAATCATCAATGATATACTGCAATCTTGAAAAAATGTGAGTGCATCAGAGAGGCTTCCCTAATTGAAAATATTATTCGTGTTCATGAGATTTTTATTAGCGTGTATTTCGTATGCACGCTGAAATGAGCGATTCGATACACATTTGGATAATAAATATATATATATTAGTTTCTGCGAATGCGCTTCTCTCGATCTTAACTTCAGCCAAAATTCACAGCATTATAAATTTAGAAAACTCTAACTCTTTATCGGCGCTACTTACGAAACAAATCGCAGGCTGCGCATCGAGTTTTTAAGAGTGAGATTAATTTACATCGTTATTGGCTGTACAGCATGCCTGACACCCTTCTCACGCTTTCAGATCTCATTCCCTTCTCTCTCTCTCATGCCGGTTCCTTCATTCTACTTGCGTCACATCCTTATATCTTCTTTCGTTTTCCCGTCTCTCCTAGGCTAAACCACAGAGAGTTGATTAGCACAAACACCAAATCTGCCTCTTGCAAAACGTTATCTTCTCCGTCATTAAGCTTCGCCCAAAAATATTTTTTTCGTCTTATGCCGTTTCGAACGCCTCGAGCTTTCACGATGTGTTTCCGAATTTCCGTCGGCAAATACGTTTCACTCAAAGGACCCATCTCATCCAACCTCGGGCGGTGCAATCTTCATTCTCGCGTCCGAATATGTTGACGATAAGCATCCGACACATCGCAGATATAAGGTTATTTTATGGAATAAAGCCGTTTCATCGCCTTCTTTAGTATTAGTATTTTATATCAATTGCAATAGTTTCAATGAACGAAATATTTCTAGCAGAACCGGTCTCCTCACGTCAGAAAGTTCAACTTAAGCAATAATAAACGAGCCCAGAGATTTTAATGAATAATTTATGCCTTGAAGTAAAATCGATCTCATTCACAACGACGAATGACAACTTATTTATGTAGCTAGGTTTGGAGAAATTTTAGATTTTTTACCCAGCACATATTTTTACAAAATCTTCCCCTCTCTTTCTCAATGTTTTAACAATAATAAAAATCATATTCTGTTCTCGCGGAATTATCAAAACATAAAAATCGTCCATTCCAACCTCTGCAGAATCGTTCGCATCTCTCTCCTTCTCTGTACGAATAATTGCTCGCATCGATTGAAAGCATCGGAAATACAAACACAAAAATTGCGAATAACCCTTCTCTTCGGATCGCAACCTTAGCCCGTGTTTTCTGGGCCGCGTGCTCTCGCACCGCGAGCACGACGGTTGCAAGAGGAGAGGAGGGCTCTCTTGAGGTTATCGCTCTCGAGGTAAACGAACACCTATTCCACTTTCCCCAACGAGAGAGATAGAGAGAGACGATAGGTTGCAAAGGATAGAGAAGGAGAAAGATGGATAGAGATGGAGTGTGTTATAAGGAGAGGAATAAGTGCGAAGGAATGGGAATCGACCTTTTGACTGTATCGGGTCCCTTCAGGCACACTGCGTTTCGACCCCGTCCTCTCACCCTCCCTCCGACCCACAACTCTTAATCAAAATTCTTTGATTTACCTCCGCATCCAGGAAGGAATTGCCGGGAGTGGGCGATGGTTAGCATTCCGCCTGAAACAGCACCCCCATTCCGAAACCCCGTCATTTCCTTCGGATAGGGATAAATGCGAGAGCCGACGTCATCCTCCGCGACCCTCACACGCCCCCGCACCCTCACTATAGCAAAAGAGGGTCCGTCGTAGATAGAGAAAGATGGAATAAGTTAGTCACGAGCCAAGGGCGCGCCGAGTGTTTCCAAGCGACGACGCCTGCCTAGCAATCACAGGAACGCGAGAAACAATTTTCCATTCCGCCGCGCATGTTTGAGCGCTTCTTTTGTCGCCCTTTTACTTTCGTCACTCGTTTTGTTTTGCCGGTAAGGTTATTCTTGGACGGGTAATCGGAAGTCTGAAGTGTTTTTCCGACGCAGACGAGGTCTTATTTTAGGAAGGAACGGAATTAATTTGTATTTGTATTCCTTCCAAGATTTTCCTTTCAACTTCCCGAGTAATTTCTTCCGTAGCGTAATTGAATCAGTTGCTGGCGTCATTCGACTCGAGGTTGTATTAGGGTATTCAGCTTATTGCTTCCTCCTAATAAGTTGCAACTTCTGCATTTTTTCACTGATGACAGTGATTTAAAAATTCAAAATTCGAAAAATAATTTTGAAGTTCATGTCACGGGTTAAATGCAATTTACGATATTGTTAGGTAACCGTAAGATAGCCAAGCGAATGGAATTTCTGCCGCAAAGTACCAGTCTTCAGCGTTGATTCACCGACAGGTGATTATAATAAGTTAACGTCCTATTTAAAAAATTACGCTTACGTTATATTAAAACTTTAAAAGTAACAATAATTTAGACATTGTGTTCCGTATGAGTTGTAACGTTTGGCATTTAAATTAAATTAAATTTTATGCTCATGGTGAAATCATTTTATATCCTATTAATTATAACATATTAGATACATCATAATATCATCCTTTAAGGACTGCGAGAGCTTTTACATTACAAGATACCTTCTCGTAAAAGAATTTCCAAAAGATAAGATTTAAGCAATGTGAAGAGACTGACGTTTTTTATTAGTAGGATAACATTCTGAAAAAGCACATGTTGAATACAGTATACTATGATGTTCATTTATAGTGGTAACATTATTGGTTATTTTCAAGTTATTTTATCGATATTCCCCAAACAATGTGTGTTACATTTGTTTTGAACAATCTGAATCATTTTCCTGGATATATCATTACAAATTTAAGAAAATCTCAGTTTTATTATATTTTTTAACATAATTATTTCCAAAAAACAACAAAAATATAAATTCAACCAACACTTCTAATTCGTTTTTTTTTTTAAATTACTCATTTTTGAAATTATAAGACTAAATTAATTAGATGCTAAATATTTACACATGTATTTATGTAAAAACGCTGACCCGAGGTTAGTGCTTAAGCGAAAAAACAACCAAATTCCTACCGCACAAATGGATCCCTTGATTGTTTTTTTTACTAAACATAGAACTCATTTCTGCGTGCTGCGGGGGATCGTCTAACACGTACGTCATTAAATTACATCGGGTGCAGCAAAAACATCAATACTCTTTCACAGAAATGAACTCAATGACCTTTTCTTGAAAGAAACAAAACTCATATATCACTTCAGAGTCAAGGCGAATGTATCATTTTTTGCGCGCGCGCTCCTTCCCTGCATTATGGATTAACGTGGACTCCCGTGGTGTGCGCGCTCACTTACACACACACACACACACACACAGACAGAAAGTTTTTCCCTGTCATTTTTAAACTATGATTAAAAAATTGTTTGTGCCTGCACATAAAAAAGATGGCATTCTTAAATGTATTAAACCACGATTCGATATTGAATTATCATGATCAGCTTATTATACCTAACGATTTAACTGAGATAGATTTATATATATATATATATATATATATAATAAAAATTTCAGCCAAACAGACACGAAGAATATTTTACTTTTATTTAATCAAACTTAGCTCTTTAAAACGCAACAATAAGAATACTATTTTTCTGTCATTTTCAATTACGTGGATGATTTTAAAAATCCCTTTCATCGCGGATTCCTCCGTCGCTCCGATCAATACGCCTTTTGTATACGCAAAGCGAGGCAGATTCATTCTCCTCCGTCATGCACCGACATCATGCAGTCGCAAAGAGAGAACTTCGTATCCATTCTCTCTCCCGTTCCCGATTCGCCCTCCTCTCCCCCTCCATCGCCCTTCGCTTAACCCTCGCCCTTTTTGCCGCGAGCAGACGTGGGAGAAAGTTTATCTCCTCTTTAATAAACTTCATCCCTGTGACACGTGTCATCCCCCTCACGTCGACCACCTAACCTTCACTATCTTCCAACTCTCGCTACTCCTTTCCCCCTTTCCTCATCGCCACATTTCGTGCGCAGCGACGTATGCATCGCGAACTTGAAATCCTTCCTCCAGGCTGCTCCTAACTTAGAAAGAGAGTTGAAAAATGCCCTTAGTGAATCCGCGGCGATCAATGTCAGGAATACATGAGCATTTAAGGAGAGAGTGCGTCCTTGAGATGACCAAGAGCGTGAGTTTTTTCCTGTGATTTTCACCAATGGATTATCTCTCTACTGTCAACGAACGTAGATCAGTTACCGATTCTGTCGAAAACCGCTCTATCATATTAACTCAGTGTACATTGAAAATCATGCATTCTCGTCCGAATAATATACATTCTTTAATTTCATAGATAAATGCGTTCAATGAGTTTAATTTTTAATCTCATTCTGACCCATCCTTGAATTTGACGATTATTATATTTGAGAATTTTAGGCAACAGGGAATTCCCAGCATCTATCACCTTAAACTTTATAATGAGGCAAACAGAATTTTTTTTGGAAATAATTTTTTTAATCTCAGCAAATTTGCTGCGATGCATTGTCGAAAGTACTTAGAATCTGAAACATGGAAATCAAAGCCGTGTGACCTCGATGTAAGATCGCACTGCAACTCTAGGAGTTTGTTCTTACCACGGGATATAAAACCGTTTCTCCCGAGTGACTCGGAAGTACAGCTAAAAAATATATATAAAATTGCTGAATGTAAAAATGTTTAACTTGAAGCATCAAATTTAAACCACAAATTTATGGGAGAACGTATCTAGTTACTCCTTGATTTTAAATCTCGTCACTTTCCAATCAACTCCATTTTTTCGTTTTGATTTAGGGCGTCCATGGAGGCCGACCTAAATTTCTAACAATTGCTATGAAAAGTTTTTGCTCCTCCTATGCTTTACCAACGGTAATAAATACTCTTGTAAACTGCGATAGAAAATAATACCGCGTGATTAATTTAAACCTTCCTGGCGCAATTTTATTTTAATTTGATTTAACTTACATAAATTTCAGGGTTAATTTGTTGCTTAAAATATACTTCAAATGACTACAATTTTTACATGCCGAAGGAAAGGTGTTGTTACGACGCTATCTGTCACAAAATAAAAACGTTTCGTAATTACTTGTTTTTAGTAAAATAAATATGCCAGTAGGTGAAAAAAAATTGTACTTGATTTGAAAGCGAATTGCTCTACGTCGTATCCAAAGACTGAATTGAAAACCATCGAAAAACATTGGTCTAATTCAATTCGAGTGCACATAAAAGCAGCAACAAACACCCATTGGTTTGTTCAAGGATGATTACACACTAATCTAATTACCTATCCTCCACCTCAACACCCGCCTCAGCGCCCGGAGAGAAGTTTCTCCGGGTTGGAAAAACACTCGTGTTGTTGCTAGAGTTGCTCCAGCATCTTTAGAGAAATAAGGGCAAGAGGTCGGAATCAAGACTCGTGTGGGATAACACCGGCTCCTTGGAAAGCTAAGAACCTGTCAAAAGAAAATAAAATATCTCAACTTTGTTCTAACGCCAAGCAAATCGTTTGAACAATGAGAGAGGAGATAACCGTAGTTTGGAGCAAATGGGGAAAAGAAATTGAGCGACGGAAAGGGAATCCTGCGAAGTCCTGCTCGCAAGAGGTCTCTCTGAGAAAGAGAGTGAGAGTGGACTAAAATAACCCGAGTTGATCACCTCGACGACATGTTGTTTATAATTTGAATAATTCCAACCGATCGAGTAAAGGTTTGAAGCGGTTCTTCAGCATTCAAGTTCAACATCTCTCTCACTCACTTTCGTAAGTAACCTATTGTGTTGCGTTGAGGAATATTTCAAAGTCAAATTAACCGATTAATTACGTCCAATAGAACTTTTTGGCGCATGAAGCTTGGTTTAACGATCGCACGCACAGCCATCGCGTCATCGTTTTCAGCCTAATTAAACTCCTTTCCCTGTTCTCGTTATCTAGTATTATAAATCTGTATTGATTATATGAGAAGAAACTAATTTCGCTTCTCTCGGGCATGAAATGAATATCGAAAATCAATAAAAGTTGATATACCATGGCTTTTTCGGTGGTCAGATATCCAGCACATGCATTTTTATAATTTTATCCGGAGGATGGTAAATTCAATATTCACATATATAAAAAAAGAGGCTGTTGGATAAATTCGCAGCAGAACACTTCGTCGCTTTTCACATTTTTAAAGAACATAGTTTTTCTCAATTCCAATGCAAATATTTATGATCTATTCAAGGAATAAAAATTTTTGTCTTCCTTTATTATTATTTGATGCTTCCGGGAGTAATAATTGAACAAAATATTTTTACAATTCAATAAATTTCAGTCAAAAATAACCGACCTGAGAAAACCGCTCATAAATGTACCCTTAAAACCCTGACTTGAGTAAGCCGAAAAGAAACATCTAATTGCCATACAGCGTACTTGTGATTTGGACCCTTTAGCTTCTCTCAAGATCCGATTCATAAATGTTCTCCAATATATGTACTGAAAATTGATTTACATTAAAATATTTCAATTAAAAACAAATTTTTATTCCCCTAAAATAAAGTGCGTATAATTTATTTTCCGGATTACCAGTCACAAAAACGAGACTCGATTGGGATTTCTCGTATTTTTCAACGTTTTGCTTGCATTGGAGAAACAATAGTTCGTCCGTCATTCCGCGCGCTTCGCGTATCACTTTCAATGTTTGGCAGTGCGCTCTCCTAGCAACGAAACGGGGCTTTCTTCTCGCCCCACATTTTAGCTAGCTCCATCGAGAGTTAACGCGGCTCTCATTCGGCCTTCCAAACTCCGATAGCGGGGTTCGAATTCCATCGGTTTCCCGCCAGGACGGACGCCAGAAATGGAAGAGCCGAAGGGGATGAGGAGAGAGTTCCACTGACGCTAGGGCGGGAAAAATCTCTTCCACACCATAGGATAGGGCGGTACGGTTGTCGATAGAGACAACAGCGACGGCCTCCGGGCACATCCTCCGCAGAAAGCGCTTGGAGTTGACGCTGAACGCCCTCCCGTCACTCCCCGCGTCTCCCTCCCATCTTCCTCTCCATCACTCCACCCTCCCCCCCTCACTCCCCCCTCCGTCTCTCCTCACTCCCTCTTCTCTCGCCAATGAGACTCGTTGACCGTGATCTTGCGACGCTGCGAGAGGACGCTGACCTACATTTCCGGAAAGCGTGCAGGATGCCGTTTGCGAGTTCCGAGCGAACAGAAGGCGGCACCGTAATAATAAGGGTGTGGAGGGAGGGTTCCCGGTGGAATGGAGGGAGGAGGAGAGAGGGTGGGAGAGGGGCGGTGAAAAAGGGATGGCGCGGGACGTCATGGGAAAGCACGCACTGGAGGAGTAAGGGAAAACTTTCATCCGTTTGGCGAAAATGTGGCGAATGGTGGATGAGAGGAGAAAAAAATGTCACGAGTAGATGGGAAGGATTGTTCTTTCGGAAAAGAAGAACGGTTCCGCCATCACCTTTCTACGTGCCTGTGTCATACACACCGCACGGAAGATGGGTCTACTTTCGGCGCGTGGAGAAAGGAGAGGAGACGGCGAAAATCATCCCGGTGCACTTTCGAAACTGTGGGAGGATCGATCTCGCCGCTATAGCGCGCTAGTTTGAAATAGAGAGAGATTCGTATTTTGAAGGAGACTAAAGACGTAAAAATGATTTACAGCAGAGGTTCCCAACCTATCCAATGTGCCAAGTACCAAGTATCCTACCACTATGCCTTTGGAAAATGGTATTATCATAAATAAAAACCAACTAACGTGAGAAACTGTGAGGATATTCTCAGATACGTTTATAAAGAAAGCGAGTGAACGAATCAAATTACTGATGCTAGAAGACGCTATTTTAAGCATCGCAGAAGAACACAGCCAACTAGCACAGCGGGACTCGCGAGCACCAGGTTGGGAAAGTGTGGTTTAGAGAAACGGCGATCTTAAATTAACGGTTTAAGTTGCTTAAAATACACGCATTCAGATATTCCGATGACCCCTAGGAGTATCTCCTATTATCCATTCCGTTTTATACTTTATGTTATCTATATTCAGTACCAAGAGGCAACGTTTCTTTTCCCCTAGGGCTTTTACGAATTCTTTTATAAGCCTATCAATGACTTTGGTTTTGTATTTTCAAAAGGATTTTCTATCGTTTTGAATGGAACTTGAATAAATAAATAGTGGATAATGACGGAGAATTGAGAGGTGAGGACCGCATTCACTTTGAATTCTGGACGATTGTTTATGTAGGTATAATTAAGCCCTTTCTAAAATAGGTGCTGTGAAGTTTATCTGAACTATTGACAAATAAATGGGAATTATCTAACATGAGCGAAATAATCTGGAGTAATACTTGCAACAACTAACCAAAAATTTATAAATGCGCTAAAGAATATACCCGTCAAAGATTTTACAAATTTTTAGATGACTTCTTTTGATCTTAAATTCCTTAATAATCAAGTGGAGGTTCTGTTTTTCTAATGTAAATATCAGTAAATTTTTATTGCTAGTATTAAAGCCGTGAGTTAAACCAAGACCACCGAGATATAATATAATAACTCGAGAAGGAATGAAGATAGAAACTCGAAATTTGACAGGGATGCTTGATTAACACTTTTTCAGGTGATGACGAATTTAAATAGCGAAAAAATTCCTTGGTTCGACTCCAATGGAAGCATTTCTATTTCCCTTACTTAACATGTAAAACGCGATTTTTCGACGTGCAGGCCACTGGCTTCGTAATATAACAGTGAAACGAAAAAATCTGAATATTTCTCATGTTTCGCGTATTTTTATTCAAAATATGGAAGTCATGAGGTATATTGAAGTAAATAACCTTGAAGAACTGCCAAAAACGATAATAAGTTGTGTTTTTCGAAACTACTGGCGAAATACTTTACGAGATAAGAGGCAGCGAATTTGACAGATTTGAGCAGTTGCGCCGCGGCACGCTGCGACTTGCATGGTACGCACTCACTTTCCGGGCCGGATCTTGGCAACTACTGGGCAGATGATATGAATATTCGAGACACATCACCATAAATGTCTAATAAAGTGTTGGTAATAATATCAAAACAATCCGTTAGAATCCAAAATTGGAATTGCTCCGTTTTCTCTAGGAATGACCCAAATACCAAAAAAAAATGATGAAATCTATAAAGTTCAAGTGCGATGCGGCACGTTTTCCCGTTATCCGATTGTAAAAATATTTAACATAATTTATTTTCTAACCAAATGGAACAAATTTAGGGGGCGTCCCGGAAGAAATTTAAAAAAAATTTTTTTGCCTATAGCTAAGGACCACCCTAATGTCCACAGTACCCAGCCACATAAACAATTACAGGCATATCATTATATAAAGAATTAATGTCATCCCTAGAGACTGTTACCTCCTGAAATTGATGCAATGAAAGTGTTGCTCCCACTGATACATTGGGGATAGGTTGTTCAGGTGCAGCCCTCACTTCTATAAGAGAATCTTTCAGTTTGTTCTGCATAATGTTGGACATTCTAAGTTTCTTCTCCACCTCAAAAACCTGCCTCACAGACAAATTATATTGGGCACCAGCTAATTGTCTGTATAGACCAAACCTTGCCTCCAATGCATCGGTCTGAAATTTTCCCAACAATACATATGTCATGTTGAGTTCTTCAAAGCAAAACGATGATAATTCAAGTAGAGCATGGGTCGTATGTTTAAGAGCAGTAAACGTCTCTCTTGTGAGGCAACCTGAATCAAGGGACATACCATGCCAAGCATCAAGCCATCCATAGAACATTTTTAGGAAAGTAATATTTTCATCATTTTCCCCTTTAGTCAATGGTTCCAGATATGAATCATTCAGCCACTGACCTTTATTAGGGGATTTCACATCTACCACCTTCCACCATTTTAAAATAATGCTAATGAAAGAGGCTGTACCTTCATGATGTGGAATATCATGAATAGAACCTAAATGTTTAATACCTTCAGCAACAAAATCATTAAAAATTTGTTGCACAAGCCTCATTCTGTCGCTCTAAGTTGGAGGGCCACAATGATTTAACTGTCAAACCATACCCGTGCTTCAGCAGCTTAGTTGACTCTAAGTCGTATAGTTTCCTCAACATTTCAAAAGATGCAGCACACTTGTTTTCCAATTCATTAAATAAAAACATAACCCATCATTTTTTTGATTAATCCAATTATTCCGTATGCACTTGAAAATGTGCACAGTGTCAATGACATAAAATAGAGGACGAGAACAATCACATGGATGTGGATACACTATGCTTAATGTGGGGGAAGTAGAGAAGTAGCCCATACCTTTTCTATTCATGGCATTATTGTCCGTTACCACACATACAACCTTAAAGCCAACCTGCTCCAGTCCTATAATTATCTTCCTCATGATCAAAAAAAGGTCATTTTCTGCTAGTGAGTTCACAGGCATAATGTGAACCACATGTTTATAAGAAGACAACAAACTCTGTATCATAAAAACATGAGCACTTGAAGCTAGATTTTCTGTATTGTATGATGACCCCACAATACACCCACCTTTATAATCCAAGTACTTCTTTAAGTGGATTTCATCAATCATTAAAGACACGAAACGCTCATAACTCAGAACATGTGAAATCTGATGCTTCATGTAAAACAGAAATCCCTCATCTTGTTGTTCAGCGTTTGGGCCTAATTGGAAAGAACCACACATTTTTCTAATTGTGCAAGGATGAGGAAGGATAAAATTTCCTGAGTTCCTAACAAATTTATATGCCTGTGGGGAAATGAGGAAGAACATAGCAGCAAACACAAACATTTCTGTATCATACCGAAATCTTTCCTTTTTCTGCCCAATTAACTTAATCTGGGATAGGAAGAAACTATAAAAATTCTCATTTTCAGAATCTTCCTCTGCACAGATACTTAAAATGTCCCTCAAAATGTCTGTTTCCTCCCTTTTCCGCTGACTGGATAGAGTTTTCCACAGCATCAAGCACACCATAAACTTCATACATCTTGGACGCCTGTAGAGGTAGATGAAAATGTGCAAGCCTCGTCAATTCAAATTCCTTGTTAAATACCCTAACATTGAAGTGAAAATCTACAACAACAGAGTGAAGCAGCACTGGTGGATCTCCACTTGAAATACATATATATATAACCTTCTCTGACCTTATAACAACATCCTAAAATGAAGAGTGTTTGCCCTTCTTAACTAAACATAAAAACTTATCAAAAGATAACAATTTATGTTCCTCTTCATATGACTGCTGAGTTTCAAGACTCTCAGAAAGAGCAGCCTCAACTGCATCACTTTCTAAGCGCAGCCGCTTTTTCCTTGGAGAATAACGGCTGCTAGTTGATGCTGTCAAGTAGCTGGGGCAACCAGGGAATATACATACTTGGAACAGCAGATACCTTCAGTCTCGGCTTTTGAAGAGGAGCTGTGACATCCTTCCTGATCTGTCATCGACATATGTGGTTTCCCACAGAATGTCCTCAGCAGGAAAATGCAATTCACAAACCTGGAAAACAAACAACAAAATCAAGATTAAATTAATTTAAAAAATGTAATAACATTACATTGATTTTTTAATTAGAATTTCATTGAAGAAATTTACAATTCATCACTTTTAATAAAAACACAGTTTTAATAAAGATTCCTTAGATTGTTTAGAAATATTATAAAAATCAAAATAAAAGTAAAATTTAATATGAAAAATATTAATTGTACTTTCATTCTTCTCATATAATCAAAATAATCATAATCCAGAAATTTTTAGCTAATTTCAGCTATGTTCTTGTTACCTAATTTGTTTTTTTTACATATTTCAGATCATTTGCACATTTATAACTATCTCGTTCATTTTCATTAAGAAGGATTGATTAATGTCCGTGAAATTGGTGAAGTGTGCATTTTCTAATTTTTCAGAGTCCCATAAACAGTTTTAATTTAATTATTATAAAGGTATACAATGTAATAGGTTGCCTGTTAACTCGTAATGTTATGACCCTAGTCCGATTTATTTACACATTAAACAACCAAATATTGTTGATTGTGAGACAAAATTATGTTGCTTAGCTGATATATATCATTCTGAAATCATTCATCACAGAATACGCTATCGAAGTAATCGTCTAAGATCGGACGTGAATCAATAGCAAATGGATACATGAAATACTGTTTATAGGCATGCCATTACTCTATTACGTTTAATTTGCGTTGTACAAATAATTCACTGAATGAAGGATATTTAAGTGCAAAACTCACGAACTTGTCATTTATTGAGGATAATACATTCTTTAAAAATTGTATTTCTGATTTTAAAAAATAACTTCCTGCTCCTCACTATCCTAAACACGCATAACAAATCATTTTTCATAACCTCGTCTTATGATACCTGATATACCGTCTTCAAACCTTACGCCGTTAATATTGTTTACTTTTTTAAAGAGGTACTAATTACTCAATGAACTTCATTTGCTATGAAGCTTTATAGACAATGTGATATGGTTAAATTAAATAATTTGTGTAGATACATAATAAGACACTAATATAATTTACAATGTTGAAATAATACTTACTCTGGAATGAGTGGTCGGCTGAAAATCCTTCCTTGGGATGGTATTTATCCACTTCGTTCGCATGGCTTCTTCATCTTTCGGGAACTGAAAAACGCAGACCTTCGTTTCCTTGTCGTAATTCCCTCTGCACTTCGGCATGCAACATTTGTACACCATCTTAATGAATATTAACTATATGTTAATGCTCAAATAGTACACAAACAGGATGCGTCCACTAATCAACGATGTAAAACGATTTCTCTTGCAACGCTAGGCAACTCAAAAACAGAACCACAGGAACCACACCACGCTACCAAATGGCTAAACGGGTAGCGAACGTAGCGACAGTGGCTTCATAGACCGCCTAATGTTGGTGACGTCTAAGCGTTAAGGCCTTGAGTCTCGGTGGTCTTGGTTAAACCCTGCCATAAGCAGAGATAAGCTCATTGACGCCCATCAGTGGCGAACACAGGCGTATTCGGATAGTTCCTTTGAGCGGAGCCCTTAAAGGAAAACTTCCGATTATTGGGACTGGTTTCTCACTGGACGTCGACATGAGCGGAGCGAGTAAGTGTGCACGAATACAGACAGACAGACAAACGACATTATTTAGGGCGAAATTGAGACTACGTAGTCCCTTCTTACATTTAACCCTATGTTATGAATTACAAATGACAATAAAAATAATAACATACGGGCAGGTCCGGGTTGTTAAATCTATATTCATCGCTGCCAGCTTCCGGAGATTTGATAAAATTCATTAGATGCCCAGTTTTTCCAAATTCTTATAAAAAATCCCAATTGAAAATTATACGTAAAGAGTAAAACTGCATCACTAACGCAACGACATTTTTGCTCGATTAGCGACGAATCACCGGAAACGTGTAAGGATGCATTCTATCCATTCGTACGGACGAACTTAACTATATATTACAAGTTGTTTTACTTGGTTGCAAAGAAGAAAGAACGAATTCCTTAATAACTTTTATACATATTGACTTCTATTTGGCAATTTTTATATTTCTGCTCTTGTACTCAAATCCCAAAGAATGTCGAATAACTCAAAAACGGCGGAATCTATTTTAACCATTCTTTGAGTGTCAAATAGGTCGACACTTAAAGAGGCTAATGCAGTATTGCCGTGTCGATTCCAGGACCGTTTAATTCCTCCGTAGGAATAACATTAGAATTGGTGAAGCATATTTTTCATTTTCATTTTAAATTACATGGCCCCGGATCTGCTACATAAACTACTGAAAATAATCGAAAATAATGCATATAACAGTATTATCTATATATAAGGTGTTTATAAAAATTCATTCTTATTTTATCAATTGGTAATGAGTAAAAAATCATTACGATAACCGTGTTTATTGCCTTATTACGTAAGTGTATATATATATATTTATTTATTTTTTTATTTATTTATTTAACACTGAAGCGTTTTGTCGTTCAGTAAGTCACTTCCCATGCCGATGGTTGGGTGTGGACGGAAGTCACATTTTAAAGTCTGTTTATGTTATGACAGTGATTCTTGCAGTGATTAGCAGATTAGACTATTAGATGTTAGCCGTTCCAGAAGTGGACATTCAGATGGTGAAAGCGATTCAGACACTAATAAGGAACGCAAGGTGCGTATCATTCCACGTGCGAAAATTATCAGATGCAAGTATCTCAACATACAGATAACTGACTCTCCATACCTCAATACGAATATAATGGGGCATCGTACTGCCGCCATTTACTTTATTTAAGAGGTTTAAGAAACCGATTTGTTTGTGCTAATTAGTGATTCAACAAACTGGCGTGCATGGACATATCAGTATTTGCTGCTTCTGAAAATTTAGTTGCCCAAACAATGATTTAACGCTGATGTAGGTGAAATGAAAGATTTTTTCCCTGTGCGCTAATCGCTCACATAAAACTACATAAATCGAACTGGAATCAAGAGATGATTAGAAGAAACTCCATTAAGTTGATCTTCGTCGCTTAAAAAATGCCAAATTCATCTGTATCGTGGTAACGCGTGTTTCTCTGTTCTTATAAAGCGGTGGTTCCCGAAATTCTTTCAAATTCAACAGAGAATTATCGAACTCGTCTCATGGCTACAAATGTTCAAGAACGAGCACTAAAAAAAACTACTTATCTCAGGTATTTCTCATAACTTTTTTATGGCTATTGGAGATACTTGAGAAAAGTACTTATTTTAGTGCTTGTTTTTGTGTCCTTTCAAAGGTAAGCAATTTCGCGGTATCTCCATCTTGAACCGTTTCGTATCAATACTTGTATCTCACTGATTGGGCGCATTCACTCGTTGATACTATTACAGCGTCGATATTATAGAGGAAAATTACCGCTCTATCGATATAACGACATTTCCACATCGCTGATATGGATATGTCCATTTAACAAAGTTTTTCGTGACAACCCTAAAAAATCAGCTACGACTCCCCAGCTTGTCTTAAATAGCTTTTTCAGTAGATTGTTTTTAAATATCATATACGAGTGAAAAAATCACTACAGAGATTCCCATGGGTATACAAAAGACAAGGAGATAAAACACGTCTGAGCTCGAAGTCTGAACGCTGCCATAAGCCGACATTGTTATGATTTACGTTCTCAGCGTCCAGGATGAATCAAGTCTTAATGACATGACATATTTCTTTGATGAATCTGGGAATTTTAAGATAGTTTCAGTCGAATAATAAACGTTAATTTGCGCTCTAGTGTTATGAAATGAAATAAATCAGACTAAATACTGTCATTTTAATTTGTGTCAAGGGAGCCAGAGACTTCAGAAGAGAACATCGAAATTATAATCGCGTTGCAGCTGATGCTGAGCTATTGAAAAATAGGACTAATCAATACAGTCAAACCTCGCTTTGCGCGACGTCGTTTTAAGCGGATTCGTTGTAGTGCTAAACAGGACCAAGTCTACTTGCTTTTCAAAAAGACAAAGGCGGCCTAACCATACATTTTTATACAGGCTAGTGGATTTCAATATAATCGTATTTGGATCCCTATTTAGGGGCAGGACATAGCCATACTATAAAAGAAGCCCCAAGGACGACACACCGTTTTTTTCACTAGATCGATACTTATTTTGGCGATATTATTTCGAAGGAAATGTGGCTTTTCAAATAAAACTTCCTCGCTTATTTATTTAGGATTTAATTCACATACGAAATATTTGCATTTTTGCCTGAATATATAAAAGTTTATAGTTTTCTATACGATTTGAAAATTACTGATTAAGATAAGTTATTGAAAATTGTAAATATTTGCATCTGGCGTTGTTGGATAGAAGTCGACATGAAGCTTTTTTTTCAGGTTAATAGCGTATTTGTATTAATATACATAGTTGTATTAACATACATAGTTTTCACGTCCATAAACACTATCCTCTTTGTTATAATGACTCCGTTTTACGCAAATTTCGCTTATTGCGAAATTTTCAGGGACTTATCTGTCGCGTTAAGCGAGGTATGGCTGTTATTAAATGTGTATATACTCATATTTTCTATTAATTCTCTCGCCCTGATACAAGTAAAAGTTTTATCACCCCGAACCGCAAAATAAGATAAAAATGAATCGTATATTCATCCTTCGATATAAAATAATACAAAAAACACTACTCGAATGGCCATGAAGTTCTTATCAAATTAAAATAATACCTATCCTCTTTCTCTCCTCGGATAACTCTAATAAAATTCTCTCGGGGAACTTGGAAAAATCACCTGCTCAGGGCCGGCGTGATGGAGTACGCAGGTTATGCTACGCATGGGGGGGCCCAAATTTAACTTTTACTATAACTTATCCTGAAAAATATTTTTGCTATATAAATGAATTTTGCACCATTCGTTACTGAATTTTGTTTAGATAAGATATATGCCTAAATTGTATTTATGCGTAGTGGATTCAAAACTCCGTATATATCTGTATATTTTTTAAAAGTTTTGAGATGCTACACCGGCAAACGCTCCACAAAAAGAGGGAAGAGTGTATTTTAACCTGGGCATTACGGCTGATAAAGGCGGAAATAGAGGGATGGGGATAGCTCGCGCGACCTGAAGGAAGAGGATTGAGGAATTCAAAGAAATTTACCCCTCACGGAAATAAGCATATCAACAATTTCGTATGTAATATAGTGCCGATTCTAGATAAAGTACCAACTGTCGCCGCCACCTCACTATCCCAGGTCACGTGACGGCCATGGTTGGAACACCTTGCAGAAAAAGAAGAGGGCCCCCCTGGAAACCGTGCTTGCATAGGGCCCCCAAAAGTATCATGCTGTTACGAGAGAACTTCAGCAAACGTAAATTACGTCGGGACCGTTGCCGTTAACTCATATGCGGAATGTCGACGATCCTCACGCGCGTCGAGCTCTCTTTACGCCTTCGACAGAACATGCAGCGAATGATTAATTCGTGCGGAATGATGATGGATCGGACGCAATCACTCGGCGTCTCGCGTTGAAAAACGAAATTCGCTTGCATGGCTACGCGGTCTCTAAGACTAGTAGCAAGAATTCCGAGATGAAAACATTTTCTCTCGAGAAAGATCAGGTTGCTCTCTCTCTCTGTGCGCGGCGTAAAACTATTGCAGTCACGTCCCGTTTAACGAAGCAGATGTTCCCTTTCTTTGCCTCCGCGTCGCCGTTTTTGCCCTCTGTAAATCAAGCGTGCGAGAAATTACGAAAATAGTTTCCGCACTCCAGAAAGCATAAAGGAGTGAATGGACCCTTTCTCTTCCCTTCCCCCTCCACCACTTCGCCCTCCCTCCAAGCAACAAACAATCTTCCGGCCACCGCGCTCCGTTATCCGAAATTCCGCCGACGAATCGATGTCGAAGATGTTTAGTGATAAAAGTGAGAGCGCGTATTTTCTGCACAAATGAGAAATATACATTTTTGAGCTGCGAAAAAAAAGACGTCTAGTGACTACTGAAAGCGATATCTCGATTTATGACATAAAAGAAATCGGTAATGACCAAGAAACGTAGTTTTCTAGAAAAAAGAAGCGTTTGTGACGTCGTATTTTATGTCTATGGGATTCCTTGTATTATCACTAGCCATTATATTGATTTTTTTAGAGAAATGTTCAACATACTATATTGTTGAAACGGTATTACTTTCTAAATATTAGAATTTGTGAAATATTTTAGATTCCTTTATTCAACAAACAGACTTTGTTGGAAGAAGTTTTACTTTAATTTAGATGCATCTGTTTTAATAACAGAACACTCGATTTTTAATCTAATACGCATATTATATACTGATATATTGATTTAAGGCATCCATACCTCCCTTTTTCCAGAGAAAGGTTTTCAACATTTTCTCATTTATTACATAACAGGAAGGTTTTAGGAAGTATTGGAACAATTTTTTTCGTAAATTAATTAAACAAAATGAAGAACTCTTTGAAACGGCACAATGGAATGATTTCATAATGGTCCTGGTGTGGCAGGAAACGTTATTCCATAACTCTGCAAGCGGAGTTCTTGGTAAAAGAGTTAATAACCGGAAATTGACCCAAACGTGCCTATATTTAGAGCGAAACCCACCAAAGATCATCGATTCTAAGTATATAAGGGAATCCGACTGCGTCTTCGATTACTTGCACAAGAATCCTACCGTGTATAAACTTTAATTACACGAACAAAAACGTATCCTTTACGTGGAAAAACGCAACGATTCATTAATCCCTCATCAAAAAATCGTTGTACATGTTAAATTTGGCTGGGAATGAAAAAAGAGGAAAGTTGTAGTTTTCTGTTTTCTTCTTGAGCCTATTTGTCGGATATTATAAAGCTTAAATTAAAAAACTGGAAGGTTTTTTTATGTATGTTTATTTTGCTTAATTCTTAATAATTGATGAGCGCAGCAAACCCTCACTAGCACAAACTCGGCTAACACCAACATTCGGTTTACACGAAAAAATATTTTCCACGGCCCTGATTGTATGGATTAATGTATGTGAGTTTATTGGTTAACGCAAAATTTGCTTAAGGTCAAAATTGATATTGTTTGTATAAATAGGTCAACACGCGGATGCAGTGAGGTCCTAAGAAGGGTGATTCTACAACTGTCATAGTTCTGGGCTCTTAATTACATTTGACCCTTCAGTTGTTTTTCATCTTTCCTGAATACCTCAAACGGTAAGACGTGACAATCACGGACGTTTTTATTGTGCCAACAGGATTTTTACATTCCCTGCGATACATTTTTTCAGTCGAACAGATCGCCGAGGAAGAAAGGAAGGGAAGTAATGTTTGATAACATTATCCATGATAGCAATTCTGATGAGGATATACGAATGCTAAATAATCGAATTTCCAAGGTGCTGAGAGTTTACTCGGTTTCTATACCATTCACCGCACCTGCAAGAACACTGCCGTGCAGGGAAGTTTTTTTCTCCAACTCCTAGGTGGGAAAATCAAAAAATTCGAGTGGGTATCATCAAACTAAATTGATATCTTCTATTTGTTCTTCGCCCACCGTTCGCTTAGCGTGATTGGACTTGGCTTGAAGTCTTCATTTTACGGGCTGACTTGACGGCTTGAGCTTGGTTTCAGCTTATATTGAGCTTGAATTGTGGTTAGATTGAGCTTGTGCCTGTGCCAGAACTTTTCTTACTTGATGGACTGTCTCTTGGGCCACGTAAGAGTGTAGGTAGCTTCTATAACTTTGTTCCAGTCTGCTGGAGATCCTTAGATGTGCGAATCGCAGAGAACTCGATTCCGTCCCAAGGAAGATACCCACTGCAGGAGCAAATCCCCACTCTAATATTCGCTGGCAGCCCCCTATATATCGCCGGTGTTACACTCCACGGGGAACCGAAATGAAAACCTTCCTTTTCCACGAAGGCATACATGTTAATGAGTTTGCAATTTTTAATGAACCCCGTATCAGTTGATCTTACATGCAGTATAATTATTCTGTGCCCCTTTCTAATTGGCACTTTTAAACCACCTTCGCTGTCAGGCCCTAACCAAGTCGGTGGCAAAGAGTGATTTTGGTTGACCCAAGTTTCGTCCAAATAAAAAACAGTCCTACCTCTCTCTCTCTCTCTCGAGCTTATTTTATTTTTCGTAGGAATCCCACTCTTGGTGCTACAATATCATTCCTCTCCATTATAAAATTTCTTCCGTCACTGTTCTTCTTGTAGTGGAACCCGACTGATTTAAGGTTTCTCCATAGGGAAGTCTTCTGGCCGGTGTAATCTATTTGTTTCTGCATATCTCGCAGCAAAATGGATAGAGTAGGGTATTCTCCCCTACTGTAATAGGAGAAAACGGTTCTCCTAATTACATCCTTGTCAAAGTCGTCCAACCAGACAGTTGATGTGGAGCATGGGCAACGTTTATACGGCGACTCGAACAAGGGTGAACCATCCACTAAAACAGCTTCTCTGTATAAATATTTAAAATGAATACAAATCTTATCATTACATTTTGAAAAAGTTATCCCATTCTTAACAGTTTATAGAGTGGAAAATAATCATTTAAATATACATTCCTTTGCTATCTTCTGCACAGTTCGTAAGGAAATTCCACATGCTTCAGCAGTCCTTTTCTGAGCTTGTTGGAGTGGTCTGCACGGCTTTCCTATTTTCGCTTCTTTAAAATATTCCAAAACACTATGGACTATACGTTTCCATTCCCTACGTAACGCGATATTTCTTTTTCCACGGTCATTCATCGTGAAGAGACTGAAAAATAATCAAGAAGAAACAACTAGCGAAACGTAGAACACGAGTACTGAAGCTCTGTAAATTGGAGAGAAATCTGTCAACAGTGCTCGCCAAGAAATTTTGAAAGAAGACGGATATTCACTACATCCGATTGGCTGTCATTCCCCCCTCCCCCCCTTCCTAGGATCCGAGCTCTGGCCACGCCTCAGATGCGAAACCTCTGGAAACGCACTATATCCGCGTAGGCGGATACCACCAGCCGTCTCTCCACTTACCCTGACAATGATATTTCGGTTAATTTTTCCTTATGAGGTTGAGGAAGAGTCTATGTAGATAGCGTACAATTGGCAGAAGATCGAGCAACATTGACGGATTCTTCTCATCAGTCAGGCGCCGCCGGGGATGACGCCACTCTGACAACACAGCTATCTCTGTTTTTCCTAGCGCTCTACACTGATGATACAGCTCTGCTGTGCAGGTCGTCGAAGAAGGCGAAAGCGGCATCTTACCTTCAGCGGGCCACATTTAAATTTCATATTTTGTCTTCAGTTGAGGATGACGACGCCGTTTTTCTCCTTCGGAGGAAATACCTGCGGAAGATATGCGTCATGAATCTTCTGACAGCGGTGAAAGAGAGAAATGACGACCTTAAAGAGATGAAGCGATCCTTGCATTGTCTGTAATTCAGCGCTTGGCAGATACAACAGAACTGAATCCCCTATTCATTCACTCCTTAGAGAAAATAACACACAACTGCATAAAATGTATTCGCCCAAAAATGAGACAGCAAATAATCAATGATTTTTTTAAACAGCTTCTGAAGACTAGAAAAAAGTTTTTATTTGTATTCATTCTTGTAAATGTATAGTGCCACCAAGAATGTTCCTTTCCTAGCTTTGTTAATTGTTTTTACGAAGAAAACTTTAAATTAGATAAACTATTTACATATTATATTATACCTATTTTTATTTAGTGTTCTATGGTGCAATGAAAACTCATTTTGCTTTATCTCGTTTTATTTCATATCCTGAATATATATGTAGCTATAGTTAAGTATAAAAATAACATTTCCACTGTTTTTCTTACCTAATTTTGATATTGCAAACTCGGTTAACAAGAACAAATGATTTTATTCTCCCTTTGAATACGTGCTGGCGAGGGTCTGCACGTTGTCCCTCTACTCTTTGCCAACCACTGCCAGCTTCAAACCCTAAGATATAATGGAAGATGGTAGCACCCACTACTTCCCTCCGTGCCCTCTCCCTTCTCGCACACGCCTGCAGTTTCTCTCCCGCGGCAACGGAAGGGAGAAAAAAGGGATGATGTAGGTCACGCAGGAGCAGAGAGCTGAATGTGTACTAAATGATAGGTGTATCGCGGGTTTAGATCAACGCCCGCCTCGAGTCACGTCCTAGCACCCCTTCACTCACAGAGAGCAAGCATCTCGCGGGCACCCACCTCCCTTCGACTCCGCCTCCATTCCACCATATATATATATATATATATATATATATATCTCACTTCTCTGCCTGTCACTTTTTTTTACCCTCAAAACTTTCCATTACATTCCTCCCCGCACTCGCGTCTTCCAAAAGTCGAGCATTAACACTCGTAGCAACCGCTCAAGCGTTTGTTAATGTTACAAAGAAATAAAGTGTGAGCTCCCGTTTTCTTTTTCACATTTGAGTTAGATATTTATTACGATTAACTTCATGATTTTCTCGACAATAGTAATATTATGGAAGCCAAAACTTTACGTTTTAACCTATCGCCTACAAATGGATAAGTGTTTCACTTTTCCTTGGATGATCAATGTAAACGATAGCAGAAAAAATGACAAAGAGACTAAAGCGATTCTTGAACCGCAGAAAAAAGACGCATTTACATAAAACGTTCGAAGAATCTCCTTCGCCTTTGTTAAATAAATTAAAATATGAAGTTTAAATTATGCCTCCTTGTGTTACGGTATTTGTGTGGTCCAACAATCTATTGACTAAAACTCAAATACTAAAGGTATATAAAATATAGTTTAAACAATATAAAGCTTTTGGCCCCGTATTCTTTCCTAATGCGAGAAGTGAACAAGTATCAGAGAGTACCTTTTACGGAAAAATCCTTGTTTTTCGTTATACACCTTTCAATTAATATAAGAAGTTTAAGCTGTTTATACCTTCTCTAAGGCGGTGCAGTATATGTGGCTCTGCGAAATTCAAATTATTACAAGTGACCGGATAGAAATTATTGATCTTACTGATATTGTGTCCTCCTGTGATATAATTAGCATCGGGAAGCGTTTTCCTCTCTATTCTTTTAACACCACTTTCTCACTCAAATATTTTTCACGAATTTTTTATCTCGTTCCATGCCGTAAAGTAGACCAAATTCTCCATCGCGAGGGTTACACTAACAGAGGAACCGATCTTCCTTTCACTCTTTCATCTGATCCACAATTTGTTCGCCAAATTCGATAGTCAAAGCTTAAAAAAAAAGGCATTTTCCTGAGAAGTGCGATCATTTAGGTCGAGACCGACTCCTAAGTTTGCAGAATATCCTCATTGTGTTTCAAATCTACCCATAAACTTCCGTCAAATCTCTATGAACGGATGATAAAACCTTCTAACCATTAATAATTAAATAAGTCGCCAGAGGAACGACGCACATTTAATTATCTAATAAACAATGCTGAAGTGAATAAAGTCGTTCGTTGTCGTTATCCAGTTACAGAATCGGTTATCGTCTCATAGCAGCGCCGGAGACCTATGGACCCAACGCACGGCATGTTTAAGTCCCCACGCAATTGGTAAATTTCAAAGGAAATTTCAGGAAATACGCATTAAACTTTTACTGTATTGAAAAAGAATAGTGACAAGAAAGAAGCTGCAAATAATCTTAGCAAATTTTTATACACTTATTTACTACAATGTATCAGCAATTTTGATGCCTATGTCAAATGCTATATCTGCCATGCCCTAATTATGGCACTGCTTCTTCTTACTATAGCTTGTAGGCGACGTTACAAAAAGCGAATTACTTGGAATTACTGGTGAAGTAAGAAAGCGATTTAATAATAAAAGCGCGGATTTTGATAGAGAAAAACAAAAGTAAACAAGTAATAGATAATTGCAAGTTTTGTGATCTGTGAGGCATCACTTGAAAAAGGTTTCGGCGAGAAGAGATAGGCTCGGCTCACTGTCCACCCCTTGTCACTCACGCATTTGCGTGTTTTGCGTACCGCTTAATCCAACCGTTTCATAGACAAACTTTTATAAACGTTAACTTGACGGAATAGATCATTTTGTTTGCGAAGAAGTTGAAAACGATCCTAAAACCGTAAGTACAAGTAAAAATACATCTTAACCTATTTTCGTCTCTAATTCTAGCTAAAAGACTCGATTGGTGACGAAGATATAGTTCAAGATCACAATTCATCCTCAAACTTTATCTTAAAGCTCTCTGAGCGTCATTTCCTCCGTTCCTCGATCGACCTTCATTTATGAAACGAAGTCGTCGCAGCGACAACGGCTAGACAGTTGAATCACGGCGTCACCAAAACGTCCAATCGCATCAGTTCGAGTGTCTTCTCTCCTCTTTGCGTCATCCCGTGTAAGGGGACATCGGCCCGAGCTCGTAATGGGCAGCCTTCCAACTGACCTAGACCCGTTTGCAAAGGGAAGCGGCAAACCTCTCCCGAGAAAAGTGAAGGGGAAATACGCGAGTAGCTGAGGAATGTGGAAAAAAAGAAGTACGATTGGAGGTCACTCTCTCTCTCTTACAAAAACTAGGCTTTCTTTCGCATTCTCACCTTCGACGTCCTCCACCTTCTCCTTCCACGCCATCTTGTGGCTACTTTCGTTCTCTGAAAGCTTTAGTTCATCCTTTCCATCACCTCGTAATGAAGAAGAATATTTTAAACCTTCGATTACTTTTGCGACAGTTTACCGAAGGTGTGTGGTCCGCGGTACGCATTTCTCTAACGTGCGACATTCTCGTTAGGCTCTGAACAATACAGCAATATATGCCTCGTATTTTTCATGAAATCAAAATCTCCCTCAAATGGACCATAAATGAGCATATTTTATTGAATTGTTGGGCGCATGTGACAAATTCTCTCGGCAATTCCCAAATATTACCAAAATAGATAGCCTTTTATAATGCGAAGAAACATGGGCGCCCGCATAAATTTTTTCATGGTGGGACAAAATATGTATAACGTGTAAGCAAACAACGTATTTACATTAGATTTTATATGTACAGTCAAACCTCACTAATTTGGACTAATATGGGCAAGGGGTAGTCCGAATTAGTGAAAAGTTCGAATTACAAAACATAATTACGTATTTTTAAGTCGTAGCTTACAAAAGCAAGCAAATTTATTTTCAAATCAGCAACATATGTCAATAATCACATTCTCTCATACTAAGGTTATTCACCTATCATATTTAATTCTTATCAAAAGCTACTGATATATCATCTTGCTGTTTGTAAGCGAAAATGCGTTGCGTTTTCACGGAAAAAAATTAAATACAAAGAATATTAATCGAACAGAACACAATTTATTCACAATCCAGCAATGTATGTTATTAATTACATTTTCTCATACTAAGGTTATTACTTACACATACATATTATATTTCTTATCGTAAAGTGCTGTTACGTCATCTTACTGTTTCTGATATAAAATGAGTTAGTTTATTTAAAAAACAAAATCAGCAACAAAATACAGCAACGTATGTTAATGATCGCATATTCTCATACCAAGGTACATATATAATAGTTAATTTATTATCAAAATCACTGTTACATCATTTTACTATTGTAATCCAAAATGCGGAAGAAAATTCGAATACAAAGAATTAAAATTGAATAGAACTCAAATAATACATAATTTACACAATAAACTTTAATTAATGAGTTAAATTTGAATGACTAAATATTTAATCGGTTGTAGAGTGGCCCTCCTCAATCTAATTGTCTTTTTTGAAGAAATCGGAAATTTTCTGTTTCGTAAATGGCAGTCCGAATTATAGAGGGTCCGAATTCATGTGGTTTTACTGTATAATGTGCCATTTTTTGTGTAATGTAGTGGGGGCAACTTCTTGCCCCTCATTGCGGGCGCCCATACGAAGAAAATAAAGTACCGTAACCAGGCTCGGCGCGTGCTTATCGGCCGCCCACTAAGTTCCTATTACCCTTCACACGTTTATATTTCATGTATCGCCCTAAATGTGGGGATTTCTCCTACTATTGTTTTGATGTTGATTACGTATTCCATATTTCTTCGTTTCTGTTTCCTGTATCCATCGGTTCTCGTGGCCGCACAACTCAATTATAACGCGATCTTTCGTTAATTTTTGGGGAAAGTTGCACCTGCACCATGAAACAACCTCAATGATAGGTTAGCTGCAAGTACCTTTATATTTAACATTTACGGGTATTAAAATTATACAACTGTTTTAGCAGCATATTTTTCGAATTAATCCACTTTATTATTTCCAAAAATTTATTTTAATGATTGCATCAAAAAGTAACAATACCTGATTGTAAGCCAATAGAACCAAAATACATTTTGTTGCTTAAAAGGTCTAAATTGCGACATCCACGACTTCAGGAGGAAGCACTTTTCAAATTCCAACAAGTATATACAACTACCGAAAATATCAGACAATACAGAAATTAGTTTTCTCTCGTTAAATGATAAGAACAGATCAAAAAATGTATATAGAATATATGACCGTAGCCGCAACTTTGGAAGTACATCGGATCAAATTATTCAATAGGTTCTACCCAATGGGACAAACACCTTTCTCCTGGCATCGAGGTAGGAAATCTACAAGTAGATGAAATAACATAATATTTTATCGTATCTTCATCAGAAAAGAGCATAATATTTTATGTATGTATGTAACGCGCCTTTAATTTTGTAACTCACCTCGCCGCCTCACTGATCGAGAGGACGACCGGAAACGTTTTGAGTCAAAAGTAATTTGTCTTTGGACCCTGACCCTTAAACACCCGTTGCACAGAATGAGGTGATCCTGAACTTAGTGGAAACGTAAAAATGAAGGTTGACCGAATGGCGGAAGAAGTCTCTGCTTTCACTTTCGCTAGAGAGTTTTTCCCGTCGCTGAATTTCTCGACGGCTTTATATCACAGACAATTTTTGGCTCAAGAAGGAACTCTTTGTGGCCACCCCCAAATTTTGGCCGCCCGTGTGCAATGCAGATGTTGCACCCGTGCACGCGCCAGGCAAGACAGTAACTTGCAGCCTGGATGAATTGGAGTTTTTCTGCCTTTCATTGAGATTCTATTTGTCTGGATTTATTTACGTGTATTTATGTGTATGTGTAAAGGTAAAAAAATATTAATTAAAACGACGATGACATTGAATTAACAAGTGAAGGTGCCCAAACGTTGTGATACCCGAATGTATAAATACGTAATCTTGTTTAAAGTTGGGTTTGCCGCGAAATTTTTTTGTCTTTTAAAGGTTTCCGCGTCTAAACAATTATTGGGAGCCACTGGCACAGAGTGTGATTATCATAGAAAACGCCACGGAGTAAAGATTTCAGATTTTTTACTTTAAATGAGTGAAAAGACTTTTAAATGCTATCATCGACGAACAATTAAACGTATTGATCTTTAAATAACGAAAAGAAAGCCTGCAGATTTCGTTTATATTTCTATGAACAGGAATGGAACAAAAATATGCGGCTTTTTTTCCTTTCAGTGTGTTTTAAAGTTATTTTATTGCGTGAGAAAAAATTATATCGTAAATCGAAGTCAACACAAAAAATATTTTTCCATTATTTTCCGCATTTATTAGGGTATAAGATGAAGTTATTTTCCTCAATTTTGACACTTAAAAAACCAGGAATCGTCTTATCGTTATGTAATAGTAAACAACTCAATATGGGTCGCTGTTTTTTCGCCAAGGCGCTGCAGCACGAAAATTTGGCGTTGCCGAAGAGAGTTTAAAAGACAGTGGTTCCCCAGTGAACAAGGGTTCCATTGTAGTTACTATTAGCGTTAATAGCACTTGTTTCGATATAATATCTGTATATGAAAATTCATTTTATATGGATCCTTCTCGTTCTATATATATACGGTCATTCATAATTCACGAATTTCATCCTCAATCTTATGCAATCCTAATAACACTTTTATCTGACACCCGCAAAATCGCTTCCAAAAGTACTTGAATTGTAATAAATAGATACGAAATTTATTTTTCATAAAATTATTCACGTGATTTACTAAATTATGAGAAACAATGTGACAGAAGGACAATCTCGCCCCTCACGTCACGTGACACTCTCCCACTCACCCTCCTTTTACCCGCGGGTGGGCGTTTTCCCTTTCTCACTCGCCTGAGGAAGAAGCGTAGGAGTTTACCCCATCTTCACCTCTTGAACGCCCACATATCAATTACGTACTTAAGAGGGCCACTTTCCTTCGCGCGGAAGCTTCTTTCCAGGAAATGTTTACAGAATCTGCGCTACGAAAGCGCCGGCGGAGGAAAGAAAAAAAAACCAGTCGCTATGACTTTTCGGCGAAGATATTCAGCCATCTCGAGAAAAGTTCAGTTCGTTTCGCTTGTTGGTTTAAATAAATCTCTCGAAATTTAAATGAGAGAAGTTTTAGACTCTGGGGCATATTACGACTGTAGGAAAATGTTTATGATGCAAATGTATTCAGTTACCAATTATTTAAAAATTAAAGAATTGTTATTTTTTTCAATATGAAGGATGGAAAGGAGGCACAATTAAATTTGTAGAAATTATCATGAAATGGGGGAAACAAATTTCTGCGCCGAGAGGTCTTTCGAACTTCTCCAACACAAGACAGAAATTCATGCTAATTTGAGCTATCGCAAATTAGTTAGTTCCAATAAAACAGCTGCGCAAGACTTGGTCATTGAATGATCTTGCTTCTCCACTCAAAGCTTGCTAGGGAAGAATTTGAAAATAGGATTAGTTAGTTTTGATGTGATAACCGAACTATTCGTTTTGCGTCGTTTATGTACTCGCTCTCCTCCTAATGATTAAAGAAGAAGATTACTTAAAGTAATGGTGTTAGTTTCATGTAATTTTGACTAAATATTGATGGTGCATAATCTGGAAAATAAATTCCTTGAATAATAAGGCGACCACTTTTAAAATATAGCACGTTTAATACGTAAAAGGCATTTCTGATTAGAGATGCCTTTTATTATTATACTAGTGCAGTGATGGCGAACCTATGGCACGCGTGTCATAAGTGGCACGCAAGACGATTTTGGTTGGCACTCCAACGAAAGGCGAAAACCATACAAAGCATTTATCGTACTGATTTAACGCCGCAAAAACGTTGGTTTTATTTAGTTAACTATTGTAAACGTTAGTTTTACGGTTACAATCTTATTTATTGAACTCGAATTTAATTTAGTTGGCAGTCAAAAAAAATCAAGGACTTTTTGTGACACGCGAGGCGGAAAAGATTCGACAATTTCTGTAATATTGGCACGCGGACTATAGAAGGTTCGCCATCACTGTACTAGTGTATAGCCCGTCAAAAATGACGGGAGTAAAGATTCGATCGTTCAAGCTATTTGTGGAGGTCAAATTGGCATCAGAAACATAAATTGTATTGAATTCATTCCCCCTCTCCCACTCTCTTCCCCTCTCTCCTTTCCCTCTCCCTTCCTCTACCTCCCTCTCCTTCCCTCTCTCACTCTCCCTCCCTTTGTCTCCTCCCTCCCTCCCTCTCTCGTATTAAAAGCAATCAAAGCACGTTTACACCCATAAGGATTGAAATAACAATATGATATCGAAGTATAACAATGGAATTGGTAGGCAAGGCAACATCCCCTTAAAATTGCTAGATTTCCTCGAACTGTATGAATTAAACGTTTATATTGAGCTATTTAGAACTGTAGGCGGAAAAAGACGAATATAATAAGAACCTTTATAATGTTTTCTTCAAAATGGTTCACATCCGAAGTTCGTAGGTCAATTCTTTCTAATTTTAATCTAAAAAAGAATGAAAGCCTGCGCGTCGAAAAGTTCATTTTTACGTGAAATTACGTGAAATTACGTGTTATCTTATTGGAAATGGAAATTGTCCCCTGGAGTCTAACCCGGGTCTTTGATCCCGAATTATATACATTAAAACGTTTCATTATTATATCATAATGCTACCCTGAAAATTTCATCAAATTCGGTTTAGTCGTTTGCGATACATTAAGCTTCAAAAAGCATTACTGACAAAGTGACTGTCTTTTATATAGTTTGGATTAAACATATTTGCGTATTTTTAAACGTACTGACTGTCTCTACCGACGATTAATCTGCACAGTTTCTGTTTAAAATGGTTTTAACTTAAGGGTTTAACATTCTTGTTTAGCATCGCTAGCTAACTGGGACCCCCAGTCAATGGGGTCGAGCTCCTACAACAAAGAAGCATTTCAGCAAAAACATTTGTTTTGTCATATTAACATTCTGACTCACTATTTTCTGTACATTTTTTTAACCATTTCAATCGTAGGTCGGTGTCTCTCCGTCTGTAAGGAGATCGTGACATGTAACCGTTTTCAATTATCGCAATACTTCTGATGAGACTCGTAAAAATAATAGAAAATTATTTGATACCACCATTTCATATTGAAAGCAGCATAGTACTGCTGGATGGTAAGTTGGTTTCCCATTGAAAGCTTCATATTTTTAAAAAATAATTATTATTATATGACGTACCAAAAAGTATTTTGCACTGGTGCCTCCAAAACGTTTGCTACGCCACTGGTTTGTATATTCACGAAATATTTTATACATGTAAAAGCCCAGATTTTTCTTTCCGGCCAGATATTTCTGTGTGGAGGAAAGCATAGAGGCAAGATCAGTTTTTGAAGCACAGTAGATACTCGCTGCGAGGGTTTCGAAACTTTGCTCGGATCGAAGGCAACCCTCTCAGCAGGAGGTATAATTTCAGGTCAAAGAAGACTGTCTCAATTTTATTTCAGAATAATCGATCAAGATATGTATTTTTTGATGAAATACTCTTATTCTCTGTGAAAAACTACAACAAAATTGATTTTTATTTGCGTTCCTCTGGTATTTTTTAAGAAAACCGAGCTCCAGCTGTATGAGATGAGCTTTAAATTTGGCACAGTTATATGTTTTTGGACAAAACCGATGGAAAAAATATGAAATTGTAAAAATTCCAAAATTTAAAAATGCTAACCAACTCTGTATGTGCATTGTCCGAATTTATGCCCACTCAATACATAATTATTTAATGTGTACAGTGCCAATAAACCAAATCACTCCCCGTCATTTTTGATGGGCACTTATACTAGTATTAAATAATACACTTCGTAATTTTCCACAGAATTTTATTCTTGCGATCCGTTTCGCATGTGATACGGCATCACGATGCCAGATGATGCTGTATCACAGTGGTCTTCAACCTTTTTTGAGTCACCGCCCACTTTTACCATATGTTGTACTTTGAAATAAGTTCACCGCCCACCCAGTGGCGTATTGAGGGTTTCTGGCGCCCGTGGCAAAGAATAATTTTGCGCCCCCAGCAGCAAAGCGATTTACGGGGGGGAGGGGAGGGGGGGGGGGGGTTGCACCTCGACCCGACGGGTGCAAATTTGATATTTTTGCGCCCCCCGTGAACTCGGCGCCCGGGCAACTGCACCTCCCTGCCCCCTTCACTACGCCACTAAGCCCACCTACCGTATCAACAATAAAGTTTTTATTAAAATAAATGTTTAAAAAGACAAAATTTAATTATGTTTATTAATCCCAAAACTATGTTAAAATAAGCATTTGGCATACATTTCAATGCGTACTTTGTGTTTGGTGCCTACAAACCAGGGAATCAATGTCTGGCTTAAAGTCTGTAAGGGTTATTCGAAGATCTCCTCTTTGTTATTTGTAAGCGGTTTTTTTTTTGGACAGGAGATTGTCGACTGCACTGAATCCCTTCTCGACTACATATGAAGTTGGGAAAGCTAAGAAGAGCAACGATATTTTCTTCCACAAGCGTGGATACAGAGAGGGAATTTTCTTGTTCTGCCTAAGTTGTACATATCCACCTTGGCTGAAATTGGCTTTACAGTCATCATCATGAATTAATTCTATTATCTCCTCTTGGTATTCAATATCCACATCACACACATATGTGACGAATGGAGTCACCATCCAGGTATCCACTTTCAAGTCTATTACATCGCGAAAACGAGTCATCATATCAATTCTAATGACAGAAAGATGATCTGCAAACTTGTCTATGTCTTCGGCTGTAAGATCGTCTTTGATGTTGTGTAGTTACGAAAACTGGTAAAATTCTTTTTGCAGGATGTTTTTTCTAAATAAATCCAATTTGTCAATGAATACCGAAATAAAATTTTTGCAATCAATGAGTGTCCGTGGGAAAAGAGAGTATACGTATCTCTTAATATCGCTTCTCTTTCATTTCGCTGCATTCCCCATATAACGTATCAAATATCTGAGTGAAGGTATCCCGTTGGGGATTTTAAACCACTGGCCGCTTTTCAGCATTTCTTTCCTAAATGGCACATACTAGTTAGGATTACCATATTCTGATAATAAAACCCGGACAAATTTAATTTTAAATCTAAAATGTAGTATATTTTTTTAAAAATCAAGGTATCTTATTGCTTAAGTCTATAGTGTTAAGATTTTGATGGGCATAACTAGAAAAAAATGGGTTTTATTTGCTAAAATCTCAGTAAATTTTAAGAAAATCCGGACGTATGGTAACCCTAGTACTAGTGGAATTGTCGTTAGATGAGATTACCGAATACGGTCTCAGTGGTAATAACAGTGTTTAAAAATTTATGATTTTATATATTTGATAAAATTAAACTTAAACGCTTCGCTACTTCTGCGAGAGACTCCGACGACCCTCATGGGCCTTTCGATTTTACCGCAGCATGGATACATTGTCGCTAGTATAATATGATATGATACTATAGTTAAAGACAAACGAACTGTAATAGTTTTACATAAAATAGTTGTACAGAATATGTGTGCGTATCATTAGGCTTTTTTATAGAATTTTATTTTTCAGTTTAAAAATTAGAATAGCATTTGGTGAGTTCTTTAACGCCCACCAAAAATCCAAAAACGCCCACTGGTGGGCGCTATCGCCCACCTTGAAGACCACTGCTGTATCACGTACGAAACCGATCGCAAGAATAAAATTCTGTGAAAAAGTACGAAGTGTATTATTTAATATGAATAATATTGCCTACTTCCACGAAGTCATGCCTGATTCAATAAATTATATTCACAAAACAGCTCATCGAAGCGCTTGGAAGCGTCGATTCGCGTCGTCCAATAAAACGAGACACAACCGTTCCTCTCAGATTATTTTCTATCAATTTTTCACAAAATGTCTTCATACTCTCATCTCCTTTGCGATTTTTTAGATCTACACTTACGAACTACACATGCTCACGCAATATGCTAACAATCCGTACGGCCCATCGTCCATTTCAGACTCGAACGAAACGATGCAAACGACTGAAGGTTTTCTTAATTTATTCGAAAATGTTTTCTGTGAAAATTTCGTTTCGTCAATTTAACTTCGCATATTTTAATTTGCCCTTAATCCAGAATACATTATAAAAATAAATCATCACGCAACATTGAAATATTTTGAATAAATAATTCCCACCCACTTCAAAAATTAACAGTTCTCAAACTGTTTTAAGTCTATTAGATTAAAGAGAAAATTTGAATGAGTTTTAAATTGTAAATTTTCTTCTGAAAATGGATGTTCAGTCCCGATTTTTGTATTATAATTAAATAGTTTCGTCGTCGTCTTTAGTAATCTGCCTTCGGGCAGATCCGTGATCGTTCCTTTACACTCGTCTTTCGCGCACCTTACTTACTCTCTTGACAACTATTCTATGCCCATTTACTATATCCTTTTCCTCTCTCTTTCTTTGATTACTCTTTGCGATCCTTCATTGACACTTTGATTACGCAATCCCCTCTCAGAAAATGATCGATTCAGTTTTCCTTCTTTCTTATAAGTAGTAGCATCATTCTTTCCTCTCCCATTCTTCTTCATAATTTCCCATTTTTTTATTTTATCCGTCCGTTCTCAGCATTCTGTTGTACGTACCATGCCCGTATTTCGAACATTTCCAAACATTTTATACCAGTACCGATAAGGAAGTGAAAAATAAAAGCAGGTATTTCATTTGAAAATATTTTTCCAATACACCATTCGCTTCTCTTCGCCAAGGGAGCTACCACAGAGACCTGCCACCGAAACAGGTCGGCTTCAAGACGGACGCCAAGGTGCACGTCCTCGGATCGCACAATTGGACGTCATCGGGAGAGGCGTGGCAGTTGAGCAACGGCACGGCGCAAACACAAACGGACGACGTCTGGGACGGCGACATTTACATCGGGTACGGCCGCGACCCGTGGGGGCCGTCTACGCCGATGAACCACGAGGAGGAGGAAGGGGGAGGAAGCAGGGGGAGAGGGTTCTCCACGTCCCAGAGGCCCCGGCGACATGTGGTCCACCTCTACAACATGGTGTCGTGCGCAACCGGTTGCAACCCAATAACGTACAAAGGATACGGGTGCTACTGCGGCTTCCTGGGCTCTGGGGCGCCGATCGATGGGATTGACAGGTGAGCGAAGATAAGCGCAAAACCAGCGGTTACAGGTCGAGGTTTATATTTTCGGATTCCGTTTGCCATGGACAGACCAATCGCGCAAAAATCAGATTATTTTCTCAAATTCTATTAAGGCTAGTGTTGTTAAATGCCAAAATCAGGGACGTAACTAGCCTCCAAACTGTGGGAGTGGTAGAATGATTGTCACAGAATAAATAAATCAATAACAACAATCATATGAAAACATAACATAAACTTATGTATATTGCATTTTCCATGAAAGTGAAAGATAATTTTATATCATGAACAAAAATATACAGAAGTTTATATTTCTATTTTAATAATAAATTTTAAAATTAATATTCAGCGAAAGGCAGCCAAGGGGGCGAGGACTTATAAAGGGGGGACAAAGCCCTCCCTGGCCCTGACTTAATTACGTCTCTAGGCAAAATATCAGAGGAATTTGAAAATGTTTTCTGAGTTTTATTCCCATATTATATAAATTCAAAGATTTTCTTCGAACAAAAATTCATTGAAAAAAATCGATTATGTTTCAATCGATTGAAGGCGTTTGTTAAAAATGTCTTTAACCATTTTTTATTAAATTAAAAATTTTCATTTACTTTCAAAAACATCTCTTAGCTAAAAGTTTAGAACATGAGAAGCGATTCTGCTTCACATATAGTTATTAATTATGAGATGTTATTTTAAATTATAACTATATAACTACAAAATGGATTGCTTGATTGTAGACGATTCTGTATAATTATCGTTTATATGCTATTTCATCTCCTCTTAGAGGGCAACCCATTTTAGTTAGTGCTACGTATCCGTATAGTATCTTAATAACAAAATGTGCATTTGGCTTGCGTGCATAAATATAATGCATATCATCAATTTTACGTAACATTCCACCATCACTAAGTAGTCTTCAAAAATATCGCTTGCATTACACTAACCGTTTATTTTAGCTTGTTCTCAAGCAAAACGAATTATCTGATGCACACGCAACTCGCTATCAGTTTCAATTTTTCACATAATATCCTAAAGTAAGTTTAAGAAACAAACACGCATCTCATATGTGAAATGTAAATTGTGTTGTTAGCGGTTAAACGCGAAAAGGAGGAACAACGACGATTTTTTCACTGTTGCGTCATCCGTTTAAACTTCCCACGGCTTCTCAGAAATGGAAATTTAAATGCTCCTAATAGAACTCACGTCCGCCCCATCGTCACGTTCATTTGGGAACAGCGTTTTGAGGAAGGTCAGTAACATGTGATTTGCGTCAATACCGGTTTCGTGCGCCTCGACAGGCTCAATGCCGGAAAAACGAGTTTGGGCAAGTTTCCCTTTCTACGAATAGAAAGAGAAAGCTAGGATCGTGAGAACAATATTGGAAGGCGCCAAATGAACTGAACAAAATACGATAGGACGAAGCATGGTGACCGCGTTCTCGGTGCTGAAGTCGTAGAGGTCACGGGAAAATCAGGGATGACCTTTGCTAGGTTTACTTCAAATAATTAAAGGATAGTACTAGGATAATAAGTGCGATATAATAAATTCCTAGGTGCAAAAGAAAATTTTAATGTGTCGTTCTTAATTGATACACATTCGTGCTCTTACGCAATATTTTATAAAGAAATATAGAAGACTTAAATAATTTTACCGGAATATTTTATTTATTTTTCGAAAATTTCGTGCAGATGATAAACACCGTCCATCAGGATATAAGAAAAATAAACTGCTTGGTCCAACGTATCTCCGAAAAAATAATAATTGCGTCTTATTATAAACTTTTATCTTTTTCGCTCTTTTGAATTATAAGTGAAATTCACATTGTTCGGATAACTTATGTTAATATATTTCATTCGGAAAAAAGTCAGTCATCCCAAGATTTATTCTGCGTATAGTAATCAAAAACTGTCGACGGTTTTTCTCCTCTTCGTCTTAAGTCGATGAATTGCATCCTTCCTTGGAAAATCCTCGCAAAACCTGAATGGCTTTAGTGGGTTGCTGTAGTTGTATTGATTGCATTCCCTCCCATGTTACCATACGCAATAGTAGTAACAAAGCGAATCTCGCCTCTGCGAAGTGTCCAAAATAGTGATCCGTCACGCTAGCTACACAATAGAATTGCATGCTCTTTGGGAGGAATTTCGTCATTTTTTCTCCTGTTCAAGAAAATGTCTCACTTGTTAACGCATCTCGGATCCCCCTGTTGCGGACCGAAGTCATGTACTCGCAGCCTCACTGAATATATAGGAAGAGAAGTGCTTTCAGTCATAATCTGGCTTCTAAGATGTGACTCACAGGATCTCACTTAGTTCCGTCTCTTATAAAAGACTTCATGCTTTAGAATCACAACAAGATGAAAAGCCATGTTCCATATAAATGATCTAATTTAAATCTTAATAATGTTAAACTTTGATTCGTCACTCTTGAATTTTTGGAGCTTCTTCGCGGCATAAAACTAGGATTTCTTCCTTCAGATTTTTGTAATTTATTCAAACAATAATATGGTTTTGCTTTGGTATAATTTATCACTAACAGTGTTATCCATTAGAGCAGAGGTTTTTAACCGAGAGTATGCGTACACTTGGGGTATGTGCGACGTTTTAAAGGGAGACGCGAAAATATTTAAGATTATATTTCTCTACTCGGAATTCTGACCTCGGAATCAAAGGCTGTGTGATTCTACAATCTCGAATAACTTTCTTAAAACGTCGTAGAGAACTTCTGCGGACAAAACGGAATGATGATGGAGAAAAATTATTTCTTATATCAAGGTAAATTAATTACTGAAATACCGGTAGGTCTTCTTTCCAACAATAAATCGCAACCTCTCGTTAATTATATTTAAATAAGTTAGCAAAGTGTACAGTAGTGTATAACAAATAGGCGCGTTTCGTGCGACGGAGTATTTGAAAGTAAACGATATACTTTGAACGAACGCACACCATAAAACAGCGAAACAATTTGACCAAATTATGCCTCTGTCTACTAACAATTTCTGCCCTACGTATGTTGGTGCATTAATAAAGGTATTTACGCAATTTTAGTACGATGACTAAATACTGAAAAATGCTATATCAATATTATGCCAGGGAAACACTAAATTAATATTTACCGATTTATTTTCTAACCTGTTGTCATCAATCCAACAATCGAAAGTTATTTAAAACATATTTAACATGAATTAAATAGTTGTAATCTTTACATTTACGTTATTTTCTTGGCCGTAGATAATCCATTTCCTTGTGCTTGTAAAATGCTGCATGCACGCGAAAGGAAATTGAACGTATATTCGTGATTATAGCAGATATTATTTACTTCACTTACTGCGAAGATTGTTCACGCTGAAAACAATTACGTATTCATGAGTGAATTTTCAAGTTCAAAGAGAATTACGACTTTCTTGTTTGATTTTCTTGAAAATGGCTACCCGTACGATAAAAATTTATAGAAAAAGACACATTGTATTTGGATATTTCTACCAATTTTATTTGAAGACTTTTGCGATATAACAAATATTTTACGAGATGTGAGAAAGTTTTGTTTCCAGTAGTGGCACCCCTGATTGGGTTATGTGAACCGTCTATGCAATTTTTTTCTAATTGGCCTTGGCCATAACTCCTAAATATAACGTTTTATGAAGCTAAGAATGAGCATATGTATATTTATCAAGCATTATAACTGGTAGGGTAGGTGTAATAAAATTTGCTGATTGGAAAGCCATTTCCTTACGTGACAGGTGACCCACTATGATTCTTATATGCCACTGACTTTTATCTGCTTTTAATGTGACATATATGATCAGATATACATCCATAGAATAACAAACTGAATTATAATGGGCCCTTACTGTATCTTGTTGAAGGTGCTGTAAAATGCATGACTGGTGCTACAACACTGCCAATTGTCCTATGTTCTTTGAGTATTTTGTGCCTTATCTGTGGAAGTGTTACCGTCATAGACCTCTCTGCGGTAAGTTAACTAATAGCTTGTAACTTTATTTTAGCTTTTGATGTGAAACTAACATTTTTAAAACTTTTAGAGGGATGCAAATAAAAAATGAACTTACAATGTCTTGAAAATAAATGTGAAATTAAATAAATAAAACATCTTCACTATCATTAGAAAATTAGTAGATTGACCCGATTTTTGAATTATTTTTTCTACTACTGTTCCATAACTTCACAGCATTATACTGTTGATAAATTTAGAGTTATTTTTTGCATTATTTGAAAATGTGCTTAAAATTTAGAATTCAAGTTCCTGATGCCAAATACATTTTTTTAAATTTTTTTTTTTTAAATCTTGCGAGAGTTTTGCATGATATAAATACATCATGACTTATAGATTCTCTTTTTTTTTAGCCATAGACCATGGAATCTATGGAGGGCCTGGTTCATGTGCACAGAGACTTTGTGAATGTGATCGTTTGCTCTCAGATTGCTTAAGTCATTACAGATGCCCAAAAAGAAGAGCTGTTTGTCGTTCATCTCCAGTTAGGTTCCTCATCCAAAGTTTATTCATGTTTTAAACATGAAACAATATATTTGTGATTGAATTTTTATAACATATTATTCCATTTTTTTAATCATTAAATTATACAATCAACAATGTGAATGAGATAATAATTCATTATCTTATTCATGAAAAATATGTATTATTAATAGACCCAAGATAGTAATATTTTACTAACAATAAGTTTCTTCAGTGTGTATCATAGGAATGGACTACAAGAGTGACATCCTCCTTAAGACAGTTACAAAAGTTTTTACGATGCACCAATATTGACTGTATGCTCCCTATTTTTAATAATAGGTGAAATATTCAGCATTATTATTAAAAGGAACCATATAATCTTTAATTGACCTATCTCAACCAATACCTCTCTAAGATTAATACTCTCTCAATAAAGAACAGAGTATATAATATACAAAATAGAACAATTAGTTGTAAATCAGCATTTGACTGAAAGTGAAAATTGTTTTATAATTTTGTGGTATATTATCTGGCATGCATCATTCATTGACTGAATGGTAAAAATGTGATTAAGATGAATGGAAAAACTTGTTTCTCCCCATAACAAGAAAATGTCAAACTGTTCACTAAAATGAATGCCTAATTTATACGGGTAAATTCAATGCAGAATGGAGTGGTGTAGTACAAAATCATGGTATGCTATCCATACAAATCAATACTCCCTTGATTATGGAATTCATAAAAATCTGAACAGAAATATTGGATAAAATTTAACAATCTTTTTAAAAAATGTAAATGATTTTTTAGAACAAAGAAAAATAAGAGTTTCTTATAAGATTATAAAATTGTTAATACCTAAAGAGATTTTTTTGATAAATTATAAGTTGTGTCAAATGATTTTTGCTATGAAAACCCTCTATGATGTGCTAAATAAATCGTTATTTCCTAATGCAACTCTAATTTCTGATACAGCATACTCTCAATCAACTTGTTACAGATTACCTTTACACAAACAGGACATTATTGCATTATCACTGTCCTTTAATGGTGGTGCATTAGCGAGTATAAGATATGCATACCCATTACTGATGTCTTATGTATAAAATATCTATTTTTAAATTTTGAGATATATTCCAACAGAAGAAATTACAAAAATTTTCCAAAGTTTGGTGCATGATTTAGTAGATTTTTCATGGAAGATGCATTGTGAGAAAGGACAAAGAAAGTTTCTGGATTACTAGACGTGGTCGATATATGAGATAAACAATTATTCGGATAGACTTTCACGCAATTTTTAAAATTAAATTAAATGAGCTAGTGACACATTAAAGAAAAGAATGGCTTGGCAGACACATACCAAAATCAGCTTAATAAATAATAAGTTGATAATTACTTACCAAAAATAATAAAGTAAGTATGGCATTAATATACTACCACAAGCCAAAATGTTCCATGAACTATTAGAGATATCTCATTTTAAGAAACTAGAATGACTGAATGATAGAATGATGGAATTATCTCAAAGAATTTAAAAATGCTATGTAATATCGACAATCATTATAGTTAACTGAATGTCAATATGTATTTCAATAATCATCTCTCAATAAATTACCCAACATGTAAATATTTTTCTGCCTGAAAGCATATATAATTATGAAAGCATAAAACTGAAATATATAGGCACATTAAATTCAATATTTCTGCAGTTCTAAGATAGGTTTTAATTAATTTCATTTTTAAAATAACTTTTTCGCCACCCGACTGTTATTCATTTCCATTGCATATTGATTGGTTTATTTTACCAGAAGCTCCGTAATTGTTGGTTTCCATAATTTCTCAAAACTTCAACTACGGTCGGTGTTAGTTCAAAATTTAGTTTTACTCCCATTGTGCTATTTTCAAATGAAAAATTTGGAATGGGAATTACAAAGTCACACCAACCTTGAATATTTTTTCTTCTTCGATAATTTCAACTTCTTCCCCATTTTCTCTTCCTCTGATTTCATTTTCGCTGTCTTCTTCGTCACAATAATTCTCATATTCATCTCTATCTTTGTCTGAAGAGTCCTTATTGCTCTCGTCTTCACTTAGTATAAATTCAGGATCATGCGATTTTCCTTTGTCACTGGATGGCTCTGAGGATGATACTTCGTCCAACCATTTCCTTATTTTCTCCTCTTCTTTTGGGTTCATGTTTGTTATATTTTATTGTATTTATAAAGAAAAATTGCTATAATTTAACTACCTTTAAAAATGTAATGATGATGAAAAATAATATTTAGGAGTACATAGGATGAGGGATGCTACCAGTCTGTTTTGACCAAAGGTACTTTAGTTTTAAATACTTTCCTTTGCTGAAATAATGAAGCGAAAAAGTCAACTATGCGGCAACATGAAAAAAATCTTTTACAAAATAATAACAGGATATATGTAGTAAGAACTATACTTATAGTGAAAAAGATGTATTTGAATAATTTTGATTTTATTGGGGGTGCTACTTCCATAAAAATATACTTAAAATTGATAAAAATTAGATTGCCTCGCGAGTTCAGACTTAGATAATAGTAGTTGGAGGACGTCTAAATAATTACATATAAATACAATTATAGGGACAAATTACACAATTTTATTTTTTCAGATGGGACAGAGGACCACTCTCCATAGTAAATGCCAAAGCATTTGTTGATGGTTAGATACTTCATGCCTCCTAGAGTGGGTTAAATGAGGACGGCTATCGCTGTTTTGCCCCTTAGCAGTGCATACATGACAACGGCTATAGCCGTCTTGTCCACGAACGTGTTAAATGGAGATTCCACTGTATTTGTATTTAACAAATCAGCAGACCAATAAATCGTATTATTATTGTTTAGTTACTTAATAAACATATCCTTAGTTATGAAGTTTTAAAATGTAATTGAACATAACCACTAAAGTAATTTCATATAATATAAAATTATTGCTCACCCTACTGAAAATCCTCCGCTAGAGGAAAGAGAGTGACCATATTTAAATAATAAAAATCCTATTATTGTATATTAAAAAACGGAAATAATATTATAAATAAAGAAGATGTGTCCAAAAAGTTTACCAAGTCTTCGAGATGCGTCTGTATTAAACCACACCTGAGATAAGTTTGATGTTCGTATCATAATTCATGTGAGAATTTAAATCATGTCGAAATGAAACTTTCGTTATATTTAATATATTTCAATGGTTAAAATTGAGTAACAGTTGCAGAAATTCCATATTTGAAAGGAGGTGCCTATATTAAATAATCAAAATTACTTCAACAGTCGCGCATTTTAAAATCATTCTCAAGATATCTACTTAAAACAATGATTAGATAGAGGTGCTATGGAATTGTCATTTCCGAGTTCATATTACTGCCAACGAATAATTAAATGCATATATGGAAAGTCTTACACCAATCCATATCAGTTACATTACGTTCCCCAGTGATCCCCAACAACCATTGTTTATTAGTTGATTTGTTATTTACTGTTGAGTTATTTGTTGCAAATGACTTGTGAGAGCCGGGCAACATACCTGCACACATCTATCTATACATACAACTATTTATTGCAGCGAAATTAATATAAATGTTATTAAAAAGCACAAAATTTCATCCATCCTTCAAATCATCATAGAGATCCTTAGCCTTTGCTCTAATCATGGTCTCACTAATAGGAATGTGTTTCTGACACTGAACATCTACCCAAAGTTTTAAAAGTTATTCCATTTTAGGAATCACAACACCGCGGCTAGGACTGTTTATTGTTGTTATCAAATTACCTGAATTTATCACAAGCTGTAGAATTTTCTCTTTCTGTTTCACATAAGTGCTAATAGTTGAATGGCACATTCCCAACGATCATGCGATTTGAGTATGGCTTTCACATTTCTCAACACGCTTTAAAATTTCTAATTTCAATTCATAACTATGAGTCATATGCACTCTTTTATTTGATTCCTTTTAGATATCTTGTCAAGTGATAAATTTATAAATAAATTTAAATAAAAGATTAACAGAAAAAAAGAATGAAATTAGCACAAATTCATACAATTAGAGCAGAAATAATTATGTCTACGCTGAAACTAAACCTCGCGTGGTTGGTCGTGATGAAAATTACTTCGCATAAACTAGTTCCAAATTCGATGGGTTGAATAAGCAGGTTTCGATGGGGCGAATAAGCAGGTTTTGATGGGTCGAAATCTCGAATCTTGAACTGTTGAATTTCGGGAGTCGCCTGTACGTCTAGAGCATCATAGCCCATCAGTATTTTTCATACCATGTTCAAATCACGCACTGAATCTGATCGGTAGCTATGCAGCTGAAAGTTGCTCTACAGCTAGTAGTTATTTACTTTTTGTACAGAATTTATTTGTTTTTTTCGCCGCTTCTACACAACGATGGAATATTTTACAAAAATATCTTGAAGAATCGAGCACTCCTTTGCTTAAAAAACTCTCTGATACGAGATGGTCAGCAAGAGCTGATGCAGTACAGGCATACCTCGCTTAACGACAGAGTTAGGTTCCTCGAAAACGTGTCTTAAAACAATTTATTGCTAAACGAATAGCGATTTTCTATATACTCCCATGGTATAATGCTAGATACGTTCCTAGAAAATTGATGTGTACTACTTTAGAACTAAATATATGCCTTTCATGGTCTATCGGGAATATTTTAATAGCATATATATGGCATTTTACACTACGGAAACGTGTGCATTATGTTAAAATACAATTTAATGCCAAAATTATGCTGACATACACTTTGATAGGAATATTAATGAGAAACAAGAACTTACCGCTGTTTTGCAGGAATGGGGCATTGATGATCGAGTGGCAATGGAACCACATGGTCGAAGTTATTTCCACACCACCCATCGATGTAATCTTCTCAGTGCGTTGGTTTATTTTAACGTGGAACCATCCCCGGTAGGCCTAAAACCACGGAATGAGAGAAAATTGTAAATGTGTCTCAATCCGAACTTTTATATTTTGGCAATTCTCAAAAATTACGTTAATAACTGTATATATCACCCTATGGCTGCTAAAAGGTTAAGGAGGAAGTTGAAATTTAATTAACTGTTTAACAGTTACTATTTCTGAGAAATGAATTGATTTCATCTGATCGGGTGACCAGATTTTGACTTCATGAAAAGAGGACAAATTGCTAAAAGAAATACAGCGAAAAACAGGACAATAGAAAAAAGTATTAATAGGAATTTACTTTAAATGTACAAGGCGTTTTTATATAAATTAACAATGGCTCAGTAATACACAAATAATGCAACATTAAAGGTAAATGAAAAGTTTTATAAAATTATCTAATATTTTTTCTAAGCTGCCCACATTTTTAAATTCTACATCATTAATTAGTATATGGTCCTAAAACTGCATACATGACAAAATTTTAAAATTATATTTTGTGATTAGGAGTCCTTTAATAGATTGAACTGCCAAACGATTTGCCATCTGTCCACTAAACATTAGACTAAAACAGTGTTTTCATTGTGAGCCGGTATTGCACTTCTAAAAATAAAAATAGAAAAACATACATGTTGAAAACGCTAAAGATAAATATATTATATTATATAAAATAACAATAAATGCAGATTAGGTCTTAAAAAGTCATGAGATGACATTTATCTTAATTGTAACCATAATTTAAAGTTAGAACCTTTAAAACAATACAATGACTTTAATTAAAGCATTATTACCTTCAACTTTAATTTTATAATATAAATAAGAATCGCAATTGCAAGTAAGAAATGCCGTTATGGTTTGAAGAGCCTTGAAGGTTATTTTAATTAGTGTTGTTATTGATTTGAAAAGTGTTGCTATTGATTTGAAAAGTGTTGTTATTGACTTGGAAAGTGTTGTTATTGACTTGAAAAGGTGTTGTTATTGGATTGAAAATGGTATATATATACATGTGTGTGTATATATATATATTATCAAACACAACCTATGAACTATTTATAAATAAGGCAAGTAACAATGGTAGTTATACAATTGTAGTTATGTATTACCTATAACAACGAATGAAATATATTTATAAAAGAAGAGAGGCAGATAACAATCATATATTCCTTCATTTTCAAGATATGTACATAATTTCAAACAATAGTGAAATTATAAATTCATACATATCTTTTATTGACTACCCCAATAAAGTCGATAATTATGTTATATACTCAGACTTTCTGATAAAAATGTCTAGATTAGAGAAGTACTTATTATAACTAGCACATATCCTCGTTAATGTTGAGTTCATACAAAAGTTTCTACCTGCATATTTAACTTAAATTGTACGATACTGTTATATTGTCAGATGGATTTTGAGTATAATTTTTATAGGATGTGATTTTTATGTGAGATAGTTTTTCTTATTATTGTGCTTTAATGGTTTATATTGTATTTCAACGCACGTTTAAATATTTTAGCTTATTTTTAATACATTTCTGATTGTATTTTTAGGAAAAGGGCTTGTCCCGTAAATAAAGTATTATTATTATTAGTATAAAATTCATAATGGAGAGGAGCTTACCTTTATGAAATATACGATAATATTACAATAATAAAATTTTATAAATTTCTATAAATTGATGCAAAGGATGATCCGTATATACTTATGCGACAGGCATTAGCTGTAATAATGGGAGATACAAATGCAGAAAGACGGACGGACAATTGTAAAATTAGATAAAGGATTTGTTGGAAATTGACGTACGAATGTTTTTTTTTGAAAATATATTACGTGAGTTTTTGGATTTCAAATAGGAAATGAGGTGGAAGGTTACCGTGAAGAAGGACTCACCCTAGTTTTTTATGGTTCTTAAGTGCATTATGAAGGCTAATTCACTTACTAAATAGAGTATCTTAGTTAGGACAATTACAAGTGTATTTTTCTACCTGTTCCGTACATCTGTGTTTGTAAATCAGTAGGTTCCTACGGTAGGTACCTACATTTCAAATTTATACGAATATTTTATCGATATCAATTGAATATACCACAGGTTTCCAAAGTACATACATGGATAAGATAAAAACCTGAAAGTATTTTCCGGAGTATAATTGCTATTCTTATAATTACACTCGTGAATAGTTTTTAATAACTAATAATTGTTTCCGCATAATTTGTAAATGTCGCAGAAACTACCCATGTAATTGTTTATGAAGACATGTCCTACAGAAAAATAAATGTTACCAAAAAACGCAATCGTATTTGGACCAAAAATTCGTTATTACTTAATTAATTACATTGTCGGTTTTTAAGCAATGTGAAAATATATTTTAATGCCTTATTTTTACCCCTCTCCATGACGAATCCAAATTTAGGTTTGCAAAGCAAAAGTTTAATGCCAATAAATTTGATTTACTGCAAGTAATTTATAACATTTAAGCAAATTTTATCGATCCTATAATAAGTTATAATTGTGTTCCTACTAAAATGTGAAATCAAGATATAAAAAGGAATTGCTTATTTTTTGTGGTTTTTTTGTCGAAATTGTAAATATCCTGCTTTATAAGACGAAATGTTGGTTAGCCTGCGCGCCTGCGCGTTACTTCTTGTTGTTTCATAGAAATCTTAAAATGGCTGACGAGATTATCTGTTATGTGCGTAATACCGTTCGAAATTTATTTTATGTTTCCATCAGACCTTTTTAGAAGGAAAAAACTAGACCTTCTTATTGTATTCGAAATTTAATGGTGATAGTTATGATCGTGATATAAGTTTGGCCTTGTGTTCTTCGAAAACTGGTCCACGTGATAATCATTTTCACAGCAGTGTTTTAATACTTTTGGTTATTTTATTTTATTTATTTTAGAAGGAAAAAACTAGACCTTTTTATTGTATTCGAAATTTAATGTTGATAGTTTTGACCTTGACAAAAGTTTGGCCGTTTATTCTTCGAAAACAGTGGTCCATGTGACGCATTTTGACAGCAGTTTTTAAATATGTACTTTTAGTTTGATTTGTGTACGTTTTAAGACACTTTAAGTGAAGTGAAGTTTTATCTAAAGTTTTTTATAGTTTCAATGTGTGTAATCTTCACATTGCTTACTGGACATTAGTTAACGTCTCTTAATAGTACTATTTCTTATTTTGTAAATCAATGATATGTGAATTTGTATATGTAATTATTCAGTATGCCCTGTTTTGCCACTTAATTGTAATTTATGGTGATGTTTTGATGTATTATTGTTTTTCTTTAGTCCACTCGTGCTGTTATATTGTTTTACTTTGTATTTTCTTTTGTAATTGAGTTTGTCTTATTGATTTGCCATGTAACTATGATCTTCTGGAAAATAAATGTACTGTTATTATTGTGTGATCCAGCTGTCCTGGTCAATCTCCTCGAGGATTTATATCTTCAAAGGTAAGGAAATCTTAAATAACTTCTCTATTCATCTTTGATTTATAGTTGAAATATCTTTACCGTATATATATGTATATAGTAAATGTTATATTTATCATATTTATGTATAATGGAGTAATTATTCTTATAAATTAGTCCTTACGTATAACACTTTGTTACTGCATAACGTTTAATGAGTGATTTTATCGTTGTAAAGTATCATTTTCTGTGAAGAGTTGGTAAAAACTTTTGCAAGGACGGTTTTGTTTATGGGCAAATATAGCCAAGATATGGCGTTACACTCCTAATTAAGGGTTTGTTATCAATATATATTGTGTTTTTAAAGTAAAAATTATAGTTTACCTCATAAAATGAGAATCTGTGTTTTTAAAAACGTATGAATAATACATTTTTAGCCAGTTTCCATTACTTTATAAACTTCAAATCAAACGTTATTGTGAAGGTTTTGTAGAATTTTTATCCTTTGGGTGCGAGATTTCTGAGTTGGTTCTGTCGTTGTTTCAGATGCGTGCCTCCGAAGAATGAAGTCTGAAAACGCAGCCAGCATCGTACGTCTTCCTCAGGCCAGCTCTGCTTTGTGATATCAAGAAAGAAGATGGGTGAGTGTGATTGATTTTGCATTTCAAATTAGAACTAATGAGCTTCCCGCTTTAAATATATATATTTCATGTCCTGGCATGTGCAGAAACTACATTAGACTTACGTATTTTTACACATAGGGGTATTTTCTCTCTACGGCAGTTTTAATATATCTGGAAGCTGCGGAAGTGCTCTTCTCGTACCAGCATCTGTTATGCTTTTCTCGGTTATGAAAAAACAAAGCTCTACGATTTTGACATTCTTTATCCATTTTTCCTAAATGTGAATCATCTCGTCGAGTAGCTAATCCGTTTCCTATTGCTGAGTTTAAATTTGTGTCGTTTCTTCGCCTTCCGCCGTTGGCTGCATCGATTCTGTTTTGGCTTCTTATATTGCTCCCTTCTTCAGTTTGTTCGTTTCTTCTTTGTTACCTGATTTCGTTTATGGTCTCTCTCGCTGTTTGCCTTTGCTCATCTGTCCGTATTTTATCTTCTCACTCTTTCTCTTCTACGTCGTTCTTCTTTATCTTCTTCTGTCTCTATAATATTTATTTATTTATTCATTTAGTGACAAGGTGGCTGGATCTGCCAGGTGGCGACAAGTAACATAAAATGACGCAATGAAGTACGTTTGAATCAGATTGACATTAAAATTTTCAAAAGAATCAATTTAGATTCACGTCATTGGTACATAAGTAAAAATTACACAGTTTCAAAGACCTCGTTATATTCTTCTTTCTTCCATTTGATGAATTAATGGGCTATTATTGCCTTAAACTTTAATTAAAAGTTATATTTGTAGTAATTAAAATGCTGATAGTAACAACAACCTGGGAAATTGCAATTGATAGTGCTTTACCGTCAGAGGTAATAATGAGTAAAAGCGTTGTTATGTAAACTAAACAAACAAAATTATAAGTTCTATTTGATGAATTAACGGAGTACTAGCTGTACCCGCACAGTGTTTTCACTGTTTTTTCAATTAATTTATAAAAAATTAAGAATTGTGTAGAATAAGTTGGTCTCAATATTTCACATATAACTCAATAATTCGTATTTAACTCTGATAATGCATTTCCCCAGTATAGGTAAGGTTAGCGGGTACAAATCTCGCTGAGGGCGAGGCTGTGTGTGCATATTGACAATTAATTGTGCAAAGTCAGTAAGAAATCTGTATTTTAAAAGTCAAATTAGAGAGGAAATTAATGCTACACGGTAATTGATTGCAAACTTTTATGTTTTTAATTTTCTTTGTTTCTTTTAATTGAAGTATATGTCCTTTTTTTCATATATCAATCAACGCAACCGTTTATTTAGATTAACAAAGAAGAGAAGATAAGTTTCGGCGAGTTCTAGGTTATCAATCTAAAACAAATGTTTTCATGCTGCTCCTGAATAAACGTAGCCCGTCGCCTAACATTCGTTGTCATTTAGATTATCTACGAAGGTGACATAACCATGTAACTTATAATTTGTTAAAAAATAATGTACGTCCTTATTCTCATCTAATTTTAATTTTATGCATGAGACAGTTTGCCTTAATAAGCATTACAGATGTTTAATAGTTTTACTTACTGAAAAAGTAAGATTCCAGCATTCGAATGATTTAAAATAAGATCAATTGCTTTGATTAAATTGTTATTAACTGGATAATTATCCGTAAATATTTTTGTTGCTATCTATAAAGTTTGACATTGCTACAGCATTAATTTCGATGCTTAAATTAAAGCGTGAAGCGAATAATGCTATTCTTTCACTTATTTGAAGGTTTAATTGGCACTAATTGAATCGGAGGCAATGCCAGGAATCTTCCTCTCTCTGTCACAGTGCAATCTGGCATCGGAACTTTTTAATTTTTTTGTACCATTTGGCGACAAATGAGGGTTGATCAAAACAACGATTATCAATGGTGACGGTTATAGAGGTCCAACTGTATTTCAAATGTCTATATAAACTCAGATCGCGCTTGCAATTGGGAGCTTTTAGAATAACAAAAGATTGTTTCATTTTTAACTCTTTTTAAGTACTAAGTTAAGATTCCATCAGAAGCACCTGTTGGCATAGGTTTGTAAAAGTTTGAAAGGATTGAAAATATACGTTGGATTTGTTATAACTATTTTAATTTATATTATTCCAGAGCTTGCGATTATATACTTGATACGTTTTCGTGTATGGTATATTGCAAAACGTGGTATTGTACACAGTCCGACATCGCATTCTTTACATACATACAGTGAAGCCTCGATATATTGGACTAAAAGGAGGGGAAGGCCTGTCTGTTATATCCGAAACATCCGAAGGAAACGTATGTGTTGCCTTAAATTGTTAAAGTGCACATGTTATGAAGGACAGTGTTTTACTCCGCTATATATTCATACAAATTGTTAGAGCGCATGAAGTAATAGCACAGAGTTTTCTAATTAATTTAGGAAAATAGGAATCGTATTAATTTTTATATTTTACTAGTAAAAGGTGCTTGCAGTGTGCTAGCAGGAGCATATTGTTATAAGAACATAATTAAGAATGAAATAAATTATAGCGACCGTAAGAAAAATTGATTTTCCCTTGCGTTCTTATTTGAAAGGAATTATTCTTAGGAATGGAACTTGGGATACTTTTTCGAGATTTTAGATTTTTCCGGACCCTGATGGAAATTTGGCAGAAAGTAACAATGAATACAAAGAATGTTTTAAGACAAACAAACCCCATGAGTAACGCAAGTCAGTCAATTTCAACCAGTCACAATGATCAAACGCAGGAACAATTAATTTTTGCGGATTTGCTGCACCAATAAATTATACATTGTATCTACCATATATACTCGTGTATAACGCGCTGTTTGAAGACCACATTTTCAGGTCATAAAGTAGGGGTGCGTGTTATACACAGGTAACACTTCTCTGCACTTAAAATGGGAACCTACCTCGCACCAGATTCACGCTTTTTGGGTTAATTAATGAGAAAAGCACAATAATTATTGATACTCCAGGTTATACATACATAATTATATGTATAGAACACCTAATTACTTCTATACATTTATAATCCCATCCTCTCCAATTATTCCGCTTTTCACTAGCTCATCAGCTGATTGCTGTAATTTTTGCAAAATCACAAGATAAGTCTTCCTGCAAAACACATATCAAAAACAAAAAAAACATAGAATAAGCAAATTGAAATAATTTTATTTAGTTAATGATTCTAGTATGTACGATTGACAATGTAAGTAATTTAAAACCCATAGAATCTCGTGTGTGAACTTAATCCTACCTGTCGCATTTCCTGTTTCCAGATTTGTTTGTTAAATTTTTATGTTGTTCCTTCTCTTAAACAGTTTTAGAATGAGATAGGAAAGAGAGAACCAACATCCACTTTAAATCAAAACTATTTTATAGATCCCTTTTTGTCTGATGTAAAAGCATTGGCAACAGTGGCGCTGCGGTTTTCTACACGGCATCACTTTGCCCAACTTACTGTATGAAGTTGCTCCCATCTCAACTCAGTCGCTTTAATTATTGACAATGTCTCTCTTAGACATAATATGGAGCTTATTGAACGTAATACACTTATGGACAAGTCCAAACGTTTTAATATTTACATACCTCCCAAAAATGAAGGATGTGTGTCATACACGTGGTATAAGAAAAAGTCGGGATTTTTTGGAATAAAGTACGAGTGCGCATTATACACGGCAGTTATACACTGGGACGCATCATACACGAGTATATACAGTAATTATATACATTATAATATGTATATATATCCATATATTGCGACGTATAAGTTGACCTTGAATTTTCAACTTGAAAATACTAGATTAAGTATATGTTCGCAGTATAAGTCGACCCCCTTTGTTTCACTTAAAAATACTTCTCATGAAATCATCGCCAGGCAAAATCAAGGTCCTGTACGATCCAAGTTTTAACAAGATACAGAAATAAACATAGTAATAAAAAAATATATGAATATAGTTTTGAGTCCGTGCTATTCTTCTTGAGCCTTCCATTTGACAGGTGTTTTCATTTCAACCAATAAGAAACTGCTATTCTCAGAGAGCTTGACCAACTAAATAATGGTTCCTGTGATTTGATTGATGTCGGCTGTTAATGATGCTATCAAATTTAACTGCACCTAGTTATCGCAATCAATATCTACGGTGGTGGAATTCAATATAATATCACGTTGGCAGGCATAAGGATGGTTTTGATGATTACATTATTCCCCTTTTCAAAAAAGGAAATGTTTTTTTCGCATATTTTTTTATTATTTTTTTGTCTTTTTTCACGTACTTTTTTGTACTTGATTTATTTGCATATTCCACATATAATCATAACTTGCAATTAGTATGGTTAATTCCGATCGAAGTGTACCTCTTCTATCTCACTTACTTCTACAGCATTACAATACTTTGGATGATACATTTAAAAAAACAAGGTAATTGTCCATAATAAACATTTCATAAATGTCATATTAAGGAATTGATATTTTAATAAACAATCAAGTAATGATTATAACATTCTAAGTTGTATTATTTATTTATAATTATAATGTTATAATTACATGTGGAAAGTGCAAATAAATCAAGTACGTATGTGAAAAAGACAAAAAAAATGATCAAAAAATTGCGAAAAAAAAAACAAAAATGTAATGAAGACATAATAATAATACAATTTTACTAGTTAAAATATATATACAGACCATTTCTAAAAAAAAAATGCTGGCTGCTGGGATCGAACCCCAGCCCATCCGACTACTAGACATTCATTCTACCAATTAAGCTATTGCTGCTTCTGTTTTGTAACCGTAAGGTTAATGATATATGTTGCATCCATGCTTACACCTGAATTTAAATTGTTAATATCTTTTAAACAAGGGCCCATTGGCAAAAACGCAGAGAGATATAGGTGATGTTTTAGTTCTAGTTTCACCTCCTAAAAGGGTTTTACGAATTTCAATATTAATGTTATGGCCTCCCCTTGTTAGTAAATATCGATGTTATTTATCTGTAATTTAAAGTTTACAATTTTGTATTCGTCGTATAAGTCGACTTTAAGTTTTAGGAAAAATTTTTAAGCTTCAAAGGTCGACTTATACGCCGTGATATACGTTAGTTATAATGTTGCGATGTATTCATTAGGCCTTCCAAATAACGCACATGTGATAGGTCCGCATGAGACACAATGTATTAGTGGCGTCATTTAACTGTTTTGCATCGCCGGACATTCTGTCCGTTACATCCTAAGTACGTTCCATCAAGGTCCAGTATGCAGAGGTTTCAATGTACTGTGGATTTCTTCCTTTTCATTGGCTTCGTGGTACTTTTGTTTCAGATGGTACACTTCCTCATGGCTAATCTCATCACAATTTACCGAAAGAAGTGAATAATATCAGTCAGTCTCTCTTTTACAATAAGCACCGCCTCGAAATATTCCAATTCATTTGCATCGGAATCAAAACGTTATCAGTTTTGTCTTTTCATTGGGAATCAGTGGGCTAATGAAGTTTATTCTAATGTGTACTTGAAGTTGTTTTATTTATTTAACTAGTTTTGAATTTTTACTTTGCAAAAGCCATAAATAATGACTTGAAAGGCTTACAGAATGCAAGCACCTTCTATTTGTATATCGAACAAATAAGTAACATATCATTCTTGTCATTAAAGAAAATTTTTAATAATGTATGTGTATCTGTAAATGTAATTACATGCAAGGTTATTTGTCAGGTGCGTTTCGCTTCCAGCATAAGCGCCTATTAGTATTAGTCTCCATCTGGTCTGTCCGCATGTTCGTTATCTGCTTCTACCAAGCAGATTTTCATGAAATTTGATATTAAGGACTTACAGTCAAAGATAATAAGAAAATCACATAAATGAGTCACGTAAGCCAATCAGGGGTACCACTTTACTGGTGATAAAATATGAACTTTCCCTCATATCTCGTAAAGTATCGGTCATATCAAAATATTTATCAAGTAAAACTTGTAGAACTAGTAAAGTAGGGTATTTCTTTTCCTTTACATTTTCATCGTAGGAGTCGCCGTTTCCGAGAAAATCGAACAAGAGTCTTAATTTGAGTTGAACTTTGAAATTTTCTAGCATGGTTACTTCTTCATTGTTGCTAACGTAAACAATCTCACGGAAATATGCTTAATTTCCTTACATATGCATTTAATATTTTTAAATGGGAAGAAAATGGATTATTTATGACGAAGAAAAGAATTTATAATGCTATTTCCCTTCCAAACACGTAAATAATTTCTTTCAAATACTCCAGTGCACAAAATGCACCCATTTGTGTTACGGTGTACACTTTCCTAACTTGTTTATATCTTAAAATCTCATTATAAATATTAGTGTTATTTTAAACTCTTGTACTAATTTTTAAACGAAGTAATCAACTGATATTTTATAATTATACAACATTAAATTACCATAACTTTAATGTATGTTAGCAACAAATTGTTGACAACATATTTGTAGTGAATCTGAGATAAATACAGAGTTCATAAAATTATTTCTAACGAAGAATGTAAATTAAACTACAAAATATCCTTTTAAGATTTAGTCACATTAAACATTTATTAGGAAAATTACACTGTAATCGTTTTTGTGCATCAAATCTTGGAGTAATTATTGGAATTTATTTTACAATGCAACACAGACGTCTTTATATAGATCTCTGGTGAATAAATTAAATTAAAATGGTATTGCAAAGTTCTTTGCTTATAAATAACTAGCAAATTTACCCAGCGTTGCTCAGGTTATGTTTTAAATCATCGTGACTTCAAATTATGGCAATAATTATGAACAAAAAATTATATCTATGCTTGAATTAAGTTTTATTTGGGAAATTTTTTCATATTTTAATTGATATAAATGAAAGTGTTGGAAAATATTTCGAGTATTCGTAATTAAAATTGGCAATCAATGCAGTCGATTCATTTTGTGAGGTGACGCTTTTTGCCAGGTGGAGTTCGTTCTCTAAGCTTCCGGTAGAGAACGTGCATGTAGAGTACAGGTAGTTCTGCCCAATGTAGCAATTGAAAATTACTAGAAGTTACCTTACGCCTCAGTGATCGGAGGTAATATGTAGAGTGGAGGGGAACGAATTCCATTAGAATAGAGGGGCATTGAAGGTGAGCGCGCTTCCTAGAAGGGAAATCCCCGTGCACGCAGAGTAGAGAGGTGACTTCTTAAGTCAGTTACCATACGGTAGCTTTGCTTTACGCATGGACAGTTATATGCGGGATGTTCAAGAGTTCAAAATAAACATTCTTTAAAAATTCAGATAATACCAGGTTCCTAGAAAGGAGTGTCTGTCTCACACAACATTGTACGAGGGTTTCCCAGAAAGTAATGCACCACATGTTTTGAAATTACGCATATTTAACGAATATGTGACAGATTTTGACTTTTATCGATAAGTTTCCTGGACAACGAATGTCATTTTTGAGGCTCGAGATTCATATTATTGCCTCGCGAGAGATAAGGGGGGGAACAGCAGAGGGAGGGAGGGGGATAAGGCATTGTCAAGTGCAATTTGTAACGTTTTAACAAAGTATTATTCACTTGACATAAATTTATTTTAACAAAACTCTTTGCTTAGAGAATCATTCTAAGAGTCGGATCATTGAATTTCTGTGTGATTTTAATTCTCTTTTCTACTGTTTTTGTTTTTCGTTGCATTAATTCTTTTTGTTTGTTCATCTGTTGTTTGTCGTTTTGTATTAACCAAACCACATCCAACACAGTGTAATGTGAGCAAATAAAGTAAGTGGTAAATGTTTTCACTTGTATAAATTGTGTAGTATCGAAAGTAAGATTGCATAACCCGGCCGCTGAATGGGTTTGTTGTCTAAGTAGGCTGTTATGAAGGTTAACATACGTAATAGTGTCTCATTGCACCGTCAAATGTCATGGATGTCTGTGTTGACCAGCATCATAGCTAATCCTAATATACAATAAACTTTGAAGCTTCTTTGTTTTTTATAAAAAATTCCGACATTTCAAATTTAAAATGCAGGCATCTCTAGTGGAATTATAAAATGTTATATTCTCCTATATTATTGTTATTATAGCACTGACTATAATTAACCAATTGACCAAACCTTTTATACATTCATCAAGTTAAGATGTTAATAATAATCGTACCAAATTTTAGTTATTCATGTCTTATAGTTTATGGCATGCATAATGAGACATGCAAACAAACTTTTGCAAATATATATAGATTGTGGGAAGCTCATTCAATTCTATTTGGTATAATAATTATAGGATATTTATTTTGTTTCTCAATTTTGTAGTTATTGTTTTGATTCTCAGGTTGGTCTCTATGTAAATATTAAAGTTTTGTCTCTTGTTGGATGAGTTATATTTTAGATTACTTAACAATTTCATGGCTGTTTAAAATATCTTCATTAAATTATCATAACGATAATTTTGGTAAACTCCATATGAGATTTTGACTTATTCTAACACAAGCGTTACTGAAAAGGAATTCTTTAAATTTATTAACATAAATAACTCAATTTTATACAAATATTTAATGAAATACTTTAGTTTTTCGTGCACTCAATACTTTCATAAATTACAATTGAAAATTCTTCAAATATAAGTCTTTAAATAAATATTTTGTAACGATAATGTATTGCTACTTACATTTTGCACATTTATAATGTTAAAAAATATAATTATTGATAAATTTTTAATGATTTGATTTCCTGATTTTTCTTTTAAATTTGACAAATTGGCCATGAAAGTGTTAAGCTATTGATAAGGAGCAATGTGATTTGTTAACGATAGTGAGTTGAGTCACGCAATGCAATTACTACTTAAATTTTATGTAAATTAACCTCAGATCATTTAATTTTATGCATTTACTGTACATTACCTGGAAATATAAGACTTTGAGAATGATATATTTATTCATAAATAGTGTTTGCTTTGATTAAATATTATATTTTGCATAATAGCTTTGAATCTGAACTTTAAATGAGCAAATATGTTTTTGATGTTGTAAATATAAACTTACCTCCATTAATGTTATATTTTTAAATCCAAGCAAGATAATTCTTAAAGACAAAATGTATTTAGTTCAATCTTTGTTGCTATAAAAATTAAATTATCAGAAGTAAATGTTTAGTCTTTGAGTTTCTATTATGCAATTAACGTTTTTAAAAAAGTCAAGCGTCTAATTGAGGTACATGGTGTAATTTCAATGCATTTTAAGCAAATTAATTTGGCAAATATAAAGAGGTTTAATTTTATAAACATTTGAAATAGGTATGCCATAAAATTTTAACTGCATTTTTTGGAGTTTATTTCTGACTTGGAATGGTTTATAAAAATGTTATTCTGACATTTAAGTAATTCCAATTAAGCATTGCTTTGCGAGATTCATTATTTTTTCGTCATTTATGCAAACATTGCTCCCATTTGGAATCAGTTGCGTGTATTCAATTTTGACCAATAAGAGACATTGTTAATTATAATTAAGGTCATTGATAATGTGATATGTTTGTGTTTCCAGAACAAGCACTTGGAAAAATCGCTTGCCTCTGATAAAAATAGCTGCGACTGGGCTGTGAGAAAATTAATACATGCATTTCGACTTCAGAGCAGTTGTTGTCAGTGGCATTTCGCCACTGATGACGGCTGTTCTGTAGTCTAAATGCTTGTATTAATTTTTCCACAGCTCAGTCTCAGTTATTTTTATCTGAGGCAAGTAATTTCTTCAAGTGCTTGTTCAATAATTTAATTCAGCTGTAAAATGTGTTTGATGGTTTATTTTTTCATGTGATATATGTAGTTATGTCAACTGTTGAATAACAGTTAAAAATATTGTGTTATATGTAATTTGTCAGTTGTTCAATAGTTGAAATGTAGATAAATTGTCATAATGTTGAATAATTTGTTCAATAATCAGCAAAATTTGGCTGAATTTGTGGTCAAAAATGTCATTTTTAGGCTAAAAGTGTGCTAATTCGAGCAAAAATATACCTAAAAAAACCCCTTAAGTCCAACGATACCTAAAAGAGGCTCCGAGAAAAAGAAATTATTTCTATCTAAAAGGAGTCAACAGGTTTTGATCATAATAAAATGTCTTTATTGCAATGAAAATAATGTACAATGTATACATACAAGTTCAATAAAAATTTTACAATCTGAAATAATACATTTTCTCTACTTATTTTATCCTGGACTGAAAAGAAAACTGACTAGACAAAAGAAATGTTTGTTTACATTTTGGACAAGTCCTAATTTCAGAAATCTTTAAAGTCTTGGAGTTAAAAATTATTCCGTCCAAATTGTAAACACATTAATTTTTTTAACTTGTTTACAATTTGGACTTAGAATAATTTTTAACTCTTCGACTTAAAAGCTTTCTGAAATTAGGACAAAAAAATTAATTTGTTTACATTTTGGACACAATAATTTCTGACTCTGACTTTAAAAAATTTCTGGACTAAAATGCTCTGAATATTAGCACAAATCAAAATTGCCATTTAAAAATTTTCATGAAGTGCAGAAAAAAATTTACAATTTAGCAAACACTACAATAAAAGTTGGACATTTTTACAAAGCACTTTGGCAAGGATAATATCATTTTAACAATTTCTATTGGTGACAAAGAGGAAAAATAGCACAGCAGCTTAGAAAAAAATAGGAGACAAAATATATATATATACCCAAAAATGCTAATTCTGGTTTGTTCAGATTTAAAAAAATGGCAGTAATTATACAGAATGAAAAAGCAATAGCTTATATACATTTAGACTTAAAAGAATTTACGATTTTTCTGAATAATATAAATAACACAACACTTTGGAAACCTATTTACAAGTAAATAATGTCTAGCAAATTGGATATTGATGGAATTATTAAAAGAACTTTAGTATACAGACTTGGAATTCTTTTTTCTGGATATTGACTTTAATTAAGAATAAAAAAACCTTCACAATTTTTCTTAATTAAGAAATGTAACTCTCCACAAAGTTAAATCTTTTTCTAAATATTGCCTAGAATTAAGAACAATTAAATTACCATTTCCAATGAATGGCTTCATAATTGGAGATTATAAATTTTTCACAATGAAAATATTTTCCCTTACAAAGGCATTCAGTCGGATTTTCAATCAAAACTCTCAAAACTAACCAAAATTTCATTTACATTTTAAACTCTTTATCTGATTTTGATAACTTGAATAATGAATAGAATTTGTATTGCCTCAGAAATTTTTCTGCCTCGAATAAACCACAAAAAACCCAAAGAATATTTTCTGAATTAATTCAAGCATATTGTACATTTATCTCCAAATTTCTTTAAATTATTAAATTAAATCTGGAATTATTTAACCACGCCAAACACTCTTGGTAAAATTTTATATGTAGAACACAAAACATCCTGATCCAAATAATCTTTTTTAAGGGCTGCTCCTATTTTAAGATTAAATTTAATTAATTACTTTCCAACATCCAATTTGCTGAACGATATTCACCATAGAAATGCACGACAAGTCTGCAAACATGAGCTAATACAGTGCTGCCTCAGAAGTCAATATGAAACCTTCGCATTTAATAAGTTTTCTAAGGTTTTTAAATATCTTCTGTAATTCATAAATAAATATTTACAATATTAGATTCTTATTAACAGAAGTGGAATTTGATGAAAAGTTAAAATTTATAGAAGTACGCTAATAAACTTTACAAACAAAATGGAATATGCCTTATAAAATCAAATTAGAGAAAGTTTTTAGAGTTGAAACTGAAAACCAACACCTTATATTCTCATAAATTTATAATCAATATTAAATGCATTTTATAAAAGTTGAGTTATCACAAAGCTTTTCAAGTTCAAAGAGAAAATTAATGCCTTATATTCTCAGAAATAAAATATTCTTACAGAAGGTACCAGTTAAAACTTTTTTTCAGAGGTAGCGCTATATTTTTCATTTATTTACTTTAAGTGTAAATTGATTTAAAAATATTTTAAAGAGAAATTGAATTCTTGGGGTATCGTATAATCCGATCGTAAATTTTGGCTTATTCTGAATTACGGGAAAAAAACAGCTCCTAAAAATTGGAATTCTTATTGTATCGTATTTATTTCAATTGGCTGAGCAGAAATCTATAATAATGCCAAATTTGAAGCATTTAGCCCATCTAAAAGTGCCTTATAATTTACAATCTCTTCTCCTAAATCTTCCGTAATATGCAGCCATATTATTATACAAGATATTTATCGCCTGATATATTGAACAAACCAGAATATAGCAACATATAGGTATAAAAACCTTCTCTCATCCCATGTGTGCAGCCTCCAGCACATAATCCGCTTTACTCTCGCACCCAGATGCATCAGTTCTTGTTTCAGCAAAGTAATACTCTTCGATTCATGGTTCCTTGATGCCTCACACCATCGCATTTTCACTCAGCATCAACTGTGAATGCCTAAAATAAAGAAGAAAAATGGTTGTGGTGAATTCAATTAAGAAATATAAACTAAAAAATCTAAATATTAAAGATTTATTTTCCCAAACAACACGAAAGAGCGCATCTCATTTACCAAGGTCTATTTAGAATCTTAAAATTTTAAATTCCTGACGAGTTTATTCAAATTATTATGTGAAAGATTTATTTGGCAATTAGTTTTAAAATTTTAACCTTCCATATGGTGTCGCTTAGCGTGTCGGCTTCCCGTTACAAAGTTCCTGGGTTCGATATCCACGAATGGAGGTTTTTCACAAAAAATTAATTAATTAATAACAAAAACTATCATCGGTGCCTGGCAGTAGGCAGCAGTACTGTCAGTTTGGTATCGAGCTAAAAACAAATTATGTTGGCTGGGTTTATATCCAATAGAGCTGTAGGAGTGATCGGGACGATTTGAATGGCTACAGTACTGCGATCTGCGATGTGGAAAACAACAGGGAAACTGCCACATTACAATTCCTTAGTAACGATTATATGGTTGGACAAAACGAGTTCTTTCGAGGTAAAATAATCCCCCAATAGGATCTCCGGGCAGGGACTGCCTTGAGGAAAGCATGTGTCGAAGATAACTTACGCATAGGTACTTGGAATGTAAAAACCATGAGGATGGCAGAAAAGATAAAGAACCTGAAAGAAGAAATGAAAAGAAATAGGATTGACATCATAGGGCTGAGCGAAGCTAGATGGGAAGGAGAAGGACAGTTCGACTCGGAAGAATACATTAGGGAACTATACAACAAGCAGGCAGGATCGGCACAAATGGAACTGGAAGAAGAGAATTGCATTGAAGAAGATTGGGACTAAGTATTATGAAAAGCGAAGCATAAAAGGCAATACTGGAATTAAAGAAAGGAAAAGCTACAGGCAGCGATGGAATACCGGCAGAGGTACTTAAAAGTCATGGGATTGGAAGGACAAAGTGATTACGAAACTAATTAACAAGATTTACAACTCGGGAGAGAGGCCTCAGGATTTCCTAGATGTAACAATGATCCCTCTAAAGAAGAAGCCAACGGCAATGCAGTCTAAGGACTACAGAACGATATCCCTACTGTCACACACTTTGAAGATCACCACGAGTATTCTTAATAAAAGACTAGAGAAAAAGGCCGAAGAAATGCTAGGGGAAGATCAATTCCGCTTCAGAATAGGACGAGGAACCAGAGATGCTAACGGTGTAGTGAGAATCATATCAGAAAGGGCAACAGAGTACAGCCAAGATTGCTCCTATGTTTCGTCGACTGGCAGAAGGCCTTCGATAGAGTAAACTGGGTACTGCTGATGAGGATATTAAAGGATATAGGTGTACACTGGAAAGACAGGAGACTGATCAGGAATCTATATGTGAATCAAGTTGTAAAGAAAACTGCAGAAAATAGGAGTATATGGAGAACCAAGTTTAACCATGAATAATCACGAACCTGTCTACGGACAGACTACCTATGATGATGATGGCCTCAACTGATAAACCAAATAAAGAATTGATTTTTTTAATAGAAAATAAAGCGTAAATTATCAGGGGAAATAAAGCAATCGCGTTATATAACAATTGAAAGTTAAAATGAACCGAATCAAATATTTATTATTCAAACTAACTCTTTATAAGTTTAATAATAAATTGCATGGCAAAGTAAATATACTCAATAGCCAATTACGAGATATCAATGTTAATAATAATAATAATTTATTTAACACAAACAGTTTCCTCCAATTACATGTGTTGTAATATATTTTTAACAAGCACAAACGACCATGCCCTCGGCATTGGGAGCTAGACACACTAACCACTCCTATATTTTTCACAACGAAAATATTTTCCTTTACATATAGGCATTCAGTTCGGATTTTCAATCAAAGCTCTCAAAACTAACCGAAATTTCATTTGCATTTTAAACTCTTTATCTGATTTTGATAACTTGAATAATGAATAGAATTTGTATTGCCTCAGAAATTTTTCTGCCTCGAATAAACCACAAAAAAACCCAAAGAATATTTTCTGAATTAATTCAAGCATATTGTACATTTATCTCCAAATTTCTTTAAATTATTAAATTAAATCTGGAATTATTTAACCACGCCAAACACTTGGTAAAATTTTATATGTAGAACACAAAACATCCTGATCCAAATAATCTTTTTAAAGGGCTGCTCCTATTTTAAGATTAAATTTAATTAATTACTTTCCAATATCCAATTTGCTGAACGATATTCACCATAGAAACGTATGATGTCTGCAAACATGAGCTAATACAGTGCTGTTTCAGAAGTCAACACAAAAACTTGGCATTTATAAGTTTTCAAGTTCAAACAGAAAATTGATGCCTTATATTCTCAGAAATAAAATATTCTTACGGACAATACCAGACAAAACATTCTTTTTCAGGGGTGGCGATATATTTTTAATTTATTTACTTTACGTGTAAATTGATTAATAAATATTTTTAAAAGAAATCAAATTGTTTGTGTGTAGTTTAATCCGACCATAAATTTCGGCTTATTCTGAATGATAGGAGAAAAACAGCTCCTAAAAATTGGAATTCTTATTGTATTGTATTCATTTCAATTGGTTGTGAGCAGAAATCTATAATAATGCCAAATTTGAAGTCTCTAGCTCATCAAAAAGTGCCTTATAATTTAATCTCTCCTCCTAAATCCTCCGTAAGATGCAGCTATATATTATACAAGATATTTATCGCCTGATATACTGAACAAACAAGAATATAACAACATATAGGTATAAAAACTCTCATACCATATGCATAGCCTCCAGCTCAGATTCCTCTTTACTCTTGCACCCAGATGAATCAATTCTCGTTTCAGCAAAGCAGTACTCTTCGATTCATGGTTCCTCTACAGCTCAGCATCAACTGCTACTACCTACAATGAAGAGGAAAAAATGGTTGTGGTGAACTCAATAAAGAAATATAATCTAAAATTATAAATATAAAAGATTAATTTGCTTAAACAATATGAAAGAGAACATCTTATTGATAGAGCCCTATTTTAGAATTGTAAAATTTTAAATTCTTTAAGAGTTTATTCATATTATTATGCGAAGATTTATTTGACAATTAGTTTTTAAATTTTAACCTTCCATATTGCCTCAACTAATAAACCAAGTAAACGATTTTTTATAGAAAATGAAGCGTATGCTGCAGAAACATGGACACTAAGGAAAAATGATATTAAATACTTGGAAAGCTTCGAAATGTGAACATGGAGAAGAATGCTGACGATAAAAATGGACAGATAGGGTAGAAAATGAGGAAGTACTACGAAGAATATGAGAGAAGCGAACGATTATACAGAATATCAAAAAAGGATTGGGCATTACCTGAGGAAAGAGTGCATGATTAAAGAAGTGCTAGAAGGAAAACTGGATGGAAAAAGAGAAAGAGGTAAGAAAAGGTTTCAGCTAGTAGACGACTTGAAAGAGAAAGAGACCTATCAAGTCACGAAGAAAACTGCAGAAAATAAGAGTATATGGAGAACCAAGTTTAACCATAAATAATCACGGACCTGTCTATGGACAGACTACCTATGATGATGATGATTGTTGACTAATCAACCAAATAAAGAATTGTTTTATAGAAAATAAAGCGTAAATTATCAGAGGAAATAAAGCAATCGCATTAGATAAGAATTGAAATTAAAAATTGTACCGTCATTTGCCGGTGCAATAAAAGTATTTTATTTATAATTCGAACCTTAAACTCTTTTAAGGTTTAACAATAGATTGCATGGCAAAGTAAATATACTCAATAGTCAATGAAGGGATATCAACGTTCTATTTGTTAACTCAATCTTAAGTTGATATTTTAGAAGGCACCTCCTGCTGACCACCAAGTTATTAAAATTTTTTTTATATTTTTAGATGAGATGGCATTTTAATAGATTATAGTCTTCCTGTGACAAATAAACATCGTTAACTACAGATAAGTATTAAATATTATCTGTTAATAATTTCAAGTGTAACAGCAATATTCATTTCAATTTATGCTATCAAATCAACTAAATTAATGAATTAACTTTATAAAAATTATTCCCTGTATTCTTAATTGGAAATTATCGACGTATCACGGCATTGGTTATAATGTCTATATCTATAATATATAATCTAAAACCAATTTCACATTGGATAAGACTATGGTTTGTTTTTACATTGAAAAACGGTCAAAGAATATGAATTCTGATTAGAACTTTAAGCCAAATAATAGTAAGGAAATATTTTTAATCTTCCGAAAGCTTTCATTGTAACAAGACCAATATGCTGCACTTAACAAGGTAAAAACTGACGTTATCGCTTCTGATTTCATGTCACTTCTTTATTCACTGTCTTTAATACTTCATAAATAACAGGCTAATAAGATAAAAATCGTCATAATAATGCCATGAAATATGTTTCACATTTTAAAAAGCATTGGACCTGCTGACACCAATTTCACCAAAAATAAAATCCTTTGTCCTAGTAATAACTAGCATAATGCATCATGTACAACCTGCAAATATTAGCCTTCTAATTCTTAGTTTAATATCTATTTTGATTTGATTGATTGAACATAAAATAAAATGCTCTTAAAATGGTATTTGAATAAATATTTTACAATTTTGGCATGCTCAACTGATGATTAGCCAACCACCAGCGAAATTAAACAATAAAAACGAATTGTCACAACAAACTTTCATTAGCACAGCAACTTTAAAAAAATTTGCATGTAATCCAATAATTCGACTAACTTTCACTATTAAGAATCTCAGAAATCGCTTTCCTCAAAATATTTCCGCGATTGCTTCAGTAATTCTCATATAGATAGCCTTTTCCAAACAAAATATTTTAATCACTTTCCTCAAAATGTCTCCATAATTTCAACATTCAATCCTTTACACATCACCAAAGAGTAAATTCAATGAACATTTCACGTTACACTGTCACTGCAAAACTAATATTTTTGTTTCTATGAAATTGTCTCCTATTTATACAGCATATTTAATTGATTTATGCTGAATTGAAAGTCAGTAGACTGAAAAGTAAAAGTTCTCCGGCTCAAAGTATTTCATAAATTATGCCAAAAATTGAAGCGTTGATAACACTTATGTTAACGATAATTGGCAAATCTTTGAAGGTCTAAATTATAAAATCAATTTTATTCTATCAACGAAATATCCACTTAAAAGATGTTGAGATTTATCACTTTCCGATATACGCTGAAGTTATTACATTTTCACCGTTAATACATGAATAACTAGCACAGTAAGTATTGAACATATAGTAAAAAACAAATGCATGGTTACACGACTAAATTCCTCCTAGCTATTCATTTAAATACGTCGATAATTCTCACTGGAAACTTCTTCAGGTAACAGCCAACAAAAGTATCACAAAACAGCCAATATGTTAAATGCAATAGGCAAACTACTTAAAAGAAACACACTGATTATACTCACTGTTATTATTTCTTGTTATCACATATATGAGAACATGACAGCTGAGTCCTGTGACATCTTCTGCAAACATTCCTCTGAAACAAAAGAATGAAATCTGTACTGTAAATTCATGCTGAATAATATTCCCGGTTACATTATGCAATGTCTCTCGTACTAAATCACTCCGATAATATTGGAATTTATTCTATTGTAACTCAAATTCAAAGATTTGTAAAATTTAAAACTTATATCCCTTAAGTTGCTTAGTTAAGCTTAATTATTTCCAAACCATTGGACTAGTATATATTGATTATGGAAATTAATATCAACTAAATAAATCATTGCTTTGAATGAATTTTGTGATAAAGGGTTGCCAACATTTAATACGTGAAGTTTGTCTGATAAATGAATACATACATACTTGGGAGGAAACCTTATCCATATATTTTCATTTATTCATTAAAATAAAATCCTTTATCATAGTAATAACTGGCATAATACATCACATACAACCCACAAATTTCAGCCTTCTATCTGTTACAGTTTAATTGCTATTTTGATTTGATTCACTGAACATTTATAAAATAAAATGCTCTAAAATGATATTTGAATAAGTCATGTACAATTCTTTGAATGCTCAACTGATAATTAGCCAACCACCAGTGAAAAAAAACAATAAACACCAATTGTCACAGCAAACTTTTATTAGCAAAGCAACTTTCCAAAAGTTTGCATGTATTCCAATAATTCGACTGACTTTTGACTAATAAATCTTTTTCCCAAAAATATTTCCTCGGCTGCTTCAGCCATTTCCATATAGAAAGCATTTTCCAAGCAAAGTATTTTAATAATTTTGCATTGACTCAAATTGTCTCCATAATTTCAACATTAAATACTTTACACGTCACCAAAGAGTAAATTCAATGAACATTTCACGTTACACTGTCACTGCAAAACTAATATTTTTGTTTCTATGAAATTATCTCCTATTTATACAGCATATTTAATTGATTTATGCTGAATTGAAAGTCAGTAGACTGAAAAATAAAATTTCCCAGGTACAAAGTATTTCATAAAATATGCCAAAAATTGAAGCATTGATAACACTTATGTTAACAAAAGAAGTTGAGATTTATCACTTTCCAATTTAAACTCAAGTTACACTTTCACCATTAATAGATGGAAAAACCAGAATAATTCTCACTGGAAACTTCCTGAGGTAACAGCCAATACGTTAAATGCAATAGGCAAATTACTTAAAGAAGTTGAGATTGTACTCACCGTTAATATTTCTTGATATCTCAAAAGGGAACACGACAGCTGTTCTGTGAAGTCTTCTCACGTCTTCTGGAAACATTCTTCTGAAACAAGAGAATGAAACCTTAAAAGTTTGTACTGTAATTTCATGCTGAATATTATTTCTGTTAACATCATGTAATGTCTCTCGTGCTATATCACTCCGATAATATTCGAAAATATTATATTTAACTCAAATTCCAAGATTTGTAAAATATAAAATTTGTATCCCTTTAGTTGCTAAGTTAGGCTAAATACTCATTTCAAAACCATAAGACTAGTATGTACTGATTACGTACATTAATATCAACTCAATAAACGAAATATATCAAAGAATGAATTTTACGATAGGGTTGCCAACATTAAACATCGCAGGACACGGAGAATTTTGTCAGAAAACTGACTATTTGGGAAAGAACCTTAATATTTTTTCAGTTATTCATTAAAATATTATTTATTCAGCTAAGCGTACGCTTTATCGAGGTTAAAATATACGAAAAGTTATACGCACTGCCCCGGACTCTCGTCAAATTGTCACCCCTCATCATCGGCTACCACCGTATATAAAATCATTTATAAAATGGTGTATGAGAAAAATTTCCGAAACAACGATAGAAATTTCACTACCTGTCCTATGTGATAAAAAACCAACCTTTACCTTGTAACTTGACGCTTACACAACCACTCGACAAGTTAAAAACCATATTCATGTCTAAACTTGACTCAGTCCACCCAAAATACACGTGGTTCAAACTTTCAACAAGGAAAAATAATTGCATTGATCCTATATAAAGCTTTCCCCTAATTAATGCAAAGATTATGCCGCCATTAACTTAAAGTGAACAGATCAACCACTTCGTTTAATTAAGAAATAATTTCAAAAAATCTGTGAACTACGGATCGGAAGAAATAATGACCTTGAGACTAAATTGTACGGCAATGTTAATGCGGTAATGCTAACCCGCTGAAGCATGCCGCAATTAAATTAAATTTTCGCTTATTTCTAACTAAAGAATTCAAACCCGACAATGGATCACAGTAACACGAGGTCGATGAAAATCTCTTGGCAAGTATGAAGAGAAAGTTCCTCACTCGTCGACGATGTGATCTTCCTCAACGTAAATTTAAAGTGACCATATCCCAACTTCTACACGCCCGTTACAGAGTTAAGAGATGCGCATGTTCGGACTTCTTTTGTTCATGGCTGTTCCGTTCTCTTTACATTTTTTATTAAATACTGCGAAATAAACATGGTATCTTTAATAAGTAATATTGAAATGTTTTAATTAATATTTAATCGGCCCTTTTATTAATAATATGTTATAAATTAAATAAACACTGGAATATGTAACACACATTACCTGTATAAAAGTTTCCATCCTTTCGCTTATAACAAAAAATATCATTGTTTGTTATCTGATTTGAAATTTACAATAGAAAAGTCCGGAAAAACCTTTTTTAAATCTATTTTACAACAAATACATGTATATAATTTAATATATGTAAGATCTTATTTACTTCGATTACTGCTAAGAATGTTAAGGGTGGCAACAGTTGCGTATCCATACATGAATATTTCCTATTTCAAACTGAACTAACATATGTGTCTCTAGTTGGATTTTCTCAAAAATACTTAATCCTACAATAAATATGTATAGGAAATGAAATGTTCTATTTTAAAAACACTACAGATTTTATTCGAAGACTTTTTCTATATAAATACCTAATATTTTATATCTATTAATTTGTCATCCATGATAGGGTTAGGTGAATCGTTTATACGATATATAAAAATTAAAGCAATTCATTTCTCAGGATTAATAACGGTTAAGTAAATTTAAACTTCCTCTTTAACCTTTTAGCAGCCATGAAGTGATATGATGCCATATTTAATGATCTATCTAATATAAACTGGTGTTCATTACAAAATCTTGATTCTTCATTAAACTTCTTTTACGATGTATTGCAAGATATTATAAATAGACGTCCCCAAAGTTAAGCCAAAAAAGAAACAATTCCCCATCTGGTTTACACCTGAACTAAAGAACTTAATAGTAGAAACAAAGCTCATATGACTTATTAAATCTCCAATTTATCCATTGATTACAATATATTTTCAAATTTACGAACCAAATGCAAAAGTTTAAATAAAATTTGCTTTTCAAATTACATCAATGACTTAGAAGAATCTATAACTTTTGACATAAAGCCCTTTTAGAAATTTGTGAACTCGACCCGGAGGGATGCTGGTTTACCAAAACGTTTTTAGATACCCAATCAGGTGATGATGGTCAGGAAATAGCAAACCTTTTTTCAAATTTCTTCTCTAGTGTTTATAGTAAATATTCCGATACTGATATTAATCCTAATTATGACCACACAATATATATTTCTCAATTTAAATTATCAGCTAGTGATATTATAACTAAACTTAATACAGTTGATATTAATAAAAGTCCTAGTCCAGATAATATACCTCCGCTTGTGATTAAAAACTGCTCAAATATCCTATGTTTACCACTTCTTATAATCTATATCAAATCACATTGGAGTTTTTTCCTAGGATACGGAAAATCAACTATGTGTACCCAATATTTGAACACGTTCCGTGCGCCGAGCGGCATATGTCGCCGGAGTAGGGACAAATGGGTGGCTGAGAGCGGCATATGGCGCGCTTGCCCCACTGCTATTCTATTGGCTCTCGTGGAAGCCAGCCATGCGTTGGAGCCAGGCCTCTGAAACTCACTTAGAAACGGCTGTTCCGAAGTTTAGCGGAAGGGGATAACCAGATGGCAATAGCGTCGCTCTTAGCGTGACGTCATACAGCGGCTTTCTCAAATCTGTTTAAGCATCAGATTTGAACATCGAAGGTTCATTTTGTATCAAAATCACTATTACAGGAATTTCATGAATTTAAACTTATACGATATATGGGGTGAATCATTGAAACAGAATCTATATATATATATAACGCTTAGGTATGTATGCTTTGTTGATTACCGTTACCAAGTAACCATTTATTACCCCATAAGCATTGGAATCGGTGCAAGGCATTTTTAATTTCTTTTTAAAATTACTTAAAATTATTATACGAAGTCCGAACTTGAAGTATTAAACGGAAAAATGAGTGAAAATAATTATTTTATAAAACAATACGAATTCATGCTGAATTTGCTTAAATATTTTAACTGCATAAGAACGAGAAGTTTTGAAATTTATAATGGGAAATTTTATTTTTTAGTTTTGTAATAATTCTCCAGAGACGATCATTAGAGTCAATGAAATATACACAAAAATAAATCCGAGGGAATTCATTATAAACAATGAATATAATACAATGGAAATATGAATAAATTTATTTATTTAAAATTTTGGTGAAATCACATATACAAATATCTTGCACACGCTTTTAGGTTCACAGGAGGTAAAAATCATAACATTCACATAATGTAGAAATTTTATCAATACCAAGCAAAAATTTTATAACTTTTAATATACAATGCATTCAATGGAAATATGAAAATATTTATTTAAACGTTCGATCAAATCACATACACAAATATCTTGCACACGCTTTTAGGTTCACAGAAGGTAAAACTCATAACATTTACATAATCTAGAATTTTTATTAATACCAAACAAAAATTTTATAACTTTTAATATACAACACATTATTAGATTACATTCATTAGTTTTCAGAAACTTTAATAAAAATTTACTTTGCGAGCTTGAACACTTTCCAGTTTAAATTATAGAAACTTAGAATTTTTTTAATAAAGTGGTGATTTTTGTCTGTAACACTGACGAAGGAAGGGATATTTACATCAAAAATATTTTTTATTTGCCTAACTTAAAAGAAAAATATGCAGGAACTATATATCCCAATAAATACACACACGCCTTTTTACAAAAGTAATATAATTGAAACAACTTATTTCATCTAAAGTTTCCCTAAACTTGGAAACACACCTTATTTACATAGCTAAATATGGGTACAAACATGGTACCAGGAAGAGTTCCTCTTATTTTTTCACACAATGATACTAAAACTCTATCCCGCACATATTTTACGAAAGTAATGAAATTGAAAAAGTAATTATTTTACCTAAAAGTTACCTAAACTTGGAACACACATCTAAATTACACATTTACATAGCAAAATATTTTAACAAACATGGTACCAGGAAGAGTCCTCTTAATTTATGCACGAAGATACAGCAGAACATTTTGTGCTTGCAGTGCACAATACAAAACATACAAAATTTTACATTTACAAAATGCAGTTTACTTTCCATGAAATTTAAGAAATCATGGGTGGGGACAAAGTGGTAATACACTTAAAGAACAAGTATATTTTGTTCTTTTTTCTGCTTTCCTGGAGCAGCATAGGCGACATCTTCTCCAACTGCCACCTTGATAGGAAGATGCTTGACAACTACTTCACTGTATTCCGATCATAACACATTAGAAATGTAAAGTTACACAAGAAAAATATAAATTTTGCTTACCTTACTCATCAAATAAAGCATCGTAACTTTCTGGCAAGGTAAATCTTGATGTTTTAATTGCTTCAATCTTGCTTTCTCATCTAGTGTCAGACAGAGGTTTTAATGTCAAGTCTACATGATTTTTCACAACCTGCCAGAAAAGAAAAAGTTATACACATCTTGAATTGTGCCAAAGAAATTGATTGCTTCATTTGTGACTTGGTACATTGGCGTTGTCAAAGCATTTATGCTCGATGGGATCTTGTTTTAGGTAGTAAGTATTGGAATTAGTATTTGGAACGGTCAGATTTAAATACATCCACACAAAGAATGTAACTATTTTCAATGCGAAAGATAAAATTTTGTCATTCTCCAGGAAGCTAGTTTTGGATTTCGTCTGTATAACAAAATAATTTGGATTGGTTTCCAACATTCAATGATTTCCTTGAAGAAAACAAATGCAAACTTGAAGAAGAAATTCAGAGCAACATTGTAGATCATCTTCGCAATTTATACACCAACATCAGGAAGTATTTTCCAAACATCAATGAGAACAATAACTGGATTCGGAATCCATTCAGTATAACAGAGAAACCAGAAGGATTATCTGCACTAGATTATGAAAATTTAATCGAAATCACTTCAGATGTCCATTTAATACAAACATTTAAAGAAGTTTCTCCGATTACATTTTGGGGCAGCTTATATCATGAATATTCAGACTTATCAAGACGGGCAATTATAGAGTTATTACCATTCGCGAGCACGTACTTATGCGAAACTGGGTTCTCGAAATACACAACAAAAACAAAATACAGAAATCGACTAGATGCCGTTCATATAAACGATTTTTATCTTTAAATATATGAAAATAGACGAAATGTTGATCACATGACCTATCTTTATTATTATCTTTACTTACTTGTGCTTCGATTTTCACCTTATAAACAAAATAACTATTTGGGGTTCCGCAACTTCTCTTTCGAGTTGCAAGGGTTCCGTAGCGAAATTAAATTGGGAAACGCTGCCCTACAGAAATAATTCTGCGCACCAAGTTACCAACAAAGGAAATGATAATTGCAGGTAAGACATCTATGCATTGGAGTATGTCTAGGCTGGTTAAAGCATTTCAGACCATTTTCTGACCCCTTGAAAAATTTTAATGCAACAATTTTTTCGTAGATGAGCCAAATTTGTTAGAAGCTTCTATGACGATGGCCTCTAAATCACATACATAACGTGTAATTACTACCTATCTTCATAAAAATAGCAAATTGAAATATTTTAGATACCAAAGAAGGGAGTTTGACTACGAGATTTATCGTAATCGTCGAAATCGAAAAATAGAAATTACTTACAACTTCCTGTCAATCGGGAAAGTAAAAAACTTGATGCCAGGACTTTCCCGTGTATTCCCGCAACCAACGACTGAACACCTTATAATAACCGGTATTTTTCCGTAAAAATTTAGACCACAGCTAAAACAGAACCAGTCCACAAATTCTCACAAGATGTCCGCTTTAAAAGGTGAAAAAGATGACACGGAATATACAGAGTTCCGTTCCTTTCCTTTCACCTTTTTATTCGACACTAGCGCCAGTAGGCTTAGGATTACCCTTCCGAACTTTTCCGTCACAATTTTTGGCCGAAGTTTCAGAGGGGTGTTCCGTATATTCGAAATTTCGAACAGGTGGAACAGTATGCGATCCATTTTCGAATTCAAATACATAGTATATAATTTCGTATTCGTAAGAACGTCTATATCACGTCTGTATTTTCCATTTTTATCTTGCATCTTTCTTACTGTTTCATTTCTGTAATATTCATACGTTGATAATTTATCTCTTTTCTCCTTATTGTGATGTAATTAAGAACTCACCAAAACGGGAAATAAATACATAGTGTCTCTTTAGAGTAAATTTTAACTTATAGGGATTGGTGTAAGACTTCACATATATGCATTTAAATATTCGTTGGTTCACTAATATGAACTCGGAAATGACAATTCCATAGCACCTCTATCTAATCGTTGTTTTAATTAGATATTTTGAGAACGGTTTTAAAAAGCGCGACTGTTGAAATAATTTTGATTATTTAATATAGGCACCTCCTTTCAAATATGGAATTTCTGCAACTGTTACTCAATTTTAACCATTGAAATATATTAAATATAACGAAAGTTTCATTTCGACACGATTTAAATTCTCACATCAATTACGATAAGAACATCAAACTTATCTCAGGTGTGGTTTAATACAGACGCATCTCGAATAATTGGTAAAATTTTATGTCACCTTTATTAGGCGCGTTTCGCTTACAGCGTGAGCGCCTATTATCGTCGGTCGGTCCGTCCGTCTGTCCGTCCGTCCGCATGTTCGTTCTCGGCTTCTACCGAACGGATTTTTATGAAATTTGATATTAAGGACTTTCAATCAAATATAATCAGAAAATCGCAAAAATGAATCACGTACGCCAATCAGGGGTACCACTTTACTAGAGACAAAAAATTAAATTTTCGTCATATCTCGTAAACTATTGTTCATATCAAAATATTTTTCAAATAAAAGTTGTAGAACTGATAAAGTAGAGTATTTCCATTTCTGTATATTTTCATCGTAGGAGTAGCCGTTATCGAGAAAATCAAACAAGAAAGTGTTATATCGAGTTGAACTTTGAAAATTTCTTGCATGGTTACTTCTTCATTGTTGCTAACATAAACAATCTCCCAAACAAACGTTTAATTTCCTTACGTGTGCATGTAATACTATTAAATAGGAAGAAAATGGATTATTTATGATGAAGAAAAGGACTTTAAAACGCTATTTCCCTTACGTACAGGTATATAATTGCTTTCTAATACTCCATTGCACGAAACGCGCCCCATTTGTGATACGTTGTACGCTTTCCTAACTTGTTTATAATATTATCTTTTCCCTGTTTTTAATGTAGAATAATAGGATTTTTATAATTTAAATATGGTTGTTCTATTTCCTTTAGCGGAGGACTGCGAAGGAAGAAGCGAGTGAGTACTGGAGGGCAGAAATAGTCGGAAGTGAATAAATCTATTAAACAATTTTCTGCTGTTTCCTTTACCCATTCCATTTCTCCTCCTCAACAGGTCCCGAGCAGAACACTCACCTACAGCATGAAAACGTACAAAGACTATAATAGTCCATGATATTTTCAAAGACTATAATCCATGAAATTTATCATCGACTATAGTGCATGAAATTTTTCAAAGACTTAAGTCCAAGAACTTCATCATAGACTAAAGTACATGAAATTTAAAAAATAATAAACCATTAAAGAAAAGAAAGTAATGATGGATTTTGGTTCAGATTCACCTTGGTTAGAGTTTATATTTTAAAGTTGATAATAATTTACTTGTGTTATATATTATACCAGGCATTTCAGTATCAATTATGTTTGATTTTGCTGTATTCTTAAGTGCAAGTAAAGCATCTTTATTTTTTAGCAGTATCTTGTTCATTTATCAATAGGGTGAACAATAATTTCGGATTATATGAAATTACTTTAGTGAAATTAATTCTTAGAGGTGATTATGTTCAATTACATTTAAAATTTCATAACTAAGGATAAGTTTATTAAGCAACAAAGCAATAATAATAATATTTATTGGTCCACCGATTTGTTAAATACAAATATGTATTGGACAAGTCATATACAGTAGTACAATAACAATAAAAACATTTAGGATGCATTTGGTTTAAACTTTAAGGCAATATCCATTAACATTTTAGAAACACTTGGAAAGTAGGGATTGAACATTCAAGTACAAGAGGCAATTTTTGGAATACATTAAGATTTAATTTAAGTACAAAAAGCTATTTAAAAAATTCATTGACACTGTAAAAACATTTAGAGAGTAAATATTGAAAGAGATTTTGTACATTTTTTATATCACTATGCAATGGATTATATAATTTTACACACATCGCCTTTGGTCCATTGCTTGTCATTGATAAGTTTTGTTGAGTGACATGTAAGTCTTCCACTTGTCTTGTTCTGTGATTATGCTTCGAGCCATTTTTTGTAAAAGAATATTTTTTTGACAAAAACAACTACATTGTAGATATATAGACATGGAACAGGTAAAATACATAAATTCTTGAACAGGGGTCGACAGTGAGCTCTAAAAGAGGCATTACACATTAATCTGATAATTTTCTTTTGGATTTTTAGGATATCGAAGGTTAGTGGGGAGGAACCCAAAAAATAATTCCTTATGAGACTCTTGAGTGAACATAGCCAAAGTAAAGTAGCTTTAAGACATTTTGGCTGACAGTATGCTTTAAGACTATGAAAAGATAAGAGAGAGAGTTTAAGTTTTTCCGATGTTGATCCATATGGATGTCCACTTCAGTTGAGAATTTATGCAGACACCCAGAAACTTAAAAGACATTGAAGGGACAGTGTTATATTCTTCTAAGAGATCAAAGACCTTACCCTTCATTAGACTGGGGATAAATACCATCAGTTGAGTTTTTTCATTGTTCATGGTTTGGTTATTTAATAAGCCCCATTCAGCTATACGGTTTCTTGCAGCAAAACTTCATCTATCAAGGGCATTGTCATGTTTAACCCTTAAGAAGTCGGGCATGGTCTAAAAGACCAGATGGTTTACATTATTTTAAATTAAAACCCTCTCAGTAACATTTCATCTCTGGTCTTCTCAGTACCTTATCTCAAGTTCATTGTGTATCATATAACGGGTTTTTAGGGCTCTCGGAGTTATCGTTATTTGTTTACATTGTGTTTTTCTTTACTATGCATCTGTTTTTGCTAGTCGGTCGCTGAAGAGGGTGTGCATGGTCTAAAAGACCAGGATCTCTTTCAGTAATATTTAATGCTTGGCCTCCTTATCATACCTCAAGTTCACTAGCTATATTTTTATCATAATCTTCTTTATTTCTGTGCGGTAATAATAAAAATGTCATATTTTTTTAAGAAACTATCGACTCTTCTGCCCGTGAATAAGTGCCCTGCATGCCAGGTGTTGTGTTTGAGATCAATAATTATAGTATTTGTCCATTTAAATTGTGTGCTAATAATTATTTTCAAACCTTTTTTTACAAATTATTGTAGTAATTACCCATCGCCATGAGTTCATTAGATGCAAGGGAACTAGTAACAATCAGGTATGTAAGCATAATTTATGTATGTGGTCTTTGTGAGCATTGATTTCTGCAAGCATGTGGCGACAGCGAGGATAGACGCTATCTTCCAATAACAACATGTATCACCTTACAGTGGAACAATTGATTGTGCTTGCCTAGGAGTCAGTTGGCCTTTATGTCTGGTTTAGAAGGGACCTTGGCGATTACACAGTTTTTTCCAAGTGATTGTGTTTGATTTTTTATCACAATCTTCTATATTTCTGTGTGGTAATAATACAATGTAATTTTTTTCGAATAGGTCATCGACACTTGATTGCTTGAGACCGCTAATTATTGTATTTATCTATACTATTTATTTGTGCTAATAGTTATTTGCAAAGATGTTTTTTTTACAAATTTATATTAGCAATCATTGGTCCCTTGACAGTATCAAAGACTTTGCTAAGATCAAAGAACACAGCTAAGGTTTTTTGTATTAGAATTGATTTTGTCAGTGATAAATTCAATTGCGTTGAACAGGGCCAATTCTATAAATTAGTCAGAGAGGAAACCAAACTGAGAAGTTGATAGAATATTGTTTCTCAAAGAAGTCTAATAGTCTCTTATTAAAAACATTCAAATACAGGCGACTCCCAAGATTCGACAGTTTGGGATTTGACAAATTCGAGATTTCGACCCATCAAAACCTGCTTATTCGCCCCATCGAAGCCTGCTTATTCGACCCATCAAATTTGGAACTAGTTTACGCGAGGTAATTTTCGTCACGATCAACCACACGATGTTTAGTTTCAGTGTGGACATAATTATTTCTGTTCTAATTGTTTGAATTTGTGCTGATTTCATTCTTTTTTTCTGTTAATCTTTTATTTAAATTTATTTATAAATTTATCACTTGACAAGATATCTAAAAGGAATCAAATAAAAGAGTGCATAAGACTCATAGTTATGAATTGAAATTAGAAATTTTAAAGCGTGTTGAGAAATGTGAAAGCCATACTCAAATCGCATGATCGTTGGGAATGTGCCATTCAACTATTAGCACTTATGTAAAACAGAAGGAGAAAATTCTAGAGCTTGTGATAAATTCAGGTTTTTGATAACAAAAATAAACAGTCCTAGCCGCGGTGTTGTGATTCATAAAATGGAATAACTTTTAAAACTTTGGGTGGATGTTCAGTGTCAGAAACACATTCCTATTAGTGAGACCATGATTAGAGCAAAGGCTAAGGATCTCTATGATGATTTGAAGGAAAGGATGTATGAAATTTTGTGCTTTTTAATAACGTTTATATTAATTTTGCTGCAATAAATAGTTGTATGTATAGATAGATGTATGCAGGTATGTTGTCCGGCTCGCATGAGTTGTTTGTAACAAACAACTCGTGCGAGCTGGACTGGGCCGTCTGCAGGACATATTGCATACATCTATCTTTGAAGTTCGAAACAAAAATTTATTTTTTTCCTTTTTAGTGCAAAAAACATTATACATTTAAAATATTTATTTTTTAATTTATTCATAATTTAATATTGTTGTCCTCTCTCTCGTATTAAAAGCAATCAAAGCACATTTACACCCATAATGATTGTGTAATAGTACCGATTAATTACCTTTGATATTACTCGTGTTGCGCTTCGTTGATTTGTATACGACAAGACGTCTTCAGCCTTGATATCCAAATTAATTAAATATAACACCGCCTCCACCAGTAAAAGGTAACTTATGCAGGTAATTTCACCAAATTTGAAGTAACGAATATAATAAATGTTAAAATATAAAAGTTATTTATAAAAATTGATTTTTATACCCATTACTTGTTTCTATAGATGTGTTGACGGTCCACAGCTGAGTTTATGCCAATAAATCAACCAATTTTAAAATTATTTAATATTAATAATGCGCTGATAGGAAACTTATGATTTTCTTCAGTCGGAAATGGTTAAATTAATTTTCTTTACTCGTAAGACCTTTTCAAAGATTTCCTCACTGTCGCACTCACAAGTATACTAGGAGTTCCTTAGAATGAATCTTCAAGACTTTTGGGATCAGAGATGTAAATCTATCAGAAACAAATTGTTTTAATAGCCTGAGGGCAATTCACAAACACACAAGGACAGAGGTGGATTTACCGTAAGGTGCACAAGGCAAAACTAGCAGGCTCGTAGAGAAATTTAGAAAACCTTCTATAACCATAAGGAGGCATGTAACAATGCAGTGAAAGTGTATGCAGCATCGTAACCAATCTTCTGCCTACGTAGGAAGATGTGGCAGAATTATCGCAACTACGACACCAATTGTAACATTTTAACACTTTCGATGTATGTGATGAATACATAAATATGATGGCAAAGGAGACACAAAAAAAACTAATTTCTGCGGTTAACAAAACTATATTTCTCATTGATTATTTACTACCTATGTTCGGTTTCCTTATTATAGTAAAGTAAAATACATTTTACCCTTTCCTATAAAATTGAAGTGAAGAATTAACATCTTTTTTAATACTAGAACTGAAATTACACAAACTTTAGTGGATCCCCTACTTTACGAGGCCCTTTGCTTCACGGGGTCCCTGGTTTCATGGGACCCCTGGCGCGCCCCATGTGCACTCCTCCTAAATCTGCCATTGGGAGGCAATCGTCCCAAAATAACAAGAAAAATATAAACTGCATATAGATGTTTTAGCAAACCTTCATCATATGTGCATTCATATTCATTCTTTAATTTTATTAACACCCTATAAACTTGCTTCAATTGTAACCTCACAGTATTTTCTCTTGATGGTCATTGTGTTGTGCCATGTTTTTTCAACATCACCTTAAGGACCCATCTTGATGTGGAATCAGTGAAATAAAGTAACAGTTTCTCTACCTTTGCAAAAAATTCTCTAATTTGACTGTTAGTTTTTTCACCAGAATGACACAAAGCTAAATTAAGGGAATGCTCTGTACATGGTATGAAATGTGCAAGAAGGTTGTTTTAAAATTATTTCCTTGCAATGGTTTAATTTACTGGTCATATTAAGAGCATTTTCATATGATTGAGCTCTTTTGTTTTATAAATCTATTCCATCCTGTTCCAGTTTTTGGATTACAGTAAGTCCCCAACTTACACTGTTAATTCGTTCCGAAGGTTGCCATTTAAGTTGAATACCATGTAAGTCCAACAATGCTTAAATACAATATATTTTTTGACATATATGTTCAATGAATAGTTAAAGCTAAAAAAGTAGTGCTTATGTGATGAGGGTTTATAGTTTGTTTATGAAGAGCAGTATAGTAACGAGACACAACTTCCACCCACAGGATAACAAATCTAAATGGCGAAAGCGACGCTGTCAGCTGTGCATCAATGTACAGTAATCCCTCGGTTTACGCACTTAATTTGCTCCTCGAAAACTGCTCGTAAGGCAAAAACTCGTAAAACAAATATTAATTTCCCAATACATCCCATGTTATAAATTTTATAAACAATAGTTACATCATTAAAGTTGGGATGCAGTGACGTCAGCGTGACATTCTGCGCATTCAAGAAGATTCGGGAACCGACGAAAGCTGAGAATAGAGGCCGGGAAAAACAAAGAGTTTGCGAGAGGAAGGAAATCATATAAACGAAAATTGGCTCATAAATTGAAAATCAGGTATTAATTTGTGCATCTCGTATAAGCGAAAACTCGTAAACCGATTGCTCGTATACCGAGGGATTACTGTACTAGTAATGCCATCTATTGAGTGGCAGTTGAATTAAAAATCGAGCGCGCTGATAAGTTGTCATGTATCCGTGTATCTACAGATCTGTGTAACTCAGACCCGTGTAAGTCGGGGACTCACTGTATTTCTTATGCAATTTTATCTCCCTTTTCCGATTTGACAATAAAATCAATAAAGGCCTCTTCAGTAATTCCTTTTTTATCGACAATTTGGTTGAAAATTGTAATCGACTAATGCAATGCAATAGGGTGTACACATTTTTGGGGATGAGCGTGAATAAAGGACATTACATTCAGAGTGTAAGAGTCAAAGCAGACTAAAAGCTGTCAATTAATTTTGCACACACTAACCTATCTTGGCACAGTCATGGCCATTCAGCTGAACCTCAGGTTTGCCATTATAAGTTGCAAAAAGATCAAAAAAACAAGACTGTAACCACATTTTATCAAGTGTATAATTGGTGCCCCCTTATGAAGCTGCACCCTGGGCACATGCCCCATTTGCCCCACCCTCGCTACAGCTATGTGTATATGGAAACATCTGTTGGAATAAAAAATCATTCCATTCACGCGTTTCTATTTATCCTAAATTGTGATTTTTCCAATATGATGAAAATAGTTCCAATAATGAAAAGTTTCTAATCATATATATGCAGTGGTGAGCTACCAAAATTTAACAATCGGTTCTCTCACAATATGAGAGATCAAAAATTTTAACAATCGGTTCTCTCGTGAGTAAACATTTTTCTTTTTGAAAGACAACAAGAAGTCTATGCAAGGACTAATGAAAGCTGGTTTCCATTACAAAATAAAGTAGTTGTTATCATTATGAAACAAAAAAGTAATATTAATCACATCATTCAAGGAATTTAATAAAAAACTTAATTGAAAGAATCTTAATAGATGAATGAAATACACAACATTAAATTAAAACTCTTAATCAAATTGGAGATAAGCATTTTTATTCTGTATAGCTTTCTTTTCTCTTTATTATTGCACGTCATAAAGTATTATGCCTGAAATCGGATCAGAAAACAATTGCTTAAACGTAGTCAAGTGGAAAAGTCATATGTACACTAGACTATGCTTGACCCGAGACGGGCAAGAATCATAACCATGGCAACGCTCCGATAAAATGCCATCCAAAAGCCAAAAAAGTTAGAAAAGTGTACAACGTATCACAAATGGGTGCATTTCGTGAAATGGAGTATTAGAAAGAAATTACATACCTGTACGTAAGGGAAATAGCATTTTAAAGTTCTTTTTTTCATCATAAATAATCCATTTTCTTCCTATTTAAAAATATTACATGCACACGTAAGGAAATTAAACATTTGTTTGTGAGATTGTTTATGTTAGCAACAATGAAGAAATAACTATGAAAGAAAATTTCCAAGTTCAACTCGAATTAAGACATTCCTATTTGATTTTCTTGATAACGGATACTCCGATAAAAATGTATAGGAAAATAAATACTCTACTTTACTACAACTATTATTTGAAAAATATTTTAATATGAGTAATACTTTATGAGACATGACGGAAAGTTCATTTGTTACCAGTGAAGTGGTACCTCTGATTGGCATACGTGATTCATTTATGTGATTTTCTTATTATCTTTGATTGTAAGTCCTTAATATCAAATTTCATGAAAATCCGTTTGGTAGAAGCCGAGAATGAACATGCATATGGACAGACAGACCGACGATAATAGGCACTCACACTGGAAGTGAAACTCAGCTAAAAATGCACGAAATTGGAGGATTTTGATCGATAATCAACATTTGATTACATAAATAAGTTTTCATTCACTTCTCTTGATAACAGTGTGATTCTCGCTCTGATACCACAATTCTAAGATATTTAAGGTGAAAAAGAAAAAATCTCTGCAAGATGGATGGGGGGGTCTGGACCTGGTGGTCCCCCCCCCCCTCCCCGAGTGTGTGCCACTGGAGTAACTGACCATCAAAAACTAAAGGAAGTTGCTAAGGCAATCCACAGTTATGGAATTAAATAAAACGGATGTCTACCTTGCATAGAATTTTTATCACAGCAGGTCATTTTTATTCAAAGGAATTTATGGCAAAACTTCTGGCTGCATACAATTGTTTTGGATCTATTCTGTTATAGCACCACCACTCAGAAATCTTTGGTTATAGCAACACAACTCATGCAATATTTATTGTTGTGAGGCTCATAGGATCGCTATGTAAATATTTATTTTGCAAGATTATGTATAGATGGAATTTTTAATTACAAGTAACCGGGGATATTGACAAGCATTCAGCATACTTTCTTTCTAGATTACAATGCCTTGGGTGTAGCCGTCTCCGGATGCTACCGTGGCCTTCGCCACTCTGGAACTAAACTATCCCTCCCCATTGGCCGGTGATCTGGTAGGTAAATGTCGCCCCAGGCAGATCAGATAATTTTTTGAGATAACCCTTTCACGTAAAACAAAAGCTTGCAAACCCATGACTGATCTGCATGTGGTGACATTTACCCACCCGGCCACCAGACAATGGGGAGGGATAGTTTCGTTCCAGAGATGCGAAGGGCACAATAGTGCACAGAGATGGCTACACCCGATATAAAAGGCATAATCTAAAAAGAAAGCAAGCCGAAGGCTCACCAATATTCTCGGTTGCAATATGAAGCTCTGCCCCCAAATCCCCATATACTTCGGTTCACTTTGTTTTCATTGTTACTGTTGGGTTAATAGGTTTCAAGAAAGTGGTGGTGCTATAACAGACTAGATCCTTTGTTTCTTTTTGTAATTCGAATTTAATGCTATGATAACATCTATTACAATAAACATTTTACCAGTTTCACATTTTATGATGCGTCATTTCAAAAACAGAATTTATTAAAAGTTGAACATGAATATGTATATTTAATCTCTTTCTCTATACTTCTTATGGAGAAAGCAAAAATTATTTACATTGCACTGATTTGTATAACTTGTGGGTTTTCAGGAACACATTAAGAGCATTATGTAAGAAAGTGATGCATTAGTAAATTATCACCACTATTAAGATGACTTTATTTCTTAGATGAATAAAATCTTATGCATTCCTGTGTTAAGAATTAATACTGCCCACTGACTTAATAATACCTAATGAGTAAATAAAAAGGCAACATTTAAAAACGCTATTTATGATTCTTTAACAAAATTTACAATTGTATAAATGCTGCATCAAAAGTACAAACAACTCTTCACAAAACGTTCATAAAAAGGAATTGTAAACCGAAAAATATAATTTACCATCCACCAGTTCTACTTAAAGTAGCACAGTGAGGTCTGCCAACATTTAAGTCAAAACTTGTTCCAAATGTATCACATATAAAAAATGCTGCATGATGGGAGAGGTCCTTATGTTCACTGAATAGTTTAAGGAAGCATTATGACCTAAAACAGAGGTTCCCAACCTACCCACTCTGAAGAACACCAAGTTATTTAATAAAACATTAAGCAAGCACCACAAAAAATTTTAGGCATTGGGAATTATTATAATTAAATACAAACCAATTTCAAATGTATTAATGTTTTTTATACATTTAGCATGTAAATGAATTAACAAATTACCATATTTGCTCGTGTAAGTCACGCACCTTTTTTTCCAAAATGCCAATGAAAAAAAGGGGGTGCGCATCTTACATGAATTCTTTTATTTGCTGCACACCTTTTTTCCCAAAATGTCGTGTCGGTAAACGAATATATGTTAAGCTAGCACCCATGCGGCATCTAGTATTCTATTTCTAAATTTCGGTGTATTTAGTCATTTTCATTCATTGTATAAAAATTTTAAATGAGTTTTAAGTTTATTAACGGGTGCTCCCCAAACTCGACGAAGTCTTCTGCTGCAATCGTTACGGAGGCCACGGCACACGTGCGACCAGTTTGGGTTGGTGGGGGTTTTGTGCTCACAGCAGACAACACCTACCATGTTCAGATATGCCATGCTTCCTTTATTCTCTGATATGTCTATGAAAGTCATTGAATGATCACTGATCATAATTTTAGTTCACCAAAAAAATGACGACCGCTACGATAGCAATCAGTGACCATATGGCAGGAAAATTACATACAGCAGAATGATCGGTGATCGCTCCCGTAACGATTTCTGCCGAACGTGACCAATATGACGACAAAAGCAGTTAAGTGTTTAACAAAAGAGGACTATCGAGGAGATTTCTGCTAGTACCGATATAAAGAGATCACCCAATAAATTCGTCACGTAGGAGTGTGAAGTTGCTTAACTTGAGCGTAGCATTTTTGAGAAATAGGAATTGGTGATTTAAAAAATCCTTTTTCGGCTCAAATAAATTTTTTCCCCTAGAGCCGGCCCAAAAACCGGGGTGCACGGGATATATGGGGGTGCGGCTTACATGAGCAAATACGGTAAATTACTGGAATTTAAGAGCACTATTTTGAGCATATCAGAATAGCAGTACCAGGCAGCCCAAGAGCACTGCAGTGCTCACGAGCACCAGGTTGGGAACCTCTGTTCTAAAGTAACATATTTAAAAGCTATGAAGCAATTCCTTTTTGAAACACAGTGAGGCAATATACATAAATTAGTTAAAAAATAAAAAATAAATGTCAACTTTTACTTATAAAAATTCAAAAATAAATGGAATGTATAATTTTCATTTAGTACTTTTCAATTTGTTTTTAATGGATACAAATTGATTAAAGATAGACATAAAAGTTGAAAAAATATTGAACATGAAAGATAAGCACAACAAAATGAAATCTTCTACCACATAAGTATTACTTTGAGAGCCTTAATCACCAGAATTAATCCTTTCAGCAATTAATTTCCTCAATTACTAATTCGTGCATCATGGCCAATTAACTCTACCAATAACCCATGAAATTGCTTTCTTCCCACACCATAATCAAAGTAAGCATTATTGTCTTGCTTTTTCAATTTCTTTATTTCTGCAACTCTGACGCTCAGTCCCATTTTAAAGGGTGCAAATATTAACTGGATATCTGTGAACAGAGTATTTGAAATGTTACAATTTTAGTGATAGAAGTATTTAAATTTAATTTTGCAAATGATTCGTATAAAAATTACATCTTAGCATGCCTCAATTATTCCATTTTACTCTAGATTTAGTTTGTATGAGCAATGCAAATAATTGCTTAAATATGGCATCATCCTATACATGTGCTATTAACTTACTCTAACAATGACAAGACTTGCTGTAACATAAATATTTCATGCAAAAATAGCACCAGCACTAGCACAAGAACTTTTATTCAGTTCACTTGTTTTTCGCAGAAAATAACATGACATAATTTCTGCATTCACAGACACGATGCCGAAAGACACTACGCTGAATAGACACAATGCCGAATGGGCACGATGTCGAAAGACACAATGCCGAACGGGCACGATGCTGAATGGACACAATGCCGAACGGACAGGATGCCAAAAAACAGAAAACAGGCAAAATATGTTTTAAAAAATTAAGCAAAATTACAAAATATATAGATATAAAGTAGGTGGGGGTAGGGGGAGGGGGAGGAAGGCGAAGGAGCAATTAAGTTAATTCAGATAATCATTCAGCCTTAAACAACATTACCTCCATCAGATCAGATCAAACTGTAGGGACAATACTCATACATCTTCAGGTTCTGCAAGTGGGCACTTAACCTCATGGGAACTATGCTGTGAAGAGTCAACACTGCCCCACCCCTTCTGCGCCAGCAGCATCGTTTGTTGGAAGCAACACATTGAGGAAAGATAGAAAAAATGAAATATTCAATATTTTAGCAAACATAAATTGATACACTTGTTATAAATCAGTGATGTATTTTTGTGTAATTACACTTGGGTCATTCCATGCTAAATTAGACTTGGTAAGTGATGGGTCCTTCAAATCAAACCAAATTTTCAGGATCGTTAGTACATCTGACTACCTTCCCAAAATGCACAAGGGTTTCCCCCTATGATGCCCCCCTCTCCACCAGATCTGTCACAACTGTGCTCCCGTGAGCTGTGTTGACCTCTGGGAAATGTACTCATGTCACCCTCTCATCCATCGCACAGAGATAAATTTGATATCACCTTTGAAATCCGGGTAAAAAATTCGAGATTTCTCTATTTTTCCGGCCTCACAGACGGGCCGGAAAATTTTTGAAAGGGCCGACACACATATCACCGAAAACTAGAGCCAGGGAACTCTTAGCTCACGCAGTAGAAAGGTCAAAGGCATCTCATGTGGAAGAAAATCGGCTCTGAACATGGTACAATTTTAAAAAGTGCCAACTTGGCATCCCAAAAAAGCTACGTTTGCATCCCCGCAGAGAGGACTCGTTTGCACTGAAAGAACAAGCTGAACATCTATTTTCAACATCTGAAGAGAAAAACCATTTATTTTGGCTGCAACTGTAGTCTTACAGGGGATCGAAAATTGGCTCGTTCAACCGCCACCGCTGGCGCTGGCCCCTGGAAGCTGACTACCCACCTGACATGCATCGCGCCTCATATGACGGGTCAGCGATGCACGAGGAAAGCCATCTTACAGATACCCATCAATGACCAGATAGTAAATGTACATGATATGTACAAGTACTGTACTCTTTGGGTTCAATCCGAAAGGAACGAAGCAATCCAATTTACAATTTTCTTGTTAACTGAATAAGCCTTTAATTGTTGCACTATTTTCGCGTGGGAAATGGTATCGCAGGCTTTCCTAAAGTCTAAAAATACTGTGTCTACTCCTATTCCTTTGTCCGCTGATTTCACAATATCAGGTGTGTGTAGAGCTAACTGTGTCTCGCATTACCTGCCTCTCTGGAAATCATGTTGGTTTCTATTCAGAGCACCTTTACTTTCGAGGAATTGCATTATTTAGCTACCGATAATGTGCTCAAAAACCTTACAGAAGATTAATGTCAATGATATAGGGTGGTAGTTCTCCACTTTTAATTTACTTCCCGTTTTGTGTATAGGTGTAATGTGGGCTTTTTTCCATATCAAAAGGTGCTCTGAATAGAAACCAGCATGGTTTCCGGAGAGGCAGGTAATGCGAGACACAGTTAGCTCTACACACACATGATATTGTGATATTGGTGCTGTTGCACCCCCTCCCATACACCATTGCGGTGACTTGCAGGGTGAACTGTAGATATAGATATAGATCATCACACTGATCTTGCCATCATGTTTGGGGGAATGACGAGCCAGTTACAAGAGATGGATGTCAGTTGCAACTGACCATGTAAAGTGCAGATGCATCAGAAGTAGAACAAGTGGCTTTATGATGGTGCACATTCCTTTACACTGTCTGGCAAGCGAAAGAAACCTGACCTATTACTTATTACTCAATGGATCAAAGAGTCCTGGGATGCAGTTGATCCATCGCTGATTAAGCGTGGCTTTAAAAAGTGTTGCCTCACAAATGCCATGGATGGTTCTGGAGACGACATCATATGGGATGATGATTTTGCCAAAGTGAATAGTGAGGATGAAAACGACATTCTTAGCAATGTCATTTACACAGACGATGAAAGAGAACACAAAATTGCCGATGAACTATTTGAGGATAGTGAGGGCAGTGATAATGAATTCAGAAGCTTTAGTGATTCGGACAGTTAAAAGTACATAAATAATTATTCTTATTTCTGTTTTGAAAAATGATATTTAAAGGAATGTTATCAAAATGCATTGAAATGTACAATTTATTCGTAAAAGTATGTCTGAAAATATAAATTATTTCTTTACTGAGAAAAGTTGTATGCATTTTTTACCATTTATAATACGCACCCTAACTTTTTGTCAATTATTTGTGAAAAAAATGCATATTATAATCAGAAAATTACAGTAATTACAATGCCAATTTTAGTTGCATTAGATACAACTCTCAGAGACAAATAACCTATACCATATAAAATATGCAACATTAGCATTAGTTTACTTTTAACATACCTTTCCTTTGGCAAGCTTTCCAAATGTTTCTGAGTATTCCACGTATTGTTGTTCGGGAGATGATAAGTGGCTAGGGCGGCGAAATCCAGTTCCAACGGATGTGAGGCAGAGAAAGAGCAGTGCACTTAGTACAAAAGGCAGCGTGAGCAACGGAAGCCGGCTTGGCTGCAAAGAATAGTTAAATAGCAACAGAAATCAGGATCAGAATGTTTTTTTTTCAAGATATATAACATTTAGAGTAAATTAGAATTAGTATAATTCAGAATCTACCATAAAAAAAACTCTTAAAATGTGGCCAAAATTGATCATCTCACAAATTAATGCATAATTATTTTCTATATTTACTCATTACATATTTACTGCATTTTATATTTAGCACTATTTTCTGTACCTCATGAATGTTGGACATTTTATGAATTCCTGAACTGCATGCTGTTCATTTTTATCATTTTTAGTTTTTCATCTACAAAGTATATATATGCAAAGTATTGTGATCATGAAAGTATAAATTTGTGATTTTGATGAATATGTGCATTTTAGGCACCACTGATTGTGAGTCAAAAAAGTGATTTTTGCAATTCTTTCTGTCTGTAGTAGGTCAACTTTTCTAGTACTAGTGCTTAAATGATGACACAGAATCTTAAGAAATCTTGTATATTTATATTGGACGTTATCCAGTATAGAAACCTTGTTGAAATGATTCATATGGTGCAAAAATGACAGGCGGTTTATACTCATCAATTTTCACAAAATATCAATTTACTCAAAGATAGCAGCATGGATTTGGATTAAAATTCGTCCAGTTATAGAGATTAGTGTCATAAAAAATATTACATAAGCTATACTTTTGAAAAGGTAAGTAGGTAAAGGAGAACATTCAAATTCGCGGGGTTATGTTCCCGACAACACCGCGACTTTGGAATCCGCAAAAATAGAAGCAAAGGCCTTATGAGAAAATGGGGGTTAGGTTTGCAGCTCTCCATTATTTTGACAACAATAAATGCTGAAAAGGTAGGCTAAAAGTGGTTTTGAACCAATACAATCCTATATATTATGCACATAAGTGAAGCTGCATGCATATGAAGCCTCGTGTAATTATATCGGCGTACTTCTCAAGAACCGTTCGTCGTAAAGATATGCGGTAAACGGCATTTTGTTTCTACTGACTATGAGGTCCCTGGAAAAATATTTTCGTTTGCTTAAGGGTCCAGGGTTCGAATCCAGGACAATTATATTTTCCCATAAGTTTACATGGGATTTTCGATTTTTCAGAGTGCAAGGTTTTTTTCTTTCATTCATTCAAATACGTAAATATGGACCGATTTTCTTCTTATTTTGCTTTATTCGAAGGCCAAAGCTCTATAATATCTTATTCTTGCAATGTTTACACGTCATACGGTCGAATTTTTCAGAAATACGCATTCTTTTTCAAAATTTTTCGGATTTTTCATACTCATTCCGGGCGTTGCCAAGGAGACTCTCATTGTTGCCTCCGATTCATTTAAGGCCAATTAAACCTTCAAATAGACAAAAGAAAAGCGTTATTGTTATCTTCTCTTCATTGATAATCTAAATAAATGCTTGCATTGACGTTGCCTTTATAGTAGGTCCTGTAAGAAATTAAAAGCAGTATTTGATAGGCACTTGAAGGAAAGCAACTGTTTGTGAGTTCGCCTATAAGGGTGCAACGATAATCATTGGAGCTAAGGTAAGGTAGAATTAAAAATTTTTCCCCTTTGAATATACTGCGATATGATCTAACATAGGGACGAACTACTTAGATTATTTGCAAGCGTAACTGCAGCGGGCTGCTAGTATGGCATTTAAATCTGCCATAGCCATACAGTAGGTTTAAAGAGATAAGTTTGCATAAACCATGATTAGCAAATATACCGAAAAAATATTTATTGAATCATGTAAACAGCAAAAAAATGCATTAAATTTGGTGAGAGCTATAAAACGAACCCCCACACCGAGCGTACACAGCCACAACGTGATATAAAACCTCGCGGATGGGGAAATTCATTTGTTTAGTGTTTTTTCTCATCACTTCATAGATGGCAGCAGTAGTTGAAAAAAACCTCGAAACTGCGAATCACTCGAATTTGGAAGCTGCGAATTTTGAGGTCCTACTGTATATAGTATGGGTGGACAAACCTACTTACCCTTGGCTCCGCATAAGACAATCTTCAGAAGTTCAAGAGCCATATGACACATATTCTGTGCTAATAAATTTACACACAGCACATATGTATCCAAAGCAATTCAGATGTATTGCATGTCCCTTAAGACACCACCAAAACATCTCACTATGTCACGGTATTCTGTGGTTAAAAACATTGAGTGGATATTTAAAAGAGCCACAAACTAAGTTTAAAATGCCACATGTGGCTCGCAAGCTGCAGTTTGGCCACTTCTGGTATATAGCATCCAGAGACATAACAACATATCAAGTTTTATGCTCATTTACCACTAAGCTCTCCCAACTAACAGTAGCAGCAATGCTGCTATGAACCTCACTGCACAAACATTCATATTAAGCAGTGAGATTGCATGAACCATGAAGTAATAAGAAAGTTTGTATAAATTATTTTAGGCCAATATTTTAAATTCACATTCTCAGTTTTCACAGACAACATATGTTCAAATATTTTTGTATGTCCTTTCATGATTCCTGTTGTTTCCTAATTACTATTTAAAATTCATATATTGCTTTCACTGAAAAACATTGTTTCTTTTTATATTTTATATTCGTATAGGTTATATACTGCCCCAAAATTGTTAGATATTGTATTTTTAAAACATAACTTTGCCCATTTCTAGTCGCAAAAATTTTAAGAGAAATTTTTTATAAGTATGCTACAATTGCATCTGTGTACTTGCCATAACATTACCAAACTTTCAAAAAATAACCCCTCATCCACCCTTTTGCAACCTACATATAATCCCCCCATTTGTTAAGAGGTTTGCATGGGCTCAGGCTTGTCCTGGTTCACTCAGCCTGGCTCAAGTAATACAGGTCTTGGGTTGGGCTCTTGCATGAAAAACTTTTGTTTGACATTATTCACAAGATTTTGGGCTTATTCAAGACTACAATATATACATTGTATATACATACAATCAGTGGTGAGCTGCAGCCGGTTCGCACTGGTCCGCGTGAACCGGTTAAATTTTGAAGCAATTTTAGAATCAGTTGTTAAAAATTTCTACAGAAAGCCGAGTCCACTCGATCCATTATTCGAACCCGATGGATGTTTGGTTTCATAAGAATTATTTCCCAGTGTTGAATTTTGTTACAGTAATATAATATTACAACTGAATAAAATATAATCCAGAACATTAAAATATCACATAAATTAATCGCATATAGCAAAAAGAGTTAGTTTTGAAAATGATTTACATATTTAGTATATGAATTTATCTTGATCCTTTTTGTACGCATCTTAATAATGTCGGCTTTCTTTGACACGCATAGACGACACCTGCAAAGATGTCGGCTTTCCTTTGTAATCTTCAAGAATGCCGATAATTTCAAGATATAATAAAAATATGCAATTTAAATTATTGAGAAAAATTTCGGCAGTGTATTAATAATTTAGAGCCTTTTGTTCTGTGACATTTAATAGCACAATAATTAGCTAAATGGATTTTTTCTAGTGACAAATTAAATATGTGGTGTTAATTAATCATGTTGAATTCATTTTAATCCCTAATATCGAGTTGGATTCTTGGTGTAGAAAAGGTGATTTATTGAAAAAAGATAAAAAGCGTATATTTTTACTTTATTTGTTTTATTAGTTCAGTTCATAGAATTTTTTTTCTTATTTAACGCTTCTTTTTTGTTAGCTCCTTGCCTATCGCACTTGTTTTGCTATTTTTCCCTAATGAAAGTTTCGGTACGAAACAAAATAACAGCTGAATAACTTCAAAACTTGTAATTACAGCGCCACGGTCGTGTTGCAAATCAGAATAGGGAACCGGTTGTTAAAATTTTGGCAGCTCACCACTGCATACAATATATACATTGTGATAGAGCAGTGTATGTATGATGCTAATGCAAGGTAGAGAGAGAGCATTGTATTGTTGTCGAGAAGAAAATCTTACATCATATGGGTTCATGGGCACCGCCAGGATGTTTTCCGAAGGTGGGAAGCCAGAAAATTTGCTTAAAAAATCTGCCTTAATTTTCACAACTTTTATTATTTTGTGGAGTAAATTGTTAAATTCTTTTGTATTCAGGATAGAAGAATAAGTATCTTTTAAAAATAATTTTATTTTTGGTACTAATATTTGGTATATTTCCTTCTTTTTTCAATTTTTTTTCCAAAAATACAGGGGGACAGATGCTTGGCTTTCACTCCCCCCTCCCACCATATATGGGTCCAAGCAACTTTACGTATTGCCCTTTCAGGTGCAGGCCACATAACCGCCATGCCAGACCAGGTTAAGGCTTGAAACTTTGACCTATACTGATCTGAACTATGAGAGATGCATTTGAACAATAGATGCGAGATTGCCATATTTGCTCAAGTAATACCCACATGTTTTTCTTAAAAAACTCATGTGAAATCTAGAGTATGGACATAATATGGACTTTGCCTTTTCATAGATGAGTCTGAAAATTAATGTTTGCTGCTCATTTCTCAAGTGATAGAATAGGTGCCCAAATAATTATTTTAGCTTCACTTGAATCATTATCCTGCCCAGAAAAAGCAAGGTACTTTTAAGTTTACTTTTTCTATAATTTATGATTTCTTACATTCCACCCTTAGATTCCATTTCTAGTCGTTGATTTTAAAAAATTTACTATTACAAAAGTTTAAGATCAACACTGTAAAGGTAGTTTTTTTAATACAGTAAAAAGGTACTTATTATAATTTACACTTAACATGAATTATTTTTACAACAAATATTTTATCACCAAAGTAAAATCATTAACACAACATCATTCTTTGCTCAATTAGCAAAAATCGTTTTAAGTTCTCCAGAAAATACAGCTTGAGTCCTTTGGAAATAACATTCATACCATTTCTGGTATGAAGGTTATGATCAAACAAATGCTTGGTGAAAGATACTTATTCAGACAAAATATGCCTATTTTCAAAATTCATCATGTTTAAGCCAATTTATGCTGCATCACATTCAGATACCTTCAAAATTCTACCAAAATGCAAGTATTGTTCAGTATGCATAATACATATGCTAAAAAACATGGGAGGACTAGGGACTCTTCACCCAAGTCTACTACAGCCCTGCCCTAGCTACATTAACATGAAAGACTCCAAGAAATATTTCATTACCAATTATTGTTATCATATGATACTTAATTTGGGCTAAAGAAAATGTTTACAAAATGAACCAACAGTTAGTTTTAGCTAGAATAAATTGATCTGAAACCAGATGATAATATATGTAGGAGATAGCTAAAATACTAAAAACTGTTCTTGCCATGGTATATCTTTCTTATAAAATGCTTTAGTTTCTTTGATGTGAAAAACTTCAAGTGTTAAAATGACTAAATTACAAAATTGCAAGATGGCAATCCTATGTACATTCCAAGGGTAATAAAGAAATCTTATACTTACAGCATTCACAGGAGGTGCGATAAACTCTGGATCTCCAACATAATGGCGAATTACTGCAGCAAATAATGCAGATGCACAAGCTGCTATGGCAGATTGCCATGTTAGGACATAGTATATCCCTCCAACTACCATAGCACATAATAGACCCTGGCAGCCCCATGAACCCTCATAAATTGCAGCATAGGATTCTGGGCCTTCAGCAAACACAACACCTACAAAAAAGGCCAAATTTAGTTTTCTATCCAAGCATAACACCATGATAACCAATATAAAATAATGCCAAAAATATATTTTTTAAAGTCTCTTCAGCTCAAAAAATTAATTGCAATAAATGTCCTTGTACTCTATTTTCACTGATCTAATATTTCTGTTTATTTCATGTTTCCACTTATCTACTATTTCCAATTATCTGATACCTCATGTATCATACACATTCTCATTTAAACTTGAGTTTCAATGCAGGTTCTTTAAGGACGGAATGCCAACCTTCATAAGCTCAGCAGCTACATTGATCAAATATTAACGTACTTAAGGACGTAATGAACTAGAAACCATTTCATTGTTGACTGGTTGGTTGCCTCTGTTCCAAGACAAGTACTGAATTCATTTCATCATTATTTACCAGTTAAGGTAATTAAATAATTTACCAATAGAGTAGGAGGCAACATTGTCGAGCAACTTTAAAGACTGCATAATTAATGAATGAAAATGGTGATGGAGTGGCTAGAGTGCTTGCCTTCCTGTTGTAGGCCAGAGTTCAAATACAACACCCTATCTCTGCCAACTTGTATGATTTGAGGAGAACCCTCAAAATATGTCTTGTCTTAGGAGTTAAGCTGTTACCCCCATATATATATATATATATATATAATTTAAAGCAGGTTAATACCAGCACTAGGTCTCCTTTTTCCATTCTGTGTGCATGAGTTTATGTTTGTGTAATACTCTTCATGATGTTAAAGATGGTTGTACAATAGGCCAGAAACATTTGTGCAAAACAATAAACCTGCTAAGAAATTCTCTGTAAAAAGGGGTGACCCTAGACCTGTTATTTTGTAATGCATCTAGGTGTAGATGATTAATTACATACTTGAGTTAGAGCAGCAGCTCTTAACCTTTCTGATGCGATGAACCACTTTCAATGAAACAGATTTTACATGGACCGCCAATATCTCTAAAACCTTATGATATCATTAAAATATTTAAAATAATCTTAATTTATTGTTAACATGAAGTCAGGCATCAAGAAATTCTAATTACTAAATAAAAAATTAATTGTACACACTGTTATTAGTGTAATTCCAGAGCCCAAATGTTTTAACACAATTCTACAAATCTTGACATAAAATTAGGCAGAGATAGTTGTTACACTGAATTTACCTCAAGTCTGTTACGATGTTTTGTTTTCATTTCTGTCACTGCATAGAATTCTGCTTCACACAGGTAAGATGAAGAGAAAGGTGTAAGTACAGGACATCTCTGAGTTACAAATTGTTTGTGTTCCAGAAGTTCATTGGTAAGTCTTTTGTTCAGAACTCAATTTTTCATTGACAAAATTTTATAAACGTGGTTAGGTTCTTAAGCTAATATACAAAATCCTATTTTACCCACAGTTAAACTGAAATATTGTGCATTTGCAGTAAATTATAGCAAAAAAAACAACAATGTTGTAAATTCTAGCTTTGTTTTTGGATATCATCCCAATCAACAAACAAGTAACTGAGCAAGAGTTTAACGGACCACTGTGTCATAGAATATCCCATGGAGGGTGGGTGCTATGCTCTGCTGCCACAAGTAGTTCCTGTTATTGACGACTGGTTTCTTATGTGCAGGTTAACATTCATAAACACAGGTTAAGACATGCTGAGTTAGAAGAAGTAAGCTCATTAGGTGTAAATGGACTGTGTTATTATCATTCTGTAAAATTACTGAAGTGTGAAATTGTTAATTACTGTGTATCACTTGTTGTATTTTTTAAATATATTACATAAAATTTCCATTAGCCTCATGGTACTTAACCAATAAAACAAATAAAGAAAATGTTGAAAATTATTTTTTAAAGAAATTTATGAGACTATGCTTGAGATACAAGGATATAATGCAAATGAATTCATAGCAGGACTCAGCATAACCCCCACCATTTCTATTCGGGATGAATACCGGTATTGGAAAACTGGAATTAATACCGGTATTGAATTAGACACATAAACCGATATCGTGATTTACAATACCGGGTTTTCGGTATTGAAAAGTGCACTTTGTGGGAGCAGTGCCAAGTTACCAAAAATGTATTTGTTGCCTGTGTGAGTAGAAATAAAGTGGGGGGATTCTTCCGAAAAGTGACTCCGAAGGATCAGTATGAGAGATTTATAATATTACCTAATTTGATGAGAGAAAATGATTGGAAATGGTCTCGTCCTCCTGAAATGCGTTCCTGAACCCTTCGGTCCCGAAGCGTGGCATTTTTTGACCTCAGGTCCACGAATTGACTCATTATTTTCATATCAAACATATAATTTGGTTTATAAATTTATTTTGTGTAGCATAATCCTTTCTTCTTACTTTGCCATTATTGTTTGTGGAATATGAAGAGTTTTCTTTTCGAAAAAAAATGTTTTTTAGCCTGGGGTTGAAAAATACCCCTTATCGGGATGGGTGTCACAGTTTTGAAGAGTGGTAAAAACGCCCTGAACAGGGCAGTTATCTAGCTATAACCTTATTTTGAAAGCAAGAGTGTTTTTGAAAAGTCCATATTAATGTAGTTGTTGAAATACTCATATCTTGCTTTTGAACTCCGTTCGATAGTTTGTAAGAAAGAGGGTTTATCCCGTTAGTTAAGGATTATTATTATATTATTAAAATAATATACTAAATGATTATAAACTGTTCTCTGCACAAAACCGGTTTCAATACCGGTATCAGCAAGAAACTCTCCCAATACCAGTATTAAAAATTGTCGGTATTATTTCATCCCTAATTTTTATACAACAGTAACCTAATTGATTAACTCTCTTCATTTAACTTTGCTATTTTATTTTTATGGATTATTCCAGAGAAATCTCTGGTGGGAATAATAATTTTACCTGCAGCAGTAGCAACTATGGCACCAATTAGAGCAAATGAGGCACTAAGTGGTGAAAAAAGTAGAATGGCCAAATAGAGGAGGACTGAGCTAGGAACACTGTGTAGAGAAAGCACCCTTGAGGTTGACAGCACAATTCCAGCCAACACCTGTAGTAAGATGATAATGAAACAATTAATTTACTCACTTTATATAAATTAAAAAATATATTTTAAGGAGAAGACCATAAGTAATTTAGGAAAATAAAGGGAAAATGCTCACAACAAAAGAAATTAAGGTCTACAGAAGAATCTATAAGGGGTTGCTGGAGGGAAGTGTCATTTATATACTCGTACATTGTAACTTGACATCTTGCAACAATGTAAACAGTTTTAATGCTAAAACTCTGTGGTTCATTATCAACAAATCATTTAATGTAGTCATGCAACCTTTCCATTGACATGGAGAAATTTGTAATGTAGTCATGCAACCTTTCCATTGACATGGAGAAATTTGTAATGTAGTCATGCAACCTTTCCATTGACATGGAGAAATTTGAGCACCGAGTTGTGTTTTTTTATTTAAATACATCCATGTAGATATGCAGCAGACATTGGGAAATATTAAGATGAATAGTGATTACAGTTCACACTGACAAGATGGCAATAAGAACACCAGATGTATTCCTTATATGGCATACAATGATTACATTTAACAAAATAAAATTAAAGAAATTCTCACCTCTCCCCAGTTGAGTCCATATGGAATGGACTGTCCTTCATGGCCAATCTCTTCAATTGTAGGACTGTGTCCCGTCTCATTCCCATCTTCTTCTAGCAATTCCCCAAAGACGCTGGAAGCTGCAGTGGCAAATATTGTAAAGTCTTCAGTAACAGTCTGGTTCTCTACCTCAGGTTCCTCAGTGGTGAGATAGATGGGATGGTGGGCATCAGGGGATGCAGCGTGAAGGAGGCAGAAGAGGAGGAGTGTCTGCGTTATGACAAAGGGGGCTTGGAGGCAGGGGAGGCGCAGACGGGGCAGAGAACCGAGGAGGCTGGTCAGGGCAGTTGTGATGTACACACTATGGGTGGTATTAGAAGAAATTGAAGCATTAGATTAGGCAGGAGAAATTAAGAGGATTGAAATGCCATTGCAAATAAAAGGGAAAATGGGATGGTTGAAGAAAAGATCGGTAAAAAAGTGTTAAAGAGCACAACCAGGAAGAAATCAAATCAATCAAGAAATCGAAATTTTTTGCCGGTAGTGTATGGAGTAAATGGGAGCTTACATGTTAGAGGCCATCTCCAAGAATCTTATTTTACATAATAATCTTTATATAAATGAACAAAAATACTTTAATTTAAAATTTTAAATAAATTTTTAAAATATGACTATTTTCAAATAATCGGTGGTTTGGCGTTTTTTGCGTGAATAATTTTTATTTCTGGAAATAAGGAGCTTCCAAACAAATTCCCCAACTGTGTCGTTTTCGTATGAGATAACGATGGTTTTTCGTGAAAATCGCATTTACTTCGAGTATTTCGCTTATGAAAGATATGGGTCAAACAGAAATGATAAATGAATATAGATAGTACATAAAACAACTTATCTGTAGCAGTTTCGTTACTCTTATCCTCTTTAAGCGACTCAGTCACCGATATAAAAAACTTTTATTTCTGGTTAAATTAGCATACAAAAACTATGAAAGAACGAAGAGAATTTACATAACTTTCTATTTCTCAACAACAGTTTTTGGTATAGCATGCGATCTAAACGAAACGGTGGACAAAAATTCTATTTTCCCAGAGGGCCTTTTTAAATTCATTACAATTAGGATTTTTGTCCTTAATAGAAACATCGTTGAAAATTCGGCAATGGCCTTTGTTTTGACTGAAGATCATCAAAGGTACTTGGAAACAATCTGGAAATATTTACGTATACGTGTGAAGAAGTTCGAATTTAAAGTTTATTCGGATAGGTTATAAAAAGATTTTCCAAGCAATTTCACTAAAAATAAATATCCATAAATATTCGTAACGATTCTTTTAAGACGATCAGGTAAATTATCTTCGGCTAAAACGCGATAAAATTTCGAGATTAACCAGATCTATGGGGCTCCATCCGCATCTTTTCAGTATTTCTTTCATACAAAAATGTAATGTTTCGCAAGTAGCACGTGAAGAAAGTTATCGGCGGCTTTCCCGAGTAGGGCAGCATAAAGTGGAATACAACGAGAGCCGCTTACGCCTCGTTTGCTCCCTCGACCAATCCAAACAGAGTGGGACCGTTATTCCGTTCCAACCATGCGATCATTTCCGCTAGCTCACCAGAATACCGAGGCGATGATGACGGCCACCCAAAGTTTTAATCCGGTCGATATGTCGTAAGACGGTTTTTGCGCCAATGCAATCGTGACGACGCCGAGAAGCGCCGAATTGCACGCCGCCCTACCAGAAGACACCTCCTCCTTAGGCTGCTCCAGAAGCTGAAAGATAAACATTACAATGACTAAGATTTTCATCCGTAATCTACGCTTAATGCAGACGGATATTTCTGCAACTTCGTTTTGAAAAATGTTAGCAAATTGTGCTGGCAAATGTAAATATTTTTGAGTTGGACATCACTTCGTTAATTCTTAGATTGTAAAAAGTTTTGCTGATCTGTCCAACAAACCTTAGCTATAAATAAATAATGCGTCCAATAAGTTTTTTTTCTTGGAGAAGATCAATGGTAAACATTAATGAATCCTCGGCCGACCATCTAGATAAGCGTTTTTCAAAGTACATATCGAAAAGCTCAAAGAAAAATCGCAATCACTTATTGCATTAACATCGGAAAGGTGTCAAAACAGTCAGGGAACTGTAACCAATACGCGAATGGCTTTACAACAAAGTTCTGAAACTATTCAAAAAGATACACTTAATTGTGGTGGAAGTGTCGCAAGGCAAAAAAAACTCCAAAAAACACTTATATAGATGGAAAAATTAATATCTTTATTTAATAAACTAAAGCGTTGGTAAATATATTTGTTCGTATATATCTCGAATAAAAACAGCAACTCACCAAAGTCGTTATGATGGCAACGGTTGCGCTGACGATGCCACCAATCGCCGCGATAGGCTCTGCGATGAGAACCGCTATGAGGACCACCAGACCACTTATGGGGTTGTTGGAGAAGATGGTCTACACACATACACACACGAGAACATTCACAATGCGAAACTACATCGACAACAAAAAATTTTCACTTTGATGGTTAAAGTTAGGGTCCACGAGCACGTAGTTTCATGAAATTTAAGACATAAAAGCAATTCTTCAATAGATCTTTTATTTTATAATTTATCATAACATAATATTGTATTTTATATGGTCCCACAAAGATTAATATTTTCTAAATAAATTTGAAAACTTTGCTGAAAGATTCTCACAAAAGAAAAAAATCACGAAAAATGTGACCTGATATAAAAATATTATTCCATAAATCGGTCGTTCTCACCTGTCCGAATGCTCTAAGGAGGGCGTTGATGAACTTGAATACGGTCCATAACTTTGTGTTCCGAGACGCGAGCACCTTGTTGATGCAAGGACAATCGCCTGCATACGATCCCCAATGCTTTGCCGATGGCTCCTAAAGAAGAAATACCAATTTTAATAACATTAAAGCCTTGAAAATTCATTTGTAATTCGTGGGACATTGTTACTTCAAACGACTCCAGCGCTGTAGGCTTCTCAGCCTAAACCACAAAGCAAGGGAGGAGAGAAACCCGGTGCCGGCATTAGCCTACTCTTAACGAGAAGCGCCAAGGGGTCCAACGGCTTTACGTCCCTTCCGAAGGACGGAGCGCTGATTCGTGTGCTCTCTTCTAGACACGCAAACAGGGGGCCGTAAGATCTCTTGAAAAAATCCTACTTTCGCAGGATTCGTACCCGGTTCGCGACTGTATGAAAAGGCCTTTTATAGATCAGCAAACAAAAAAATAAAAGCAAAATGCGACTGGAAATTGTGTCAGTAGAAACAATGTAGTATACATAAAGCGAGACTTTTTCGACCGGATAAAGTCTGAGCTATATCAAAATACTATCATTTTGCGGATTTCCTGATTCGTAACAACTTTGTCTTTTATTATCAGTTCTTTACCAGCGAACCAATGGCAGCGGAACGTCTTTTGGGCACGTCTCGTCTGTCCGTCCGCCTATCACGACTTTCATCTCTTGAACCACTAGAAGGGTTTTGATTAAATTTAGTCTGAGTGATCCTTATTAAAATTTATCGCCGTATTATGATTTTGAATTGCATCCGTCAATTAGAAATTCCACTTTACATAAGCACTCAAACATATTCGTACCACGATAAATGGCATCCGTCAAGCTAATCACCATTGCTCTTATATGATACGTAGGGTATCTATTAAAAAATTTATTCTGTTATAGAGCAACATTTGTCAAAAAAAAGTTCGCGAGAAAGTATAATTACGTCTTATAGTTTCTGAGATAAAAATTTGAGACCCGCCCAATCTTTCTATATCTATATCTATCTATATCTATAGTTCACCCTGCGAGCCACCGCAATGGTGTGTGGCAGGGGGTGCAATAGCACCAAGTTAAAGCGCATAATAATGTATAGTATCATTCTACGTCGGCTGATTTCCTTTCGTAACTTCTGTTCTGCTCAGCTATCGTTCTAGGGAAAAACGAGCCTTTATACCTCTCAGTCCTACAGGCTATCTCTCTTATTTTACGAGGATGGTCCGTTCTACCAATACTGTTCTACCAATACTGTTCTTTCAATACTGTTTTGTACGTAAATGCCATAAGCGGAAGAAATTGGTAACGGTTAACAATTAAAGCGTCATTCGACTTAAGTAGCAGATAAATTTTAAATAGTTACTTCTTGAAAATCAAAGATGAAAAAATAAACTTTTTGAAAATATCATCAAAAGAATACAGATTTTTAATATGTAATAAGGAAAAGGCGAGCATTTTATACAAGAAAAGAAATACAGTAAAAAACAGTCGCAATTCTTCGCTATAATATTTCCATTATTTTAATAATTTTTTTCCGTGTTCCGAAATCTTGGAGTGTAATTACCACCTTTACTCACCCCCCTCCCTCCCTTGAACTTCCCTTGCTGGGAAGAAATTCTACTGGACGAATCGTAGTTATCCTCGGTACTATATTTTTTCCTCTGCGAGATTAGAGACAGAGGGCGAAACTCGAATTGCCTGACCGGCGATATTTCTCGGCGGAGCGAAGTTCTGATAAAATTTCGTTTAAAGACGCTGGATAGCCCACCTGCAACGAAATTACTATCCTTTTCTTTCTCAAACGCACGAACTCGATATCTAAATTTCTGATACTTTAAACCTGTAATCGTTCCTTCTGTTTAATGACTCAAATACAATTATCGCCCTTGGGCGGATGTAAACCGTTTATCTCTAAATGCAAACACGAACGCATAACACAACGACCGCAGTGAGCAGAGTTTGATGTCCATTTTAAGTGGACTCGGGATGCGACGGAATTTATTCAAAGTGGTAGTGTCCCAAACGCCACAAGAGGCTATCCGGGCGCGGCTCCCGCACTCTACCGCTTCCATAGCCAAGTTATAAGCTCCTTTTTCTTCGACGAAGATCCCCTCGGCACTGCCGATAATGGAAAGAAAGCGTGCGGTGCCGATATAGTAAGGTTTAAAGCCACAAGTGTCCGCTCGAGAGCATCGGCGTCTCGAGAGCGGTAATCTCATTAACCCCGCTGAGGACGAGAGCCCGAGAAACGAGGACGAGACAGAAAGAGAATGAGATAATGGTTGCATTCGGGTGCACCGAGGTGACGAATGCTTTCGCGCTTAAGAGTGTAGGCCGCTCATGTGATGCAACGCGAGAGAGAGAGTGGAGGAAGCAACACCGGTCATTAGCGAGCGCATTGAAAAGGCTTGCGCGCGTATTCGCCTCTTAATAGGGTCCCCGACTACTCAACGCCGTTCCTTCATTCGCTTCGACTCCCCCGCAATCCCGAACACTTATTGCCCAACGACTGCATTTGCTGGAGAGCTGTTCGCTATTTTTTCGCCGAAAAAATAAACTAAGGCCCGTCGTCCTTGCCGTTTCTTTTGATGTGTTTTATTGCGGCGAAATTTTTATTTTCATCGCGACTGCGGGTGGTTACAGCAGAGAGGAAAATTGATAGAATGTGTTTAAAAACGCATCTCGTTGGACTTCAAGGTCTTAGGTTCGAAACCGGATTAAGATGATGTTGATAAAAACAAGTTACGGTGTGTTAAAAGGAGTAAATCGTATCTTTGCATTCCACTGATCGAGTTCGAGAGAATGTCTGCATCACATCATAAAATAACTTAGGAAGCACCTGATCGAATATTTAACTATGAATAAATTGGCTTGACATCATAGAATATGATGCGAAATATAGCGAAATGTACCTAGAGAAGTTAAAGAAGACGAATCACCGAACGTAAAATATTAGTGTTCTCGGTACTGTATGAAGGCTGCGGACAGGGAAAAGGATAAGGTGCGGAAGGTTGGAGAAATCGGGGCAAGGACAGCATCAAGCTAACCAGCTTCAAGAAAAGAAAATGCTGCATCTCTTATATAAAATTCAGAGTCTGACACATTGCTTCAATAGAAAGAAATTTTTAGGATGCGCTATTAATAAATACTTGATCAATTTGCAGTCCGTGTTCAACCAGGTGTTAGATAAAAATAATTGCTATTATATTACGTAATAATACAAAATAGTTTCGATTTCTCCGGACCAAAAAATAATATATGCTTAGGACTGTTAGGAAATATTGATTTTTTTGGCAAAGGGAAGTTAAGCACCGCTACAAACGTAGCACACGATTATCGCATTTTTTAATTATAAAAATAAACTTCACCCATCAGTCCGTGTACTTGATCAAAATACGAAATGTATCGCACACCAAAGAAGACCACGATGCATGTCAAAGTTCGAATATGTCATTCGAATGGATCAATTGCGAATCAGTTCAAATTGATCAAATGCAGAGCCAAAAGCCTGGCTAATTGTAAGAGTGAGGACCACCGAATGCCCATCCGAGCAAACGACTCCATCTGATAGGAGTAAAAGGACGCCATGGCGTGCGAGATGACGCCAACAGGTGGCGTGGGCTTAGGCGCGCTCACCCACTGCCAAAAAAAGCAACGAGCATCGCTCTAATCGAGAAAAAACTCTCCCATCCTCACCTTTTTGCTGCACCCGTCCGTCGAATCTACGTCTTCGTTCTTCGGCGCCATGTTCTTCCACCACGCCCAAGATCAGGGAGGCGTCGTCTCCGTTCACCGCTACGGCGGGAGTTAAAATACGAGTTTTAAGAACGTACGTACGTACGCGAACGCGATCGACAATCAACAAACAGCGGCGAGAGAGAGCTGTGCAGCTGTGCCGATGAGTTCACCGCTCGGGCGAAGCAAGTCCGGCAAGCACCGCCCCCCCCCCCCTCTCTCCCCTATCCCCCTCCCCCCGTTTCTTCTCCTCTCTCCCCCTTTCCTTTCGGCAGTCGATTTCCCCTCCGCCCAGACTGCTTCCCGTGAGCAACCCTTCCTCCACTGTAACCGCACGCCCTCGAAAGAATCTTTCTAAATGGCAATCTCACCCTCCTTCCCAAAGCAGGCCAACGTTCGATTCTTTTTTTAGTTTCAATTCTTCTCTCCGCGTTCGCCCTTTATTTACCTTCCTCGTATCTAGAAAATTTGGAAACATAGTTAGGAGATTCTTAAGAACGATGAAATTCCGCAATATGAGGACAGACCTACGTGAACAAGCCATTTGGCATACCTTTTCGACAAACTTAACGAGGAATTACTGTTATAAACCGCATTTGGTAAAAATAGTTGCCCATTCTCGATTAGGTGATAATACGATATCAGCTGAGAATATCATTCGAACGATGTTTTACCGTTTCAGTTTCTCACGATGATTGCTTTCGGGAAAATAAATTAGTTTAGAAGAAAAATATCACTTCGTCCAATTTTGAAATGAGGTTTACTTCTCGAGAAAATCTGATAAGATAAGAAGCGATAATACCTTGCGTTAACCAAAGCCCACTTATGTATGATTAAACACTTGAAAGTGATCAAAGAAAGTTTATAGATTGCTATTAATGGTAAAACTGAACTGTCCAGTATCAACCAGAATGATTTGCATAATATGTGGACTGCGTTTTCTTTTCGTATCCCACGTTAAAGTCTCCGAATGCGTACACTCAAATTGACAAAGGAGAAACTTCCGTTTCCCTAATCTCTATTTCTCCAGATAACACCCCTTCTCTTCAAATTTCCAAGTAAACGCTTAAAAGTCACTTTCGCATCGCTAGTATCTAAACCAGGCGAAAGGTATTTTTGGCCGTACTTGGGTGTGAGAAATAGGCGAGATGAAATGTTTGCAACTGCTCCCGAAATTCGTCAACATAATAGAAAAATAGCGGAACATTATCCACACTTTTAACAGCCGTGAATTACTTTAATCCACATTTTCCGCAGACGCATATCGGCGTTAATTGATTTTATAAACGTCTCGACGCGCAAAAGAAAATGAAAGTTGTAACGAGGTCGACCAGAATTGTTCTTGGGAGGATAGCGTAGCTGACTCGGTCCGGCTTCGTAGCGTATGACTGTTAAGTGTTTGAGGATGTGTTTGTATGAGGGGGACAAACGCACGTGGTTCAGATAGAGCGGGCGCGTCACCGCAGGAACACCACACACGGTCGATAACCTCTTCCTTTGATCCAGGCATAGTGGCCTTGGACATCCAGATTCCCACGAAAACGTGAGGTGATGTGTGATGAAAATGTTTTGAAAATTTAAAAAAATCTCAAAAGTTTTCCAAGGGTTATTTTCGGCTGTAATAAAGGAAATGTTGTATAGCTTTACATAACATTTGCGGTGACTGCAAGCAGGGCCGCGCCGGCCTATGGGTGCAAGGGGTACATCACACCCGTGCGGCAACACATTAGGGGTGGCAATTCACGGACGGAGGCAAAAATCTCTTAATTTTGTGTTTTGCACAATTTCTTTCTTATATTAAATACTACTTTCAATCTAAAAAATCGAAAAAAAATCTGGGCCAGGGTTCTAAGTCCTTAAGGGGTGGCATAAACTGCTTGCACCCGGGCGGCAAATATGCCCGGCGCGGGCCTGACTACAAGAATGCAAATGATTTCATAAAAATATTAAAAAATTAAAGTACTTATAATATTTTTTATTTTAATGGAGAAGTTTACTTGGGTATAAAATGCGAGTTAGACATGACATGGTGAGGTGTTTAAACTAATATACTGAATAAGGAAATTTATTATAAAAGCAACGTACCAGCAGCTGGGCAAAACTATAACACAAAAGGCATTTCCACCTGCTCCATTCAAAGAAGTTGGGTTTTTCTTTGAAAACACTTCCTCACTGAAAAACTCAGTTTTTCAGTTATGAGAATCTACATTGCATTTGGGAAACTATAGTATCCAATGCCATAAAAATATTGGATTTTACATTCCTCCATACATTTTAAATATATAAACTGCAACGCTGGCTATCATATCACGAAAGTTTTTATGTAAAATACTGTTCTTTCTCATCTTTAATTGATTCACTTTTAGTTTAGCTCCGATTGGTCTAATACTGTGGTATCCAACATTGATATATCCATTTGGGAAGTTGTTACCAATCTCGCACTCTCTGGAAAATTTAAAATTGGACTGATATTAAATTATGAAATGAAAATACTTGTTTGACTCGTGTTTAAATATGAATAATTAAAAGAGACTATATTTTTAGTCTCCATCTCCAAGACAGCAAAATTGATCTTGCGCAACGTATTGCGAGAAAAAAGACGACGCGATCTTCTTAAGGGTTAAATTATACTGCTGCTAAACACACTGCTATGAAGGGGAGCATAGAACATTAAGGTTTGGTTCAATGTATATTCTCGCTTTTATACTTCGCAACCTCCGTAAAAATTAAATAAAAAGGATATCCCTATCAGACCCGTTGCCTCTAACGTGATCACATCAAAAGTGACTTTTCCGTACATTAACTGCCTGCCCTAAACATGGCCAGGGTCAGATCCAGATACTTTCCATGGGAGGGATGGTTTCCCTTCTTGAATCCGTAACTGTCTACAACCCTTTGCTCTGAAAATTCCTACTCCTTTCAGAGTCTTTCTTTCCCTTGTTTTATGGACCTAATTTTCGGCAGAGAATCGAGGAATTTGGTGTAGCAAAGGTTTAAGAGAGCATCGAATGCAGGGCAATGGGGACATCGCCCCCCCCCCTCCCCCCCCCCCCCCCCCCATGTCTGCCACTGAACAACTGAACATGGTATAAGAAATGCCATGAATACTGTGGACAGATTACGATTAATTTGCTACCTGACCATCAGTGGTGGATTTAGACATTCTGAGGCCTCTGGCACTAAACTATTGGGAGCCCTGCAATCTAAATAAATACTGAAACCTCACCTAATGAATACCCCTTTATTTGACCCCCCATTTTAATAACTAAATAATCACAGTATAAAAAATACATTTTCCTTCATGGCTTTTAAAATTATATATTTACTATTTCTGAGATTATACATAAATACATTACTTACTTCAAGGGGCCCCTGGCATGCGCCAAGTGTGACCCCCTTAAATCCACCACTGGTGACCATAAGTTGGTTTACATAAAATCTTCTGACCAGAGTTTCAGTGGTTGAAGTCATACGCATGACCCGAGCAGAGGACACTATAATTAAAGAGCTTGTTGATTAAAAGTGTTTCAGAATTATTCTTCCTTTTATAGTGACTTTTATCAGTTACTAGAGGGCCTTGAAATGGACTGCCCACTCTTCCTCCTCCTAGTTCAGGTTTTTATGGACTCTGTACAATAAACTTCTTACCTATGTTTGCCTTATGATTAACAATATTTTCCAATGTAACAGATATGTGTGTGTAGAACTTTTTTGTGCTTTTCTCAATTCCCTCCACCCAAAAATCTTTATAACATTTCAAATTGAAACTATCTAAATAGCTTTATAAATTTCTTGGCCGCTATAATTACTAAATGTGTAATAAATTTGAATTCTCATTATACAAGAAGTCTTCTTATGCCAAGCCCTGCTTTTTTCAGACCACACCCATATCCCAGACTGGATTAAGGTTTTGAAGGGCATAAGGCTAATTGTTCAGTAACAGTGGCCACTCAGCTTAAGACCATAGTTTTATAAACATGTGGGTTAATCCAGTCCTGCCCATATTATGCCACCTTCTATTCCATGGATCAAAAGCTAATCAATATTCCTCTTTCCTCTCAGAACTTCTCCGTGGAATTAACAAAGTTAAATCGAGTTTTACTAGCACTCTACAGCCTCAACAACCCAAGCAAATTTTTCATCAATAGCAAAGACAGAACCAAATCTTATTTGAAAAGCATTAATTCTGTCAACCAATATTCATAAAGCAAACCGTCAGATATTTTAAAATAACAGCAAATCAAAATTAAAAAGATTTTATCATTAGGTCTAATGGCAAGTGCCATAACTAGGGTATGATGAAAGAACCATTTGCTATAAGCAAAGGATGCAAAAGAATCTTTTTTTCAAATGAACATTTATCTGATACTAAAATATCATAATAATTTTATAGTTCTGTAAACCTTTCTTTGGCATTGTTAATGTTAACTTATCAGAGATAAATTATTCCACAGATTATAAAATATCATAATTGAATAAATTCTACTTTTGTGCAGACAGTTCTTTCTAGAACTTCAGACTTCAGAGAATGTATATTATACTAGTATGTATATGGTGCTTGCATTCTGCAAGCATTTCAAACTTTCTGAATAATGGAGAAAAATAACCTCTAAATATATTTTTTTTCAATTTTGCATATTTTCCACCAGTTTTGATCAAAACCTTATAATCATGGCAAATTTCAAGTCTCTATCACATTTAGAAATGCTTTATAATTTTATCCTCATTTGGGGCAATAATGGGGTAAAACAGCCACTAAAAATTGGAATTCTTATAATATCAGATTTTTTCATCGGTTATGACCAGAAATCTACAGTCTTGTCAAATTTCAAGTCTCTAGCTCATCTGGAAATGCCTTGCAATTTTTAACCTCGTATGGGGCAGTAATGGGGCAAAACAGCCCCTTAAAAATTGAAACTTTTATAATATCTGATATCCTCAATAGATTGTGACCTAAAACATATAGTCTTGCCAAATTTCAAGTCTCTAGCTCATCTGTAAGTGCCTCGTAATTTTTATCCTCGTACACGGCAAAAGAGCCCCGAAAAATTGGAATTAATATAATATCGAATTTTATGCATCAGTTGTAACTGAAAACCTCTAATAGTGCCGAATTTCAAGACTGTAGCTCATATGGAACTGCCTCATAAGTTTTCTCCTCCTATGGGGCAACAGTGGCGCAAAACTGCCCCAAAAATGAGGAGTAAGATTTCTTTCATTGGTCGTAGTTTAATATTAATGGCATTATAATATTAACCTCTGATTCCCATTAAAAGCTTACAAATATAAAAGCATTGAGCTCGTTGCCATGGCAGCAGATAAAAACTATAAATTTATGCTATTTCTACTCGGATTTGAATTCTATCTTCAAAAATAAGAGAGTACAATTTCTGATCTTTCCGACAGTTAAAGTTGCGAGTTTGAATCTTGACAGGAAATAATTTTAAAATGTAAATATAAACTACACCGATTTACGTGCTTCTCTTATGGGGCAATAATTGGGCCAAAATATGCCCTCAGAATTAAAATGTTAACGATTTTGGATTCTTTTCCTTTCATTGTAACAAAAAACTATAATCGTACCAAATTTCAATTTTCTTGCTCATCTAGAAGTGCCTCATGATTTGTATTTATATATATATATATATATATATATATAAATACAAATCATGAGGCACTTCTAGATGAGCAAGAAAATTGAAATTTGGTACGATTATAGTTTTTTGTTACAATATATATATATATATATATATATATATATATATATATATATATATATATATATATATATATATATATATATATATATATATATATATATATATATATATATATATATATATATATATATATATATATATATATATATATATATATATATATATATATATATATATATATATATATATATATATATATATATATATATATATATATATATATATATATATATATATATATATATATATATATATATATATATATATATATATATATATATATATATATATATATATATATATATATATATATATATATATATATATATATATATATATATATATATATATATATATATATATATATATATATATATATATATATATATATATATATATATATATATATATAGGATATAAGTTATATATATATATATATATATATATATATAACTTATATCCTATGTTAGAAGCATCTACGAGGTGTGATCAGAAAGTTCCGAGACTGGCTCTGCAACTTTGTAAGTAAATGTAGTTGTGACACATCTCTTTGTGTAAATATAACCTAGACTCTCCCCTCCACATAGCACAAAGGACGGCGCAAAATCCTTTGTTGTTGCCCTTCCAGCTCCCGTCGAACAAACACGTGTACCAGTCCTCCGTCGCATTTCTGTCTGTGCTCAAAATGTCGGAAGAGAAGGAGCAGCGCGAATGCATTAAATTTTGTTTTAAACTTGGGAAAAAATGTTAAAAACTGCTTTCGGTGAGGAGTACTTGAGTCATGCATGCACGTTTGAGTGGTTTAAGAGATTTAAAGAAGGCCGAAACTCAACTGATTATGATCCACGATCTGGGCGACCGTCAACGAGCAGAAATGTTGAGAGTGTGGCTCGTGTACTATAATTAATCCATAACAATAGGCGATTAACTGTGCGTGAACTTGCTGAAGAGGTTGGCATATCCTACGGCACGTGCCAAACCATTTTGACAGAGGAAATGGGAATCTCGCACGTGGGCACTGCATCACGACAATGCGCCCTCTCACACAGCTCACTCTCTTCAGGTTTCTTTTTGGCAAAACATGGCATTCCTTTGGTTCAACAACCACCCTACTCACCTGACATGGCTCCCTGCGACTTTTGGCTGTTCTCTCAACTGAAAATGTCGTTGAAAGGAAAGAGATTCGATGACATTGAAACAATCCAAGCAAATACGACGAAGCACCTGAACAGCATTCCGAAAAATTCATTTAAAAAATGTTTCCAGCAATGGCAGCACCGATGGCATAAGTGTATAGGTGCAGAAGGAGAATATTTTGAAGGGGATTAAAGATTTGTACCGATAACCAATAAAGCTTATTTTTAACAGGTCCAGTCTCGGAACTTTCTGATCACACCTCATATATATAATAGATGAGAACACCGTACTTATTAGAGAAAGCAAATAGAAAGTTATAAATTGCAGAAAATGTGATGCAAAATGAATTAAGCTCATTGTCAGTTGAAGAGGTATGTATGTAATATTGATGATGTGAGGAGTTAGATTATATAAATGTCCTTACTTAGCATCTGGTATAGTTTTGTTTTGTTCTTGATCTTCCTGCTTTACCACTTTGTTCTTCATTTTTATGGGTCATTGTGACTGAATTCTTAAAAAGAAACCTGCAAGTGTTGATGCTGATAATGTGACATAAGTGCCAAAAAAATATGCAATTATATAATGTAGTAGTTAGTATTGGTTCAATTAGCACTTTCTTTTCCAGGAGCGCATCCTAAGTGCCAAGTGCAGTATTACTGCATATACAGTGTATACAATATTAAGTTTGTAAAAGCCTGATGATGTAACTGCAAAACCAGTCTTAAAAAAATGTTTTTTCAGAGGAAATTTATGAAGCTTAATATTAAAATGTACAGATTAAGTAAAATATAGTGACTTTTTCTTTGAGAACCATCTATCCAACCAAGACATAGCTCAGAAAGAAATGTGATTTTTTTATGATTAAAGTTTGATGTTGACACAAAAGTTTGTTATAAAACTCCTTGGATAAATATAAAATGCTGAAAGTGACCACCACCATGCTCGATACATAAATATGCTCTTCACAGCATGTTTTCCAAAACAGACTGTTGAATTTCTTGAGGGATATTCTTAACTGCCATATATACTCGTGTATAAAGCACCTTCATGTATAACAAGCACCCGTACTTTTTGCCAAAAAACTTGACTTTTTCTTATACCCCGTGTATAACATGCACCCTTGCTTTTGTGGGATATGAGAACAAAATTATATCGTTGTGTTAAGTATTAACTAGAGTACCATAAATAAATACATTAAAGCATTAAATTATCGCCAATTAACAATTTTAAAATGCTTGGGCTTGACCATAACTATTATATTCAATAAGCTCCACATTACATCTTAGAGAGACATCATTAATAATGAAAGCAAATGAGTTGAGATAGAGTTTTGATTTATAGTGTATTTTGGATCTCTCTTTCCTATCTCATTCTAAAACTGTTTACTAGAAGGAATAGCACAAAAATTTAATAAACAAATATGGAAACAGGAAACGCCACAGGTAAGATTAAGTTCATAGACGTAATTCTATGGGTTTTAAATTACTTACATTGTTAATTGTACATACTGGAATCATTAACTAAATAAAATTATTTCATTTTACTTATTCTATGTGTTTTGTTTTCAATGAGTGTTTTGCTGGTAGTCTACCTGGCAATTTTGCAAAGATTACAGCAATCAGCTCATGATCCAGTAAAATGCGGAATATTTGGAGTGGATGGAATTATAACTGTGTAGAAGTAACTAGGTGTTCTATACATATAATTAATATATGCATAACCTGGATTATCGATAATTATTGTGATTTTCCCCTTAATTCACCCAAAAAGCAAGAATCTGGTGCGGGGTAGGGTCACTTTAATTTCCGATTTTAAGTGCACAGAAGTGTTAACTGTAGATAACATGCACCCCTATGATCTAAAATCTTGTCTTTAAACTGCACATTATGCAAAAGTATATACGGTATGTCCTCGATTATTGCCTTTATTTTGTCAAGAGTATGGGGATTTGATACCTCTTCCATCCTGCTCACCTACCAATTCTCTCTTGATGATCAGAGGGATAAGTGGAAAATCCCCATACTTTTAACATTTTATATAATAATTTTTAAGTGTGTATTTCTGTGTAACATTACACTTTAATCATAAAAAATTTAAATCTCTCTCAGATTTGTTCTGAGAAATAGCTAAATCTTATGATTCTTTTTAAAAAAAACTCTGTATTAGCATGGAATGGAAAAATTAATTAAGATAATTTTTTCACTATATAAATGGCTGCAAATAAAAGGAAATCTTTTTGCTTCTCATATGAATCATAGTGCTTTACCTTCAATATAATATTTCCTCAGAATTTGCAGTAAAGCAATTGGTACACTGAGCAAGCTTAGATGTTGTCCTTCTATCAAATTTAATTAAAATAAATATACCACACACTGTTCATTGCCTTATTAGCACTGAAGAGCATAGTTAATCTGCTTTTCAGCTCTTCTGTGCTCAAATGTTGATTATTAAAAACAAATTTCAGTATGTATTGCTTTTAAAGAGTTAAGATTAGACCATGCCTAGGAAAATTCAATTCTCATAGAATTTTGAACATATTTCAAGCATACAAGCCAAGTTTGTAGCATCCACATAATCTACTGATGACAACATCTTAACTGTCGAAATGCATATTTAGTATGTTTATTGGTATTTAGATATAGTATGTGTGATTGAGTATTTGCGTGTTTGAATGTTGTTGCTTAGTAGGTTTCTTCCACAGTCAAAAGAAAGACAAATCTAAACAATTGTGTGAAATCTAGGCCTATGACACAAAATAATTTCCCATAAACCTAGGCCAGTGATGGCGAACCTTCTATTTCCCGCATGCCAATGTTACTAAAATTGTCGAATCTTTTCCATCTCGCATGCCAACTAAATTAAATTCATAATCAAGACATAAGAGATTGAAATTTGTAACCATAAAACTAATGTTTACAATAGTTAACTAAATAACACAAATATTTTTGCGGCACTAAATCAGTATGATTAATGCTTTGATTGGTTTTCATCTTTCGTTGACGTGCCAACCAAATTCATCTTGCATGCCACTTATGGCACACATGCCTTAGGTTTGCCATCAATGACCTAGGCATTATCCCTCTTTCTAACTTTAGGATTTACTTTTTTATTTGAGTGAGTTAGTTTGAGTGTGCTTATAAAGCCCCTGTTGCTGTTGAAAGACCTACAAACTTCTATACATGTGTTTGTTTAACATCAGGTGAGGAATTACTATCCAATAGACATGTTTTTATTATTGTTATTTAATATTTTTATTCTTTTTAATTGTTATTATTGTTGTTCTCCTTTTTCTTCTAAAGGCTTCTTAGATTTTTTCACCTTTAGCATATATGTTGAGATTGAGTTACTGGTTCTAACATTGCAGAATATCTACTGATTGTTGCAATTGATATTATAAAAACTGAATTTCTGTATGCACAGGAAAGTTGGAACGCATCTTAGAATCACCGGTTTCAGAAAGATTATCAAGTTCGTTGACTATTTTAATGAACTTTTCGGTGAAAATTTGAATACTTTTGTGTTTTTGTATCCAACGAGTTTCACACAACATCGGAATATTTGCTACTTTAGCCCTCCAATATGAACTTTCCTGAAAAAATTTAATAATGGCTTTAATGGTACCAACTGTGTTACGGACTTCACTCAAGCAATTTAAGTCATGTACTAAGAGGTTAAGACGATGGGAAGAACAATGGACAAACATAGCTTTGCAAAGATCTAATATTTGCTTGCACACCCCCTTCCTTTCCAGCCATTGTGGAACATCCACCATATCCCTTACCAACTAAATTTTCCATTTTCAATTTAAACTGAGAGCACATCTTTAATATCTCTCTGGATATTCCTTCTGCACTTCCACCTGATATCGGAAAAAAACCAAGAAATTCTTCGCGAATACATGTTTTTCTACTGATACACTCAAGAAATCTAATGATAATTGTTCCATTTCCCCAATATCAATTGTTTCATCAGCCAAAATGGAAAACCCTTTGGAAGCATTTGCTGCAGCAACTATATCATTTCTCAAAATACAGCCACACATTTCTATTACTTTATTTTGAGTTCTAACAGATGTGTATTTTGCATTTGCATTGCAAGTTACTAAATGTTTTTTTTTAATTTCATCACCTGCTTCAATCCGAAAGTCTAATGGTTTGAAAATTTCCTGAATTGTAAGTTTTACCTTGTAATGAAATGTCATTTGCACCACATGAAACAATACTTGACATTATTGAATACAGTATTGCCCTATTTTCCTCTGATTTGTTTAGCAACATTTGTATTGAAGGACTTTTGCCTTTCATAATTGAAACAAAATGATTGACTTCTATTTGTGAAGTTTTATGCCAATGGGCTTTGGCATGGGCACTTGCAGCTTCATGAAAATTCTTGTATTTTTTAAACACTGTGTTAATGAAAGAACCTTGAAATCCCCTCTTCACCCTATGAGGAAAAAGTATACAAACTTTACATAAAGCACCCTTTAAATGTGCAGAATACGCTAACCAAAGAGTATATTGAGTAAGCCATGGATGACGGAAAAAACTATTATTTTCACTATCATGCTTAAAGCCATAGGTTGGTGAAGGTGTCCAGCAATTAGTTAATATTTCATATTTAAATTCACTAGACATACTTTGTGGTGTTTTAGCTATATACAATCCAGCATCAAAATGTTCACTAACTTCTGATGCAACATCAAAGGACACACTAGGTGAAGTGGATTTGTTTGTATCTTTTTCTGGCTGTGGAGATGAAGCCTCCAATGCATTTCTGACTATCTGAGAGGTATTTACTCCAGATTTCTCAAGTTGATCATCCACTTCATCAATTCCTGGATCTAATTTTGGTTTTTTGAAATAATTTATGATAGACATGGGGTTATATTGCTGTTATTGAAAAAAATAATATTTTATTCATTTGATTATTTACCAGATAATAAATTCGTCTAAAAATTACCTTACCTTCTTACTGAAATTAACTAGTCTTGATATTTTTCCAACCGAAAAATGTTTAGTTTAATACATATATGAGTACTTTTCTTCTTTCAAGCTAATATTTGAAATAGCGATTGGAGGGCTGGAAAGATAACGCTTTTCTTATTCACAGAAACCCGCTCCTGCAGGCTCTTTATTTTTATCAAATATCCGTGTACCTTTTCAAAATTTAAGAGTTTACAACCTAATTAGAAAATATAAAATATTATTTAACTCAAATTACTTAAAGTACATACCTCCGATATTTATGTTGGAAATTTAGCGTTGATTATAGTAAAACAATCACAAAACACAACACTCACAGTAGATGACAAATTAAACCTGACTTTTAGCAAAAAAGCACCATCACAAATGCACTTTCCACACTAGGTGTTACTTGGACAGATCTCAGAGCAGAACTGATATGTAGCTCCTTTTTCAAGGAATATTACGAAGGCTTAAATCATCTACAATGTGGGCTGAATTGGAACATATGTAAGAATGTATTACATTGTTGTGACAAGCTGACATGAGGGAGCAGGTCCCAGGCCACCCGGAGTACGGAAGTTATTTTATGTTGCATTTTTGCCGTCCCCGGTAGATGAGAGGTTTTTGTGTCTGACTCCCAACTCTAGGGTCGTGGGTTCGAATCCCACTCTGGGCATGAATGTATGTGCTTGCCAAAAACAGAAACAGCTGAATATTGTGAAAAGTCGCTAATAACCTTAGCTGTTGATGCGACTATAAACAATGCCTAAAAAGTGTTGCATTTTTAAAGGGTTTCATGGCGACCATTCCTTTTCTTAGCTAGGACCTCTGGTGCGTCTTCCTTCCGAACGCAGTCAGGCACTGACTGTATGCCACACAGATTTTCGAATTTATAATTTCCAAGTGAAAGGTTTCAATAGGATAAAGCGTGTTTTTTGGCAGAAGAGCGGTCTAAGAGGCCGCTTAGGCTCATGGTCAGAACCCCTCTTATTTAAAATTAACCTCTATGTGTGGCAGGCATAAATAAAGTAAAATTAAAGGAATAAAGCAGGAATACTAAGCATAAAGTTTCCTGTTATGACATGTGTCAATTTTATACAGATTCAAAAACCTATCACACAAAAAAAAATTTTAAAAATTTGTATTCTCTGATTGGTGCACGTAAGATGACGGCATTTCCAGGGGGGGAGCAAGTGCTCCCCCTGTGGACGCCCATGCCAAGTCCACCATGCTAATGCTTACATTAGCTACATTGCCAACATATCTGCCAAAACTTTTGGCCTTCTGTTTAAAATTCTGAGCATTGTATTAGCTGCAGTTGAAATCAGCTGTCATTGATCAGGGCACACAGTTATTTACCTTGCATCAACAATAAGCAGCAATTATATTATGCTGAAAATTAAGAATAACAGCAGTTTTGGTCATTTTAATTTTAAAATATCTTGACATAATTATTCATTTACTATCATCTGTATATTTATCTTTTGATTTTTTTACAAAGCAATGAATTTTCAATATAATCTACTAGGTAGTTGAGATGTTACTTTGTGGATCTTCTTATTGAAACGTTAAGAAAAATGAAGATAACTTTGTAAGAACAGGTACATACCTATTTATTTTTTAATATATGAAAAGTTTTGTAGAATTACAACATCATCAGGTGAATTGTGACTTAATTTTTTAGTCATATACATAATTATAGCACTTGAAGTATGAGGTGGAATTAGAATGATTACAGGGATGAGATAAAATGTTACTATGTAGTTAATATGAAATAAAAGCAAGAGGATGTGAAAGAAAATGGACAGTGCAAGAAAACTGTTAGTGTCAGATTAGGTGGAAAGAGGATGGAAAGATATAATGATTGCTGAAAAATATGTAGAGTGAGTGAGATAAACTTATTCATTGACAATTACATTACAATTGGAAGAAGCACAAAGAATTGTTTCAATTCACTCAAGAGCATCAGATTTGTGTCCTTAGTATCTGAATATAAAAAATTGTTTTCATGATCATTTTCTATCAAATAGCTAGTGAAATGGAAGGAAGAGTTTTTGTCAAACAAGCATCATAAATGCTCATTATTCCTGGTTTGGAAGCTTCTCTCAATTTGACCAAAGGAAGTGGATTTACAGTTATCACAGGTTAAATCACATACCTATATCTTCGAGTACAAGTCAAGAAATTTCTTCCTTTTTAGGCCGATCAAACCCTACCTTCGACTTATATTAGAGTCGCAAACTAGCTAGACATTTTTCTATGTCAATAATTAAACATGGCTGGTGAAAAACAACATTTGACTGACTTGAAGCACATTAGAATGAAAAATTCATGCTAACTAGTGGAAAATGCGAAGGCAAATGATAAAATAATACAGCATCGCCATACTTAGTTTCAAAGGGAAACTTAAAATTTACATTTTATCTTTAAAAAACTTACCCAAATGAGTGGATTGAAGAAAAGAATCAATTCAGTCCTCAGGCATTGTTTTTTATTTTGATCCTGAATCAAATTGTTAAACACCATTCCATTTCTACAACGACAGCATTTTGTTTTTTACTTATAATCATGGACTGAACAGAGCCTGCATTGTAAATATGATCACCAATTTTTCCTTTGTCTTTTAAAATGGTTGCAAGCAAGAAAGCTACTCCCCTTTTTCTGATCTATGTATTATGTCCATTTTAGTTTCCATCGAAAGAACTCAACGTTTTTTACCACTCTTAGCACTTTCACAAGCACTACGTTTACAATTGTTTTCCATATTTCAAGGGTAATAAAAAACAATATTTACATAAACACACAACCGTACGGTTTTGAATACAAACGGCAAATGACAAGTGTTGACAAGTTTATGTCTTCTTACTCCGACCGATGTCCATAAGTCCGGGAGGGTGTGTTCGTAAATGAAGTGCGAGGCGCAATTCATTGGTATGTGGAATGTTCATAAATATGAATTGTTCATTTCTTGAATGTTAGTAAGTAGAGGTTCAGCTGTATATATATGTTAATTCTTTTGTAAATTTTAAAATTATATTGTTTTCGTTTTCTTTGCTTCGACTTATACTCGAGTCTTGGATTTTAGATGCTTTTTTAGGTTAAAAAGTACACTTCGACTTATACTCGAATCACCTTATACTCGAAGATATACAGTAATATTTTTTCAGAATTTTACAAACTTAGAATTACCTAGTATAGGCGACTCCCGAGATTCGACAGAGATGCGTTCCTGAAAACGTGGTCGAATCTCAAACAGTTGAATGTTGAATCAGCACAAATTCAAACAATTGGAGCAGACTGAAACTAAACCTCTCGTGGTCGGGCGGGCCAAAAATTACTTTGCGTAAACTAATTTCTAATTCAACCGATTGATCGGCTGGGTCGATTCGACCGGTCGAATTCTCGAGTTGGTCGAATCTCGAACGGTCGAATCTCGGGAGTCGCCTGTATTTGGAATAAAGCAAAAGGAGTTTAAATGTCCATTAAGGGTTTTTAGGAAGGCAGCTGAATTATTTATAGCAACGGTCCCCAACTTGCAGCCTGTGCGGTGCATTTCTGCAGCAAGCGAAATAAGTTACTTCATACTACTCAGCCCAAACTCGAAGTATTTCTTATAAAATATTTCACGCAAATATTTTTAAATAACCTAGGATGTTTATTAAATCAGTACATACTTTTAAAATATAGAGTGATTTATTTATTTGAGAACCCTGAAATATCGCTATATCTTAGAATATAAACAGGAGAGAATTTCAAAAAATTCTAAGAACATAATTTGATATTATTTAAAAATATTTATTTTTAAAAATCTCACATCATATGTTGAAAATGACCACCACTTTGCTGAATACATGTACGTGCTCTCCACAGCATATTGTCTGACACAGACTGTAGCATTCCTTCGGAGATTCTCTCAATGACGTCTCTGATTCTTTCCTTTAGTTGGTCAAGAGTATGAGGATTCGTAATGTACACTTTTTCTTTAATGTATCCCCAAAGGAAAAATTCAGAAGTCAGATCAGGGGATCAGGGAGGCCATAATGACTTGGAAACAATACGATCTCCAAAGAGTACACCTAGCTCCGTCATGCTGTACCATGAAGCGTGACTTGTGGCACCATCCTGTTGAAACCATCCTTGTTGAATTTCATCCTCAGTTCGATGCCCTAAAAATTCATGAACAATGTTTATATACCGTTACTGTTTCAAAGAAAAAGAAAGGTCCTATGACCCTATGGCGGCTTACAGCACACCAAACACCAATCTTCTCTGAATTTAATGGACTTTCGTATATTGCATGTGGTTGTTCACCTAACTATAAACAGATGTTTTGTGAATTAACATTTCCAGAAGGATGGAACCAGGCATCGTCTGTAAAAAGCATGATATCAAGAACATCAGGAATGTCACTTACAAGTCTAAGGAACCAGTCACAGTATCTTTTAACTTCTCTTAGTCTGGCTCCAGTATCTGTTGCATTGCATGAATTTTATATGGATAAAGGTTAAGCTTCTTAACCGCACCCCTTGTACTAGAATATGAACATTGTAACTGTTGTGAGAGATGTCTCAGGGACTTTTTTGGGCTTTGTTCCATTATTTCCAGCACTTACTCCACCTTTTCTTCTGTCACAACTGTTAGTAGATGCTCATGTTTTTTCACATTCACACTTCAAGTTTCTCTGAATTGCTTCACCAGCTTCCATATAACTGATTTCAATGGATTGTTTTGGTTTCCAAAACAACGCGGAAACTCAAACTGACTCAATTTAAATGACTCCAACTTTATGTATTGTTCAATGATAAATACACATTCTTCCACATTGAGCACCTGTGTAAGACTAAAAGGGAATACGATTGAATTAATTAATTAAGTCAGTTAATTGGACAAATTGAGAAGAACTGTGCTACTTTCCTTACAATGTAGCAATTCCATGATTGAATGCGGATGGGTTCTTGAATAAGAAAATCAGAATAGCAACGATGACATCGGAGTATGATGGAGCTAAGTGTAATATTTGGAGATCGTATTGTTTCCAAGTCATTATGGCCTCCCCGATCCCCTGATCTGACTTCCCCTGATTTTTTCCTTTGGGGATACATTAAAGAAAAAGTGTACATTACGAATCCCCATACTCTTGACCAACTAAAGGAAAGAATCAGAGACGTCATTGAGAGCATCTCCGAAGGAATGCTAGTCTGTGTCAGACAATATGCTGCGGAGAGCACGTACATGTATTCAGCAAAGTGGTGGTCATTTTCAAAATATGATGTGAGGTTTTTTTAAATAATTATTTTAAAATAATATCAAACTATGTTCTTAGAAATTTCAGCAATTCTCTTCAGTTTATATTCTGAGATATAGCAATTTTTCAGAGTTCTCGAATAAAAAAATCACCCTGTATCTGTGGTTTATTGGTCATTTCCATTTATAGCACCCTACACTAGAGATGCTCAAGGCATCCATCGCCAACTTGTTTTAGATAGATCTCTGAAACTTTATTGACCCACTTGAAAGAATTTTTAGAAGTGAAAATGGACGGTCAATCACTACGTGAGTGGATATTGATAAGTAGCTCCAAGGTTTAACTCCTCAAGCTTAAATGCCATTTAATTAAATACTGCCTGTGAGGTCAAATTCGATTCACTTGGGTTGATTATATCAAATTAAAACAAACACCAGCTCTAGCTTCCTGTGACTGATTTCACCCCCCCCCCCCCCCCCCCCCACTCGAAATAATTTTTAACTGTGAAGATGGATGGTCAATTGCCGCATAACTGGGAAATGATAAGTAGCTACCAAGCTTGTAAAGTCTGAGCACCCCTGCCCTACACAGGGCACAGAAGAATGTTCTTCTCTCTACCAGTGCATGTTTTGCTTGTTCAAAGGACCAAACCCTTGATGCTGAATCTAGTATTACAAAAATGAATGGGTATAATATTGTATAATTGGGTTGTTGTGATTTCCTCCCTTGTGGAAGGGAGAAGTGAGTGTCCAAAGAATATGAAATTGTGTGAAAAACAGAAAAGTCTGAAATTTGGCACAGTGCCTTAATGTGGTCTGCGGATTTTGATGACAGACTTCATGCAGTGCTGTAGTGGAGGGTATACGGTGGTATAACCCGTATACCCTCTGCCTTTTTTGAATGAATAGGGTATACCCTCTGCTTTTTCGAAGTAATAGCGTATACCCATGCCTTATGGAAAAATTATACAGGTCGATTGAATAAAAACAGCTCATAAGTTTTCTCTTGGCATTGTAACATTACAGTTGTGTAATTTACTCTAAAATAACTGGGTAAGAACCCTCCCTCAAAGCTTTATTTTAGTATACAGTATACCCTCTGCTTTTTTACGACTACAGCACTGCCTTCATGTGGCTCACAATCTGGTGTGTGTGTCAGACTTCTGCTTCATAGGGAGGTTTACTATTAAGGACAATGAGTGGGAGATTTATTTGATCAATCAGAACAGAAAAATATTTTTCACTGCTATTTTCTTATATTCATTTTAAAGAAGTTTATCTATTGACAGGCAATCATACCATTATTGATAGTGATTAATTTTATTGTGCAAAGTTCTTTGTTAAAACTAGTGATAGAAAGGGAATAGTCTATGGATCATTGTGTGTGTCTGAGAAAAATTATAATTGGAATGGAAATTGCTTATGTATGTGTAAGTGGTATATGCTAAAAGTCCTCAATTATGACTTAGATTCTTCAGACTTTTTGGACTTCACCAAAAATAGTTTGCACAGTGGACACCAAGAGTAATTAAGAATGCTCACACTTTCATCTTTTACTGCCATCTAAAGTCATAGGTCAGTGATCCTTCTATTATATTTGGTTTGATCCCTGGATAACTTGAATAAGTTCTCCTTATTAACTCCAATCCAATCCTTTATGTTCTGTAGCAATTATGCCCTTTTTCTTCCTCTACTATGCTTTTCATTTACACTTCCTTGTAATATCAACTGTATCATTCCATACTTGTTGTTTCTTAGTAGGTATATGTCCCAGATATGCAGCTTTCCTTCTTTTTACTGTTTTGGTTCATTCTAGACCCTTCTTCATCCTGTTCAATACTTTGGTATTTCTCACTTTTGCAGTAACCCACATTTCAAAAGCTTCCAATCTTTTAGCACTCGCTTATTCCAAAGTCCATGTTTCGACTCTGTAGAGTAAGACTGACCACACAAAGCACTTGACCATTCACCAGCATAACTCAAGCTTTAGATTTTGATTACAGAATCTGCCTTTCATTTTTATAAAACTGCTTGTGGAATATTCTATTCTAGCTTTTACAGCAATAACCCACTTAACACGAAAGATAGGTTCCTGAAAAATGCATGTTAAACATAGGAGTCAATGGGATGCGTACACAGCCCTTCAAAATTGCAGTAAAAAATGTATAAATTACAGTAAATACATCACTGGTATCACTAACATGTTTTGGGACCATAATTTTATGCAAAATTACTTTATAATTTTTTTTTAATGATTCCTTCCCTGCAAAGCCAAAGACTTGTCTGCAGGTAGGAGAAGGACCCTAAGACAAATCACAACATCCATGCCTGAAGTGGGATTCGAACCCGTAACCTTTGGGTTAGAAGGCAGGCATACTTACTACCTACCAGTCTAACTAGTAGGTAGTGTGTCTAACTAAGAATGAATTATAAAATTAAGAAATTTTTTTAGAGATGATGTGCACAACACGCTGAAATTCAAACAATGCTGAACTGTTAACAAAGTTTTAAGATGGACAACAGACAGTGATTGCTGATTGGCTGAGAGCATACCCACCTCAAGCCAAGTGCGCTGATTGGTTGAGATGTGTAGAAACACTCAAGAGATTTGTTTTCTTTCATTAGATTTCAGTTGCGCAGAGGAATTTGTTTTCACGCATTAGAATTAATGTGGAAAATAGTAAGTGAATAAAAAAAGTTATTTTTGGTCGATTTTTACTAAAAAATATAAATAGTTTTTTCATGTTATAATGAATTCGTGCTCACCAGGGTTGTGTTGAGCAGGGTATTGTTGTATTTCTCTTTCTGGATGCCATTCTTCATTGAGCATACCTCCCAGATATTTAAATTGCTTCACTCTTTCTATCTTTTGATTGTTCAACTTTAAGTCTAGATTCCTTTTTGTTATTAGACCAGTGGCACAACCAGGCATTTGCCCCCCAAGACAGAGTCCACTGTATTGCAAAAAAAATTGAGTTTTTTGTAATATTCTGTTGTGAATATTGAGGATCAAACAGGTGCAAATTAGAATTTATATGTTTATTAATTACACAGCTAAAGTGATAGAAATTGAAAAACAAAGAATAACATCGTAAAGTCGGAGGTTTTGTCCCCCCCCCCCTCCCCCCCCAAATTAAATTTATGGGTGCACCACTGCATTGAACTAGGTACTTATTATCATAAATTTTGTTTTACAAATACTAATTTTAAGTCCCACTTTCTTCACTCACTTTCTTAAGTAACGCTGCATTCTCCTCTCCTCTCATAGCATAATTTTCATTTTTTGTGAAAGCGAACCTCAATATTTTTATTTATAATTTAACCAATTACATTAATTCCTATAAAACCTATGGTATGATTGAGTTGCTCCAACTTCTATTAACACCTGTCATTGAATTACATTATTTATTTCACGTAACTAGAGCATATGACATGTATAAATGAATTATTTAAACAATTTTTTTATTTTTGGATTTTTCTATAAACTTGCCTATTATTCCACTGTATCAAAACTTGTCTCAAAGTTGGATCCATGGAGATATTGTATATCGAAAAAATGTTTACTTTTATGAACATTCCATTTGTATGTAATATTTATTTAATCAAGAAATAATTTTTCTCATGCTCATTTTTCCTAAGTTGAGATTTTCTTTGCTATTTAAATATTGTTTGCTAAAAACAATGTTTACATTAAGAGTATACTAAACAAATTAATTTTATCAAAGGAAACTAATGTAGTAAAATCTTTTATAATTAAATTGCATTATTAATGCTATACTTGGGGAGTTAAGCCTGAATATGTGCAAAAAATAAGCCATACCATTTTGGAGGTAATGCTGCTTAGAAACTTTTTGATACATCCAAGTAGAATTCTAATGTACATTAAATATTGATACATAAATATCTTAGGGAAATTTAAAATTCCTAGTGAATAAAATTTCTGGGGTCATAAAGTTGACTCTCAAAATTAGAATCATATAGCACCATTTTGAAGGATTGAAATCATCAGATGGTGAGCAAAAATATCATTGCTAACCAAAAAAAATCAAGGTTAAAGAAAGAGATCATATATTTTCATAAGTTTTATTTCAATAGAAATGAGAGAGAGACGTTCCCTCTCAGCATTAGATACACTCTTTACAGTGTTGCAAAATTTTGAAGAAAATTCACAACAGATCAACTACTCTCATCCATCACTCATTCATTATGTACAAGTATATACAATGGGCAAATGATATTCACCCTTCCAAGTGTCTTTGATTGTCAACTGTAACTTTTAAATTGATTTTCTGTACATCTCAATTCGTATAAATTTACCACCACTGATCATTCTTTTGAAAATAACATGAGACAGCAATTCCACAAAAATTTTCCATTGATGCTTACAATTGCAAACAAATTGTTTTTGTGCATGAGTATTACATCTGAAGCACCTGTTCCATCATATTTCATGGTTTTACCTTGCAACTAAGAAAGGAAAAATGAGGAACTGTAAGCGAACACTTTGATAAATTATGGAAGAGGATATAAAATCGTTATGAAACACCAAAGGCATCAGGCATAAACACAAATGAATAAAGATAGATTCCAAGAATAACATATTCCAGCTAAAACAATAATTTGACAATAGACACAGTAGAAACTCTCATTTACATTAAATTCAGAAACATACTGCATACAGGAGGTAGACAGCAGGTTTTAAAATTCTGCACTGCCACTATCATTTTCCAAGCCAAGAAATCAATTCAGCACCTAAGGCTTTATATGCTTGGGAAATAAGGCAAACTCCATTAGACAACATCAAACTTTACCCACATTTCCCTTTGGACGGCATAGTGATTACATTTTGGGTATGATTACAATTTATCAAATTTATAAGGAGAAAGAATCTGAAACTTCTTTCCTAAGAATCTGTTTTGATATCATTTAACCTATTTTGGGAATAAACTTTTTCTAAGGCAATTCACCTGATTTTTTACACTGGATCCAGCAATGAATGAGGGAGCACAGCACCAAACAAAATCAAAAAGTTAACATTTCAAATATACAAGAATTACAAATGCTGCATATTTATCCTTACTAGGTTAGTTTTTAAGTACCCAAATAGAATGTTGATAGTGGCAGGAATTCCACAACAATGCAATGGAATGTACTATTGCTGATAATTCTTGAATGGCTTATTCCAAATGCATTATTTCTGGTTTATTACACATAGATATTACAAGGAGTAAATTATTTTTTATAAATACAGTTACCTCGCAAAATATTTCTTAACAGGAGTATGTGGTTTCAGCCACTAATTTTAAGAGAAAAAGTATTCATACCCTGGCCCATTGTTAAAATTCTTGGTTACAAAACCAAGGTGCAGGCAGCTACTCAATTATTAATGGTACCCTCAAAGCTCTTGCACAATGAGATGAGTTTTATCTTAAGTTCAACAATGAATTTTTCAACATGACTGTCAAAGAATAATATTTATGGGTTTGATACCAAACATTTATGCTGTAGCATAGCTGCAATATGAATAAAAATTGCGATATATTTTCTCCCTTGTTTCAACATTTTCAGCATTCAATATGTAATTTTCATAAATATTGGCATAAAAATCTCCACAATTCACTCAACATTAATGTCATGTAATGTTGGTCCTCCAAATCATTGATCTTTTTACAGGCAAGATGACTCTCTTCCAAGCTGGGATAGGAGAGACTTGTATACATTTTTTTAAAAGACACAATAACAGGGAGAGTGAAGGCTCAACTTTTTAATATATTAAATTTACTCAAGGCACTGTTTCTCACAGTAATTTGATTGCAATGTTTTTAGAATGTGATACACATGGTCACAAGCATTGCTTCTGCATGATCTGATGAAAAATTTCCTCTGGTAATCACTTCATCTCATTTCATTCTTAGTGATTCCAATGCAAGCTGGAATACATGATCAGGGGTGGATTTAATTATATACTTTCTCATTTAATGACAACAATGATCGCAACAATTTCTGAGGTAGAACCAAACTGACTTGAGATTTCATTAGAAGAGAGGGAGGGAGAGATTGTTTGTGTTTTGGTGTTTTCTTGATAAAATAAATCGAGACAATTTTATTTTGGTCTAGTATACTCATTGGCAGCAATATAAGGCTTTTTTTTTAGGATCATACCATTATGGTCAGTGCAGTAGTTTCTCTCGCGTAAAAAGTACTTCTGAGGGGGAGACATAACTGCTGTTTAAGGAAATATACATATAGCAAACGTGCTTTAAAATTTTGATAAATGGAAAAAAATTACACAGCAATAGAGCAAATATGAATGTGAAATGGACTGGTAACAGCAGTTACAATACATATTTAGAAACTAGCATTTTTGGTTTGTTTTGCTCAGCTTCCATAGCAATAACTTTCTGTAAAGTCATAAAATCTCAAAATTGCACTGACTTTTAAATTATTCTAGGAAAGTGATTCCTACAATGTACAGTATTTATATATGTATATATCTGTATATATACTATCTATAAGCTTTTTATATAAAATAACACAGTGCTCTGCAATGAGTTTCAACCCACTTTTCAGAATAAAAGTAGGGCATCACTGGGCAGGGGAGAAAAAAATCAGTCAACTTTGTACCCTGTACAGAGGGACTGCTAATTATTTCCATATTTACACCTTTCATTCAATTGTTCTTCAATAAAAAAATCAGGCAGACTTGTTTCATTTTAGCATTGCATATTTTCAGCACATAAAACATTCACTCTCGAGTGGGAGCCTCGTTGCATTCTGACAAAAATATTTTGTACAGTTCTCCATGGGGCACAGATTCGGGGTTTAAGGGAAACATCTCTTTGTACTTCACTGCTGCCACAGGAAGGGGAGAGATTGCTAAGGGCACATTGCAGACGGACATCCCCCATAGGGACGGTCTCCCAAGCATCGAGTAAGGCCTCATTCTTCTTGCATTTTCTGACTCCCCTCGCAAATGAGAGGAAGCAGCAGGCACTGGCTGTTGGTGCAGGACACCAACGTGAACAGGATGGCAACTAAGTGGGGAGGGAGGAGTGTAGGCAACTCTCAGAGCACCAAATGATCACGAGTCACCCTGCCTCACCCCTCCTCCCCTGTGCTCTTCATCACCTACACGGAACGAGCAGCACCTCCAGCCAACAGGGACATGAAGTTATCTCCTGACGAGTATACTTGGAGCCCCAGCCCTTGGCAAAACTGATGCGGACTGAGTTGGGATCCACTGGACCATCTCGACGATCCCAAGTGCTGCGGTTATATGCCCCCGACTTCCTCTTCTCTCCATCGAAAATCTTAAGACAGTGTCCAGGAGGCACACGGTACACCAGCAACGTCCTCAGCTCTGGGTCATCCAGAGTGGGCGAATTGACAAAGATGGGGCTTTCTGACCGATTGTAAACCCACACACCATCTGCCTCTTGGCTAAGCGTAACACCTATTCAGAAACAAAAACAAAATTTTCTTAAATGAACTACATAACAATATACTAATACATTTTCTATTTCTATAACAATCAGTCTCAAGTATAATAAAAAAGTTTATTTTTTTAAAAACTTAGTAAATAGCCCATGCAAATTGTCTAATTTGACAATGCACAATGAATAATATGTTTCTACGTAATACAAATTAGAAAATTTTATAATTTTAAGAAAAATATATCACTGCTTGAAACAAAGATATAAAAAGGTGCCCATCATTTTCTGGTAAAGCATACTTGCTAGAATGCAATAACTTTTCTCCTGCTCGGAATTTAATTTAAAAATATATTAACTTTTCAAAACGATGATTATGCTCGACTTCTCGTGTCATTTTAAATAATATTAATGTATTTTTTAAGAAATAATTAAAATTTTCTCCTCGTCCAGTGCGTATCCACCGAGGGCGAGCGAGGCGTGCACTCAAAAGAGGGAATGGGATGGCTGCTGCCTACGTACCTAGTCCGATCTTGGAGCGCGTGCGTCGGACGGGTTCGGCGGATGGCACGGGTCGGTGGTGGGCGGCGAGGGTGGCCAGGCACAGACCGTCCCCGCGGTGGCGAGCCGAAAACACGTTCACGGCCGGCAACTCGACTGAATAGAGCCTACCGACTCTGGTTCCCAACTCCCAGTAGGCGAGCTTACACCATTCCCTCTCTCCTCCTTCGCCTATGGAAATAAAAAAATAAACGAATGAGACAGGGCCGAGAGGTGGATAAGCGTTCGAACAATTTTTATGTCAACAATAATGCGAGGGAGGGTTAGAAATAGTGACATTCACAAGGAACATGAGTTCGACGATAATCTAAAAAATAACTTTAAAGATACTTATATCAGCATAGCTAAACAAAACAATGGATAAAAATAAATTTAACAGCATTATTTCATCTAAAAAATCTAGAACTTCATTTATTACTGATAAGAGTGGTCACTCCATTTTTAGTACAATTATCTTCAAGTCACCTTTAATGATACCTCACCTCCTCAAGCATACAGACACAAATTGATGCATTTAAAGAAATGCGCGCAAGTTTTCTCCTAGTTTTATTTTTCTAAGCCAAAATATGAAAGTGTGAATTTATCAAATATCCACGACAACTTCTACTAACTGTAACGTCATTCCAGTTAAGAACCTCCGGACTAGAGCATGCAGGCAAGCTATAAACGACAATGCGATAAACGCAATCGCCCGTGTCCGTGGCAAGAGCCGAAAATGAATAATTGGGCAGCCTACCTTTCCAATGAGAGGCTCGTACGGTTAATTGTAGAGGGGATGTACACCGGGTGTAGTAATACATAGAACCGTTACTACTCGTAAACATGTATATGTACTTCTGTTCAGGCACGAATGAGACTTTTCAAATAAAGTTTGTCGGCATCAGAACAAATAGTTTCCAGCAAGTCTGTAAACAGTCTAGACCAGCGTTTTTCAAAATACAAAGCGCAGCGCAGTGCTGCGTCGCTAGGTTCGCGACCACGAAATGAGCACTCATTGCGTTAACAGATGACATCAAAAAAGACTAAACGAATTGCCACTATTGGTTGATTGTTCTCCATTGATAACTCTCGAACTCTGTCGCCAGTTAATGAAAACTATTCGGGAGAATCTCTCTTTTGGGAATAAAATATAGCAGGAATCCTTGTTTTTTCCCTCTATGTCGCAACGCGAGAGAAAAACTTTGTCTATGCAATAAATATGCATATGCAAAGTGCCGAAATTAAGAAAACGTAGTATTTTTTTAGACTACACGTCAGTATTTCAGGGGTTTTGATGGCGGCAGTTCGGTACAAATGAACAATAAATGTCTGATATTTATCAAAATTTGTTTTTCTCACGGCAACGTAATATACAACCACAATGAAAAGAGAGATTGATCCGTGCGACCTAGCGGGTAGAAAAAGACACTGAAAAAAACATGTAATGCCTCCAAGATACTTCCTAAACAACTCATGGACAAAATTGGTCTCGGGAACTATGTCACCCAGACTACGCATTTGTAGTCAACCAATATTTGGAGGCTAAGCATCTATTTAAGAACTCCATGTACGGCGGTTCTAGCTAGCGGCTTGCCGCCTACAAACGATCTCTTCAACCTCATCAATATTCCATTCTATCTGTCGCCCGGGCCAAAGCTTTCCCACAGGACCATGGCGCCACCTGGCCTTGTGCTTCCGGCCTGGGGCGCCGTTCCACCCTCCCCTCCTCCCCTACATCCCCTCGCCCACTTCGCCCCGTCACGTTTCCCTCCTCCTTCGCCGGTTACCAAGCCGTGGCTTCGCTCCTCCTCCTAAAGCGTCTGGGCCAAAGGCGTCGGAAGACTCGAGGAGGCGCGTAGGAAACCGAAGCTGATGCAGGAGGAGGAGCACAGACAAGCGAGAGAAAGGGCGAAAAAGATGAAGGGAGTCCCGCGAGAATAAGGGAGTGCGCTGGTTACGGGAGGGGCGGCGAAATGGGGAGGGGAAAGGGGGGGGAAGAGTGAAAGAGCGAGGAGAAACAGAGGTGGGGAAAGGGGAAGACCATTCTTAGCCCTCGACGTGAGGGAAGGGAAGCGGAGAGGAAGGGCGCGCGCGCGGAGGAGGGGAGGGGAAGGTTTCCCGCCAAGCCGGCGCCCCAGGCCGTGACGAGCCGGCCCCAAGGAGAACCGAGCCAAGCCGAATGACGTCACGTTCCCGGCAATCGAACCAAGACTTTTAAGTTGCACTCCTCTCTTCGGGGACCGACAGAGCTTGGATGAGGAGCGGAATCATACTCGATGGCCTGGTAATAAGGTGCAGACACCGAGTGGAAAAGGTGATTCATTTACTAGATCAACTGTGGATAAGCGAGAAGGAACTGCTTAGTTGTATTGGAAGACGGTTCGAGAGATGCGGCGGATACTTCAATTCCAGCTGAATAAACAAATAATTCACAGACTTTTATTACTTGCCCCGAACGAACTTATGACCCCTATGACCCGAAAGAAATATCGAAAGTGTGATTTTCTTCGACGAATAAATTCTACAGATCTAACAAACGAAGAATTAGTAATGATGATTATCCTTTCACGATGAATGAAAAAAACGACCAGGAAATTACACAAACTAGCAATTTTACAATTTCATTGCCTTTCGAGCGTTACATTACTTAAAAAGTTAAGCGTTTGCATGAAAAATTCGAGCGATAAAATAAAATTAAGATCAAAGTTCTTCGAGCCGCGCGGAATATCTACAAATGTTTGACTGAATGATTTTATTCCACCTGTACGGAAATTTTTAATGTAACTTCTCTTTTGTTTATATTATTAATTGAAGAAAATAGTTTTCGCTCATCTTAAGGGTGACCCAAAATAAATTCAAATGGCCGTAATTTCCCAAAAGCTCCTCAGATAGGACATCGAAAAGAACGTTAGCGAATCGTGATGTGGGTACACTCCGGCGTCGTCTCCAGTCTGCCTCATTACTGAGGCATTCGCAATTGTTCGTTCGAAGACGACAAACTCGCAGTTTTTCGCTCGTTCGCTCTGCACCGTGCCTCCGTGGAAAGATGACCCAGATACTCCGTTACGAGCGGGGGCAGGGGAATGGCGTCGGGACCAATTGGGGCGGCGGGGAGAGAGGGGGGCGGAGGGGCCGCACAGAGTCCGCCTACGGGCGCCTCCGACGTACTGACGGACTAAAACCATCGCGGAAACTAGAAAATCCACCATTCTCCGCCTCCTCCGCTATTTCAACTGCTTCCAGATTTCGTTCCAGGTCGCCGTCCAAAATCGAACGTGCAACACGGTTCGAACCGACCGCGAAAGGAGATTCGATTGCCGGACACTTCTTCCGCCGCCAGAATCGGGATAGAAAACGGAAGAGCTAGGATCTCATCGATTCTCGGAACATATACCCACCCCTCTTTCCATGCACGCCCTCTCCTCCATCGATTTATAACTCTGTTAAATGCGGCAATGGGCAACCCTTTAAGAACCCATCATCGAACCAAGTCCTCGATAAAGTTAATACGAACGGCTTTTATTCGCCGGAATTTAGTTCCCTCCCAAAAATTCAACTTTGCGCCCGCTTCCCGCACAACAAAAACCTCGAAAAATTCTATTCGGCATGTTAACTACGGAGTCAATTTTTTCTGTAGTCATAGAATTTATTCGAGCAGCCTCAAAAAAATTCGATTTACTGTTTTGAATTTAAGATAATATTTCGAAATACTATCGCTAATAAACACGACTCGCATTAAATGAACCGCCGGCCACTGCGGACGATAGCCTAACCGCTCGGGAAAGAGCGGTGGTCTCTTCTCGTGCGGTTAAGGTTAAAACGAGACGGGATTAAAGGACTAGATTACGCACTGTTAAGGGGATGAGAGGGACTCTCCCCCCCTGACACCCTCTCTCTCGAGGACTCCGTGGCAGTGAAAGTATCCGCGCGGGATCAAAGGGGAATGGGGGGAGGGGGGCGAGCGTGGGCCGCGGGGTGTCGCAGCGGAGGCCGCAAAGACCATCGGGGGAACGACACTTCCGGATGATGGGGAGGACGATAACAAGAGGGGGAAAACACGACATTCTTTAGTAAGTCATCTGGGACTTTTATCCAAAAAAGAAGGAAACTTCGTGTCATTGTTTACGGAGCCCTTTCGACGCTTCCTAAAGGGTAAATTGCACGCCGGGTAATCGGAATTATTGTGCGTCATTTTTGCGCTTCTTCGGAACTAGCGATCGATCCAAAACTAGACGACTTAAAGAGGGCGGCGGTTCTCAGAAGGATGGCGCCGCGAAGGCGGGCACCGTGATGCACGGGGTGTTGAAAGGGTAAAAGTAAGCGGAGAGGCAGGGGAGGGGTGGGAAAGGAGGTGAGGGGAGGAAAGGGGGGACGAGGGAGGAAAGGAGGGAGGGGGCGCAACCGGTAGGGGGGCTACGCGGCGACGCAGTGCGTATAAAAAACCGCGCCGATGAAGATGAATCACGCTCGGCCGAAATAGACCCAAAAACACCTCAAATAGATGACATTCATTATAGAACGGATGCCCCAGATACCAGAAAATAACAGTTTCGACTGGGAAGCTTGGAGTGATAAATCTCGCTATGCACGATACGAAAAATGAATCAAATTCCTCGAACGTAACGACGACTGACGGTTCATAGCGATATAATAGAGGGCGTAACGAGACCTTTGAATTAACCGTGCCCCGTACTTAACCTTAAACCACAACAAAGCCTTCGTTCTCGGATATGTTGTTTTCATATATCGCAATTGTGCATTAGCATGAATGCATTTATTCCCATTATTTATAAATAAACACGGTAAAACAAGGCATTAAAGTATGCACGGGCGAACGAGGAATTTAGGTGACCGAAGTTCACTTGGGAGGCTGTAAAAAAATTGCATTTCTTTCTTCACAATTCACACAAATAAAGAGAAATTTCGAGTACCTTCTTCAAATTGGTTTATTTTGTGCGGCGACGATTAAGGTGGATAGAAAAAGGAACATTCTCAACCCCTTTCAATTTCCGAAAAATAGTACGATTCAAGCAGTAAACGAAAAACGCACCTCGTATATAACTGAATCATTTCACTTTTAAGTACCCTAAGTAATAAATAGTGACGGCCCCTTCGGGACGGATATTGCTTCGTTGATTTCCGAGAAAAACGCGCGCTAACACGATGATACCCAAGCAACATTCATCGCATAATAAAAACTGACGACACACCGAGTTTGCAATTTCGACCCTATATTTCCTCCTGCCACCAACATTTCAAATATTCCAGAGAAGTTATTATTCCCTTCCGAGCAAAAGATACACAAACGCACGAGCAAATCGGATCGGACGAAGCGAGGGTCGCGAAAGAAAAGGGAACGCGAAGAGCAAGCAGAAAGAGTAAACGCAAACTCGGGGTAATGATAAAATGGGAAAAGGAGAAGGGAGGTAGGGAATGAGGGGGCGAGGGTGGAGAAAGAGGGAGGAGAGAGAGAGAGAGAGAGAGAGAAACAGATAAATGGAACCCTATTCCTGGAGCAGTTAGAGTGAAAGAGAGAGGGCCACAGACAGGCGAGAGAGTTACGGCTAGACATCTGACGTCACCGTCCCCGCCTCTCCTCCCTTCTCTCCGCTCTTCCCACTCCGCCCATCCCCTGACCCCGTGACGTGGCGTCTGGGCGCCCCCCAAGCTGGCGCCTAGGTCCGTCCCTCCCTCCACCGTCCCCTGCCGCCGCACGGCTCCCCCCCACGCTCTTCTCTCCGCCCCTCTTCCTCTTTCCACCTAATCCCTCCCCCCCTCCCGCCGCCGCCGCTGCTGCTGTAAAACTCGCGCAACCTTGCGACGTTGTTCCTTCGCTCCCTCTCCGGTGCAGCCGCGTAAAAACGCCGACTTCGCTCCTGACTGCAACCGCGCGGCTTCGACTGGAATGCATCTCAAACTCGAAAATGGAACCTAGTTAATAAAAGACGATCTGTCTTTCCTTACCCGCTCGACAGAGCATCGCGGTGACTCCCGGCCCGAGAGGAAATCCGCTGGGATGGTATTTTTCATACTACATATAGGAAATCTCTCGAATCCTTGACCTGCTCCTACGTCTCCCGAACACCGTTGTGCACAAACAAAAACCTTCGCGACGACCTTCCGCGGAAGAACTTTGCCGCACTCTCGATTGTTTCGCTTTATCACCTGTTGATCCTTCGACAACACGAAAAAACCCTCAGTAAAAATAGACCGATCCACGTGAAAGTCGATGAAAGATGAAAGGAAGAAATATCCGAAACAAATGTGATGGACGGCGTGAACGCGTCGCCTCGGCGTGTGAATTTTTTGACCAAGGATAAAATGGAGATATTTACACGAAGACAGATTCTCCTAGGCATCTCAAGGAATAGTTTGAAGGTCTTACTCGAATTACCAATAAATTTATTTGCGACAATAAGGGTTGCTGCGACACAACTTCAATCCTGGTACAATGTGAATGAATAGGAAGAGGTAAGGAGGGTAAGCTAGGGAACCTTGGTGCATTGCACACCCTGCCATCCACCAATATGTGCCGCAGAGAGAAACTGCTGAGATAATAGAGATTTTAATTTCACTTATAACAGCGAAAGGGGATTATATGAATGAAATCCAAGATTGCACAAACTATTTCCAGAAAAATCAATCTATAAAGCGAAATGGATTCATCGGGCCCAGATACCGATTTCAGCGGCTTCGTTTCCAAAGCCTGAAAACTTTTACGGGTGTTCTTCACGAAGAAAGTTTAAAAAAACATTTAGTTTGAGAAGACTACAATTTCTCTACGCGAAGTCCCCCTCGGAGACAACCATAAAATAAACGGAATCGGAAAATTAAAGTGCTCAAAAGAAACCTTCATCGAAGACTTCCCGAAAATCTAGATTTGGACGTGTCCCAAGCGGCGTGCCGGAGAGGAGCACGCATACATAATATATACATACATGCATGCACGAGGGAGGGCAGTAGCCGCAGAGGGGAAGGCGGCCCCGCTGATCGATCAAGCGATGCCATCTCGCTCGCCTCCTTCTTCCGCCCCCGCATACGGCTTTCCCGCCCCCGAGGAGTATCGCCGCCACCACACCACCGGCTAAGAATAAGCACCGGCCGCCGCCGCCGCCCCCCCGTTCCTCCACCCCCCCTCCTCTACCCCACCACGACCTCTCACTCGTCCCCACGCCACCAGGCTCGCCCGCTCGCTCGCTCCTTGCCTCCGCCGCTTTGGACTTTCTCGTCCCAATCCAACCAATGTATGCCGCTCGCTTCGTACTTAATACACACTAACGCGATGGATAACGTTTTTGCCCTCGGAGGCAAATGGCCTCCACCCCACGCCTCGCTGGGATCTTGTCTTTATGATCCACGAAACGAAAAATACGTTTCAATGGCCGCCGACCACCAAGCACCTCGAGGAATGGAGATTTATACAAGTGCGAGGCCTTATATATAAAATGTAGAAAATATAGCATAAAGGTCATTTCAAAATTATGTGATGTGATGAGACGGTCGGAGGAGAAAACACATCGAAAAGTTTTCGTATAAACCTCAGAAGTATAGTAGAACGGATGGATATGGAGATGAAAAGAGCGGGTTTATGAGATAAAATGATGAAAGGTAACCGCGGAAGATATCACGCGTACGGGCACGATCACCACTTTTGGTCATCCGTAATTCGTGATCACTGGTACCCCGACGACGACGAATTACATCGACGACGTAGCCTATTTGGTGAGTAGGGGCTCACCGGCTAAGAGGTCTAACTAAGAAACATTGAAACATCGGCTGTTGTTTATATACACATTACCGAAATAGTATTTCCTATTTACTTACAAAGTAGGTTCCGCTTAATGTGACCACATTGGGTCTAATTGAATTGATGACATTTAAGTGGCGTATAACAATTATCAGCAGCGTAACTTAAAATAAATTTGGTCTTGGATTTCCGTCTTTGACTGCAACAACCGGTTGATAATGATAACTAGTAAGCGGCAATTAAATACCACCAAATAAATAATTAATAAATGAACGTGTTCTATATGACGACTACATGTTAGTTTTGCATTATACTTCTTATATATAGCTCCAGAGACCGTAGACAATTCTTGAACCTGAATCTGCACAGTAATACATCTGTTCCTCGCAATACGCGGGCGATGAGTACAAAAGGCAATCAAAAGTTACTAAACGTCTAACAGTTTTAAAGAAAATAAAACAACCCATTACGCTTTTCCAGTTTCTAGAATATATACCAGCCTATAAAAATGAAAAAATGAAGAATTAATTAGCGTCTATAGAACGCATCTTGAATTTATAATTATCGTCTTTACCAACAACTTTCATTATTATGTGTTATTTATTATTATAAAATAAATTGGATTGCTTCCATTCGGGATGTAAAAACTTCCAAAAAAAAACGGGCGGAAATTACAAACGGAATCCACGCCAAAGAAGCGCAGCAGCGAATGGCGATAACTTTTCCAGTAGAGGTGCTGGTGCGAAAGGTAGAAGACACCTTTAACGAAACCCATACGAGAAATTCGCTAGTTACAGAAACGTTCATTTTTAACACTGAATTTCGATGGGACACAATTTGTCTATGGAAACTTATTGTCATCCAATAATCTGCCGTGTCCAAGGTCACCATTGTCCTCGCAGATTCCGTTGCCCTCCGAAATTCTTCAGTTACTCCCAAACGAGAAGGGATCAAGGTCGAACTTCGGCAGTCCTGGAGCCTAAACAAAACCGGGTCATACTGTGAGAAGTTTGCTCGTCCGTTTATTCCGAGATATGCAACATAAGGAGATGTGGAAAAAACCAACAGCACAACTTTCACATTAATAGTTCGATGCTATACGGACTAGCGAAAGTGGCGCATGGAAAGGCTGTGAATAAAACGAAGTGATATGGTCACACCCCAGCACTAAATTCGTCAATTCTCGCAAAAAGCAGTGTTCAGTGCAATAACCACAATGATCACAGAATAGAGCGACGGAGTTCGCTAAACGCAAGTTTATCCTGTGAATGTCCAAACATACATGGTGATGATTTCTAACTAGATAAACATTCTAAATGGACCGCGGTGCTTCATGACGTCGAGACATCACCAGCAGTGACGAACCCAACGAGATGAAAAAACGTTGACGTAAATTTCTTTTCAATACGGGCGTATTTAAAATATTTCTGAGATGCTCACTCAAAAGACATAGGAACACATTTAACAGCTTATTCACCAACAGTCGCGAGGGGAACTGTCACCGTAGCAATAAGTATAATGGCCACCGAACAAATCTATCACGAGTTATCTCGCTCGAACTTGACAGAACAATCTCGTCGAGTAAACCACCAACCCGCTGACAATCACTGACAAAAGACCCATGCGAAAAAATGTGATAAAAAAGGATTCTCTCGCTTCACAAGACTCGCACACGGTTCTAGCCAAACGGAAAGAACAGGTGAAATCTCATACACACAGGCACACAAAACACGCATGCATTCAGAAGGTGGAGATAAAATGATTTTTTCCGAGAAGAATGAGGCAGTGTGCCTACGTGTTGGCGAGCACAACACCAATGGATAAAATATATGTATGATCCCTTATCTACTCCGAACGCCCTCACACGCAACCGCCCCCCCTCCCCCTCCGACGCGAGCCGAGAGAGAAGGGCGGTCATCTCAACAGTTTTCTGCGACATCTCGCGCGAAAGAGGCCGACGACGTAATTGATTCTTTATCGAAGAGCCAGATGGAGGCTCTAACCCAACATCCTCTTAAGTTTTTAGGCCGGATAATAAGCAAATAACAGGCGAAGGTAGGAAGGTACGTTTTACCGTGGGCTCTTAAAGCGAGTCAAGCATTTTTGAGCAGTGTACAAATGCTCGTTTGATGATTCGATTACAGAGGCAAGGTACACGTCTAGAGTAAAAATTTACCTGAGCAGCTCACAGATGGAATCGATGTGACGGAAAAACGGCCGCAGATAATTCTTCCATTCGAAACGGAGAGAAACTATAAACGGCGAATTACATTGGCAGTGACAAACAAAGAATGACATCATCGACGCCGAATACGCAATTAGTGTGGTGTGAGTTTGTTGTGGCACACCCCGCGCCTCGCTCCAGGCGAGAAATGAGGCGAGACATAAGATGAGCGACGCCGATACAAAAATAAGCGCTGATGACAATGAAGGGGTGAAAGGGCCAATCTGCGACGCCAGGAAAAAGACCCAATAGTCGGCGACTGCAACCGATTGATAGACCAAAACAAAGAGGATTTTGCGGAGAAATTTTACTCGTAAGAACTCATCCAAAATAAAATGAGAGGACTGGAAAAGGGAAACGATCGCGGAAGATCACGAGAGGCGATAACGTATTCCAGATCGCGAGTGCACCAAAAACGCTGAATTGACAGTACAAAAGTGCGGAAAGAGAAGGATCGAGAGAGAGAGGAAGAAGGGGTAGCGATAGAGGAGGGAGAGGGAGCAAGGGGGCGAGAGGGAGGGGGCAGGAAGGAGGGGGGGCGCATCGGTATAAACACGCGAAACGAGCGCCTTCATGATCGATTATGCACGAGACAAAGAGAGAGGAGGAGGGCGCGGAGTGAGCGAGGGGGTGAGGCGTCGGAGCGCGGAGGAGAAAGGAGTTGGGGGATGAGGAGGTGGGGGAGGAGGAGGTGGAGGGGGATGAGGAGGCGGGGGCAGGCGACGTCGGTGTGAACGAACTCGGAACTTTGCGGGACCGCGCGGCACTTGAAGTCAAAAACCGAACTAGTGTCGCTGTAGCAAAGTTTGTTGGAAAGAAAAGGAGATAGAGAGGGAGGGATGGAGGGGAGAGAAAAAGGGAGGGAGGGAGGCAAGGCCGTTCGTTGTACACGCGGCCTCCCTCGACGAAATATTTTTATTCCGCCTTATTCCTCCTCCGCGGTCGATCCAGACCCACTTAGGACTTCCGGTTAACGCTGAGACTACAAGAAAACAAAAGGAAGCTTTTAAATAAATAAAAATACTTCGATATTAACCGATGGAATTTAAAAGATTAATTAATTGCTCGTATATCGGATTCTTGAAATTCTACGGACGTCAATGAAATAAAAAACTCTCAGGAAAGAAGAAGTAATCGAAATTAGTATCGAGTGCACAATAATAAATAGGAAACCAATTCAGCATCTCAAATGTTGTCTGTCATCACTATAATTGTTTGGAGTTCGAGCAAAGCATTGACATTGTCGCTACCGAGGCGATATTATCATAATAACTCGAAGGACTTCGCCTTCAGGAGCATCGCGATTCCTCATTAAACATGAAAGGACTCAAGGTCTAAAAAAATAACAAAGACATTTTGAAACGGCCTAAATGAGCAATAAATTTCAACCCGTATCGATAACGTCGAAATTTCGTTTATTATAAAACCAAAATGAAATTATCAATTTTTTTGCATTTTTCGTTAAGAATAGAGAATCAATCCAATTACAAAAGTGAATGAGATGAAAAAACGGACGAGCCGCTTCCCCGCCGGGGCGTTTCGAAAAGGGTTGATTTTGTCAATGAGGTCGTCATAATCAGAATGGAAAATGGCAGGTCCTGGAGGCAGAGATATACGCGGATCGGACGAGACTCTTCCTTCTCCCGCCTCCGGAACGATGGGGCGGCGGCTGCTGAGGTATAGTAGTAAGCGCCCTCTCCCTCCCCACGGCGTCAAAAGGAGATCTCTCCTCCAAAGCGACCGCAGCGGCAGGCGCACTTATTTACGACGACAACACGCGCCTTAAACGGGGACTCGCCCCGGCGAGAGAGAGAGAGAGAGCACTCTGGTGTGGCGCCGTTGATTGCGGCGCCGGCGGCGGCCGTTGAAAAGGAGGAAGACGCGCCACTCGCGACTGGGAATAGGGAACAGGGGCATAAATTCCAGCCTCCGCCCCACGGCCACTTTCACACGAACGGCAAAGTGGGGGGAAGTACGCTGCGAGATAGGAAAAGGGAAGGAGAGGAGAGGGAGAGAGAGGTGAAGGCGACGACGGTGGACGAGGTGGCAGGGATGACGACGGTGAGGTCACAGTTAATTTTGCCTTGGACGGCACACGAGAGAAAGAGGTCCACACATCTCTTTCTCCCCTCTTCTACTCTCCATCGAACATTTCCCCTCTCTCTCTCTGCTTTCGAACTCCTTCGACCTCTGCCTCTGATACGAGAGGAGAAAAGAGAGACAATAGGGTGGGATAGATGAGAGAGAGAGTGAGAGAGAGATGAGGGCATGTGGGAGGACTCGCGTGTTTTTGTGAGATCCAGTGAGAGCGCTGCGGAGTGACCTTGTGTCAACTTTTTATAAAACGACTCTTTCGTTCTTTTTCTATTTATTGTTTCCCTCCTCGACATCCTCTCTGGCCTTACTCGTCTCCCTCCTCCCTCTCTCTCTCTTCTCTCCCCTCTCTTCGTCTCTCCACTCTCCCTCTCTATCTTCCCCTCCTCGCACTAACGCCACTCCATCTCACGCAACATGGCGGCGCCACTGTCTCAGACGCCGGATCCGAGAGATTCAAGAATAAACGGACGGAGCGAATAACATCCTCGAGGGAGTGGCCCGCGAGCGCCTCAGGAAAAGGGCCCTTACCGCCGAAAACCAAGAGGGCGGAAAGAGAAGCATTTTGGATTTCACCGAGACGATCGGATTACGAACGCGAAAAAACACTAGCGTTAGAGACGAAGCGACAAGTACATACAATCAGAGAGTAAAATATATTCATGAGATCCTCGCTATTTTTACAACTCCGTGCCTATCGACGAACTGCGTCCAAGGAAAGTCAAACCTCGCTCTGAAAATATTCCCCTTAACAGAATGCGAAAATACGCCATGGTTAGCATCACTAAAATGTGTGCGCTCCTTTTGTGGAGACAAGGGGTATTGAAGTACCTATAGTCACGAGGAAATAATAAAAAATAAGCTTTGGTGTATACTAACACTTATAACGGCGTCATTTGCAGCAGCGAGTTCGTCCTATAACAGAAATTACGATGTAAACCGTGCCACTAAAAGTCCATTTCAGCAGATCGCCAAAAACTAACAAAATTGCTAAAATGCAATGCAGAACGCTCAAAATTATCCCCAGGGAATGTGGTAAGATAAAATATTTTATGATTCTCCTCTCAATTGGTAGGCCGTCATTAGAGAGCGGCAATTAAATTGGGAAAGAGAAGAGGCACGCGTCTCACCCACTCGCTGCTCCCGAACTCTTAAAACTTGGCAGCAAGGTCAAGCAAAAGAAGCGAGTAAGTACAAGGCGCATAAATGAATTGCCTTCATTGACAAAGAAAGGAGAGGGCGAGGCGTGGGCAGGAACAAGTGGGCTCTCTATCCGCGCCATGCACGACATCGAAAACACCTGCGCATCGAGACTCTTAAGCCCGATACAAAAGGCACATTAGTCCGGCCAATAACCGATTGCCTCGATTTCTCGAGAATAATATGCAAATCTTTGGCGACGCATATCCTAGACGGAAATCAGATCCACTCGCAAGTAGGCCGCGTGGGAGGCGATATCGCTAATAAAGCGACGTAAGGGAGTGCGTAAATGCGGAGACGCAATTAGCATCTCTTTTCATCGGAGGGAGCACGCGAGAGGGAGTGCGTTTGCATGCGTGTGTGGGAATGGAGAAGGCGAGGAGGAATGGGGGGCGGGGGAGATATCGCTGGCGGCCGGGGGTTGCGTGCGTCTCTCCACTGTCCATGCATCTTTCTTCCCTCTCCCCCCCCCCCCTCCCCCCTACTCCTCCATTTCTCTCTCTCTGAATTTCATTCGTCCTTCCGTGTCTTTTCCCTCCCCTTATTTGTTTTGTTTCACCTCCCCCAAGGTCGCCGTACTAAGTGCGGTGAAGTTGAAACACTTGGCCAAATGACAAATACCAGCGACCCAGCGGACTCGAAGGGCTCAAGGGAGAAAGATCGGACAAGGCGCTGTGAAGAAGCATGAGGAAAACAGAGAGGGATAAGAGGGAGGAGGGAGGGAGGGAGCGTTATGCCGTGGAGGAGGGAGTGGAGGAAAAGAGTGGATTGGATGCGAGCAAAGTGCATTCCACGCATGCTTGCGAAGCATTCATCCATAAGGCACATTATGGTCGCCTGGGGTTAAAGGAGAGTCTGAGCGAAGTATTCCTCGGAGAATTTGGCATGGACAAGGAACTCCTTAGTCGCCCCGAAAAAAAATCATAAACAGCAACTAGGGATGGAATTACGGGTCTAAAAGGTTGGGATATCCCTCGACACACAAGTATCCTAGGAAATCGCGTGGTCTCCGTACTCCTAACCCTGGGGGGTCAGCAACCAAATTATCAAGTCACTTTTTCCAATAAAACCACACAAAAATAATGCATAAGGCGGTAATTATTAAAATGTCATTTTAAATTTTAAGAACACCCGTATAAAAAAACATGCACTTCTGAGAATTAAATCCGCAAGGGAACGTGTCGTCCAGGCGCATTAGAGAGAAACTTCGGTTTAGGGAAGAAAGTTCTTTCAAAGCGGTAGGATCCCTGTACTAACCCGATTCCAAATAAATCAAGGAAAACTGGACCCTCTAAACTGCTCTCTTATAATCGATTCCATATTAAAGGAACTGTGAAACTCGCTTCGTACATAGGTGAGAGTTCCTATCATAAAACCCTTTGACCTCTATTCCTCTTAAAGTCAGCTTGTATCTACAGACGCAACTTGTGCCAAATTTCAAGTTCCTAATAAAGATTTCTTCTGTCGATTTACCCATATATGAACTTTTTCTGTTCCCACGAGTGTTCGATTTGCGGCCTCTCCAGAAATAAATCTCTCTTTCCGCACTATTATTACTACGATAACCATTCTCTTGTTTTTGGCATCTCTCACCCGAGAGATATTCACACCCCTTTAAAGATCACCGCTTGCGGAGAACTCTATATGCCATGGATACGGAGATGCCCGCCGATTAGAGACGAAATCTATCGCTTGATTCTCCGCTATTAATAAAGCATTTTTGTTTTGGATAATTTCTGTTCAATTGTTCACAAAACGATGAAAGCTTTGAGACCATTTTTCAGCGTTTGATCATGTCCACTTGCAGTGCCGGGGCAAGTAGGGCATATGCCCCTGGCGCAACTAAGCAAGAGGCACAGAAAATCCAAATAGTAACTAAATAAACTAAATAAAATAATTTCTTGAAGGGGGAGAGGTTTGCCCCGGGCGCTAAAATATCTACTTACGGGGCTGTCTACCTGTATTTATTCTTATAATCCGGTAAAATTTTCGTCGCCCCGGGAAGTATTTCTCTTTGTCTTTACAGATCCGAGTCGCGCTAATCCTACCTGATAAAACTATTCATCGAATGTGCTGCTATGAGAATCTATGATACGATATTTTCAGCAGTGAATATTTCCCGAAATTTTATAATATAATACCCCAGGTCTGTTGGTTGGTCACGCTATTCCATAGGCCGTGCCTCTATTAACTCGAAAAAGAATCGAGATAGAATCTCGAAATTTGGCAGGAATGCTCGATTAACATATTTTAGGTAATGACGAAAATAAATCTCCAAAAAAGTTCTGGGTTCGACTCCCAAGGAATATATTTCCATTTTCCGTAAGGTAACACATAAATATCGATTTTTTGGCGTGCAGGTTTCTATTGTTTTGGAAATTAAAATTAGAAGGAATTAACCTACGACCCTCGGATCTGAACAATTTTGAAGAAAAAATTACGTTTCTTATTATGTTCATCCTTTCCGCCTACAGTTCGAAACCGCTCATGTTAAACGTTTATTTTACATATTTTGTGACAATCTTGCCATTTTAACGGGATGTTGCCTTGGCTACCACTTATATTGTTAGACCTCAAAATCCTATTGTTATATCAATCCTTATGGGTGATGCGTGCTTTGAATGCTTTTAATGCGATAGGGAGGGAGAGAGAAATGGTAAGGGAGGGGGAGAAAGGGAGGGAAGGGTGGAGAGGGAATGAGGGGGAGGAGTGGAGAGGGAGTGAAGGGAAGAAGGGAGGGAGAAAGAGGGAGGGAGGGAAAGAGAGGGAGAGATGGAGGGAGGAGGGAGACAGACAGACAAACAAATGACTTTATTGAGGGCGAAATTGAGACTATATAGTCCCTTCTTACATTTAAGAGAGAGAGGGAGTGAGGGGGAGGGAGGAAGAGGGGGGGGAGGAAGAGAGGGGAGGGAGGGAGGAAAAGAAGGGAAGGAAAGGGTGGGAGGGGAGGAGGAGAGAGAGGGGAGGGAGGCACCTATTTTAAGGTTAACTAAAGATATCCCGTCATATTGACGGGCTTTTATACTAGTTATTCCAGAATAACTTCCTTTATACCGTCGTAAAGTACAATGCCATCCTCAGTGGCGGATCCAAGGGAAGGAGGGCGATCGCCCACCCCTTGGATCTTCTTTAGGGGTAGCAAAAGGGGAAGCCGAGAGGGTTGTCATTCATATTAGCGAATTTTATTATCCTTTACTCACTGCAGACCTTTGGTAATTTTTATGCTATGGGAAAAAATCAAAGCAATACGGCATGCCCTTATATTTTTATATGGTCATGTATACGTTATGATCAAGGAATCTAAGTATTTTGTGAGAATTATATAGTAACTTTGTAAAAAATGTACTTTTGTGATAATTATCATACTATTCTATTGTTCTCCATGGTTTTTTAATTAATAAATAAGCAATACAAAATAATTAAAGTAATTCTGACAAGGATTTAGTGCAAAAATTGAAAATATACCCCACCTCCATGGATAAATAATAATCGCCCCCCCCCCTTTCGAAAGTTTCTATATCCGCCATTGGCCATCCTCAAGTCGTAGAGAACCATTTCGAGCGTCGCCGAATTTATCCCGCTTTTCTAACAAGCAGCAATTATTCGCCTCCTGCCGGGTGTCGTCATCTTCGCTAATCCCTCTCGTCACAAAAAGAGATTCGTAAAGCGCCTTTCCAGGAGAAAGAGAGAAGTGATTCGTTACATCCGTCTTCACCATGCGACGACTAAACGGCCCAAAAAATCGTAAAACTCCACGCGGCATCCCATTCTCAGTACTGCTTACGGGACGCATCTCCATTCACCGGAATAAGGAGACTCGCCCTCCTAGCCACCCACGCACCAGGCAGACTCCCGCGGAAAGAGGAACCTCCCCTCCTCCTCTTCCTACCGCCCAATCCCCTCCTCCTACCGCCCAATCCACTCCTCCTCCTACCACCCCATCCCCCCCTCCTCGCACCTCCCCCTCCCGGCGGCGACAACCCCGCAGGTTCCTCCACGGCGACTACGCGGTCGTATCTCCGATGTGATATTGAATAAGATCGAAGGCGCCAGTCTGGGAGTTAGCGCCGCACGCACCCAAAGGTGACTGACCACCATCGTTCCTCTCTCTCTCTCCTCGACTGGCGGGCTCCACGTCATCCATTGGCGACTGCGAGAGGAGGCGTTGCGTGTTGCCCCCCTCCCCTCTTTCTCCCTCGGGAGGTGGATAAATCCAGCGAGAGGGGGCGCTAAAGAACGGAGGAAGAAGGTGACGGAGGTGGAGCTGACACCATCGGGGATGACAAAAGGAGAACCGACGATTTTCTGTACGTTGTACCCCCTGCCACTCACCCATTGGATGAATTGTCGGGTGATGTGCACGCGGAGCGAAGAGTAACGCCGCCGCCGCCGCCGGTAAAGATCAAACGGCAATCAAATAAACACGCATGATACGGGTTCGCGTAAGTAAAGGCGGGGTGTGGGACTTATGGTACATAGAAAGAGAGGACGATGGGATAGAAGGAGAGGGTTGTAGGGCCACGTGCGGAGCGCGAGGAGAGGACGGGTCGGAGAGGCCCTCCTTCGGCCATTGTCTTAGGATCTTCGGGCGCCCACAGAGAACATTTCCTTCGAAATTCCCCAACCCACTCGCCTCTCGACCAGTCTCTCCTGGTCACCACTCCTCTTCATCGCCGGAGATGTCCGTACACTTCCCATCCCCACCCTTCCGCCGTCCCGTGTACCCACGGGGTGGAGCCATCTCGCGGTGATAGGAATCCCAGCGATCGGGTCTTCGGCTCGATCCTCGAGACAACCCGCTCCGTCCGAGGGACGCAATGCGGCTTTGCCGCGAAAGCAAAACAATTCTCTAATATTTCTCCCTTTCCGCCCTACCGTCACTCATCCCCTGCCGCTCCTCATCCGGAATTCTTTTTCACTCTCCCTTTCCCTCCCCTCCATTCAACTGTTTCTCCCTCGTGTCTTTTCCTCCTCGGGCCGAGGAGAGAGAGAAGGGAAGAGGCCACGTGACTCTAGGGTAGGAGATGCCATGCGCTCGCTTTTGCCGCTATAGATAGAGTGAGGTACGGCGTAGAGCGCGGGGAGAGAGGAAGAAGAGATAGAAAGAGTGAGACAGGGAGAGATCGGTGGGTGAGAGGGAGAGTTAAAAGAGAGAGAGATTGTGGGAAAGGGAGGCATGCTGTGGGGAGAGGGGGCGATGCGAGAGAGGGTGTGAGCCGATGAAGAAGGGGAGGAGAGCTGGGGGAGTCAAGGATGGGGCGATGCGGAAATTGGAAGGAGGAGAGGGGAGGTGGACGGGGAAGAGAGATGTGGCGCCGACTTGTTTGTGCTAGAGATTTTCATTGGCGAAACAAGACGAAAAGATGCGTCGGTGAAGTAGTTTTGAGAGTTCGCGAGACATTTGATTAGAACGTATAAATCCCGAAGGAAGGGATGCAATTATCGACAATAGCAACCGAAATACCCACGTGCTACGCCTATCAAAAATTAATAGAAAACTCATATCGACGAAATAATAGAGAAAAGACGAAGCGTTATATAGGATCTAAATTGACTTTCCTGCTCCGACGATTACCATACGAAAACACGTTTTTCATAAGCGTGTGTATATGCATGCGGGTGTGCACATACGTTTATATTTAAAAGCTAAAATAAACGATCCTCGTGAACTTTCGCCGATAGAGTACCGCGCATAAGGCATTCCCACGAGCACCCAACCAGTATAAAACGGAGTCTCGGGCGCCTGTCGGAAAAAGGGAGAGCAGAGAGTGCGTGCGTGGCGAGTAGGGCGGAGACGGGTGAGAGGGGAACGAGGTGACGGACAGGGGGCGTTTAAAAAAAGAGCCAGCGGACGGTGGAAGGAGGGAATATTGCGGAAGGGGAGATAGGTTTAGCGAATCGCGCCAATCCGGTGCCGAGTCGTCAAACGAGCGGGAGGAGGTGCCGCACAACACTACCCTTCCGCACCCTCTCTCCTCCCTCGCGCTACACCAGAGTCTACCCTCCCCCGAATTCCCGCACCGTCCCCGCGGCAGCCAACGCCGCCCCAACGCCGGACCACGGAGACGCCCTCCGGCGCTGAAAGTCGCATCAATCGCGTCACTAAGGCGCCCATCGGAGCGTCGCCGTCGGAAGGGGCGCCCTTCCCCAATCTCTAGACGCCACCGCCCACTCCCCCAGGACCATCAGACGACATCCTGTCTGAGGGGCGAGGGAACTTGGTCCACGGCCGCAGAGGCCAGGCGCCACGGCGATTCCCATAAACGGGCGCTTTCCCTTCGCCAGGAAGACCCCGCCCCCTGCTTACACGGCACACGGCCCCTTCGGCGCGTCTCAGACTGCGGTTACGTAAATAATGACGGAATCGACAGTATTGGATTTTGATGACGGTCACACGATCCACTTCGTGAGTAATAGCGGCGAATTGGCGCCACATCCCGCTCGAATTGCCAGTAGCTGCAGATTAAGAGAGTTCTTGGAAATTTTATCTTACGGTGAATGATCGGAATTGCAAATAGCAGGAGCAAACAAATCATCGCGTTGAAGTGTTTGAAAAGGGGATTCGGGGCGACTGCTGGGGAACGAAACAGAAATTCGTGTCAGGATGTCTTATCTGACGGCGAATAATTAAACGTCCGTCACATGAGGAGCAAACAACGTAACGGAGCGGAGGCCGAGGGAAAGCCCTCGGTAGGGTCCGCTCCCTTTTCATCGTCAAAAGGCTCTTGTATATTAAAAAGCGCCCGCATGACTTAGCGGATGGCAACCAGCGAAAACTCCGAGCAATTGTAAACACTAGCTTAGCGAGAACATCGCGTTATTCCAATCCTACATAGAAACACGCACGCCAACAGATCATGCGCTTCCTTTTTCCTCACCCTTCTTACCTCGGAGAGGTGGCCAAGAACACACATACCTTTTAAGTCTGGCAAGTTACAAAATGGGGGATTAAGGAAGAGATGGAGGTGGAGGAGAGAGAGGAAGAGCAGAGTGGTTGCGGAAGGAACAATACGGACCTCGAGTCGATAGAATCCTTTCTACCCCCGAGACAGGACAGTAACGGCTCCGCTTTCGTTGGGAAAGCAGCTCAGCGGCGACGTATTGTTGGAAGGAAATTGGATGAAGGTGAAGTATTGGCTCATGTGTGGGAGAGGAAGGCGCCAGAGAAGGAAAGAGAGGCGGCGGCCAAGGAACGCCGCGAGCGGAAGACGCGGAATTCGAGGGATATGGACGATTTGGCTCCAGCTGGGAGCGAGAGAGTTCGAGAGTGGAAGTGAGAATGGACCGCGCAATTAATTCCTCGTTTGTCTACGCGGACACCCCAGTGTGTGCCGAGGACACGGAGAAAGGTGGGAAATAGAGGAAAGGGAGAGGAATGGATCGGAAGTAGGAGAGAGAGAGAGTTTGCGGCGACTCTCTTCGCACCGGAAACCTAGAAGGAACCTCCGCTGGGAGGTGAGTCTCCCGTTACGCCGAGCGGCGACATAAAGAACGGGATAGATTTCCCGCGATAATGCTTCCGCGGGCGGATGAAACGGCTAACGAGGAGCCGTCCGACTTCAAGACGGCAAATTCGATTAATTCTTTTGATTAGATTGCGAGAGCACTCGTGGAAGACGGGAAAGGTTTCGGAAGCGAATAATTAACGACTTCATCAATGAAACAAACTACAGGCACGTCTAATATAAAATAAGAACAACGGAGTAACTACTCCGCATCCTGGCTACACGACGATAAGAATGGACGGTTTAAAAAAACGTCGACATTATAATCTGATAAACCATGCACCTATTACGCACGGGAACAAAGAAAAACTCTCGGGAAACCATCATCGTTGGCTCAACGCTTTTGCAGACATTCCAACGTGAAAGATGGCGAACGTGCAAATTGATTGGACGGAAGAGTGATGGCCCCATCCGAGGGGCAAGAGGCGAGGGAAGAACCTACGCCCCCGCTCCGCCCCTGAGGAGACGGGATAAAGAGACCGCCGAGTAAACGTAAACAACGCACGCGTGCTGAAGGAACGAGAGAAGATTCTGGAAGGCAGGGAGCGGCGCTGCTCAAGAGGCAGAAAAGGTGCCAAGGAGGCAGGAGGCGGGGAGGAGGCGGAGGAAACTTCACCAAGGAGATGGGAAACGAAGAGAAGGGCAGCGGACAAACTCGAAGTAGATGGGAGTGTTCTTGGTACGCACAGGAAAATATCACAATTCAATGAATACGTGGAAAATTATATCCGCAAACGAATCGAACGAGTTATCGAAATGGACGATTCGATTTGAGTAAAAGGAAGAAAAATATGCGACTAAAAGAAGAAACGATCCTGGATTGGAAGAACGGAGAAGTCTCGGGAAGAAAAGAAACATTCTACGGGATGGCTCGACGTTAGAAACATCGACTGACAGGTTGAGTAAGAAGCATTTGCTTATCAGCGATCTCAAAGCAGTCCTCATCGTAAACACAATTACGTAACGCCAGAAAAGGCATAACGGCCAAGCGCGATGGATCATAATTACCCTCCGTTCGGAACTTGGCAGAATTGAGAACGGCGTCCACTCGCAACCATAGACTCGATTGATCACTCAAAAAAATAACTCATTCGCGATCCAAGTCAATTTACCCTTGAAACTTGATGGCATTATAAATATATGGAAAAAAATGATCCGCGACACAGGTTACAAAAGTCTGAATTACCATTTCACAACTTACGCAAAAATCTGATACAATAAACCGCATCGGATGACTCCCACAACTTCTAAAAATATCACATTATTGTCCAAGAATTAAAATTCTCCGAGGAAATTATGATCGGAAGACGTATTTCGGTTGCATCGAGACCACCCGCCCAACAGGGCAGCCAACCCCCTCGCTTCTACCACCGGCTCCAGTCATGGGCACTCATTTCAGGAGTAAAGGAACGGTAGTACTTGGAACGGTCTCCGCGAAAGCGATGCTGAGGAGAGGAAGAGTAAAGGATCACGCATGGAGAGGGAGCAGAGAGACGGCGGGGGCGGAGGGGGGCGAAGGGGTCGTCCTTGAGATGGGGTAGCCAAAGGGGAGGGAGCAAAGGATGAAGGGAGGGGGATATAGGGAGAGAAAGGGCGAAGGTGGATAGTGTGTGTGATGCTGCGCACGGAGAATTAAGAATTTCCGAATGGAAACAACAGAAAAACGCCTAACTACGCGATGACGAGAAAATTAAAAGTGAGATACGATTTTCCCAAGTATTAGAAGTTAAGACAGTCCAAAGCATATACTTACGCAACATTAATGGAATTATTTCTTGAGTGAAATTACTCGAAAAGTCGTTATGAGATATCGATAAATTTTTTCTGTCGAAGCCTACGAAATCCTCAAACATGAAAAGGTAAACTTGTGCTAATGTACCCTTCCTCAAGAGCGCAAAAAATTTTAATCACCTTCTTAGGCCTTCGTTGGGTGTAATTATCAAATAAAATGGGTAATATTCCATTTTTCTGACAGTAGATGACACACTTAATGGAAACTATGTTCGTAACCTCTTCACAAAATTGATATTTCACAACATGAAACTTTTCTACTTAGTAAAAAATTTAAAATAAACAGGACATTCCGAATGCGTGAATGGCACGAAAACAATTAAAATTTATGCTACTCTGAATAAATAAAAACGGAATAGTTTTACATCCGGTTAGGAATGAAAACGCGTGGATTAATCTTGACGCAAAAGGACTTTTTATTAAATTTTAAACTCGTGACGCTTTACGATAAATTTAACTGCCGCAAAGAAAAAAACCGCTTGATAAAACTGAACGGCATTAAAGTCGCTAGAGACTTTCTTAGATTTTCGCGGAAACGAGGTCTCTGGGCTCCTATCTTTCAATGTAAAAAGTTATGATTCAACCGACCAATAAGAAGAAACGAACGCTAATCATTAAGAAGTATGGCAATGGCGACTTTCGAATATCTCGGAAACACAAACCAGCATCACATCCGCGGAGGAGCAACAATTTCTCGTTAACGAGACATATAAAACTGTCGCACAGCGCAGGAATTTTAGCGATGCTATATCCAAGTTTCAACTAAAATAATCGCAACTTTTTCCACTCTACTGGGAAACGCTCCAGTGATGTAAAGCGAAACAGTAAACGCGAATCCAAAAGCCATTCATCCTTTGCCTCTCTCGCCATCATCATCATCGTCCTCATCGGGAGGGCACCACATACACACTTTACGACAGAAGAGAGAGAGAGAGGACCCTCCTCCTCCTTTCTCCCATGCCATTACGACGTAGCCCACGAGCGATAATTAATCGCCGCTCCTCGGCACCGAAGCCCTTTTCCCTGCCCCTCCCTCCTTCCCCCTCTTCCCCTCCGCATTCTTCGGGCGACTCGACCTTGGCGGAGGAGGCAGGCCGATGCCGCTACCGGCGGTTGTCCGAAACGCTCTCCAAAGCGGTGGCTGTGGCGGTCGCCGACGTCGCCCGCCTCCGGGCCCCCATGCCGCCGTCCCTCCTCCGCTCACGGCGGCAGTTGCCACGCGGGAGGATGATTTTCCTCCCCCTCTAAGGCGATCGCCCGCCGGGTTCGCCAAATAATAATTGCATCCTCTGAGGCGGTGGATCGGATGGAGAGTGGGGGGGAGGGCGTTCCAGAGAGGGACGACAAGCGACAACAGGAGGAGGGGCGAGAGGAAAGAAAAACGGAGAGGGTGCGGGTCAGGCGGTAGTGTCCAGCACGGTCGCCCATCGCTACGTGCTGGGAATAGGCCAAAGACATGCGGCGAATTGGTGCTCATCGGCATTATCATTTCTTTTTTCTGTCCATATTTATGGACATTTTGAAAAGAAAGATATTGCCCGTGTCGAACAAGAAGTTTACATTTAAAAAATAAATATTGGACCTATTATGCTGTAACGACAGTACGTGAAAACTGTTGCTGCTGCTGTTTTTGCGGAAATACCAGTTACTTAACCATAATAAAAAATAATACCGTATTTCTGATCACATATCAGGAAATTTATAATAGCCAGAAATAAATAATACAAAACTGCACTTTCAACCAGTGATGGCAAACGAAAAAAAGTGTTTCGTTACGTTTTTCGTAACGGTCAAAAATAAAGATATCGTTTTTTGTTACGTTTAACGTTATAACTTCACATTTTCGTACTCATTAATGAAATCGAGCTAATTGCCCTTTTTAAATATATACATAAACGTTTTTTATATTCTGTTTGCAACCTACATAAGCATTTATATAATAGAAATTGAATTAAACTGCAGATCAGTAGTTTAAGAAATATATTTCAGATTGGAGAAACATATCATCTGCAACATTAATGACAACAGAAAACAGTCCCTAGGAAGTGATATTTCACAAAAACGGAGAAATGACATGAGTAAACCCCTCCACATCCGATTTTCCATATGAACGGCCTAGTTTAAGCATCAAGCGTCAAAATAAATTAAAAACATTTATAATTTCAGGGTTGCATCGTCGATTGTACACATCGAACATGCCAAATTTCAGCTTCCCATCTCATCTGCATCAGCATAGAACATGTAATTTTTAATGATTTGACAATGATAAACATTTTCGTTATTTCAACCTAACAGCAAAATTTAAAAAACTGATATATCAAAAAAATAATCTCCTACTTCCATTAAACCGTTTTCAGCCAAAAACTAATCATCTCTTTACATTTTAATAATAATTCCAAATATAAAATTTTATTGAGCTATCGTATTTCCAATATAAATACTGACAATGATGGTGTTAAATTTCGTGTATTTAAAAAAAATTATAAAAGTTTTAATAAAAGGATCCTACAGGACATTTTGATGATAGAAACGCCATGAAAATACATTGGTTGTAGCCATGACCTATATTATCAAAATATGTACCCTAAACTTATGGGGTGGAAATTTTTTTATTTGCTAAGGAAGCAACTTAAAATTTATATTTTCTTCTTTATCATATGGCTAAATATTTAATGGAATAAGATAATAATTTAAGGTATCAAGTTTAATGAAAATTGTTTGTCGTTTACAATCTCATTTTAAGGACTAATATAACGAAATAAGTTTTTATTAAAAATAATAGTAGCAAAGAAGTAATTAACTATTTGGTTGATTGATTTAGTCTTACAATTAGTTGCCGCCCACGCCTAGGATAGTTCCTGTGTGCAAATTCGTGAAAATATCGAAATAACAGTTTTTGTTTTTCCGTTTTTCGTTACGTTTTTCGTGACAGGAATTTTCGACATTTCGTTAACTTTTTTTGTTACGTTAATCAAAAATAATTTTGTTATTCCGCTATTTACTTACGTTACGCGTAACGTTTTCCATCGCTGCTTTCAACACATTTGCGAATCATTTTTACTAGGAGGCAAGCCCCCTGCTCGCTGACGCTCGCCAACCCGCCCCCCTTCCTTTGCTCGCCGTTTCTTCGCTCCTACCATGTGCCTATTGGATTTAGATTAGTTTAACGGGAATATGTTTGGAATGAGTTTTATGAATATATTTTATAAGGTATGTATGTTTGGATTTTAATAACAAATTAAGAAAATTAGTTGAATAACTCGATAAAAAATAAACTTAGAGGGCTGAAATTCCCGGAGATTCAAAATGGCTGAGGTATAGAACGTTAATGAGAGAGAGAGACAACCAGAAATAGGATTTTAGTATTAGTATGGATAAAAAATATAAATAACATGAACATTTATTTGCATTAAATTCAAATATTCCGTCATTTCGAGCATGTTTTAATCTTATTTTTGATCTTTAAGCCTTTATTTAAGTGCATATGCACGGAAATTACCGAGGACAACAATACCGGTAACCACGGAATCTTATTATTGAAATGTTAAAAAGTTTACCAAAACTCGAGTATAAATTCAAAATATGAGCGAATTCGAATGAGATCGAGTATTCGACGGTAAGAATAAGAATCCTCATTCATTTTGGCGTGTTTTAGAGAAAATTTCGTGTCGACAACTTAATTTTAAGATATTTCAAAGAGCAAAAGAACGAAAGCCTTCAAACCAAAAAGGTGATTTTTACGTGTTATCTTAAGGGAACCGACATTCATCCTCTGGAGTCGAACCCGTGACCTTTTTCGAAATTTTTCTTAGTTTCTTCTTGTTAGTCATAACGTAAAGATTCATCAACACTGAAAGCCTGAGAAATTTCAGATTTCTAAGTTTATTTCTAATCGAGTTATTCACTAAATTAGAGCGTTACGCATCATGATGACCATTACGATTTTATAATATAGAGCAGTGGTTTTCAACCGGTGTGCCACGGCACATTAGTGTGCCGCGAGGAAGGGATAGTGTGCCGCACACTCCGAAGATATTTAATTTTTAAATTATATATGTATTTAATGTACAATAAAATTATACAATTATTGCTTTACCAATCTTAACAATCTAATATAACTGCGACTTTTACTTGTTACGCTAGTTTTTATCTTTAAAAATGAGTATTTACGCAGCGAAATTAATTAGGGGTGGTTTAGTGTGCCGCGATGTTTTTAAAAATGCATAAAGGTGTGCCGTGGAGAAAAAAGGTTGAGAAGCACTGATATAGAGAGATATAATACATTGCACATACTTCGTATAATGTGCCCAATTCGTTGACGTGTTCGACATAAGTTTAGCGACAGGGGCGGATCCACAGGGGGGGGGGGGGGGCAATGGGGGCGATCGCCTCCCTCCTTAGATAACCCCATTGCACTCCACTGGGTGCTTTCTTAAATTCATTCCGCGCAAAAATCCTGAATTATACGCCGCAGATTAGGTCGGTATAGCAAGGGAAAGAAGGATTCTGATAGGGGTAGGGGTTTTCAAAATATAGGGCAGTTGGCAGGGGCCGATTCGCTAGGTGGAGAAGCGATCGACCCCCTCCCCCTTGAGAAGTTTCTGGATCCGACCGTTTAGCTAACAATCCTATAGGAAACTGCTGGTCTAAGATGAGCGGTTCTCTCGGAAAGTTGGCGTAGGAGATGAATGAAGGTGCGTGACAAGAGCAGATATGTCCACACGTTCGTCACTAGCCACGTATGGTTAATCGGCCATATAGGTACACGCGATTAATTGCTGCTATTCATCCGTTATATTCATTTTATATTTCGAGACGATGCTTCACATTTACGTTTTTTGTTGTACGCAGAATATGTTCTGCACTATAGGTAGTTTATAATATTAACCATTCTTTGGAATTTCACAAACCAAACAATGGTATGATAAAAAAATAGTCTTTAACTTTATGCGACAGAGAAATGTCACTTTTCCACAAAAATTTATGGCTGTACCAACTTAATTTTCAATCATTACGTTTGAATCGTGAAATTCCCGAAAATATAGCGGTCGGAAAATGATGGGGCTTGGGGTTAAAAGGAGAAGAAACCCAAGCTGCAAGAAATACCAATGACAACCTACGACGAACTTCTCTGCCTTTACAATTTTCGCGAATGCTTTTCCCCGTTCGCGGATGCACTCGCCAATGAATTTCTCCGAGGATTTAATCCAATAATAGGAACAATAATAATAAACAGGAAAAACGAGGGCAGAATAAATCGAAGACACGACCGCAATTACTCTCGTTGCCCGTCCCCGGATACGACCACCAAAAACGGTTCCGTCTAGTCATACGCGCCAATAATTTCCATCGTAGTAACACATCAAACGGTTGGCGCTCATCATTTGACCGTATTTGGCACACTAACTCTCGAGTGGCTGCATCCTCACGCAATTGAGTTTACTCATCACGATCCCTTCCTACAAAAGCTCCGTGTCTCTTTTTCTCTCTTCGTCTACCTCACGCACGCTCCCACATTCCATTCCAACGAAGAGCTTCCATTGGGCGAGAGAGTGCGAAGAGGGAGTGAAGAGAAGGACGGCTCGAATGAGAAGGGAGAAAGAGAGAAAAGGGGGAGGGAGAGGGAGAGAGGGCTTGCGAGTGGTAAACAGAGCGGGATAACCGCGCGTAAAAAAAACGGACGGGAGAAGGGAAGGATTGTCTGCGGATGAAGGATTTGCAAAGGGTGAAGAGGGGTGGAGAGGATGGAGAGAGAGGGAGAGGAGGGAAACGGAATGCGAGATGCAAAACAGGTGACTCGAAAACGGATTCAATTCTGCAGAACGAATGATGACGAATCGACATGAAAATCCGAGAATAATCTCTTCGAAAAAAATGTCCGCGATGCATTTCGCGACGACGAGAATAATCTTCGGGAACAGACAAATCAAAGTCGCGCTTTATCCGCGGGTATTTCGACAAAACGAGCGAATGTTTGAAACGAGAATCTGAAAACTAAATACCGACCCGCGCTTCGGCGCAAGATTCGTTCCGTTAACAGCTTGGCGTGAAATGCTAAAAATAACTACTCGAAAACATCAGGGGAAGGAGCGGAACCATTTACTTTAATGGGTCCATTAAAATTAACTCTCGATAATTGGTTTCCGTATGGAACTTCGAATAAATATCCTAAACATTAATTTATTTTACTAGAGGCATTTTTCCGCGCCAATCGTGGGCAAAAATGACGCGTTTGGTAATTAAGCGGCCCCAGCGCACCACGACGGACCCACGTGGCGCAAAGAATAACATATCCCGAGTCTATGGCTATCAGTTAAATCTTTATGCCAATATACTGGCCACGCTAAAAAGCGATTTATGGCGTACTTCTGCAACTAGATTATTTTGGATGGTAATCATTTAAACATTTCTTGGCGATAACGAAATATATCAGCTTATCCTGTCTTAATTTCTCTATCGTACATATATTGCTGACTTCAACAAAAAAATGACCCATCTATCTAGTTCGAAGAATACAATTTGACACTTGAGGGATAAGATTATCCATTAATAAGTACACCAACGAAAATGATCGATTCAAGAAGCAAACGCAGTCACACTCGGGATTACAACATTGAATGTGGATGATTCGATTGACTACAGAGCGAGAAAAATAAGGAATAGTGATCAATCACTAAGTCATTAGCAGAGGGAAGGGAGAATCGAGCAAAGATGCTGTGGGAGGCGAGAGGGTAGGAAGAAGGTAGGCACTAATGAATGCGAGGTAAAAGGAAGAGAGCGAAGAGAGAGGAAGACAGAGATGGCTAAGGTGAGGGAAAGGTTTAGTATCGGGAGGGAGTGAGGAAGAATAAGAGCGTTATTGCCGTTGCGCTACGAGGCGCACGTGCCGCGGATTTCAACCCCCTGGCCCAAGCGATGGCACCTCCCCCTCCCACTACCTCCCTCCTCCTCATGGTCTTCCCGTTCCGGAACGCAATCCTTCCCTCGCGTGGCACGTACGCACGCACCGTCGCCCTTGCTCCGACCCCCTCCTCCTCCCCTTGCCCCCTCCTGCGTCACTCTCCTCGTCTCGACATTTCGCGGACGGGGCCACTTGACTCTGGATAGAGGTTGAATGATGCCTGGCGGGCGATTGGGGGAACCGTCCCTCCCGCCCCCAATTGGGGAGGCGAAGGGGACGACGGATGGATGGAAGGAGACCCTCGAAAGTTACGTCGTCGGACGGCGGGGAGAAGTCCGAGGGCGAAGGGTTGGCCCGAGTGGAAGTCGCGTGGGGCGGGGGCGAAAATGTCGAGTGCGCGTAGATTGCCTAACGGCGTGCGGGGTCCAAGTTCAACGTGCCTCCGTCCATCACTTTATGCCCGTCGCTTAATGAGACGGAGAGGAGGGGGCTAACCCATTCCCTACAACAGACCGGGAATGCGATGGCTCACATAAAGAAATCGGCGGAAAAAATTCAAATTCTGTTCTCGCAAAGAGAATCCTTCGAAATTTAACTTTGGAATCGAGGATGACTCAAGGAAACCCGAATTGAAGCTGAAGCAGCCGGGAAGAAAGAGATTCTATGATAAACATTTAATAGGCTCTGACGTATCTATAAAAATACTCGGGCTCAAGTGATAAATTACCCACGGAAACGAATTTTTTTATATGCAAAACTTGTGAGAAAATTGACCCTCCGAATTTAGATCCTCGTAAAAGAATTCATAAGACAATTTTTTTCAGAATGGAAATGAAAGTAAAGCGCCAAGCGGAATCATATGAAATCCATTCTATTTCGGATGGAAACAAATAGAAAAACATAAAGCCTGCATTTAAAACCATGATCTACGCCAAGACCCCATTTTCAAAAGGAAATAGACGTGGTGAACGGCCATCTCATTGCATGATGAGAAGACTGGCGCACAAAATGGAGGTGGTAGGAAATACAATAGGAACTCGTTGAGAGAGCAGTAAACAACGGGAGAAAGAGATGGGTGGGGCGAGGAAAACGCTAAGGGGTTCCGGGGTAGACGGAAAATGGATTAAAATAGAAGCGGCGGAAGGTGGGTTGGGAGGGATAGACACCCAGGGGAAGGTGAGCGAAAGGAGGCGGGGTGGGGCGGAGGTGGTTATCGCCCGCCTCCAACCTCCACCGGCCACCCCGACTCAGGTGCCGCTGATGAGGGCTTCCGTTCTCCAGCCAGGAGCGATAAATAGAGATGTCGAAGAGGACCGAAGGAAACTCGCTTGCACCACCCTCTTCGGAAAAGAGGGGCGGCGAAACGTGGTAGCAGGGCAAGTAAAAACAAGTTAGGTAAGTGCACAGCGCATCACATAGGCGCGTTTCGTGCAATTGAGTATTTGAAAAGAATGATTTACGTGTACGTAAGAGAAAGAGCGTTTTAAAGTTCTTCGTCATAAATAATCCATTCTTTTCCTATTTAAAAATACTGCATGCACACGTAAGGAAATTAAACGCATTTTTGTAGGATTGTTTATGTTAGCAACAATGATGAATTAACCATGCAAGAAATTTTCTCAAGTTCAACTCGAATTAAGACATTCTTGTTTGATTTTCTTGATAGCGGCTACTCCTACGATAAAAATGTATAGGAAAAGAAATAGTATAATTTATTAGTTCTACAAGTTTTATTTGAAAACTATTTTGATATGAGCAATACTTTACGAGATATGACGGAAATTCATGTTTTGTAAAGTGGTACCTCTGATTGGCTTACGTGATTCATTTATGTGATTTTCTTATTGTCTTTGACTGTAAGTCCTTAATATCATATTTCATGAAAATCCGTTCGGTAGATGCCGAGAACGAACATGCGGACGGACGGACAGACAGGCCGAAGTTAATAGGCGCTTATGCTGGAAGCGAAACCCGCCTAAAACTAATCCAAATCAGGGAAATTGTAATTTCCGTGATTTGCATAAGCCCCAAAGCAATTTTTCTTTTTATTCTTCCCTTCCTTTAATACGGTGTTAATTCTGTGACCACCGCCTAGCGCTTTATACCTCTCCTGTACTATGTTTCAAGTGCCATTACATAGCCTATAATTCGAAGATCATTTAAGCTGAATTCGGACGATAGATTTTATATTAAATTTTATGATTAAAATTTTTTATTCTTTAAGTCGAACCGTTAGCGAATAAAATCTGGCTCCTTTGGATCTAAAGGAAGAGTTGTTGATTGACCGCAGCGCCCTTTGCAGATATTTTCATTTAATCAGCGAGAATGCAAACAACGCAAGCAAAATCAGTGAGGTCTCCAATTATTTATAATGAGTTGCCAATGTTACAAGCAAACAGATGAACATCACTATGTAAAAATATTATGCATGCCGATTTAATTGCAAAGCAAGTAAATTCTTTATTTGGAACAGCGTATAAGTTTTTGATTGCCTTACTGGTATTATTCCTAATTCCCATTAATTTCGTACGGATAATAAACGGATACCCTTAAAATGTTGGCCATTCTCTCAGCCCTACTGAATGATCACAAGCATAATAATTTACAAACTTAAAATATGACATGAAAAACGATAAGGAAAATTATATCGTTCCACGTATGGAAATTTCCCTAGCTTTACTGCAACTAGCATAGTATCATGGGTATCAATGTTTTTCTCAAAAAAATACTTCTATGTCAACAATAAAACCATGCGTAACGTTAGAGAATTTTAATTAACAAATCCACATCAGAGATATAGGAAGTATCCCGAAGATTCGAACTTAGGTGGAAAAGCCAGTTACGAAGCAAGAAGGCAGAGAGAGAGAGAGGGAGAGAGGGGGGGGGGGGAGGCAAACGAGGCCAAGCGATTCAAGAGGGAAAAACCTCTCTGGCAAGGATGAAAAAGAAGGGAACCGTGAGAGATGGCAGGGCGCGCACAATTACGATCTTATGTTTCTCGGCGACGGATATTCGGAGAATGGTAGGGAATACTAGGGGGGAAAGTAGGAAAGAAGGGAGAGGAAGAAGGACGGAAGGGGTGGGGAATGGAGGCAGGAGTGGGTGAGGGAGATAAAGCGAGGGAGGGAGGGAGGAGAGTTAAGGAGAGAACGACCATGGAAGTGGAGAGGAAGTAAAGGGGTTTTTTTAAATTTAGATCCCAAAGGTTCGGAGGAGCGAGATGGTCCTCTTCGCCTCCACGTCTTTCTCTGAAACTCTCTTGGCACCCATTCATTCATCCGAGAGGGAGGAGAAATATGAGGAGTGGAGGGAAAGATGGAGTCAAAAGGGAGAAGTAGAGCCCTTCGGCGCCGCGGATACCTTATGGGCCGCCCCTAGGCGACATATAGGCGATTTGAGAGGAAAAAAACACTTCAAAACACGGCCACCGAGCGCATTCTCACCGAATCTCAGGCGCTCACGCACGCACGAGCGGCGGTCTCAAAAAGGACACGCCCTTACGAGACGGCGCCGACGGGAGCGGCGGCCAAAAGAGCACGCATTCCGCATGCGAAAAGACGTACGCAACGAGACTCGCAGACCGTTCCTCCCGTGGCGCCGGACTTGGCGGCACGCGCCCCATCGACCCCACCGTGCCATCGAACGGACCCCGCCCCCCTTTCCGCCTCGCTACGCACCCGCAAGCGACACACGAAGGGGACCTCGCGACACCTCGTCAAACGCCTATATTTCTTTCCTCGCATCTGACCTCTCCCCCCCCCCCACCGCGCACTCCCTTCCCACCCCCTTCTGCCTTCGGAGGGCCTCCGTCTGGCGCCACCCCACTCGTCTCGGCGATCTACAATCACTCGGACGACCTCGGCCTCGCGGCGCCACCCAAAATAGCACTCGGAGAGAGAGAGAGAGAGAGAAAGATACAACAACCTCGGGAGTCGGAGGCTGCCGCCGCTCGGTGGCGCTGCGCAGCGAGCGAAAGGAAGATGGAGGAGGCCGCAAAAGACGGAAAGTGGTGAAAGGAGGAGGAGGAGGGGGGGACGCCACCGCATTTACGAAGGAGAATCGGCGATGACACCACGCCCGCCGCATTCCGATCGAGATCCGAGTGCAGGGATACGTGACGCGGGTCACTCGCCTCCTCCCAAGAGAGGAACGGAGACGGAAAGTAATATTATTCCTGTGGCGGAAGAAGCGGCGATGGGATGGTACTTTGAGGCAAAAGAGCTCTTTTCAAAGGAAATTCCTATGTCGGGGAGTTTTGCAAACAAATTCCATGGCAAATAAATGCGGGTAAAGGTAATCAGTATAACTCAAGCCCATAATTGTCAATTGGGCATTTAATATGCGAAGATAGCGGCGTACCGGACACTCCCGCATGAATGGTAGGGGGGTCCCAATATCGAGAAAATGCATTTTTGAGCGGGAGCAGAATTTTGCCAGTATGCCAACGTCCAAATTAATTCAAAAACGGTTCCAGACGATAAAGCAATTTAATAGAGATTTAGAAGTGGAAAATAAATGTAACACCATGGACGACGGAAGCAGATTTTAAATGAAAAATTAAAAAAGCAACCACATCTTATAGACTTTTACTACCCTTGCAATAAAGAATTATTTCAACGCAAGACAAAGACGAAGAAAAGATTTAAAAAATAAGCTAAATATCGGTAATTTTGACAATATGAGATTGGAGGAAAAGATCCATAGGAGGAAACGAATGAAAGTCCAACGGAAAATCGGGAATCCCATGTATCCCCAAAGATTTTAAATTATGTCAACGAATAACGAAAGTCTGTGGGAATGAATGAATAAATAAAAAGTATAGTTTGGATCATTTGGACAGATCCCTAAAAAAGAAAAAAAATCACCTATTATCTGTAAACGCGTTCAGTCGCCAGATTTGTTTCGACTAAAGTAGGAATTGGATTTTTCTTGAAATACAAGACAAATATTAAACGCTTAATCATTATAAAGCAATACTTTCTTTTCAAACGAAAAATATAAATTACAAAACTGGAGAGAGAAAAATGATAAAGATCGTGAATATTTTTAACGATTCATCTAAGAGAAAACGCCATGAGATACCTCCGATGGGGATAAGACGCATTATTCATTATTATTTCGTCGAAGTGATAAAAAGAAAAAAAGAGAGGAGTTCGTAACGCCTTGCATCGGAGTTATTCGCTTTTTATCATCGCTCATTTGCGACATTTTACAAACTTTCACTTACTTTATTTATCAAAGTCGGGATCAACGTAAAACTTTTAAATGCCGAATTACAAGTGATCTGTCAAAAAAACAAAGGTTTTCAGTTAATAGAACAAACACACCACAATACTATTCAAATTATCAAACAATTCCTGGTTTACCGGTTTTTCTAGAAAACGAAAGCAATTAATTTTGTTAATGAAACATTTAAAGCCTAGGGAATCGATCGACAGCGCCAACCGGCTTCGGCAGACACAAAAAGTCACAGACTTTTATCATTCCGATCATTCCAAGCAGTGGCTGCGCGTGGCGTGATAAATCACGCGAATAAAAATTTAGAAATAATTCCGAAATTATCTATTAGTTAAGGCGAACCTTTCGCACATACTCATCAACCCTTCCTCCTCCTTCACACAAGGCGAAACCTCTCTCTCTCGACCTCTGCCCACGATCCAACACTACCACCCCTCCGCTCTCTCCGCTATGCCACCGCCGCCGCCTCCCTCCCTCCGCCCCACTCCTCCTTCTCCCTCGTCCATTGCCCCCTCCCCCACTCTACTAACCCCTCACTCCTTCTCCTCGAGACATAAATCCCGGCCACAAACCACGCATCATCATCAAGAGTGACGGAGGCTTTATCAGCGTAATTCTCCTCCCCTGCCGCCGCCGCCCCTCCGCCGCCGCGCTCCGGCACGGGCCGGCCTTCTTCCCATTCCGATTTCGAGCCGCTCAAACGACACAATACCCAGCGAGAGGCGCAACAAAGGGGAATGTTTCACCGAGGGAAACCCACTGGCGACAGAAGAATAATTTGGGCGAGGAGAGAGGAAGGGATCAGAGGAGAGAGGCTACGAAACAATCGAAGATAAAACATTCACGGCCAAGTCACGCGGAAAATATAGAGAAAAAGAAATGTTCGCGGAAAAACGACAAGAATGCAGACTCATGGAATGCATCACAAATATATTTAAACCCAATCAACGACATAAACGGCTCGCAACGGCGTGAAGCCTTTTTTACTTTTTTACCCGGGAGAGGTCGCTCGGACCCCACATAAAACATTTTCGATTGCAACCGTTGTGCAATATCACAAACGAAGAAACGTATCACAATCATCAATTCTAAAAGAAATAAATAGCCTTTCGCGTGGGCAGCAGAAACTATTGACATAAACGTCCATTTACAGCACAATGCGAGGGAATTTAAGAGGTTTAATTTTTAAGGGTGTAAAGCAGGGGTGGGCAAACATTTTACGAGGTGGGTCACATTAGCAGTTCTGGGTGGTTAGGCGGGCCCCTTAAGGCCCACATAGGAAGTTATTTGAGAGAATGCAAAGGGCCCTCCTGTTAGTGAAAATCAACTATTAAAAAATTTTGGTACAATAGCTTCGCTATATAAGGTTCTTCGGCCATTATTTTAATCACCATATGTGAAATTTACTGTTTCACATTTCACCGTTCTCTTTTATAAAGGTATCGCGGACCGCATAAAATGCTCTCGCGAGCTTGATGTGGCCTGCGGGCCGTAGTGTGCCCACCCCTGGTGTAAAGGATGGAAATGTTTAAGGCCATGAGAAATGTCACTGGACTCAGTCACCTTTGATGATTAAATAATGCTTGCGAAATCACGCCCCCTAAAAAAGAATCAAACTTCTCATATATTCAACACTACATCGTCAAGTAAACATATTAAAAAATTCATAGCTCAAGAAATATGAGCCTGATAGATAATCGGAAAAACACGAACGTGAGATAATATCTGCAGATAATTTTGTAAACGGTTCATTCGTTAAGAAAAACACGAAATACAGGAAGAGGGTGATTCAGTCCAACTACTTTTTTTTTAAACGATTGCAAGATTTAGCGGCAAAAAAGGAAGTCTTCCGCAAAACAGCTATCAACCAGTCAGTTCTTGTCTTAAATAAATTACTTTTTATATTCAAATATTGCATTTCATGCACATTATTATGTATTCTTGTTGACCGCTAAATTAATTTTGTATTTCCATTGCCTAAAGCATTATATTATAAACTTCACACATTTTTTTTGCTTTTTTCAATTATCCGAATTTTTTATTGTCCGAACCACCCTTGGTCCCAATTATCTCGGATGATCGGAATTCTACTGTATATAATTGGGAGTTGTTAACGACAACGCGAGACATATTGAGTAAAAAGAGACGCTCATCGTCGGAGCACGTGGACTCCGAATTAAAAGGAGGAAACTAAGAGCACAGGGATTAAAGAACTTTTTCCCCTCCCAAGTGTGAAATCTTCGAAACTTCTCCGTTGGCTGTTCCGTGTCTCTCTGTTAGCCGAGACAGAGAGTGAACACTGATCGCTATGCGAATACGCAGTCACACACACGCACGCATGAAGAGGGCAGCGGCGCAATCTCTCACGCGCGTTTCACGATGCTATCAGATGGAAAGGGAGAGAGAGAGGGGGGAGGGAGGGAGAGAGGGGAATAGAGAAGGGACGCAAGGCAAGAGCTAATGCAGGAAGACAAGGAAAGCGAAAATAAACAAAACATTCCGATTGCCTTTAAGTAGATGCACGCGCACCGTCATCTCTAAAGCGAGAAAAGGAAGCATCAGGCCTTCGCGCATCCACGCGACTATCGCTTCAAATGCATCGCACCATTACTTTACAGAGAAATCTTTCGTTTTTAAACCCATCGCAGAGCGTCCGTAGTTTCTCTGGGGAGTCACGGCTTCCGATCGATGGGAACGCTGCAAAAATTCGTGCTTCCCAACTGACAATGAGTAAGGCTACTTGAGGGGAAAAATCAAAGAATCGTTTGAAAAACTATTTCGAGAATAAATCAAGGAAAGTCATAAAATAATACCCGCATGTAAAAATAGCCAACAAGGAATGGGCCAGCGATAGGAATTAGCAGCTCCTTTTCTTCCTTCCGGGGGAGGATGATTTTTTACGAATCCCGGTCACTTAGATACATTTAGGGAGTTTTAGTCTATGTATTTTTTTATAAATAGAATGAGTTTTTATTCATTTTATCATTAAACATTTTCATAGATTCTTTTAAAAATCATGTAATACTGAAAATATGCAAACATATTGCAAGAAAACGATTGATTTTTTAACAATGATTTTTTTAAACCGTTAAGCATCAAGGAATGAACCATTCAAATACGGTTCTTTTTGTTACAAAATCGCCTCCGACTGGAAAGCCCGTTCACTTTCCGACGAAATTGATGCAATTGTTTTTAGCGAGTGGAAAATCAATAAGGAGTCATTTCTCTCGGGCATAAATAAATGTTTTTGTCTTTCGTTCAGTAACTTTTCATAGCGTTTTAACTTCATTTTCTAGATTTTCATTGATCTCTTGGTGAACTTTTATAATTATCAATAATATCTATTGATGATGAAGGCATCTTCATTTTCTTTGCCATGGGTGCATCAAAAATGCTTTTCGGAGATTTTCTAATAACTTTATAAATTCAATATCCTTTTTAAAAAACGAATAACAGATCCACCCGGTTACTTTTCCAAAATTTCTCGGAAATCGAGAAATTTAAAAAATTGTTTTTTTGGGAAACGCGAAAGGGGAAAATCCCGGTTGCCAATAACTAGACTAGGCGTAAAACTAAATGTATGCGGCGAATCGAGGTTTTCCCCAAGTGGGATGGGAAGAAGAGGGAGGCGACTCGGTCCTCGAGACTAAGGCGCCGCTTTAAGAAGCTCGGAGCTAAAATGATCCAAAGTAAGAGATTTGACCATTATTGGATCCCATAAAAACGTTATTTATAACCAAAAGTTCAACTTTAATACAAAAACTAGGAAATAATCTTCTGTAAACAGAATATTTACTAAACCAGTATTTTTCATTTTTTTTTGTTATCCAATACATTGGAATGTTTCGCTACCCAGAGGAAAGAAATGCAACATGAAGAAAATATGTTCTGGCTTTTCATTTATTACATTAATTTAACAAACGGGAATTTCGTTCCTGTCATTTTTTAATATATCTCAGCTGGTTATACGTCGAGTGCTCGCATTTCTCTCATGAGTCTCGCGCCCTAGCATTGGGTCGCGACCCATACTCTTAAAAACACAGTACTAAACGAGTTATATATTTCACGTGCACGAATCCCGGATATTCCTCGAATGCTACCAACTCGTTGCAGCGATACGGAAGCATCACTCTGCGGAGAAACCCATCGAAATATAGAACCGCACGAAAGCGAACATTCAAATGAGCGACAGGTGCAGTTGGAGGACCTCGGCCCCAGAGGGTGGAAAATAGTTACTGCTCTTTCTCTCTCTCTCGGCAGCAGAAAGAGTGAGCGAAAACACCAAAGCACTGAGGTCGATGCAACTTTCTTTTCTAAGAACGCAGACGCCGATGAGAGAACAAATGAGAAGGTGACGAGGTTCATAGAAAGAGAGGCAAATGGGGCGCCTTGCCCTTTATGGAACACGCACGTATTGTGCTCGCAACGAGGAGAGCGACGATCTCCCTCGCCCCGATAAGTCATTCGGAAACCCCCTCGACAGAATGAATACACCTGTTCATCTAGCGGTAGCCTTATATGTACGGATTAAGTAATGGATCACTGATTGCATAAATCCAACTTATTATTTTGATTACACGAAAACAATCAAAAATCGTACATACATGTTAATGGATGGATTAATTGTTTTCAAGATAGAAGTATATAAACTAAATAGTAAAAGCACACACGTTTTTCATGAAATTCAGACGCATCCATTATAATTAACGAATGGATATCCCAATCTCAGAAAAATTGGACCAATCACGATAACTTTCAACGCTTCTGCTATTCAGAATAATGCATCAACAGTTCAAAAAAAAGTAGAGCAGCTAAAATAATGGCCAGCAAAAATATATGACGAGGAATTTTGCATCGTACGACGAAAGCAACCCAAAGGAGAAAAACGCCTCCGGTGGGAGCGAGAGGCAACTGGTTGGAGGCCCCCACAAAACGCCCTCCCGCAACACAAACAATCATTCATTCATTTTAAACATCATACTCCACATGCTGCGGTTAACCGATTACGCGCTTATAAATGCGATGACTACGAATTATTACGGATCACTCCGAGAGAAAGAACGGTGGCCGCGGGGGCGGAGGCGCAGGAAGTCGATGGGACGGCTGAAGGGGCAATGAGAGGTAAACAACGATCGGTGGGGGCAAGACGAAACGAAGACAATCTCCGGATTGAAACCCGGGATGGGGAGGCGGCGATCGATCACCTGACCCACTCCCCATCTCTCGGTCCCCTCGTGACGTCACTCTGGCGCCCCCTCCTCCACGACCATCCCCCTCTCCTCCCCCCGATCGCGAAATTAACTCTTTCTCGACCGAAACATGGAATATAGAACGAGTTAAGGGGGTCGGGCAGTCTTTTCGCTCATTATTTCCTTGAGCGAGCGTCTTTCGGAAGAAGAAATCGATGCGAACGTATCCAGCGGACCAGGGAGGCTGGGGGAGAAAAGGGGAAATAATAATCCGTGTCATGCGACGTAAAAAAACATCCTTCACATTTTCCATCAGGGCTTCAAACGACATCGCTCGTCGACATACGCGTTTACTAAACGATAAAAAATGAATTATCTCGCGACATCACCTCTCCAATCCGGTGCCCTCTCAAAATGTTGGCCAGGCTTAAAAATGTCTCAAAGAGGCAACGGCAGTCAACGCGTGCGAGGGATGAATCGTAAGGCGGCGAATTGCCGTGGAAAAAAATTGAAACAGATCCCTCTCGCTATCCGCCCGACTGACTGCTCATAGACTCGCACACCGGAGGGGAATATCGTCTCCGAGTAACTGTACAAGCGAACCAGCCACACCGAGTTTTTTTATCGAGAAAAGGGACGAGAAAGAGAGAGAACTCCGCGTTCTCCGCTTTCCCAGAGAATGACATTCTTCACCGGAAGAGCAAAAGTATGCGACGCATGACGATGGGGCGGCCGTAGCCTCCAAGTCAAACCTGCAATGGAGCAGCTTCGAGAGCGTAGAGGGAAAAAACCATCTCAAGGTCCGGCAGTCGATAAGCATTTCGATTCGCGGGGATGAAAAGCGAAGGCCGTGGGGGGAGGAGGGAGGGTAAATGGGTGTGAGGGAAAGGAGGGGGGGGGGGTGCACACCCCATTTCACTTACGAGTTTCCCTTCGGACGGCTCTATTGCTCTCGTTTAGAATAACGCATAAAAATCGAAAAATTATTTTCAAACACGAAAATTCCTTCCTATTTCAATCGGTACGCGACTCGAATTTCGACTTCCCCTTTCTAAACCACTGGACATGACCGCGCGAAATCTTTCGGGGTAACATTACGAGAACTGCACCAAGTAACGTTCTTTCTCCTTTGCCGAACGTATTAAACATATATAAAAGCCTTGCAGAGAGATGGCGATAACAAAGTCACAGTGAGACCTGATTATTAAAAACCTACCAACCAGAACCCTTCCACGCTAAGTCTCCATGTCTCCTCCAACTTGAAAACGTTCGCTATCCGGGAGGGAAACCGAATTAAAATTTACTCTATTTCAAACTCTTCCACAACCAAGCCCTCTCTCTCTCTCTTCCGCTACACCCAAAAACACTCCCCCGCTCTTTCGAGCGCATCAATGGAAACCTCCATCACGTGACACCGTTTTGGACCAGAGTAAGAAAGAGCGAGAGGAAAGGACACACGAGAGCCCACTCTCCCTCTCTCTCCTTCCTCTCCCTCCGCCGAAGCCATAACACGGGTAGTCTCGGCCCAATCGTAACACACATATACCGAGCGTTGGCAACACTGCTCGAGGGCTATTTTTTCCAATACGCGATGAGGAAAGGGGTGAGAGAGTAGGGGAAGAGTTCTCCTATCCCTTCTCCCGAGAGAAGGCGGCCTGTGTCACTGCGTGGGAGGGGGGAGAGTGGATAGAAAAAAAGCGTAGGGGGAAAATTTTTTACGGAAAGAGGTGACCACCAAAACGCCTCATATCTGTAGTCTCTTCTGCCACCGCGCCGGCACGTGGTATGGAAGCTAAGGAGACTACGGTGCGCATTACGGCCGTCCTTCTCTTTCCACCTCTTTGCGCTTCTAGAGGCATGCGATGGGCGAAGGAGTTAGCTCGCGATAGGGAGAGCGCTCGTTCGCCCCACCCACCGAATCTCGGCGCCACAGGGTCCGAGACACCACCAGTGCGCGCTGCCACCGGAGGAGGAGGAGGCAGCGGTCGATGACCGGCGAAAAGAAGGCGGCTGCCAGCTCTTCCAGCCCACTCTTTCTTTCTTTCTTCCTCCATCTCTCCCTCCTCTCCTCTTCCCTAATCTTTAACGACAACTATCTTCCTACCAACGAGGATACAGGATAGAACACTGCATATACATAAATCATATAAATAATGAAATTTGGAGCGACAGTTCTCTTTCTAACACGGAAAATGAAAAAATGTGGATAGTTGAAAAAAACCATACTTTTGGAAAACGACATAATAATACACGTAATAATTGGTATTAAATTTCCGCAGCAGATAATAAATACAATTAATGAATTTTAGAGGCAATGTATTGTCATGTTGAATCCATCGTCCGCAATCTGTCAAAATTACTCGTATTCTGTGCCATATTATTTCATAAGAGATATTAAAAAAAACTCCTCAACCGGATATATATACCGGCAAGGCCTTTCGTTTCAATGGATAAGTATTTGGGGAGAAACGGAATAACGCGCGAAGCAACTCCAAAACCCACTTCCTCCATCCTACCACGTACGCCTCGGACCGTGGCCTACCTCGGCAGACTCCTACCCAAAACATAAGCCCAAAAAACTTCGGCGAGTTTAGGAAGGGGGAGAGCCCTTTCCATTCATCCGCTCCCATTGTGTCTCCTTTCCATAGATAAACACACAGAGCCGAATAAAGATGGAGTGGGGGCGAGAATGGGAATCGGCGCAGGTAGAAGAAAACGGAAATGAAACGGCCAAAGGAAGGGAGAGAAGAAAAGGGATAAATGGAGACTTTCAGTGGGTCGATCTTCTCCGCTCTCAATACAACTCCGTCTCGACTCCCACTCGGCACTGATTTTCTCTCGACACGGACGCCCCACCCTCAAACGTTCATTCTGCTTCATCGGGAAAGGAGTGAGAGAGGGAGATAGAGAGGGAGGGAGGGAGGGAGGGAGGGAGGGAGGGAGGGAGAGAGGGGAAGAGAGGGGGAGAGAGAGGGGAAGAGAGGGGGGAGAGAGAGAGAGGGAGGGAGAGAGAGGGAGGGAGAGGGGAGAGGGAGAGAGAGGGGGAGGGAGAGAGGGTAAGGGAGAGAGGGAGGGAGGGAGAGAGGGAAAGGGAGGGAGGGAAAGAGAGGGAGGGAGGAGGGAGAGAGGGAGGGAGAGAGAGGGAGGGAGGGAGAGAGAGGGAGGGAGAGAGAGGGAGGGAGAGAAAGGGATGGAGTGAGGGTAGGATGGAGTGAGGGTAGGATGGAGTGAGGGAGGGAGTGAGGGAGGGAGGGAGAGAGGGAAGGAGGGAGGGAGGGAGGAAGAGAAAGGGAGGGAGAGAGAGGGAGGGAGGGAGAGAGATGGAGGGAGGGAGGGAGAGAGGGAGAGGGAGGGAGAGAGGGAGGTGGAAGAGAGGGAGGTGGAAGAGAGGGAGGAGGGAGAGAGGGAGGAGGGAGGGAGAGAGAGGATGTAGAGAGGGAGGATGTAGAGAGGGAGGATGTAGAGAGGGAGGATGTAGAGAGGGAGGATGTAGAGAGGGAGGATGTAGAGAGGGAGGAGGGAGGGAGAGAGAGGGAGGGAGGGAGGGAGGAAGAGAGAGGGAGGGAGGGAGAGAGAGGGAGGGAGAGAAAGGGATGGAGTGAGGGTAGGATGGAGTGAGGGAGGGAGGGAGGGAGTGAGGGAGGGAGGGAGAGAGGGAAGGAGGGAGAGAGGGAAGGAGGGAGAGAGGGAGGGAGAGAGGGAGGGAGAGAGGGAGGGAGAGAGGGAGGGAGGGAGGGAGGGAGAGGGAGGGAGGGAGGGAGAGAGAGGGATGGAGGGATGGAGTGAGGGAGGGATGGAGTGAGGGAGGGATGGAGTGAGGGAGGGAGGGAGTGAGGGAGTGAGGGAGGGAGGGAGGGAGAGAGAGAGGGAGAGAGAGAGGGAGGGAGGGAGGGAGAGAGAGAGGGAGGGAGGGAGAGAGAGAGGGAGGAAGAGAGAGAGGGAGGAAGAGAGAGAGGGAGGGAGGGAGGGAGGGAGGGAGAGAGAGAGGGAGGGAGGGAGAGAGAGAGGGATGGAGGGAGAGGGGGAGGGAGTGATGGAGGGAGGGAGGGAGGGAGGGAGGGAGGGAGGGAGTGAGGGAGGGAGTGAGGGAGTGATGGAGGGAGAGAGAGGGAGGGAGGGAGAGAGAGGAGAGGAGCAGTTCGAAGGAGATAGTGAATGGTGGTGTCGGTCGGAAGGGTAAATGAAGGGGAGGGAGAAAAGGTGTGAGGCTGCGTCTGGAGAGAGAGGAGCGGCGACGGAAGAGAGGGGCGGAGGAGGAAGGCTGGAGATGTGTCCCGAAGCATGAGGAGCAGAGGACGGAGAGAGGGTGTGGAACTTTCTCTTCCGTCGCCAGGCTTTTTGTGTGAATGAAGCGAGTGATGGAAAGGGGAAGAGGTGTGCGTGGGGGTAGAGAGGGGAAAGGATGGGAGGGAGTAGGGAGGGCAGAGTGAGGAGCGAACCGGAGGTCGCGAGCGACCAAATGGAATCGAGTTTTCGTGATTGCTCGAGACGAGGTTTTTCTAACTACTAGATAATTGAATAACCGCAGAGAGTTGGCTGGGATGGGCGACCGCGACTTAGGAGATGCAAATGGCGGGGGGTGCGGACTCTAAGCTACCGCGGAGATGGGGAGGGGCGCGATGCGGCGGGCGATTAATTGCAGAGAACGCGGGGAGATTTGCAGCGCTGGGCCATCCCCCGTTCTCCACACCTCTTCCCCCCTCCCTACATCCTTCCCCCTTCCTCCCCGTTGCACGCGCCATCCCTCTCTCTCTCTCTCTCTCTGTTTACGCTCTCCCGGGAGGGTTATTCATGGAGAGAGGGGCTGCTTGGATTTCTACTCGTTCTCTTAACTTTTGATGAATAGTCGCCATATGAATTCCATGTACCGCTTTCGGGGGACTCCATGAATGTGTATCACTTCTCGATGGAAAATAGAATGTAAATTCGAAGCTTAAGATCGGTAAAAAGATATGGTGTAAGAAAATACCACAACGGAATACGACAAATAAAGAAGGCGATTCAAATAATAAAAAGTATCCAAACCTTCTTTTAAAAACCGACGATTTATTTCCAGGATTCTTCGTGTGAAAACAATTCAATAAACGCCTGTTGTTAATATTTCGAATGTACCAAATAAAAAACTAAATTACATAAAACATTATTCGAAAAAGACAAAACTTTCTAGAGACAGTATGTCGTGGTGATAAATGTGGAGGCCTGAAACAAATTTTTTCTTACACGAAGGAATTCTCTTAATCAAGGACGATCAAATTAGCCTCATGCTCCCAAAAACAACACGTTTGCGAGAAAGGTATCTGTCTATGCTCTACGCGGTATTTGATATTCGTCCACTGCATGCATTCCGAATGAGTTCCAAACGAACACATCGCAAACTCAGAACGTAAGCATGTAAAATCCACACCACTAAAAACGATGTCGCGTCAAGTTAAAACAAATGCGACATTTATACATTAACGCGGGACATTCAATGAATGATGGTGAAATCCAAGACAAGAAAGTCTGCTATCACAGTCCTCGCTGCATTTTAAAAAAGAGGAAAAACCGCAATTGGAAAGAGATTGTATGACGCAAAATTACGCGTAATATTCTAACGGAAAAATACCAACATCAGCCGAAACACATCAGATATCCGAAATCCACAAGTGCAAAAAAACACCCCCAACCTCAAAGAAGCGCAGAATTTTCCATAAGACGCCGAAATCAACCTTTCTCGACGCATTCCTCAGAGGAAAACTTCTCCCTCATCCATATTCAATGAGCCGTACCTCACTCTATCCCCCTCCCCTCCACCCATCACTCCACTCGAACGACCACTGCGTGCGCGTGGTGCTTGCTGATTTAAAGAGGCTTTCTGAGAGGGAGGGGGAGGCAATGCGCGGCAGCTAAAAGCACCCGCACTTAGGTGTGCACACACACACACATACGGCAGAGATGAGGGAAGGGAGGAACGGTGGAGGGAGGGAGAGAGGGAGGTCGGCGAAGACCACCGCCACCACTGCATTCTCTAATGGAGTACACACAAAAGGCGCACTCGAAGCAGGGAACGCAATTGGAGGCCTTAGGGAAGGGAACTCGTCTTCTCCCCCTCCCTACAAAGACAACAACACAACATGCAGGAGAGAGAGAAGCACTCTCTCTGGAAAGAGCAAGACGAGGACGAAAGAGACGCGCTATCCTCTCCCGCATCCCCTTCCTTCCTTCTCCTCCTCCTCCCGGGAGGCTCGCTCTCCCATCGCCCTTCCTTCCTTCCTCCCTCTCGGCCTCTTTCCAAAAACGCCGCCCGGCCACTGGTTTCGGATATTCCTACCCCTCCCTCCCTCCCCCAGTCTCCTCTTCCGCCCCCGTAACCCTCGAGGCGACGGCAACGAAGGAAGAATTCTCGGAACTGCGGCGCGAGGCGGAGAAATGGCAGCTGCCGACGACGACTCCGCTTCGATCTAAAAAGCTTCCGCGGAACTGGGCCCACAGAAAACCCTAGGTTCCTCCCTCCGCATTTCTTCTCGCTCTCTTTAGCCCTCCACTGCTATATTCCGCTGACGAAGGAGTTCGTTCGCGACGAAATCTCGCTATAACGACTTATGCGAGCTATTCATTTAAGTACGTTATGACGGAAGTACGTCAATCCGAAAATTTCACATCGAATCATAGTGAGGTATGAAATAAAAGAAAAATAATCATGCTATATTACCATATTAAAAAAGTAAACGAAAAAACTTCAAATAAAAGTGCTTTTAGATCCCTTTCTCAAGGTCTAGATAATTGTTTAAAATTTTACTTCGTTCCGTGCCTTTTTGGATTTTATGATTTCATCCATCAAATTTTCTATGCGTAAAGCAATATCTCTGATAAGGAACACTGTTTTGTAAACATAGTTGCGTTACACTGAAATAATTTTATATTGCTAATGCAGAATGTTGGACAGGAATTGTCATACGTAAATCTGAAAAGAATACTGTAATAATTACTAATAGATTCGCCGCTACTGGATTCATCATTGCTGTCATCCCTTTTCGCATTCAGTGCCACTGTATTCACTCGTCACCTTCGTCCTGCTGTCTTTCACCAGCTTGTGTTCATCACTATCCGACAAATCATCACGTTTTCCAACTCATTAGGAATCGGTAATATATTGGAAAAAATACCGCCTTTTTCCGAGAAAATAGGCCTACGAAAAGTTAAAAAGGTACGGTTGCGTCACTGCTGACCTACGAAACACTAATCACGCCATGGAATAACAAGGATACTCAATGCCAACTGAAATTAGCCTGGAAGAGAGAGCGCGCATCAATAGACCTCTATCGGCAATCACGAGCAACAGTGGCTGCCGAATAGAATCTGTTCCTACGTTAGGAGGGCTATCGAAGGGAAGCCTCCCTTGTCCCCTTCCGCCACGTTTCCGGTGAGAAGCCTCTTGGTGGACCAGAGAGGACACGTCGAACACGCGAGCCAGAGGGCAAATTGCCTATTAAAACAATGACAGAAATTATGCGAAATTGTCCATTCAATGGAGAATTATCGGCCTCATCTTAATTACGTATATTACTCCAGTGCTACATAGTTGTAAAATAAAATTGCGAATTGCTATTAATTAGGACTAATTATCCTATTTAAAAATCGAAGATTTTTATCGGAATTACAACAATGTAAATATAATACATCCAGCATGTTAAACTTCACGAGGCATTAAAAGGGATAATTCCACCACATTTCCCTTGCACGGCTAGAAAAAACTACGTCCCGTAACCCCCGTTAGAAACGCAAGAGCAGTTTTTAAAATGTTAAGAATCTTAAAACCTTGAAAGAGGAGGATGAAGAAGAGAAAATTTCGGAGAACTTCAAAAGAGGAACAAACCGGATAACATTACTCCAGGACACTAAGTTGACAGATAATGTAATTGGAGAGAAATAGCCTCCTTCGCCACTACGCTTATTCCCTCTGTATTGGCAACCCTCCTCTATGACCAAACCGTTTGGCTTCCATTCTTACAACTACCGCAGAAAAGGGGTCGAGAATTCCACGAAAAATTTATGACAATGAACGAAAGTTAAAGAACACATTCACGCAGACAAACAATTCGCCCACTCCCGCCTGACGAGTGTTTTGTAAGTTTAAATTCTCATAACAACAAACCTGCCTCGAACTAGAAATTAAATTGTCAAAGACAAAATACACAATGCTATGACCCTACCAACTACGCCGATGAGGTATTTTCAGTGAGGTCCGTAGCACTATAAAAGGATTGCTGCAATCATGCAATATTATCAGGGAACCATTATAACATATAATGATGAATTTTTCTCATGTTACAAGCCGGGTGATAGCGTGCATATCTGCCAACGTTTCGACGACTAGCTCTGTCGCCATCTTCAGGAACCTGAGTAGGTAAATATGCACGCTATCACCTGGCTTGTAACCCGAGAAAAATTCATCAGTATCCGCCGGGAAAGAGTTAAATCTTTCTTCACCCATTATAAAATATATTTTAAATTTAAGAAGGAAAATATAAAACTGTTTATCCAGAAGTAACCAACGCTGAAAATACATATTCGAAATTTCATTTATGCATAGAGCCAAAAGTATAGAAATAACCCCTCACCAAATAGTATATCAATAATGATACAAACTGAAAATGTACTAGAAAAATCTCTCGCAATAATTTTACACAAGAGAGGGATGGCTTTGGTATAATGGTAGACATATTTCTACGTCTCTTCCACAAATATTCGTAAGCAGATTGGTTGATGAATTACGGTTCAAATCTTCCCGATTGCAGTAAAATTTTTCCTCTATTTTATCAAACAAAATGGTTTTACTGTAAATAAATGGAAAAATAAAAATGTAAAATACATAGATAACACTATAATTATTCGTTTAAAACCAAATATGTAAAAAAAATTGCAAACAATAAATGTCACAAAATAGTTGACTTGAAAGTATCATTACAAGCGATGTGGTTATTTTAATTCCTCGTGACTTCTTATATTTGCTCCCAAGAGATATTACCGAAAGTATCTCTCAGATAACTACTCCTTTCTCTTAAGGTTAAGTCAGAAAATGTATTCATGCCCCTCCTATTATAGTAAGTCATTTCCTTTTCGTCGAATCTTCACTTACCACCAACTAGTTTAATTTTTTAAGGATACAAGCCCCCACTGTGAATATTTATTTTATACCAAGTGAAAATGTCACATAGTTTAACATTTAAAAATGGCAAATTGCAATAAATTTTTGTATTTTTTTTTAAAATGCGAACACATTCCTTATGTAGAACTTACGAAATATATTTTTTCAACAGAAAACCAATCAAAATTGCAAATTCGTAAAACTGACAGACCCGCCCAGTTCAACATAGTTCCTATACCTAAACTTTAAACTTGATAAATATTTACAGGTTTTTAATTCGCAAGATCCCTGTTATCAGCCTGCAAATAGAAGCCGTGTAAACAAAATAAGCAACACCCATAACTTCCTCTGATATTCCCACAATAAAGAAGAATCATTTATTCGCTTCCCGCAAATCCCAGTCACATTATTTAAACCAAAAGAGATTCACGCCGAGTGAACGAACACGCTTAGAAAGAGACTTCTTTAAAAATAAAACTCGGAATTTGATGAAATGGCAAGGCGCTTAAAGGGAGGAAAGCGAAGGGAAAGAGAGGAGAGAGAGGGGTACGGCGGGGCAGGAGATGCGGGCGCCGAGGGACGAGGGCGGGGGGAGGGGGGGCAGTAACTTGGCAACTGGTTTCAGGATTTTGCTTGGCTAAGTCCCTCCAAGGTCGCCTCCTTGTTCCCGCTCACACCTCACAAGCAGTTGTGTATCTCCCTCTCTCTTTCCTACCTCTCTCTTCATCCATCTTCCAGTCTGCACAAGCAACATCTTCTCTATCGGCCCAACACTTCGCATAAATTTCCGCAAAAAGTAACGAGAGGAGGCGAAAATGTTCCGAGTAAAACAAGTACAAGAGAGAGAGAGAGAGAGATGGGGTGGAGGGAGAGGCGCGCGCAGCACCACGCCAATCCCGATCTCGAGGAGAACGGAAAAGGGATGAGGAACGGACGACGCAGACAGATACGAAAGCGTTTTATTAGAAATTCATCAACCACAGCTCTCAGGAATCCGTGATGTGGGCTAGATACAAAGGCGTGATCCAGTCAGATCGTCTTTTAACAAATGTATTCTTTAAATACACATTTTACGCTATTTTTGCAAAACGATCACGGAAGATAGTGAAAATTATTTAAAAACAAGAGAACTAAATCAGGTACAGCATAATAGAATGTCTCAATCCATATAAACGTTCCTTCACGATTTTGATCACACCACGGTGCAAATTGATTCAGAAGAGACTACTTTCACGTTGAACGCATTAGAAAATCTCGCGACGCTTAACGCTTACAAAAACTGATGATAATGAAGAGCATTCCCGTAAAAATTTAAGGGATTCTTGGAATTCCAAAAATCGACCAAAATAAATATGTACAATGAAGTGGAAAAACTAGGTGAAACCCTTCCAGGTAGAATGTCAAAATGACGGAAGAAAACAAAATTACTCTCGAATGCGAAGAAGGATAACCATAGCAAGGAAATGGTCTTTCAACTAGTGAAAAAATCTTACCTTAAGAACATGACAAAAAAGTATTCCGAGACCGAGAGGGGGAGGGAGAAAAAGGAATCGTGGGTCTCACATACGCGGCCCGCCAGCTCAAAAGGACTGCTTCGATTCTACCGCAAGTGGAAGAGTCGGCGATATAAAAATGTTTAATGATTGGGTAGTGAGTTATTTTTTTAAGTGAGAAACAATTTTGAATCGTTTGATAAGTTTCAATGAAATTCTTAAAACTCATTATCCCGACGTTTAATATAATTTGAAATTATCTATTTGGTCCCACGCAATTAGGGTACGAGATCCCTGGTACAGACGGGAAGGTCAAGGGATCCTCCGCGGGCCTCGCGCTCCCAGCGGGCCTTCCTCCTGTAGGAGGGCCACCCCGCGGTCCCACCGCTCACCCACGACCCCAACCGACCCCCAGACGTCGCTACAACATATCGACGCCGGCAATCTGGACGCGGCCCGCTTTCGAGGGCAACGCCCAGCGCTTGCGTCTCGCGGTCCGCCACCGCGTTCTCTTAAGAAAGATGTGCAGAGGAGCATAGGGTGCGAACGGGGAAGAAGATAAGAGACAATTCTCGCTGTCTTAGATTTAAGAGTTTTAGAAAAATGAGAATGCTACTGCTACCCTTGCGTAAGGCACCGAAAATAAATGGCCGTCGGAGAGGCGGAATGAAGCAGAAAATGCCTCCACACACACACCACGTTTCGCAAACCGAGCAAATATTTTGATAACAAGTACGAGCCCCTCGCTCTCCTTAAAATATTACGTGCGATTCGCAAGAAACGAAAGGGAGCCGGAAAAATATTCCGTCGGACATTCGAAAAAGTAAGAATAAATGTTTGCCATTACTAAATCGCGTCTCATAAATCCGTGCGCGAGATAATGTTACTTCGGAGCCGATTACGTCCCCCGCAGCCGACCGCGTATTCCAGCGAACGAATCGCAGCGATCTCTAGCAAACGAGGAATGCGCGCTCTCGGAGGGGGAGATATTCGCGGCGCGAATACGGCGGCATCTCTTCGGCGAAAGGAGAGAAGTTGACCTATTGGCGCAGAATGAACGCACTTGAGAAACAAGCAGGCGAGGCGGTGCTTTGATCTCCTCCGCCTCGACGAGACCTCCCTCCCTCCCCCCCCTTCCCTTCCCTCCCCCCACCGCCTTCCGGGCGGAATGCCTCTGCGTTAAGAAGCCTAGGAAATGAACGAGGCTGGAATCGATCGAATGCACGCGAAAGAAGAAATGATCAAGATTTCTCGAGTCAAATCCTGAACGATCCCTATAACCTTTCCGATTTCCTGCAATAATTTCAGCTCTTGGCCATAAGATTTCCAGGCCCTAATCAATTATTAACCGATATAATATAACTAAAATACTTGAAGGCATAAAAAAAATCCGCAGACGCATCGGTAAAAACAAAAGCACACATCCTTGGACACCTGCTGCGTTCGACTGGCATTGGCCAATTATCACCAAGCGGATACTGAAACTCCTCTGCATTCGAAAAATGCGAATCGGAAATGTGAAAGGAGCAAAATGAGCGAAGAAAGAGATTTCGATTGGTGCTGACAAAAAAAAGCGGTCGTTCGTTCTGACCCACCCGGTCGCAGCAAACGGACTATAATTGGAAAACCTTCGCAACGTGAAGCGATCTCCAAATATGGAGAACGCTGAATTGAAAGCCGCAAGCGGTTTTAACCGTCTAAGCCACGGGACAAGAAAGGAAGGAAATCATAAGCACAGAGAGGTAATAAATTAAATTTCCCAGCGCGACTCGATGGAATTTTACGCCATTATTATTCTTCACACACACACAAACTCAAAAGACGCATCTCCCCCATTTCCCATCCCCACCGCAGGCCAACCCTCCTAAACCAGCCTCCCCCTCCTCCTTTATCTCTTTCACACGCACACAAAATGCATAGCCGGTGTCATCGACGGCGACGTCCACCCATTTCCGGTCGAGAAGGACGAAATATGAAACGTCCTTAAAGGGGAAAAGAAGAAAGGCATAGGGGGAGGGGGTCGAGGAAGGGGTTGAATAAGGAAGAGGGGGCGGGACACGAGGATTTCTTTTCGTCCTTTTTCGCGCAGGGAGAGGAATAGAAAAAGCACATTCGCTCAAAACTTTTTCCGTTTTGGATCCGAATAGGGAACGAAGAAGGGGCAGAGAGATTACTGGTGGAACGCCATCCAGAGAGGCGCAACAAGTTGGGGAGGAGATTGAGGCGGCGGAGGAGTCCGAGAAGTGAGAGGGGCAGAAGGGAGAGTGAGGGAGGGAGAATGACGAGGAGAGAGGAGGAGAAGCAGGAGAAGAGAGAGGGGAGGAGGTGGGGAGAGGGGGGAGAGGGGAGGAGAGGGAGGAAGTGGACCAAAGTGATGGAGAGAGGGGATGCAAAGAGGGGGGTGATGAGGGGAAGAAGGGGGCAGAGAGAGAGAGAGGGGAGATGAGGGAAAAAAGGGGGCAGGGAGAGGGGAGAAGTACTTGAGATCTTGCGGATTTACGGAAGAACCAAGTTCCGAAGAGAGAAAAAGAGCCGCCTCCCCCATCCAGGACCCTCCATCTGCCCCTCTGCACGACTCTCCCCTCACCTCTAACTTCTGTGAATACAAGATCTCAATAGCTCGTCCGCTCCGTCTCTCTCTCTCTCTCTCTCGCGGAATATCATGCGTAAATAATTAGAGCGAAGATTCGTGGCCGATTATAATGAAGGTGCCCGTCAGATCGATTTCGCAAAATTAGGAGTTCAGTAGAGATTCGCATCTCTACGAATAGATCCTCGAAATTCCTTTTCAACTTAATGCCGTCCATATGAATTCCTTACACGACAGCACTTTATTTTTTTAGTCGATTACACGGTTCAGTCTTTGCTTGATGTGCATGTCGGCGATGCACAACAAATATTTCGTGATCGTTTTGTAGGCGATTATCAGACCAGGACTCTCGAACCGATTACACCAGAGTCACTGAAGCAATATAGTCTTTATTGGAAGAGGTAAACTTGTGGCAGATAAAACTGCTTCCGTGAATGTAAGATTTAAGAAATTGTTTTACTGTGGCATAAGAAAACAGCGGTAATGCTTTAGAAAAGACGGAGTAGTGATCACCAATATATAATGTTAAAGAAATAAATATTAGTTTTCTGGCCAAAGATCCATCGATCCGGCAACGTGTGGCCAGCTTGTCGCGAGAGCAACAAATGATACCTGTGGCATGCGGAGGAACTGGCGTAACGGTTCTTCGACATCTTAAATTCACATAATTCTTTTACTTCTTTCTTTGAAACTATCACGTTCCGAGTCACCGACGGCCAATCAATAAGCAAATGACTGGCGGAGATTTTCATTTACTCGATTAAGTTGACGAGTCAGAAACCTTTTTTTTTCTCTCGAAAAGAGACGCACGTGAATCAACGCGACCGTCGGCTAATGCCACTGAGATCGCTTTTAACTCAATCGATACCAATTACAAGACCGTCGACCCTTTCCCCGCGACCACCTCCTCCAGCACCCGCGTGCGATTACCTCGAATCCGTGCGAACCATTTTCTCGGGCATTCTCTTCATTTCACGGGCGACCTGCAACTTCCGAAATTTCTCACATTCGAGAAGAAGCTTATTGTTAGCTTAACGGACGCGTTCACGGACTTCGACCGATCGGAGAAACAAATTTTAATTAGGTGCGACATTACTACGAGCTATTCAACTGTTCTTCGCCGCACGCTAAGCAAACCATATTTCGCAACGGATGCAGACAGGTTGGGAGAAGTGCTCTTTTTCTTCGAACAAACTGGAGGCTGCGGTGATTAAAATAAAATCAAAACGTATTGAAAAAGTCACATTTCCTCCTCTTTCTTCTTTGCGGTAAAAATAGCAAGGAAGAGACATCTGAAATTTTACCGTATATATGCCTATCCATCTCGTTCCCTTCGATAGATTCTAAAAATACGCAACACGCGTGCGAGTCGAATAGTAACATAGTCGGACATCCAGCAACAAGTGACACGAGTGTCACCGCATCGGAGAAACTAAGTACTAAACGACAGGAAGCTTCCCCGGAAGCTGCCCGTCATAACAGGGACACAATTCAGCGATAAATTCCTTCGAAAGACAAGATGCGGTGCAGCACTCCTCCCCACTTTCCTCCCCTTCCTTCCGCCTCCCTCGCGCGAACGCCAAGACGATTCCTTGGAAGTCTTGCTAATGGCCGCCCCCGCTTCCCTCTTACACTTCGCGGGTCCCGCGCCAAACGCACGCGTGCCCGCCCCGCCGCGGGGGATGGGGGGGGGTGGCGGAAGAGAGGCGATGATCCGCGTGCTTCTCCGCCGAGCACTCACGCATTCTCCTCCGGCGGCCTCCTGTCACTCGCTCGCAGAATTCCCACCACCCAGCGATTGAGAGTAATTTCACGCCCGGGAGACAACTAAACGAAACGCATGATCAACAGAAACGAACCCCTCCCTCCGCCCCCTCCCCGCCCCCGGCAGATGAGAAGTCCTCCCGCCTCAGCGCACTCGAAAGCATTGGAGGCAGGCACGTGCCGAGGCTGAAGAGAGGTAGGGGGTGTGAGAGAGAGGGGGTGGGAAAGTGGAGTCGCGGGGGATGTTTGGCGGCTTAGTGAAGGAGGCGGGGAAAGGAGCGGAGAGGGGAAATGAAGGTGGGGGCATAAATCTCCGGAAGGGTCGTCGTCGGTGGGAAAGTAGACGGCTGGTGGGAAAATGACTGTATCCCTACTCTCGACCATATCACGGGTAAGCTCTCGACCGTCGTTCTCTTAAATGCAGAATGAAATACCTGGGAATTTAGGTGGATGAAAAGTGCGACGTTATCTTGGTGAAGGAAAGCGAAACGTAAAATACTTGTAAAATTATAAATCTTGGCTACTAGAGCCAAATTCTTGCGACAAGGAGCAAAATTCTGAAAATACGTGCGTTCGGTTAACCAAAAATTATTAAAAGAATGCATGGTAAACAAGTGAACTGTGATAAACGGCTCCTTTATATCACAGCATGAAGGGTAAGTTCTCCAAAAAGGGTAGAATATCTCCTTAATGAAAAAGAAAAGATTTAAGTACTCGTGCAATGTAGATGGATATCGCTCGATCTTTAATCTCTCGAAAGATTGGATCACGGAAACCGAGCACCAAGAGACGCCCTTGCGTGGCCCTTTTTCCTTGCCCCGGGCGCCTCCCTACCCGGTTAAGAAGATAACCGAGAGGCAGTAGATTAAGGGAGACAAAGGCGGCGAAACAATGAAGAGAACGATGCCACACACACACACACAACGAAGTCGTTTAAAACGTACCCATTGACGTTTTACCTAGGAGAAAGTTTCTCTTGGGACGCTGATCTCATCGGGGCAAAATACCTTTTCTGACAAGGGAGAGCAATCGTTCTTAACACGGCGAGTTCGACTTTTTCTTTTTCGATTATGACAACTTTTTCCTCAGTTCCAACGACCACAAGCGATACGAAGAAAACTGCATCGACTAGAAAGAGGCACCAAGAATCACGAAATGAGTGCACAAGAAAGTAATTCGATTGTCAAATACCCCATTATCTTTCGACAAACAGAGAGAGAGAGTTCGAAGAGATTGGCCTGTTTGAGGAACGCGTACTCGCACAATCAAGAGCGGCATGAGGGAGACTCGTGACTACCGCCATGCCAATGGCTGCATAACGAGTTTAACTTTCCTACGCGCCGCTGAATTTCACGCACGCCTAGAATCCTACTGGTGCACGCGAAGAGGGACAATTCTACAATCGAAAGGGCGACGAAAGGCCTCGAGGGCGGAGGAGAGCATCCATCCAATTTCCCGCGTCTCGCAAAAAAGTGAGAACAGATAATTTCAAAATAACACGTAACAATCGTTAGATTACGATTACGATCTCACCCGTCGGTCATTTTCATGCTCCTCATCATTCGAAAATCTTATAGAAATGATCGATGATTAATTTTCAGTAATTTATCATAAGGTGTCAGAATATTAAAATAAATCATAGGCATGGAATAAATCGCAGAAGGAGCCCGAGACATAAGCAACTGAACCACAAAGGAAGAGGATAAACAGAATGAGGGAGGAGGGCGGTGAAGGAAACTAGGACAACTCGAGAGGAACAAGATACAGAAAGAGTTCTAGGGACTTGGCGAGGGAGGCGAACATCGGTCGTCATAGTGGCGAGCCAATCCCTTAAACCCCGGCTTTAAAGCGGAAAGGAGAAGAAGGAGGGGGGGGGGGGGCGGATTCTGGGTCACGACGGGCGCACTCTCGCGAACCCTTCCCTCCCTCCGCCGCTCCCACTCCTCCCCTTTCTCCCACGTACGCTCGCCATGCACGACACAATCGCGCGCGCACACACACACATTCTGCAGCCGTTGGCGCCGTACAGGTCTGCCTCTTATCGCGGAAGGCCGTTTGAAGGACAGGCGAAGAGGGAGCGGAGGAAGTGGGCGGGAGGGGAGAGAAAGAGAGATACGGAGGGACGTGGGCTTGGAGGTGGAAGCGCGTGGGCAGGCGACGGCGACACCCAACTCTCCCCGCTCTTTCTTCCACCCCAAAATCCCCTCCCCTCCTCCTCCCTCCCCTTCGTTTGCACACTACGCACGTCGGCAGCCTCCAGTAAGTTCCATGGAACCACCCGTTGAACAACATCCGCCGAAGAGTGCTCGGTCTCAAAGTGCGGGGGAGAGGGGGAGGAGATCGTGTGTGCGTGCGAGAGTTTGAGGTGCTAAGGTACCGAGGGATCACGCGCTCACGGCAAGAAATGAATTACGAAACGACTTAAGAGGTCAATGGACCACGAGGAGACAGAAGGAGAACACACGAGTGGATTTAACTGTAGCCACCAGCCAAAACAACGCAAACACGATCTCCGTGAGATAATTCCGTAATTAGTCTTCCCCAATGAATTATTATCCTAATTCCATTACGTTTACAATCTCGTGTCTGCATTTTATACACGACGGATGGTTTATTGAGGTGCGTATTCGACTGTCCGACCGACCGAGGCGGATAAGAATAAGACGAGAGCATGTCATTAGAAGAGCGGGGGGGGGGGGGGGGGGTGAGAAAACAAAAGCGATCTTTCACAGATTTCTATCGCGCCAAACGTGTAACAGAAGCTACGCATTCAGATGGGTTTACAAATCCGCAGTTTACTTCCCTCCGTACGAGGAATTCAATCTTATCTCCAGAATATACGACTTCCACTTATCAAGTGTTCTTTTTTTGCCAGTGAAACCTTCGCAATTTCCAAAGATAGAAAGACACAAGGAACTAACGTGTTTTTGGAAAGAAAATTGGTAACAAAATAAAAATGTGTCCAAACAAATAATTAATGAATGGAAAAAAAACTGACAATATCCGAACATAAGTGCACTAAAGGAGAAATTGTTCGTATTCAAAACAGAAATTGTTTTTTTCTTCAGAAATAACCTTTGTGGTCACTGAATTGGTCATCGTTTTCATAGAGGGTAAACAGATAAAAAAACAAAAATTCGAGAAATAGTATCTGGCTGAACGGCAGGGGAGGGGGGAAGTCCCCCCCCAGGAGTGGATTTATGGATAGTGGGGCCCAGCGCGCAGCCTTTTTGAGGCCCTATTTTTTTTGATAATTTTGGAATTTGGAGGGCCCTCAGCAGCACGGGGCCCTACTTCTGCGCGCACTGCGCATATCTATAAATCCGCACTAGTCCCCCGCTAATGATAACAACGGATTTTCTGGAAATCGCTAAAGGCGAGAGTATTTGGAAACGGAGACGGATCGCACTTGTGTTCCCAGAATACGGACATTGAGAGGAAGTATGGCACGAAAACATGTCTCCACATTCTATCAAAAATGCCTTCCAAAACTATGACTCTTTGGCAGGTCCATTCTCCACTCACACTTCAGTGGTCAAATTCACGATTTTTTACGGCTAACAGCGACCAAGACATTAAATGCGATGTACATGTATGCATTCTCGAAAATTCTTGATAGAAAGAGGAGCATTTTAAATTAGTATAATTTTGCTAACTTTGAACAACGGTAAAGCTACGAAAGCACATATTTTCAATAAAAAATCACTTTTTAAGTTTTAAAAAATACTTCTAGTCACTTTAAAATTACCAACAAAAATTACTTCATAATTTGTTACATAAATCGTAATTACACTACCGTACGTGCGCGATCATCGGTAACTGTATGGATAAAAATCCACAGTTACAGAAACGAAATGGATTTTCAAAACATACCTCATAGTACAAATAATTCGAATAAAAAACTGCCTACCAAGAAAGCACGTTTTGGGCCGTGCCTACATATTCCTCGATGAAACCATTTAAAAAAAAGCTCTCTAAAGATGAGACGGTGGATAATTTCGAGAAGATACGTCATCTCCGCGTGAGGTGACGTATGCCTCTCCAGAGGGGCGTGCAACAGACAAAAGAAACAAACGACACAGAGGGAAAGCGACGAGAATTACAGGGAGCAGCGTGAGAGACGATGCAACGAGCGAAGGAATGCGACGAACTCGAAAGAGAGAGAGAGAGAGATAAAGGGTTCGTGGATGAAAGAGAAGAGACGAGAACGGCGGGAATTGGAGAGACGACCCTAGTTTGAGAGAGGAAGGGAAAAGGGGGAATGCCAGGAGGAGGGACACGGAGAGGAGGACATGAGAGAGGAAGGAAGGGGGGCACTCCTACTCCCACATTAAAATGTCACCGCCTCAGCGGCGGTCTCTCTTCCGCCTCCGCTGGCACGGAGAATCACACGGAGGAATCGGAGGGGGGAGGCTGGGAACGGTCTGGTCGAGGGTGGGAGTCGTCGTTCCGGGGAGGAAATGCCACCACCGAAGATGACGGGAGAGGAGAGACGAGGGAGGAGGAGGAGGAGGAGTCATTTCTGGCGCCTGCAACGGGCAATGGAGGAAGTGGCGGCGGAGCCATTGTTCCGAAGAATAGAGCGTGCCCGCTGGAGGGGAAGGGGAGGCCGAGGGAGCCGTTAAAAAATCGTAATAATAGGATGCGGAGAGGGGAAGCGGGGGAGGGGAAGGGGGCAATTGGAAAAAGACGGGTAAACTATGGGAGAGGGTGGGAGGAGAGGAAGGAGGGGATGGGTGGGAGGAGAGATCGGAGGGAAGGGATGTGGGACAGACAGGAGGGGATGGGTGGGAGGAGAGATAGGGGGGAGAGGTGGGAGGACAGACAGGAGGGGATGGATGGGAGGAGAGATAGGGGGGAGGGGGTGGGAGGATAGACAGGAGGGGAGGGGATGGGAGGATAGACAGGAGGGGAGGGGGTGGGAGGATAGACAGGAGGGGAGGGGGTGGGAGGAGAGACAGGAGGGGATGGATGGGAGGAGAGACAGGAGGGGATGGATGGGAGGAGAGGCAGGATGGGAGAGGGCGGGAGGAGAGACAGGAGGGGAGAGGGCGGGAGGAGAGACAGGAGGGGAGAGGATGGGAGGATAGACAGGAGGGGAGGGGGTGGGAGGAGAGATAGGAGGGGAGGGGGTGGGAGGAGAGATAGGAGGGGAGGGGGTGGGAGGAGAGACAGGAGGGAAGAGGGTGGGAGGATAGACAGGAGGATATGGATGGGAGGAGAGAGAGTAGGGGAGGGGGTGGGAGGAGGCGCGAGCTAAGGAACGGAGAGGCAAAGGTGACGGAGTAGAGATTTGTGGGAGGCGGCGCCAAAAGGCCTATCGGTGGCGCCGAGTCGCTGTGCTGCCGCGCCATCGCAACGGGCACCTGCCTCCACCCTTCGCCGAGAAAAGCCCCTTCCCCTTCCTCCCCTCGCACCTTGACCAGTTTCATTTTTTATAAGGCACTTGGCTCACTCTCGCGGCGCCGCTCCGCTCTCCCCCCCCCCCCCCTCCCCCAATCTCCTCTCCCTAATCCCCTCCCCGTTCTCCATTCTCCGTGTTTTACGCTCCGCACAAACCGCTTCCTCCCACCCGATTCACTCGCTCACTCCCATTCTGCCCACCCACCGTTTCACCGTCCCGTGAAGACGGAAGAGAGACGTCTCCTCGGAGTGTAACGTAGGAAAGGTTGGAGTTCGCTCTTTCCACATGAGATAGCTAAGGGGCTAAAAATGTATGGGGGAGGGAGGAAACATTATTTAGAAATTAAGGGCGGGATGCATCTCGTAATAATGAGCCTAAACATAATGTTGACATTTAAACGCACGCCTCTCGGAATGTTATATCTGTTAATTAAAAGGCATAAAAATCATAAATATTAATTTTGTATTATTATTTAGTACTTCCTCGTTACTCCACGATTATCTGGTCCAGCCTCATCCATCTACTCATCGTGGAATGATATGAGAGGGCCTCAGTTTTTGGAGCGGCGGAATGAAGTCTGGAAGAGCTCAAACAACGCATCGATTCGACATAGTCTGTCCGTCTTTCGACGAATTCTCCGTTTTCCCTTGGAGAATGTATAGTCCTCGCACGTACCCTTCGGAAGATCGCTCTTCTTCCAATCATGCGCGACATGGATGCGAAGCGAAAGATTTCCATTATCGGGAGTAAACTTCGTCGTAAAAATCCACTTATTGCTGTATTAAAAGAAAAGGTCAGAAATGATTTATCTTTCAAGTGTTTACGAGATTTAGATAATACCCTTTGGCGGTTGTTCGGAGATTTCAAACGCGAAATGTCCGACGACATGGTTAAGATGTCTTACGGCGCAAAATTTACACACATCCGAGCAGTTTTTTTTTCATATTTTGTGAAATAACACTCGTACGAGTTAACTCGTGATCGGAAACTAGATAAGGCGAAAGGAAAACATTCAAACTGGAAATGAAATAGACACCGAAACCTCTATCGATGGCGACAAAGGGACTCGATCAAATCTGTTCGTCCTTCTTGAAATCAAAGCTCAAACATTCAGCGTGTTTTTATTGGGAAAAAATACCGCGCTGACCTCTTTCTTCGTGGAAAAACATCATTCTCTCACCAACGCGTCAGCAAATAAAATGAACACGCACTTATCTCAACTGCGACGAAACGAACACAAACCATCCTAAAAAACCATCGCGGGTTATGTAATACGAAATCCTAAAACATTAAAATCCGAATTATTTCCTATTTCTAAAATGAATCCAGTATGCGACCGAAGGTATCAGTTCCGATCTCACCGACGCGCCGGTCTAAATCGCTTCACCCTCCCCTCCGCCCCCCGCCACCCTCTATCACTCTCTCTCTCTTCCCTTCTGCATCCACACAACCCACCTTCGAGGTAAGACACCGACCGATAGGTAAACCTCAACTTTTGCATTCGCTACAGATTTGGAGAAGTCATAGTCCATCACGGGCATGCGGGCGACGCTTGAATTGAGAGCGTAAAGAAGCGGCGGAGACAGAGAAAAGAGAATGCGAGACAGAGAAAGATTGCTGAGAAGTTGCGATGCGGCAGAGAGGATTTGAATCTCTCTCTCTCTCTCCGCCATCCTAAAAGACAATAGGAATGAGGGGAGAGAGAGAACGAAGGGAGGGAGATATGGTTGAGGAGGTACACAGAGAAAGGAGATATAGAGACAGATAGAGAGAGAGAAAGAGAGGGCAGTGTGACGACCAATAAATCAATAGTGGGGGAGTCGGAGGGTCGCGTCAGTCGTCTGGCGCCATCATGCCCCTTTAGCCGCCCTCCACGGCCTCAACGCACGCCCCTCCTGCCTCCAAAATGAGAGAAAGAGTACTACGGAGGAGCAACGTCGCGAACCACTGAATCGGATAATATCGGCACGGGGTTGTACCAGTTGAGGGTAAGGGTAGGAGATGGGGGAGGGTAGGAGAAGCGGGGAGGGGGGAGGAAAAGCGGGGAGGGTAGGAGATGCGGGGAGGACAGGAGCAGCTGCCGGGGATACACCCTACTTTTTCGGAGGCCCATTCGCACGAGGGGTGCAAAGGATAACGGAAGGGGTGGGGGAAGGAAAACGGCCACCATCCCCTTTTTTCCATGACAATGGAACAAAGCTCCCAAAAAACCTCCACACTCCCATCCACATACCAAATAGACCTCACCACTCAGCCACGGTATGATAGACTCGGAAGGGAGTGAGGAAGAGGGTTAGTTACCAAATACTTCCTGCCGTCCGCCACTTCTCAGAGCTGATTATTTTCGAAAAAAATTGAAAGAATGCTGGTTTCGAGGAGGAAACCCTTTACACCGCACGAGACACATATGACAGTATACATTACATAGGCAGACTCATTGGCAGGACAGACGAATAGAAACGGTAACCCATTCCGAAACCTACCGGAATGTGACCGGCATTATTGGAACTTAATAATCGCGTTTACATCGCCAGAAATTTTAAGCAACACGAGCGGGTAGCATTTTCGCGCGCGACCTTATATGAATGAAACATTACGTCTATTAATAATTCATTAACTCACCCTCTCCGTTAGTTGTAAGCGATCCATACTGGGCAGGCACTTCCCTTTCACTCGGAGCACGATCTGGAAGATGAACACAAATTAATCAGCGACGTAAACTGGAATTATGGGGCACGTTGCAACACAGTGATGATCCACGGGTAAAGTAACCTTGGACCGCATGTATCATTTTTATAAATGGAAATATGCAAAATTACATAGATGTGTAATGTTTCATCACGAAACAATTACGTCAAAAACGTTATGATCATGCGCACTCGAAAAACTTAAGTCATTATAAAAATTAGAGAAATTTAATGGAATTGCAAAAATATGAAAAACAGTAGAATTCCGACAAAATAGATTTTTCATAATATTACAATTTAGTCAGTGACCTAATTAGTCATAATAAGCATAAAATCTAATCAAGTATGTCTACGAATGTGTGAGTGTATATTTCAATCTTGAAAACTTAACGAGCAGTTAATTATCGCTATTTTTCGATATAATGATGATGCAAGGTGAGTAAATATGTCACTGGGAAATAAAGGACCCTTTCCTTCAGTATTGCCATTATCAGCGTTAAGTGCAGTACGAAAACTCGATAGGAAATGCTAACATGGAATGCGATATCGATTCCTGTTGTCCGGGCGAGAAGAAAGATTTCTATGTGAGATCACATAGCATCCGATGTGTCTTCAAGTACCAACGGTTTTCGGCGACACCGGCAGGTTGACGAAAAATAAGAACATGAAACGATATCGATAGACAACACTGCCAGGGAAAGATAGCAAGAGCTATGCCGGCTATAACAAAGAGGTTTAATTACATAAGGATCACCTGGTGAATATAAGTAGAAAGGATGCATCCTACTCTACTTTTTTCCACCAAGTAACGCATCCCATTAATCGTATTCATTTCCATCTACTCTTTATCATAAATCGAAGTATGACAAAGCCGAAAAATACCAAATAACACCACAAAATTCTAGATTTTTTATGTACGACAAAAGATATCAGAACCCGAATATAGAATAAAATGTTTAACGGGAAATAATAATAATAAGCTTCTTAAGATCAAGTTGGTCAAAGTGAACTTCCATCATATTTCGTCTTCAGTCGCATCAAATGCAAATAATAAGCTCGTACAAATGGCGTTGCTTGCACGATTAACGCAAAACGAACGATGAGGAGCCAAAATCGTGGTTAGGCAGAAATTCGAAACGAGCGAGACGGAAAGCAGAAAACAAAAGAGGACGATTGCCTTTCGAGGGGCGAGGGGTCAACTTTCGGAGATTGGGCGGACAGCCAGGTCACATAAAGAAGACGACGCCCGAGAAGAGGAGACAAGAAGTCGGGGATGGAGAAATGCACGCGCATAAACAGCTGCTGCGTATCCTTACACATCCATTCGTCCGTGCGCATAAATATTGATGCGGTCGCTAGAGAGAAGGTATTGCGGTTGACGCCGCCGGTCTTCGCGTGCACCGGAAGTAACGTCCGAACGGTAGAGAGGGCGGGGGCGGGGCCAGATAGGTGGGGCGGCGGGAGGCGAGGTCGAAGCCGTTTGGCACTCGGCAGATAAGAATAAATGATACGACAGGCGCCACCGGAAAACGATATAATTGCGATGCGTGCCTGGAGAGGGGGGGGGGAGGTGGGGGGAGTAGAGGAAGGAGTGGTCCTCGCAGCGAGACAACGGCGGGTATTTATCGAGGGAAGGCACGGCTCGAGACGTGCATCCGATTTCGTGGATGAGGAGGAGGGGGATCTGCACGGCCAAAACCTCCCACCGGAGGAGGAATCTGGCGGGGGCGCGGTCGGGGGCGTTTCGCTGAAAGGCGATCGTCGTCGTGGGGAGGGACGAACACTCCCCCTGTGTCTCACCCCCTCTTTTCTGGGAAACTCCCGGCGAACCATTAGTTAGCCGCTTGTGGGTGTCGGTCGGGTTTCTCGGAATCGGCAGTGGAAAAACCGCCCTTGTTTTAGTCCTCGAGCAGAGCGACTTAAAAGTCAACCTTGAAATGGCAGCTAAATGAAAACGATGAAATAATCTATATCGGTAAACATTCAACCACAGTAATCCAAGCGAAAATGCCACCACTGATAATTTAACGAAGATGCCCCGTCGATATCTAGAATTGCAGGGCTAGATAAGTTTTCCTCCTGAAAAAAATTACTTCTGTACGTGAATTACTTGGCATTGCTGATTTTCAAACATTCTGTTAGGCTAACGATTTCAATTATTAAAAATAAATTTGGTGACGAATAGCAGGATCTGAATACATAAGAAATAAGAATGATGTAAATTTAAATATCAAAAACATCTATTTTTAAAATCCCCGCACTATCCCTATCTTTCCTTCCAGCTGCAATGCGTATGCAACCCCCAATCAGGGGCGGATCCAGAAACTTCTCAAGGGGGGGGGGGGGGGGGGGCGATCGCCACTCCACCTATCGAATCCGCCTCTGCCAACTGCTCTATATTTTGAAAATCCCTACCCCTATCAGAATCCTTCTTTCCCTTGGTATACAGACCTAATCTGCGGCGTATAAATTAGGATTTTTGCGCGGAATGAATTTAAGAAAGCGCCCAGTGGAGTGCAATGGGATTATCCAAGGAGGGGGCGATCGCCCCCATTGCCCCCCCCCCCCCCCTTGGATCCGCCACTGCCCCCAATCATTCGAATTAGCCGTTAAGGTCGTTTCAGAAGTGTTGCATATTGGGCACGCACATTTGTAATTAACTCCTTGCGGAATTTATCTCGACATGGAGACGAAGAGACGAAAGAGGGATAGGGGGGAGAGCGAGATGGATGGGGAATGGAAAGGGAATTGGGAGGTGGTAGGATCAGATAGGGAAAGGAGAGGTGAATGGGGAGAGGAGACGAAATGAGCAGGCAATAGCAGAGAAAGAATGAGGTGGAGAGAGGAGTGAGTGGCATGGAAGTCGGCTGGTATGACCAGCGGAAATTGAAGAAAGTGAGAAAAAATGTGGGGCGAATGCAACAAAACGAGCTGCTACGCACCTTAAAATTCATTGAGGAAAATACAAGGACTACATTAATCGCCATAAAAGGGAAAGAATTCGAAAATACGCCAAGGAATGCGACACGACGCGAACGAGCGGAAGTAAAACGTCTGAGGTGCGAAGAAAAATGCAGACCAAGGAATATACATCGGAAAAAAAAGTGCGCGTGGTAGGCAAGGGAGATGAGGCGTTCATATTCATACCCGCATACACGTAAGATCCGACACAACAAAAAGGGTACGGAGCAATACGGGTGACGGAAGAATAGTGTGTGTGGGGCGAGAGGACCGGGGGAGGGAGGGGGCGAATGCAGTTGCGAGAGCTAACGAGAGAGGGAGGCGGCGGCCCCGGGGGCGTGTGGGTCTAGGCCGCTGGGCGGGGCTTGGACAGGCGCCGCTCCGTCGGCCTCGTGTTACCTCACTCCCCCCCCCCTCCTCCTCCTCTGCCGCCGACTCCTCCGTACGTTGGAAGCTCCCGACTCGCCCCCTTCTCCCCCACCACACCTCTAATCCCATCCGCCGATTGCCACCCCAGACGCATTTAATCCCTTGCGCCGCCACTCCCACACACCGGCTAAACGCTCTTCCTATTTACGAGCGCACATTCGCCTTCGCTCTCCCGTCCACATACGCGCACGCACTATGAATATTCTGCACTCTGTTAAAACGTTTCAGAGGACGGATACAATTTTCGAACTAAGTTCTCACATCGAATATACAAATCTCCTCTCATTTTTATTCATCTGTCCTTGGTTCCATTTATGTCCTTTTCGCAAGCAATAATTAAAGGAGAATGAGGGGAGATCCCATTCTCACACACAAAATCGATTCTTTTTCATTTCGATCGTTATCAATCCGAGAATCGATCTTTTTTCCACACAATCGATCATTTTTTGTGGCCAATCCAGGAGAATATCGCCAAAGTCAGGAGTCTCAACTCCTAGTGCATGGAGATGAAATAAATAACATGGAAATATTTGTCGGACCGCACCTTACGATAAAGAGCCTATGCATTATGTTGAAACTGAAACACAACGGTGAAAATGTTGTTCAATTTAATAAAAAAACAAATCATAAATATTGCTGTTTCTTTGCTTATCCCAATGACACGCTATGATCGTTCCGAGTACGGTTTCCGCCCACTTACACTAGAACCGACCAATGAGAGGGACGAATTCTATACGCTGGAAATTTTCCTTTAATTCTAATGGTTGCAGCGAGGACTTGCGCTAATATTCGGCAAAGGACATGCTCTTCCTACAGAGCAAGAAGCGGGGCAGAGCGGAAGAGGAGCAGGAAAAAAAGAGGTCTGACGGAAAGGAGGGTCTCGTCTATTCCGTCGCGTGTAAAGGCGTCCATACTATGGAAAAGCACGCCATCCACATACGGCGCCTCCTTCGATATTGACGCCAACTTCTCCCTTCCACCTTCCCCTTCCACTACACGAAGGCTACGCTCACTCCCCGCGAGTGGATTACGTGGGCTTAGGAAAAGGAACTGCACTTGTTATTTAGCTGAGTAGAGCATGTCGTGTCGGCTGCGTATCTCCACTCCAAAACAGAAAAAGTTATACAGCGACTTTCCGCGCATTGGCTTGATCGAAATCGAATGACGAGGAGCCTAAGTTGGAATTCGTTCACATACAAATAACCACGTCGACCTAATCCTATTTTTACTCCGTCCAACCAAAGTAGGTGTTCCGAGGCGAGCGTAACAAGCGATAATTCCTTAAAGAAGAGAAAACCATTAGAATTGTACGCAATTCTTGTTTTTCCCTTGAAGATTATGCAGAGGTCTCTTACCCAATATCCATTGCTCTAGAGGTCATATTTCACAAAACTGAACAAACTTGCACGAAGTGCGCGTGGACTGAGACTTCCTATTCCTATTAGTTCCACAGGAAATTTGTCTTTGATTCCCCTTTCTATTACTAAATTCTCCCGCGGTTATATTTTTCAATAACAAAATAATATCTCGCGTGAGTATTAAGAAATTAAAATTTCCTAAAGATCTCTATGAAATTACTGTACATTTAAACACAATGTTTTTAAATCATCCAACGAATCTTTCTTCATACACCGGAGAAGGGGTTAATTTTGCAGCACCACTTGTAGAAATTAGTAAAAATTTCACAAAAAGTGCAAGAGCACGAGGGGAAGCGAGTAAAATGCCGCAATTTATATTTAGAAAGACAAATTAGCACAACTGGAATCGCCACACTTCAGCGCTTTGTTTTTTTAGAAAAGACACGATCGCTCTTCTTCCCTCTGACGAATAAGACGTGGCGAAAGGGCGCATCCATTTGTACAATTCGTGAGATTAAAACTCCGCGAGGAAGAAAAGAGAGGGAGCCCTGCTTCCCCTCCCCCGTTCCCTCCCACCCCTCTCCCCAGCCCCACACTCCCCGGAGTCTGACCCCGGACATCAAGGCGGCCGCTTCATTAACCCGTGGAGTCCCTCAAATTAAAAGCAATTTGGAACAAGTCGTTCACTTTCATCGCTCGACCCCTGTATGTCCTCTGGCCCACTCCTATCTCCCTCCCTTACGAAAGGAAAAGAGAAAAAAAGTGTCCACGCTTCCAAAGACAATCCAAAATAAACGTCGAGTTAAAACTTCAATAACGCGTAACGGGCGTTGATATTAACTGAGACGCAATAATTAATAATTTACGATACCGCCTATGATAAACAACAGTAGAATCCAGGTATAAGGTAGACGGCTTAATTCTAAATATGAGCATAAAATACCAAGCACAGTTCTAAAATTCCTGAGGCAACTGCTGAACATTAACAACGAATAATTATGTAGCCCATATGAATAATGATAATCCAATAATGAGAATGCATAGATTTTTTGTTACGACGACCCCATCTTTTATTTTAATTGTATTTTAATTAAGACAGCAGAAAATAAAGTTGTATGGATTACAATCAACCTCCAAACGTGATGTACTTCTTTCAAAAAAGGCATACACCAAAAACCAACTCATACGTTGTACCACGGTTATGAACTTATGCTGCTTTCACACTGGTTAGGCAAGACAAGGTAAGAAGAGAAAAGGCAAATTAGACGAAATAGATTTCTTTCACAGCGATAAGTCAGCTGAAGAAAAGAAGTCAGACGATTAGGACTAAGTCTTCGTACATCGGAATCATAATGTGGAAATGGATTTCTCGAATCGAAATCGGACAAGTTCTCAACATAGCGCCCTTTCAAAGATAAAGAGAATTTCGTGGTAACCCAGCCATGAAACAAGTTTCATACATTCTGGTATCACTACATATGGGCGCATTCATTTGTGGTTACTACACCACTGCCAGTCTATTAGAGGAAATATTACTGCCCTAACGACCTATTTTCATTTCAAAATCGTTAATTTGTTTACTTAACGAAGTTTTTTTGCGCTGTACCCCTAAAGAGTAGATACGGGAACCCCAGATCCGACATTTCATTGCACCGCCTTTCCATAATATTTTCTATTGTGTTGCTCCATATTCGCATGTTAAATAGCCTTCCTTCCTGTACGAGCTAGGTTACCGTATAATTTGACGTTTCTGCACAAAAATCATTCCCCCGAGACGAAAAGTTTGGGCACCACTGCTGTAATCTTAAAGACAGCGTCAGACACGTTTAGTCGCGTGTTTTTGTTAGATTCGAGTGAAATCGCAGAGTCCCGTCTATGGGTTCTGGTACTCTATAAAACGCTGTCTCATCTTGAGGAAGCGCGTCTTGTCTCGTGTTGACTAACCGGTGTGAAAGCAGCCTTAGCCACAATTAAAAATAATTCCATATAAAGTAAGGCGTAAAAGCATGAAAAATCTGTGAATTGGTCTTTCAAACACTCGCAAACAAGAATAAGTCCACCGCGGACGAAACTTCGACACGCCAGAGTTTGATTTTGGAGTCATTCAATCTTGATGGACGAGACACCTAAGGCAGGGATGGCAAATAAATTTTGAGTCGCGTGCCAAGAAAGTAGTGTGGACCATCAGAATTTTTTTTGCGTGTCACTACTTTACTCCTTCTCTAAGAAACTTCATGTTTTATACAGAAAATACCAGCTTTCGCGTGTCACGTATTTGCCATCTCTGACCTAAAACCACACTGTATGCAGGCACAATAAGAGTTATTCTTTGTTTATCTATATAATGTATCCATTGTAACTTCTTTTTGCCGGCTTAAATTGTTATAACGTTAAATACGTACGGATTGGGAATGAGCGAAGAGAAATCAAACGAGTACGCTCTTCCTCCGTAATTTTTTAGTCTTTGGCTGTCCTTCGAAATCACACGAGAACATATGAAAATACTCGACAGTGTCCACAATGGCACACACGCACTGAATGCCTCCAATACACTAGGACAGTGAAATGTTTTTTATTACCAAGGTCGAAAGGTGAAAAAATCGCGGAATGAAGGGAGCACTTTCAGAGAATCCATCGCAGAATCTACGCTTCACGAGTGGAATACCTTACTTCCGCTTATCAATATTTGTAATGTACTTTCCTATTTATACAGTCAGAAGCAGATAGCATCGACGAAAAATCATTCCATATAAAGCAATAAACCGAAATGGGATTAATAAAACTCGTCCTACCCTCTTCAGCAATCTCGTTACCGAGAAAAGCAAAGAAAACCGTCCCCTTCCCCTCTCCACAAAACCACGCCTCTCCCCCGGTCCGTCTGCATCGACCTCCGCTTGCACACCAACCTCAGTTCGCCTTTCACAGACGCCGTCGGGCCTACCCCATCTCTCTCTCTCTCACCCTCTCGCATGTACCCGAGCTTTCGCCGCCGCGGGCAGCCTACACCAGATGCCACCCAAGTCGCCTTAGCCCATTACCCCCTTCGGAAGAGTCGCGAGCGCGCTCACACGCGCGCACACAAACAGAGCCGAGAGCAGAGGTTTCTAGCAGTCGGCACTTCAAAAAGGAAGCCGGAGGAAAGGTTACGGGAAGAGTTCAATCGCGATTAGAAACGGTCTTTGATGTTTGGAAGAATAAGATCATTTTGAGAAGTCTCAAAGGACTTCGTTTCGCCGACAAAGCACTCAAAAACGCGGATATTAGCATCAGGGAGACTGATGGAGTTGAAAGAGTTCACGGCGAATTGGCGTGAAGATGAACTGCTTGGAAAAACACCTCTCGAAGCACGCAGGCACGGACAATAAGATTGAGAAGGAATTAATTGAGTTTTTCAAGAAGATTTTAAAGACGCAACAAAACAATATTCTGCATATTATAGTGAGGAATGAAGCTCATAATTGCCATATACGAAATAGCGCTGTTGAATCTACCTTTGTCTGGAAACAACTACTTTCGTGACTATATAATGTAAAAATACCGTAAATCTGACTTAATGCATTCTTCCCTCTAGCTATTTGAAGAGTTATTTCAACTCTCAATATATTATTCTAATGAGTACGGCAATATACAGTACTCAAATATTAGTTGAAATTATGGTAGAATTTAAAAATGTAAAACGAGAGTCGGGTAAAAAATAATGTTGCGAAAATATACCGTGACAACTACGGAACAAAAAGTAATTTTCTCTTAAGTAGTTCAGTAGTTCTCTTAAGTAGTTCGGAGAATTTCAAACACGAACTCTTACAGTCGAATGCATAACAAGAGGTTCGCATATGAGTTCATCTACGAGTACGATAATGGCATCAGTCACTCCGAAAAATCGCTAGAGCAACTATGAGGGATGATGGAAAGGAACAATCGGCTCGCTGCCTTTAAAAACACTACTCCAGGAGAATACCGAGACCAAGGTCGTGCCAGAAATACGGTAGCCCTCAATAGGGTGAGACGAAAGGCGACCAAATACCGACGCGTGCACCTAGCGAGATGAGTTACGGATTGCTTGTGTCCCGAAGAAAAGTCTATCTCCACAGAGTAGAACTGGGCACGAGCAGCGCCACTCGCGGCGGCCTTGCAGAGTATTACGAGGCGCTCGAAAGTACGTACATTAAAGGTAAAGTATTTCTCTGCTACGATACGAGGATGGAATAAGAGGCATGGTAACCAAGTCACAGTAGGAGACGTTGCATCTTTACTCGGAGTTGCTCCGAGACAAGACGAAGTTTCCCCTCGACAGTTACGGCGACTCTAAGAGGCTTCGTAAAGAATAATAGCAAAAATGAGTAATTGGCATACTCCTAAACGAGAGCGAGATTACCTTTTCACCGAAAAATGATCCACGACAGAAGATCACCTCCGTCACTCGAGGTAGACTCGGTCATCCGATCCGCTCGCTTTGTCCCACACCTCTACTACGGGTCACACATTAAAGGGAATGCTCGGGAAGAAACATTCCTTAAAGAGTAGCTTCTCTTCTGCGTTAAAGGGTCGTGACGCACCCCGAAAGCGGTAAACACTGCACCGCAAACGTTCTCTCGAGGATCGATGATGGTCGCGTATACTTCCTGGCGCCGGCTCGAAACTTAGATCGAACAGACGAGGAAAAAATGACACCGGGTGGAAAACGTTCACGGGACAATTTTGACCGTAATAACAGCATACTTTTAAAAAAATGTCTTATCGGCATATTATTCATTTTTCTCTCTGTCGTGCATTTCGCAATCGATATTAGACTTCCAATTGTTAGAATAAAACGCAAAACAAAATTCTCTTCCATCTATTTAAAACTGCATGGGATTATTGAGATAACGGTTTGGCCTTCGACCCAATCATCGATTAATCTTATTTAAATGTGAGATACCTAGACAATAACGTAGCGCCAACGATACCTCCGAGCCCATTCACGTGGTCCTCATCGCTTCTTCCGCTTGTCTGCACTCTGCTTAAAGTTCAGCCTAACTGATCCCCGCTCGTCCCGGCGATTTCGCATAATGCGATCTGAATGGATTAGTGCCACCCAATCTATTCTGCCAATGAGGAGAGCCACTCTCTCTCCTTGGCACCCATAAAGAGGAGGAGGGCAGGTGGAGGAGGAAGGGAGTGGGAATCTCGCTTGCACCACACCATTACCCGAGGCCGACCCCGGCCTACGAAAGGTCGACCGACACTCCTCCGGCGGTGACGAGCCGGAAGGATTCATAGGATGGGCAATCACCGGAAGGAGATGGCGTCCCGGACCTTCGGAAAAGGCAGCCGGTTAGGATTACGCGAAGAAACGAACCAAACACCACATTAGAAATCGGCAATTCACGATTAAATCGATTTGCCCGAGTCATGAAGCGCGTACTGTCGATTTTTCGATGCAGACAAAATCGACCGCAGCGCATTTATATGGATCTCGCAGGATCGTCTGGAAACGAACATTTAAATACTGCGCTGTAGGCTATCAATAAAGAGTACCCAACTTAATAACGACCGTTTTGGTTACATCACAGTCCATCCATTTATTTGCACCATGTAGAACAAACTCCTCAAACCATATTACGTAGACGGTCTCTTCCCATCCACATGATACTTCCTTTAAATTTCATTGGCATATTCGCCTTACGAGTTAAAAAAATGCTTTATTTACCAATCTCGACAGAGCCTATAACAATAACAAACCGCGCCACAACTCTCCTTCCAATCTCTCTCTGCAGCCCTGTCGAAGCACGCCCCGGCATCAACTTAGCACGAATCCTCACGAAAAGGGAAAAAAGAGCGAGGCTGCCGCCCGCCCGCCTCCCGCTTCACTCCTCGTTCCGTTTTGCCCTCACGGAGTTATCCCTTGGTCACGCCTGGCAGGCGCCACCGCGGAGGCAGGGAACGGGAAGGAGGGGAGAGAAGTAGGACGGGCAGAGGGAAAAGGGGGGCGCGAGGGGGGGAGCTGCATAACTCACCCTCCCCTTCCCTCTCTCCTTGCGAGTCGAAGACAACACAAGAGGATGAGATTGGTAATCGAGGGGAGAGGGCGAAAGGTGGAAGGAAGGAGGCGAATAGAGATAGACGGAATGCAAGTTATTTTACGGGGAGAAATGGATCTGGGATGGAGTGGCCATGAGACAGAGAGGCTCTCTACCCCATCCTCTCGACTCACTTTGCAGCACTACTCTGGCGCCTTCCGCGCCGCACGCCTCGGGCAATAAAGTCGGAGCAGCAGAGGCTACGACTCCCCGATGCCGCGGGAATGACATTATAAAGCGGCCTCAAAGTTTCTGGTTACGCCCCTCTTATTAACTCGCCCGTCGCGTCCTACGCTCCCCTCCTTCCGACCCTCCTGCACCCCGCCGCCAAGCGAGGGGGTCGCGCGCGCGCGTGTGCATCACCGCCGCTAATCCGTCCATCCGAAACTGCGATCGAACGCGGCGAGGACGGAAGCTTTAGAGGCGCCGAGGCGAAGTCGGGAACGCTTTCTTAAGAATCAGGGGAATCGATTTCCAGGCGCTGAGACCTGTTAAAGAGTAGCCCAGGGCAATGCCTTTAGGAGGGATGATTGGAAGGGTGGCGCGATTATCGTAAATACCCAAGTATGGGACGCACCGGCGAAAATGGATCTCTTAAATTCTTACGAAAATTCAATTTAACCGCTTATCGTTTTCGTGACACTAATTACGAATAGGCTTGCCCATCACGATATGTATGTCGACAATCTATCTCGACAACGGTGAACAATGAAAATGATATTGACAATTGAGGAAATACACCCGCGCAATATCGTATCAAAATTTGGTGAATTATTTTCAATCATGTTTCAACAGTGTTTATTTTTCATCGTGTCAAGCACTGTTAACTCCAACAAAAGAACAGGACAGCGAATACGTTAATGCCGGATCTACGACTGCCATTTTACAACTCCCACATTCGTTAGTTGAACAACACAACGCGAGATTAAACGAAAACGGAACTCAAATTCAATTACTAGCTTCGATAGACGCAACCGAGAATTTTAAAATACGCAGAAAGCATTTCTCTGCGACACCGCCTATAATACTGTCAAAAGAGCTCCATTTGCGAATGAGTAGGGAAAACAAGAGAAGGGAATATGAACGGTCCGCGAGAAATATGCGAGGAGGACAAGAGGGCAGAGGTAGAAGGGGATTGGGAGGGGACATCGGAGGGGAAGGAGTTGGAAGGGTGCGGAATGGGAACGGCACGAAGAGAGAGAGGGAAACGTGAGTCTTCCCCATGCGGAACTTCACGACTCGTCGGCGTCCAAATTGCTGGCGCCAGGTCTCTGTACAGAAAGCAAACACGAGCGGACCAAACCCATCCCCCTTCCCCTCTTCCATCGTCACTCGAGGCAGCTGCCGCAGAGGGAGAGAACCAGAGGCATCGGCGCGGCGATATACTTACCCCATAATCCAAACAAAAGACGCCGCCGAGCCCAAAACCCGAAGCTTCCATTGCCTCTTTCTCGGCGTAAATCTGGACGCGCATATAATATTTAGAGTTGTAACCAACCATATTATTAATCACTTTACACATTTTTCTTGCACTTTCATGTGGAATTAGTAGCTAAAACTCCGAACAAGCAGATTAACTAGCTTAGGCCCCAGAAAAGTCGAAAATCTCGAGACCGATTCCAAGAACGCTATTCTCCAATCGTTTCCTTTCTGTTACGCCGTTTAGCGCTCAGTCGACAATAATGCGAACTATGTTACTTTTATTGTGAGGATGCAAATTTATTCCAAGTCTGTCCCGTGTAAAACAATTCGGTAAAAATTAACCCAAAATTAAATTGCTGTCTCCATTATTAAAACGTACAAAAACCTTATAAAACTAAGACAGTGCAAATGGATTATTGTAGATTACATATTATAATTGTTTTTACACCAATATGTTGCACAGTTTATTGCTACAGGTGTTACCTTCGTCATCAATGCCAAGCGTGCGAGTTTATTCACACCACATGACGGGATTTAATACACGATGATGTGGCGGTATATTTTAAGTAAATCCTTAACAGTATTCTCCAAATTGTTATATAACGAAGATTACTGACAAATACCGAAACCGATATGTGAGAATGAATAGCATTGAAAAGGGTCATAAAACTTCAAAGCCAAACAACAAGATATACGAATATATTTAAATCACTACTTATCCATTGATTTCTCACAAATGTAATTAGATTACAAAACTTACAAATCTGTAATACATACACATCTACATATTAGCCATAAATAAAGCAAATAAGTGGATGGCGTGAAGTTCTATGTATCATCCCCTTAAAGTGGATCTCCTATCACGTTATCTTCTAGTCCTCGGAAAATATGAACCTACAATGCCCATCGCATGTATTCTCATATGTATATGACGATTACGTCGGCGAAGTCAAATCTGCCATGAAATAATCAACCAGGTATAGATCATCTACATAACACGCTGCATTAATTTAAAAATTTCTGTTATATGAAATTTGAAGTAGGTATCTGTAAAAATAATTTCTGCGTATCAAATCAATTCAATTTTTCAGTTCCGCTTACGCGTTACATTGTTGAGTTTTAAACGGGAATATTTAAAATCATCCGGTGCCCTAGGTCTTTCAATTTACTGACACCTTTGACACATATCTCCGGTGACATGTGCTTGACAAGCGCTTTAAAATACCTCACTACCTTGTCAAGCGCTACACTTAGCATTCCCAAAACCATAGACAGGTGTCGTTGGCACTTATTCATACACGAAACCCAGGTGCTGCAGCAATTAGGAAGGAGATGCGCTAAGATCCCAACAGTCGGTAACTACGCGAGGTCGGAGCAGTGGGGGCGAAACGTATAAGCTCTTTCCTAAAGTTTGACAATTAGGAAGCATCGACTAAAAATAGTCAGCGAAGGCGCGCGGAATAAAAACGAACGTTCGCCTCCGAATCGAATCGGGGTCGGAGGGGAAAAAACGGCCGTAATGAAAATAAGTATAAAGAAAACACGGTGGAGAGGTTTTCGTGCGCTTAGAAACGGCGAAGCTCGACATTAACGCGATGCGAAAGACAAGACGCTCGAAGAGATTTTCATCGCGCGATAGGAGCAAAAGAAGCGAAGATAACCGTAAAAAGAGTTAAGTAAAGGCGCCGTTTGGTCGAAAGTGATGCGGCGCTAGGATATTCGCATAGGGCAGTAACAACAACTTATACCCTCGAGAAAGAGACACGCACACATCAGAGCCAGCCAACACTCGACACCGCACTCTAAAATTACTCCTGCATTTCGCAAAAGACGATTATGGGGAAAAGGGGGCGGGGAGGGTGGGAGGTAGTGGGTGAGGGTGAATTACAACGACGGCGCCGTATTAAAACTGGAATTTACCGCCGCCGAGGGAAGAGGAGCGGCAAAAAAGTAACTCACTCAGCAAGACCAACGAGCCACAAAGCACTTCACGGAAAGTTTTACGAATCGACTGTTAAGGAGAACGAAAAATTGAGACAAACAAGACAGAGCAAAGGCATCCGATTAAGAATTTTCCGAGGATGTAGCATCAAGAATCTCGATGAGTAACCAAACAACTCATGGAAACGTATCCACACTTATATTCGTAGATATAATATTGGCGAAAAAAAATCCGTTCAGCGTGCGACGCTAAGGGACGTAATCTATGAATTTTTGAACAATTCGTGAATATTTATAATACATGCGGCTAAAGGTATTGATATGGTGGCGAAGATTTTTGAAAACTGAATAACGCGCACTTAAAAACAGGATCTATTACTGAACATACGCATTTTTAAATTACAAATTTGTGAGGCGCTCGAATCTCACTAATCCACAATTTTTTCTCTTCGATGTCTTCTGCGTATTACAGGATTTAATCACGAGAAATTCGAACTGATTAACTCATTTCGAAAGAAAATCTTAAAACCGAGGTAAAATATAAGCCACTCCACATCGCTATCGGAATAAAAATAAATAATAATAGCTCTGTATGAAAGGCGAAGGGTAGTTCAGCATTGGAATAACCTAGGTTCGAGCCTCGTCAAGGACACGACGAAGACTTCATACCCCGCGTCTCTAATTTTCATAACAAGCATGCGACCCTACCGGCCAGCAGCGTCAGCCATCAGGAGACAAACAATAAAACCGAGAATGGAAAAGAGGAGGGGAGAAGGCCGTTAGTGGTTTCTCCAAAGTTGGCAGCGCCGACGACGGACATCTTTCTCCTCTCCGCCGCACGGCCTCTCTCTCTCTCAGCTACGGGGGCAGCCGCCGTCGCCGCCATCCAGACTGGCGCCAGGTCTGACGTCACTTCCGTTAGCCGCCCCAAACCACCTCTTCCTCCCGGCCACATCGTGCCCCCTCCCCCTCTCCTCCCAGCCCCCCTCCACCCTCCCTCTTACGGCTCCCTACTCGAGTGGTTGAAAAAGGACGGAGGTTTTTGGAAGGGAGGGAGAAGGCAGAATGCGGGAGGGGCAAAAGCGGCCGAAGATCGAGAAGAGGGAGGGAGAGAGGGAGAAGAGCTGGTTTCCTAGCAGGCAGATGGAGAGACGGGGAGGGACGTAAAGGAAAAGGTACGAGGGGATGGGGGAGGGGGAGGTAGGTCGAAGAGGGAATTCTTCGAGACGAGGGAGAGTGGCGTGTGGGTGGGGGGTTCCTTCTGTGGTGGGTGTGGGTGCTGGGATGCCCTGCGGGAGCCGACCGCAGCGGCCCATCGCCCCGCCACCACCAACACTGCCCACCAAATACCAATAGTCTCCAGACGCGGCACCGAGTGCGAGATTAGGGGAGGGTGGGCATTGGGAAGAGACACGCGTTTAGCATTTCTCAAAGGAAGGGCCTCCGGGGATGAAAGAGAGAAATGAATGAAGATGAAAACGATAATCCACACGAATGAGAGATTGGTCATGTCCTGCCGAGAGCATCACAGTTAGGCGCGTGCATAGCTAAGCTAAAAGCACACTTTTTACTCTACAAAACCGAAATTGTTCTGAAATAATTTGCGGCGACTTTACCGCGTCGCATGACAACTTGCCAGATATCGATTCGATGATATAAGGAAACGTCAAACATCGAGAGTTATGATTTTGAGGTAGCTCCGCTAGCTTGGATAATTTCCTCAAGCACCCTTATCTTCAAACAGCACGTACTTATGCGAGTTTTGTCTTTCACAAAACAAGCGAGCGATTTGACTGGTCAGTGATAAATACAAATTTCGAAAGAACTGGACGGAATATGCCATGACATCCTTAGTTGTATGCATTTCGAGAAAATCACTAAATAAAAAATAAATATTCCTTCAAATGCTGCCATTCCTAAATTATACCAATGCTGTTATTTCTATGGATGTCGAATTTAGCCGAGATAACAATTTTTAAATTTACGAAAAAAGCTTAAATGCCGCAAAAACGCCTTTGCTGATTAGGACATTTCCAAATCTGCGCACATCCGCATTATAATCGCAAGAAGGTAATTAAGGCCTTGCTCTCGACAACCTGTTAGCGACGACGGTTTAATACGGCGCCCGAGCCGTCTTAAACAGTTTGGCCGTCGGATGACGTCACGCGACAATGCAACCTGTTGGTCCTCTCTTCGGCTGAGGACTCGGATAAGAAAGGCTAAATGGAAGGGGGGGGGGAGGGATGCGCAGGAGATGCGCCATGGAATGGGCAAAAGAGAAGAATGCATGTGAATGGCGCGTCTCTTCCGTCTCCTGCGGCTCTCTCCCCATTGATTGGGAGGGGCGCAGCGCAATCTCACGGCTGTTTCCCGACTTGCTGGCCGCGCCCCGTCATCCATCACTGACCTTATCCTCCGAATTCCCGTACTGCGCGCAGCCCGATTACAATGAGAGAGCTTAAGTGCCCAAGACGACTTATCCGCTCCAGTTGTTTGAAATACCACCAACAATGGGATGAAAGTTCCTCATATCTCATCTGTAGTCAAGCTAATATGCATTTAAATACCTTCCAAAAATTTTCTAGCGAAGGTTCGAAATGGTTAAGCATAGAGCGGCTAGATTTGTAAAGGGATAATATCGGTATGATGCGAGTATATCAGAGATTTTGACTGACCTGAAATGGCAGACGTTGAAGACGTACGCAGCATAGTTGTACCCATCGGTGTTAGTGAGCGTAATGTTAGATCAGAGCGTAGGAGAAAATACGTCAAAACAATCGCTAGAACCGAGAAATACCACAATCTTTTTTTCCCCAGACACGATAAGACAGAGGCATTAGTTAGAGTTCACTTGGTGCTGTGACACCCCCTGCCAAACACTTTTGGCGGCTTGCAGGGTAATCATGTAAATTAAAATGTAAAGTATAGTGAAAAAAGTCTCAGTAAAGCAAAACCAGCAAAACGCAGAGAAAAACAGCAGACGTAATCCAACAACTTATATGAGGTTGTACGAGACAAAAATCGATTTCCTTTGAAGGGGTTAAACAATCGTCATATAGTTACCAACGAACTATAATAAATAAATAACTATATAAGAATAATCGATTCTTTATTCTTCGCGTCAAACTCAATTAATAAATCTTGACGCAGTACACGCAAATATTTCTTGAACACTTCACATCAACAACGGAATTTGGACAAAATAATGAAAAAAAATAAACTGACGAATAATTATTTTATTATTAATAGTTAATACAAAAAACGATTAACCTTGGAAAAACTTCCAAAAACAAAGCAACAGGACAAAAATAAACCCAACTCAGGAAAAACATTACAAATAAACGACGTAAGAACGATCAAGAAATCAGAGTCGCTGATATCAATCCCATTGTATTTTTTTCGAAAGACGCGATAAGACGGAGTTCAAACCGCAATGCCAGATAAACAACACAAAACTGGAAGTAAAAAATCACAACAAATATCAGAATGCCATATCACTCCACATTACTGCATACAGGATATATTTTTTTAGATTAGTGCTACGATTGTTTTCGTCCGTCAATCCTTACCTTCAGGTTTCAGTCTCTCCTTTGCGAAGCGGCAGTAGGGCGGAGGGGGCGATTCTGCAAAAAGAATAAGAGAAAGGACGGAACATTAGACATAGATCATGAAATATAAATGGCTGCGGAGAGCCGAAGGGTGCGACGGGTGGCCGAAAAACAGAAACTAGGGAGTAAATAGTTTGGCCGTGGGAGTCGCGTGGAAGAGGGGAGGCGGCGGGCAGAGGCCACAGGCAGAACGCATTTCCACTGGCGCCACACGCTATCGCCAGCCCGCACCTCCGCCCCCTAACGCTCCTGGGGAGGGAGGATGGGCGGATACAGGAGCTGAGGAGAGAGAGAGGAGGGAGAGGATGCTGTGGAGATAGGGGCGGCATATGCCATTCGAGCACTAAGGGGTTCTCTACGAAAAAAAAAGGATAGGGCGAATACAAAAAAGGGTGGGTGGCACGAAGGGACGGAATTCCTCCTAAGTTTTTACGCACCATTTAGAACTCAAAGGAGAGAGATCACAATACAAATCAGCAATCGAGAGATAGAATTAAATGATACACGGGAGGCTAAAAATAGATTTGCTTGTAAATAGCAATCTCTCGGTAGTTAAAAAACGTGATTACTGTAATACTTTACATTATAAGAGGTTGAAATTTTAATAAAACACATCGTAGGCAGTGGCGTAGCAAGGTGAAGCCGGGCCCTGGTTCGAGAATTCTTTACGGGCCCCCCCTCTCCTCCAATATATATTTTTTGGTTATTTTATTTTTTAAGGGGAAATTTTTAATGTTTAATGAAATACGTTTCATGATCTCGGATTCTTTTCACTGTATTTAGCAGCTCTTGTGGTTTAAAATGACACAAAGGGTAAAATTTTGTATATGTCGACCACGGGCCTTCGGACCCCCTCGAGCTCCGGGCCCTGGATCGACCGTTCCTTCGGATCCATGGTCCCTACGCCATTGATCGTAAGCTTCAGCTGCATCATCAGATGTTCGCTATCAGATCGGAGAAAGTAATGCATGCTCAAACTTCCCAACATGCATCACTGTCACAAGACTACTAATACGAAATAACCCAATTTTTGCTTCAAGATCAATTTTCAACGGGTTCGTGAAAAACGTCATCCAGAATACAAAGTTTCAAGCCCACAAGATAATTTATTGTAAAAAATTACGGTGCAGTTACTTCATGTGCAAAAATTGAATATTTGAAAAAACCTAAAAATAACGACACGCAAAACAATATACTAGCGCAATTCTAGACGAAACGTCATCGAAATAACCACCATGAAATAACGTCGCGCCACAACCAAGATGATACCCACCAACACGGCCGGCAATAACCGCATTAACCGTCTTTGATATCAGCGTTTTGACCTAATTAAGCACAATCCTAGAGAAGATTTTCCCGCGCAGACCTAATGTCAATCGAATCATTTAGCCCTCCAAAAACCGAACCGAAAAATTGCGTGGGCCCAAAATGCTGGATGAAGCAACCTTTGTTTCCCAAGGACACGAGTTCCCTCTCCCACCCATCGTCGTCTCTCAGCCGATCCGATACAGGTACACAACCGAGAGAGAAGAAGAGGGGAGGTAGGAGCCGCGGGAGGGAGGCTGGCGGCGGGGCGCCAGGCTGGCCGCGCCGAGGGGCGGTCGCGGCGCGCTCCGAGCCGAGTGGAACGAGCAAAGAGGGGAGGTGTAGTCAGACGGCGGCTGCGTCCGATAACACATCCGTAAAGGCAGCGAGAGAGAGAGAGAGAGAGAGAGAGACCTCTTGACAAATACAAGAAGCCTTTCCATCCAGAACTCGAGATTTCGTGGCCTCTCTCTCTCTCTGTCCTTGCCCTCCCTCGCCCCGAAACAGGCACCCTCCCCTCCCTTCCTCCCTCCACCTGCGCCTCCATCCCCACTCCCCTCCGCCCTCCACGGCGCCCTAACCTACAGACCAAACCGAGCGTCTTGTTTCACCCAACCCTTGAGCATAGGTCACTCACGGTCTAACTTTAAGGCCGCCAAGGTGGCACTGAAACACGTACCGACTCGTCCGTCTATATTAAAAGTAAATAGTCCTTCAATGCTCCGAAAATCTGACGACTGAATACGAAATTTATATCGACGAAATCAATGTGGAAATAAAAATATCGAGGATGTAAAATTGTTAAATAAAACCTCTTAAATACCTACGTAATCAGTTACTATAAAATGATCGTGAATGCGAATATGCTTCAGACCACTGAGAAAACAAAGAAGCTGTTATCTAAATACAATATACTCCGTCGTAATAAACCATTAAATATTGAATTATCCTAAAGTCTGCATTAAAGAAATTATTGAGCATGTATAAATTCATTCATAAAGACACGAATTCAGAACGAAAAATTTAATCGAAAACAGGGCTGTTGGAGATATGACAAAAATATACAATTTTGAAGCAATAGAAAATTCCACTAGTAGAAACTCAGGTTTAAACTGAAACAAATAGTACATGAAATGTATGTGACTGCCGTAGCCTTGCTCCAATGTTACAGAGTTTGTGAGTGATAAAACCAACTATTATCCTCCATTTAATATTCTATATGTAAGGTACCATACAACGCCCTCCGGAGAAACAAAGAATGGTTTTAATGTTTAAGATAAATTAAAGCCACCCAATTTCGTCGTTCCACAGCTCGTACGGAGTAAGAATGAACTCAATTGAAAGGGTTTAGTTGGTATGCGTTAAGGACGAGGACAAGAGAGGAAGCGAGGAAGAAAAAGACTGCACCGACTTCGAAAATGACATGTGACGAGGCCCAGGTAGCACTGGGTGGCCATCTCGAATGCCAATACAATTGAAACCAGGGAAAATATGATTTGCTAGCTACCAAAAAGGAAACCCCGCTTCTGAATTACTTTAACGGAGCCCAAAATACACTAATTTACCTTCAGAAAACCCACCCCTGCCTTTAGCTCCAGCGGCTATGCAGAAAACGGTATGACTGCATAATGTCGACAACTTAAAAAATACATCCGTCCTAACAAAAGAAAACAATTCTATATTCAAAACTTATATCACTACTTTTATTGAGTGTAGATAAAATTGACACTAATTATTTTTACGCACAATTAAATGCACTGGCCAAAATAATTGCGATACTTCAAAAATGTGCGTGGTTTACAATGCTAGACCAAAAAATTTCATACGAAATTATAAAAACACAAATAGCAGAAGACACTAGCGGCGAATAGACAAACACGACCGTAACCCAAAGTCAGCAGCACCATAAGTCACACTAATTCAATAAGAAACATCGCGTAACACTTCCTGCAAAAATGGACACATACGACGCTAAACGGATTTGTAACTTTTCTGAAACATCGTTTTAAAGCGGCTCCGGATATCACCTTCAAAACGGGGTCGCCATGGAACGAAACAAAAGACATTCGCCTCCTCCCTCCCTCAAACCTCAACCATGCAGACAAATACTACTCTTAAACTACTCTGCGAGCCTGAGACTGCCCCCTCCTGCCCTTCACACACCATTCTCCATCTGACAAGGATCCACACAAGTTCATCTTCGCCTCCGCCACACATAAATCCCTCTCTCGCCTCTCCACAGAGAGAGAGCTCAAGAGAAACGCACAGTACAAACAAGAGTTTAAATTGGCTGAATGAGTGCTGCGGCGCGGAACGCCAAAATAAATTCAACTAATCATGTGTAACAACAACTCACCTCCCTTAAAAATCAATTTTATTTACCAGTTATTATGGATATTTAAAGAAACAAAAATCGGATTTAATTTCGAAAGTATATGACAAAAGGAATCATTTGTAATATCGGAAAAGAGAAATGGAAGCAAGTTGTTTCAACTTATGATGAAATGAAATCCATGCATGTCAAATTCACTGAGGCATAGGCTCTTGTCGCTAAAACGGTCGTCGAACAAGTGCCAAACATAAACGACTGCTTTTTCGACGAATTCAGAGAAGTATTTCTGAAAACGTGGCGCCACGACTTAATAAGAATGGAATTGTTTAGTTTTGCGAAAAATATGATAATAATATTTTTCCGAAAGCATGTGTTACATACAATCTAAGTAAATTTTACCTAACTAATAACACGAGATTTATATTGCTAAACAAAGAAAAAGAGACCACAGGAAATGGTTTTTGTCCAAGGAAAACGGACCTGACGTTAATGGTATGAAGATCAAGAATCGAAAGAATGAATAATCTTAAGCAATTCTCAATTATGCGAATTATTAAGGTAAAGTACTTCGATTACACAAGTATTCCATTACATCGCTCCAAGTACGGCTCCCCTCACAAGTGCCGCTCTTCGACTTGCAACGAATGATTGCGTCTGCATTTCCCTCACACGCTATCTGACCCACTCTTCTTCCTGTCCCGATCACGCAATCAGTGCGAGCAATCGAATTTTTAATCCAGTACTAACCAATTAAAATAGAGAGGTGATTAAAATGCCTTGCAGCGGAATTTAGTATTTTGCCAACGTTAATGGAAGAACCTTAACAGCTTAACAAATGTGAAACCGAAGGTTATTTTGTGGAATAACCCACCATAATTAGAACATGCATTACCATTACTCCGAAATATCCAAACGACTTGAAATAAAGTACCTACTGAAGATGATGCAAATACTATAGATGACCACCAAAACATTCATTAAAATGTCTCGTTTCACGCGGCTTAGATCATCCCATTTATTTGAAATATATGTGGAAATCGTTTCTTTGAGCCTGTATCTCATAACAAACGAAAAATATCCTGGCCATAAGGTCGAATGATGATTACAAAAATGAAACACATACGAGAGAATTGAGATACGGGAAAGAATAAGACGACAGAAACGCAAGTGACGATAAATAGGCACCGTGGATGCCATTTGCGGCACTCTTAATGTGACATAATGGCAGCTCCTATGAAGAAGAGGGAGGGAGAGAGGGTCGAGTGGGAAGAAGTAAGCGGCTGTAGGAGGCCTGGAAGAGAGGGTGCGCAGGGCACGTTGCGGGGGTTGAGCAGGGAGGGAGTGAGAGGGAGGCAGAGGAATGGAGTAGGAGAGGTCGAAGAGGAGGGGCGGAGAGAAGAGTAGACGCAATTAGACCGGTGGCGCCAAGTTTGGCCCAAAGGTGAGGGTAGATAGAAAGGAAAAACCTTCCCCCGGCCCCTTATCTGTCTCAGGCAGCAGCAGGCATCAGGCGGAGGTCGATGGTTAAGGTGAGTTTGGTTTGCCCCAGAGAGGCTCCTGCCTCGGCAATTAGACCAGGAATGGAAAAAAACGAGACAGAGGAGTTGCAGCCGGCTTCACGTAGATATTCGAAGCAATGAGGGAGGAGGGCCAGGTGAGGAAGCGCACGAAAGCGATCATCCGGACCCGATGAACGCTCCGAAGAGGAAGATGACTGGAATCGACCCTTGCCTCGCCCGACCCTGCACGCGGTTTTCTCAGGGGATCGAGAAAAGGGTAAACGGGATGACGAAGAATGGTGAAGCCCGATCACATCCTCTCCTCTCCCTTTCTACAGCGGGAAAAAACTCCTACAATTCTAAACGGATATCGAGGCGTATAAGCAGCGGAAGGGGTTAAAATTTGAAAAAGGATGAATTGATACTACTATTCGTCAATACCACGACACTACAACAGAAGCCCCATCCGAAAAACTTAATTGGTCTGTCCACCCAATGTATTTCCACAGGACTGTAATTGCGGTTTTGGTTCGTCTTCTCCTTTCCGCATTTAGCGATTATTTACGCCACTTGCCACAGGATATGTCCGAAAGAGCAAACAAGGAAGCGAAAAGCCAATGGGTACCCGCGAAAATCAACTTTCACGCCAATAATGCAACATGACGAAGGCAACCCAAAGGGTAATAAACAAATATTTAAATGCTTCCATAGATAATGGATTTACACAAGACGACTCTATCATCTTCGAAACAGTACTGAATAAACAGTAGCAAAAAAACTCCGCAATGCTTGTATTGCGCGACATGTACGAAACAAATAAACATGACAAACTTTACTTACCGTCTCAGATTATCAGCTGCGAGAAGCTGCTAAATTTAGCAAAGATTGCTCAACAAACAACAAATACTTCCTTCGAGTGTTCGACTCGGGAATTCCGCCCACCAAAAGGATAACCAAGCATTGTCCTTACCCAATGGGCTCCTGGCAAGAGGGCTAGCGAACGAAAGGAATGTGGAGAACGCGCTGGGAGGGTGTGAGAGGGGGGTGAGGGAGGGTAGGAAGAGGAGGAAGGGGGGGCAGAGGTGGAGGGGCCGCAGGGGGTAAACGCCCTACAAGAGACTGGAAAGAAAGTGAAGATGAAGTCGGATATTTGCAAACACACGAGGGATGGGTGGGAAAAAAAACTGCCCGGCGATTGAATTAACTGTTTACCGCACCACTTCAAGCACCGCTGTGAATTCGATAAAATTTACATTTAATCACTGTCGTGAAAAAGCGCTGAACATCAGAAAGGCAAAAAAACTTTCACTTGAGAGATGCGAGACATTTTGAAACTTGTTTAGAGCCTGGATTATTAGCTACACGTGCATTGTGCCTGATCTCAGTAGAATTCGATATCCTATTCAAGTGGAATATAAGAGTATTCCACGCATTATTTCGAATCAATTATTTTCTTCTGAACACCTATATGTCGCAATTCCTTCCGCATTATATATTCCCTTTGATTAGATTCTGTGAAAATTTTAAGTAATTCAATAGAGAGAAAAAAAATAACAATGTTAAAATCGCGCTTTAATTAACTCAAGTCTAGAATGGAACTTTAACTTTATAATTCTTCTATTTGGTCATGGATCAATTTCACAGAGATACATAAAAACTATGAATTATATAATTCAACAGAGAATTATCGAGCTCGCTTTATGGACAAAAACAAATTCTTTCAGCATTCACTATCGGGAAATAGCGCTGATGGCGAATGCCTCGTAGCCGAAATGTGCATGCGATTTTCCACATTTTTATGGATATTGTAGAAAACAAAATTAATGCTAATTTTTTCAATTCGATTTTTAAACACACATTTAAAAAAATTTTATTGGAAAATGGTAACTCCATGGGTAAATATGTATCATACCCCTGATACGTATAATTTCTATTTTATGATAAAATTTATAACCTGATACCTGTGTCTAAATATTATCCTGAAATTCACCTGAATGACATGCGTTACAGACAGTGCAATGCACTGCACGTAATCATAGCTTGATAATTCGCTCTTCCTGATTGCTATAGTAAAAAATAATCTTCAATGTGGTTCTGACCTTCAAATCAATGCTTCAAAACTATCAGCCATTTTCAAATACTTTATTTTTTTTAAACAGCACATTAACAGCAATCGTGACTTCCACAACAAACGAGAATAACGGCAGATTTGCGAAAAAAGGAAATCCGAATACGGGCAATAAAAAATATAACGCGTCGTGAAATGCACCGAAGCAATTATCAGACGCAGCAATTTTACAGCGAACAATAATTTCCTAATATTTAAAATAAACTTGTCTAAAAGAAATAACTTGTTTCGCATATGAATATAATTATTGATCGGAAATTGCGAAAATTCAAGAATGACTAATACGAATTATAGAACTTCAAGTAAAAATAACTTCTAGAAAGATTCAAGTGTTTTTAATCTCGCGCTAAATTGGCGAAACAGAGATAATGTACCAAAGATCGCGGTGGCTCTAGGAATCATCACTAGATTGTGGGATAGAATACGATTTTGGGATTAGATGAGAGTTCGCTTATCAGCATCAAACAATAAACGCCAATGAAGCTACTTAAATTATTATCTTTACTGTTTGATATGTTTTCATCACTACAAGTATTATGTATCATTACCTAATTAGATATGACATAATGCTAATAATCGATGGAATTCATAGTTGCCGTTCAATTTCTATATACCAAGCACAGTGGACATATTATCATCGCCTCTCCTCGCAGGATGGGAGAAACTCTATTCGCAGATTTGTGGATCGAGACGCTTTGCGTGGTTGCCAGTTGTTTACTTCGATATATGTGGAGGTAGCACAGTATACGTGTTAAAATAATATTTGCATAATAGTATAACACGTGCGGAGTCGAACAAATACTAAAAAGACTCAAATGCCGCAAGGTATTTAAACGGACTCACTTTCAGATGATGCGCGGGTATGGAAAAGGATATAGCAAGAAAATTCGAGAGAGGTCTTACAAGCGACACTGTAATTCGAATACCGAACTAACAACGAGATAAATATTGACAAATTTTGGCATTCACCCGTCAAGAATACAAAATCTAGCTATTACGAATCACATATTAAGCATCCCTCCACTTTCAAAACATGTTTAAGACCTAATGGGGAGGTTATCGTATCACACTCACCTGGCTTACATAGCCGACTCCAATGGTACGGGTTGCAGCATATATACACGGGATCCTTGGCTGTCTTGCAGAGCGGTAGCCTCTTCAGTTCCGAAGGCAGACGGAGGTCGGGCCATCGCCATATCTGGCAACACAGCACTTGCGGCGGGGAAAGGGGGGGGTTCGGCCTGTGTTGGTGCTGGATGTGGTGGTGGTGGAAGGCGGACTGCTGGTGGGAGGAGAGGTAGGCGCAGCAGTTGGGGGAGGAGGTCGGCGAGGACCCGGCGCTATCCGCGACCGCCGCCTCCTCCTCCTCCGCCGTGGATTCCTCCATCGCCTCCTCTTTACCGGCCTCCCCCTCCTCGCATCCCTCCCGAGGCACGAGCACGCAGCCGGAGAAGTCGTCCGCGCCGCGGTTCTCCACGGCCGCCAACAACCGCTCCAGCTGCTGCTCCTTGAGCCGTTTCACGAGAACCGTCCTTAACTGGTGGAGCAGGTGAGCGGAGGCCGCTTCCGTCGCCGACGCCGCAGCCAGCGGCGTCGCCGTCTCCTCCTCCGCCACGGCCATCGGAGAGCCGCCGCCGCCTCCGCCTGCCCCCCTCTCTCGCTCTCCTCCGGGGACCGGAATCCCTCCCGAGGACGCGTCCGCCCCTCTTCCGCCGCACCACCCGGCGCCCCCGCTTCCGCACCATCCACCCGCCCCACTCCCGCCTTCAGCCGAACGCTGGGTTTCATGCTCCCCGCGGACTCGGGCCTTCCACAGACGTTTAACTAGCGTGTTCCGTTTGCTGCGGAACATGAACATGAAACAGTTTATGACTGCGCATTTGGAGCCAATGTGGTCTTCGCAGGGTATGGCAAATAAGAAGTCGCGCCGCCTCAGCAGACGACGCGGGGGGTGGTGGCGGCGACGGAGGCCCAGCACCACGGCGCCGCACAGCTTCACCACCTCTTCCGCCACCACCGCCGTCGCGACGGCGACACGGAGGCGAGAGCGCCGCACCGCGAGGGGACGACACTCATAATACGCACGCACGCCCACACCTTCCCCCTCTCACTTCATGCCGCGCCCGGCACGCCGACGCACGGGTGGCCCTCCCAACCTGCGGCGCACTGCCCAAAAAATTACGCGCGGAACGAATAGACGTTACGAACACTGCCACACCATAACACAACTCACGGTCACTCGCGCACGCACATGTCAGGTATAAGCACGCCGCCCGGAGTAAAAGCACGTCGAGGCGAATGACAAACGCTTCGAATCCCTACTCGTTGAAAAAGAATGGTTCACTCGTATCGATAATCTGCGCAACTTACCCTCGACGGGCTATCACATGACCGCGGTTAAGAAAGCCCCGAAAATCCCTCGGTGGCGCCACGGAAAAAACGAGCAGTCGAGGTGGCGACGCATGCTTCGGGCATGGCGTAAGATTAAAAATACTAACCGAGAAAAAATAGCAGTAAATCCACACACTTCTCCGTAAAAAACACTTTCACAAGTCGGGGACGCAACGGTGAATTTGTCCCGACAGTTCGCCTCATTCGGCCGTTCCTTCACACGGGTTTCATGCCGTGACTTCCTCACGCACCGACAGCGACTACACTACTCTTGAACGCGGTCCGGCGAGACTACGATGATGGCTCCGCAGCGAAAAGTTTTCCTCACACCCTCTTGCCTTCTTTCCCCCCGTCCTCTTGCTCGACTTGGACTCGTCCGCCAGTGAGGGGTGTCGGGCAGATCCGGGAGTGGGAGCGAGGTTACGACCAATGCCGGTAGGGCAGGGGAAGAGAGCGAGGGATGAGGGGAGGCAGCCTACGAAGATATCGGCTGGCGAGGGAAGGGTGCGCGCCGTCTGTCGGCCTGGCGAAGAAGCAAGAGAACGAAAGAAAGGGAATATAAATTGTGATAGTGTTTTTCACTTAATAAACGCCATGATATAATTAATGTATTTTGTCACAGTTGCGTGCAAAACCTTCGTGTGGGAAATCAGGAGGAATTTTTTCTTTGAGTTGTAAAGTACTGCGCTAAAAAAATAAAATCCTCCCAGCGGCCGTGCAAGAAAGCAAGGTGTTCACCAATCGAATGTTTTATTTCGGAGCAATTAGAGTGAGACTTCGTAAAATATATCACATTTTATCATAATTTCAATTTCCAAAGTCATTCGTATACCGCCATGTACACATAGTATCTTCTTTAACTCTTTCAATTTATTTTATGTAAAATTTCCACGATTTGAGGGTAGTCCGCTATTGGTAATTAAAGATTCACATAATTTTGTAGATGAGTATCATTGTGTTAATAAAACATATTATTGTTATTGTGACTATTTAACCATCATCATAATCGCTATGGACTCGAAATCATAAAATGTGGATATTAAAGGTGGATAAATGGACTTAAATTCTTCTAATCATATAAGGTGTGCTAATTTAACATAAAAAGTTCTACATAAAATAAAAATGATATTGTTTTATCTGCGCTCGAGTGTAAGTACATTATCACACTTTTACAAACTATTGTTTTCAAATAATACTGTTAGACAACTCGTAATTAGCAATTCTAAAATCGACACTTTAAATTTATCGTGCACACAGGGCCAGATTAAGGTTTTTGGGGTCTCCGGGCCAAACAATGTTTTGGGACCCCAGTTGTTGTGATTATTTTACACGATGCTAGCGAACCTGGCAGTAATAAGTATTGAAAAAGAACGTCTTTAGAAGAGCAAAACTAGCAATAGAAAACTAACACAACACTAGCGCTTGTGTGGAAATACAAGACATCTTTTGTGGAATTTATAAATCTCAGCAATATCATATCGTTTTCACTTTTTACTTTCTCATACGAAGTATCGAGAAAGTATTGTTTTCGCGAAAAAATTCGACCTCGAGATTTTTACGGAAATATACGTTTTAGGTGTCGCTGAATCCGAAAAAGTGGTTTTCGCAATGCCGTCTGTCTGTCTGTCTGTCTGTCCGTCTGTCTGTTACTGGCGCTGGAGCCTAGACGGCAGAGCGAAAATGAATGAAATCTCGTACTTAGGCATTTTATCATACTGAGCAGAGTATACATAGAAATGGTTGACATTGATCAATAATTAAGAGTAGTTTATTCCACGCATTTTTAACAACAATCCGATTTTCTCAAAAACGGCTCTAACGATTTTGATCAAATTTCGTACAGTTACTTGAGTTTACGTCTTCAATAATACTATATAGTTCATATTTCTCAAAAAATGAATATAAGGCTAGTTTATTCTAGGCAAATTTAACAACAATTCGATTTTCTCAAAAACGGCTCTAACGATTTTGGTCAAATTTCGTACAGTTACTTGAGTATACATCTAAAATAATACTACGTATTTCATTTTTCTCAATGAATGAATATAAGGCTAGTTTATTCTTGGGCAACTTTAACAAAAATTGGATTTTCTAAAAACAGGCTCATACGATTTTCATTTTCTAAAGATTAGTACCCATATATGATAAAGTTTGTACAATGTATTTTGTACCGATTTTTTAATTTAATATATGCAAAAAAATATTTTTTGTTAAATTATAGAAAATGGGTCAACAAGTTAGTAGATATGTATTGCTTATCCATATTCAATATTTCAACAAAACTACAATATTTTATGCAACAAAAGATTTTTTGTTCCAGGCAAAAGGGGCTTCTGAAAAGCTGGGGCCCCCGGGCTACCTTGGCCCAATGGTTAATCCAGCCCTGAGTACACGTAACTATTATGCCACAGATGGAAATATATTAATGCCATAAATAACTGCTCCTAGCTTCACACGATTTCAACTTTCATTGTAAAACGAACAAACGAAGACGGACGTGTACTAAAAAGAGAAATGAAATAATAATACTGTGGATATTAGCTGGCATAATTGAAAAAGAAGTTTGCATCTTGTATTATTTATGACATTGTGTCATGTTTTAAAACTAATTCTTAATTTTTCCAGTATGTTATTTTGTGTCTGTAATTAGGTACATTCGATAAACCTTTACCCATGGATGGATCTAGAAATTCGTTTCTCCCTAAGCACCTAAACTGTGGTGTCGCATCAAGGAATTGATTACTAAAAGGGTCCAATAAGAGGAGGAGGAGAATGGCGATGTCCCCCATGGATCACTCTTGAATTCGCAACTGGCGGGTGCTTAAATTACCCAAGGAAAATGGACGATCCCAATTACTACCATCAAATATATTACATTAAATCTTTACATGTGTGTCCATAATCCAATTCATAGACTATATTTTGAGCAGATGCGTTAGTTCCAGCTTGTTAACCGCCATTGCGTATTTTGACATTAATTCATTTTTAACAATTAAATGTCGACGAAATAAATCTATAATCACATGATTGTTTCCTAAAACTCCAGTTAAAATATTACCAAAAGATATATAAGAGACAACAAAAGGAAAATAAACTATTGTATTCCCTTTAATTTACACTTTAATTGCAATAAAATGCACTAACGTAAGAAAAATATTAATTAAGAAAACGAGAAACTAGTAGGTATTTCATAATATACCACATTTATGAAGTAAATTGAAAATAAGAAGCAAAACAAGATGAAGCAAATGTAGTAAATATCTTCGTAAATTTATGAATAGATGACTTATATACAGTGTATAATTAACATCATCATGCTTCACCTATTTTATTTAAGAATTTGCTTTAAAAACAAAATAAGTTACAAAATAGATTATAGAACTGTAAACTATTTCTGCAATTTATGAAATAAAGATATTTTAAAAATATTTTCAATATCTGCTATGATGCCGATGGATAGATAAATTCTATCAGCTGAGCAATCAATCAAAGAAAAACAGTATTTACCGATATTAATGATATATTTATAATTTCTTATCCGTGATTGTGCATGAGCTTTTTTCGTTTAATCCGTTAAAATTACAATACAAGGTTTGGGCAGAACAAAGTAATTAGATTGAAAGATTTATACACAGGGATTTACCTGGAAATGCTATGTTGCCTTATGGGAAGAAAGTCGCGTAAGATTGTTATAATGATTATTGCGTTCCAAGTTGGTAAATATAAACTTATGAATTTCTAAAATATTGATAAAATCCTTTAATTATACCTTCCAAACTCAATAAATATTAATATGTCCAAAGTATGAGTTGAAAATACTGATAAATAATTGTGAAGGAAATGGTGTGATAGGTAATAGCGAAAAATTTCAATTTCCGAGAGAAAGTCATCTAAACAGAGGTTATATCGTATGTGTGAAAATGTGCTCCCAATATTTATCGAGAAGCAGAAGCGAAGGCACTGAGGAAAAAACAACAACCGCCGTAGCAACAAACACCAGACTGGTCGTGTGTCTTCGTGAGAGCGCCGGGAAAAGTACACTAGTACTAGTTCCCGATTTTCACACAACGCTGTATTTTCCAAAACACTCTCGGTGTCCCGTAAACCATTTGTAGGCGCGTTTCGCTTACAGCGTGAGCGCCTATTATCGTCGGTCGGTCCGTCCGTCCGTCCGTCCGTCCGTCCGTCCGCATGTTCGTTCTCGGCTTCTACGGAACGGATTTTTATGAAATTTGATATTCAGGACTTTCAATCAAGTATAAGAAGAAAATCGCAAAAATGAATCACGTACGCCAATCAGGGGTACCACTTTACTGGTGACAAAAAATTAAATTTTCGTCATATCTCGTAAAGTACTGCTCATATCAAAATATTTTTCAAACTAAAGTTGTAGAACTGATAAAGTAGAGTATTTCCTTTCCTATACATTTTTATCGTAGGAGTAGCCGTTATTGAGAAAATCAAACAAGAAAGTCTTATATCGAGTTTTACTTTGAAAATGTCTTGCATGGTTACTTCATTGTTGCTAACATAAACAATCTCCCAAACAAACGTTTAATTTCCTTACGTGTTCATGTAATATTATTAAATAGGAAGAAAATGGATTATTTATGATGAAGAAAAGGACTTTAAAACGTTATTTCCCTTACGTACAGGTATATAATTGCTTTCTAATACTCCATTGCACGAAACGCGCCCATTTATGATACGTTGTACACTTTCCTAACTTGTTGAATTTTTATGGAGTTTTTAATAAATCTTCGACGCGTCTTGAATTCGTCTTTAGAATTATTATCTTATTATCCAGAATATTTACTGTGCAACGGTCGACCTTCGATTGACATCTTTATTGCGTAAAATCTTATTTCGTAGTTTTCTCCGAATTTGGTCATAAATTATTAAAAGACCTACACTGTTATGAAAAAAAAGGGTGATTACTTTCGGGAAAAAATATCCTGATGTTTTTTATTCAAAGTTCCTTGTTTTCTCCAAAATTAATAATAAGAAGAATTTTTCATTCCAGCAATGCATTGTCACCAATATTAACATTAGTATATTAAACACTTCAAAGAGGTTGCAGAGATTTGATTGCTTGCGCTTGTTTTCTATTTAAGAATAAATACTAAATACTCGTAACAAGAGCACGCATTTTAAAGATTATTAGTTTATTTTATTTTTATTTATTTAAGTTAGCTCATTAACAGCACTTTACAGCATCTTACAATGAATACTAACGTTAGTTAGTTAATTATATTAATTAGCAATAATTGATAAACTTTGATTATCCAACAGTCCTTGTAAAAACCATGATTTCGGCCATAAAAAGAACTCGATAATTCTCTCTTGAATTGACAATAGTTTACAATAAAACACAAATTATGAGTTATATTTATCGTGACACTAGCGTAAGTTCCCGTTGAATTTCAACGAATTTAGTGAATCTACTTTCGCTGCCAATTCCAGGGCTTATGTGGGATATACGAAAACATTTTAGTCTACGAAAAACAAAATCACCTATAAAGAATACTTTTTCACTTATCTTTCCTTAACAGTTAACCAAATTTGTTTGTTAACAATCCATTTCCGAGCGTATTGTATTAAAATATAACGATAATTTGATTTCCTATCATATCACTTTCGCCAGATCCAGCCTCATTTCTTACGTAATTATGCCTTTCTGAAATGTTTACTTTTGTCTTGTAAGCAAGAAACCCGTGAAAGGGCAAACTATAGTTGTCCATGATTGAACACTGGCTTTACAACGAGAATAATTTCGTTGCTTAAACAAAAGTGTGAAGCGAATAACGCTATTCTTTCGTCTATATCCAGGCTTCATTGAAGGTAACTGAATCGGAGGTAGCAATGATGGTCGCCTTGGCAATGCCCGGAAAGAGTACGAAAAATCCACAAAATTTCAAAAGAAAATCATATGTGGTATTAACTTTTCAATTTTTATTCATAATACCTCCTACAGATTTATACATTTTTCATTTGATACGTGCAAAGAAAAGTATCCTTTTTCAGTTTTAGGGTTTATAAGTAACGAGCCCAAAAAGTGTTCAAGAAATTTAATCCGTAATCAGAAAGCTACTTTCCAATAGACTAAATTTGTTGCACGATATAATTAAATAATATAATAAGGATAAAATCCTCACTAGTTCAGACTTACTTATCTAAAATCGAGGCGTTTGTGAAGGTATACGAAGAATCGGACAATGCCGTATGAGACTTCAGGTTAAGGTTAGTAAATGAAGGCGGAAAGAAAGAGTGGGGGGGGAGAAAAGAGCGAAGGAGGGGGAGGGAAAAAGGAGACGGTTCAGAACAAAGGAAAGGCGACGATATCTTGCCATTCCCACTCCATCCGTCGGAGAGTCTCCCCTTTCACCGCTCACCAACCCAGAAGATTCCATAATTGGGCACGTAACGACCTGGAAATGGGTGCCCTGGGCGACTGACTAGCGACGCCGACATGACAATTTCCTATAGAAGTGGAGCGATGGGTGTCTCCATCTAGCTCCTTCCAATCCCTATTCCTCCCTTCTCGCCTCTTTCAAAATCACTGCCTCTCCCCCAACCGTGCTGCCCACTATCCCCGTAATGGAAGGACTTTTCGTCGCCTATTTCAAGGCGAATGAGACGAAGCCGCATACCTGGGCAACCAAATCTTTCCTTGATCTCTCATTCAAACTATATCCACCTATCTCATTTTCTGCATTCTTTTTGTGGCTGCTTTATTTGAGCTTTCCAAGTAGAGTTTGCCAGTATAAACCAGAATTTGTCTTGCTCTACGATCCCACGTAGAAGGAGTTGAGGGATTTCGATTTTATTTTAGTATACAATTTCTCCTACTCAATAGTTTTTCTGTTCGTTTCACAGTGACGTTTTCATTACCGAAGTTATATCAGTTATACAGGATGTTCAAAAAGTCTATACAGTAGATAGATAAAAATTACACGATCGCAACACTGATTTTTCGCCATTTAAAAAACAATTCTCCATTAAAAAATCCTTTCCTCTAGACACAAAACCATTTTTTGCAAGTGAGGTTATGACAATAGTACACATCAGTGTTGTCAACATGTAATTTTTATCTATCTACTGTATGGAAACTTTTTGAAGACCCTGAATAAGCCAATTTAAAATTGATTGTGGTTCTATGACTCCCCGAAGCAATCTTTAGCGCCAAATTTAATCTATAAATCAATTTGAGTATTGAATCGTTGCTAAGAACTCTTGTAATGTACATTAACCTATCAGTTAATCTATTAGAAATGCATTAACGAAAAATTTCTTGCTGAAAATTGCTCACTCATTTTTTAGATAAAGCGGAAAATTAATCTACCAACATCAATTATAACATACTGGACTTTCATAATATTAAATATAGCTTTGGATTAAAAAATTGAATTAATTGAAGAATTAACCGCTATCGCGATATCTCAATTTCTGTTGGTTTTTCATGAATCAAATCATAAATACCTCCAACATTTTTGCATGATAAATCAAACAGGTGTATCCAATCGACAGAGAAAAAATTCCCACCAACGGCGAAAAACATCACATAACGTGAAATTTTAATCGAACATCCTGTGAACCTTTACTTCCGTTACATCCGTAATAGAAAAAAAAATTCCCTTCCGGAGAGCAACTTTCCGTGGGAGTGGTATAAATGGAAAGACCGTGTTCTGTTTTGTAGGAGCACTTGCGGGGCCACCTGTGGGAAGGAAGAGGAACTTATAGACGGAGGGGAGGGCCTTCCTACCCCGTCGTACCGGAAGGAGACGACCCTCCTCTTTCCTTCCGCCCGGGCATCGAGACGCCACCGTGGGAAATATCTCTCGTCCAAACCACCACCTAAGCAGACCCCAGTAACCCTACCTCCTGCAGAACGACCAGAAATTACACACGCCACGATTTTGATTGGCCGTCCGGACAGACAGCCACCGCCAACGGAGCAACTACCGACGAAAAGGGTGTTTTTTTAAGCGGCTGAAAGAAGAGGGAGTGATCGAAGAGGGGAGGGAAGGGATCGGAGTGGAACGGAGAGAGGGCGCGCTCAGGTAATGAGGGGGTAAGGAGGGAGCGGAGTAATGATAGCGGATGCGACGTCTGGAGAAAGAGATAGAGGGGGAAGGATGGAGATGGTAGGGGAGGAGAGGAGGGTGCACGCGACGGCGGGCAAGGGTCTAGGAGGGAGTGTCGGAGGTGGGGCAAGTGCAAGCAGCAAGAATGAGAGGTCGAAGGGGAAAGAGGGGGGCAGCACGGTAGAGCGCGATGTTCCGCCTTTCTCGAATAAGTCGAGGAAAACGCGTACGCTCGCTCGAAGGCTAGTTCCAACTCCGAGAAAAAAAATCGCGGCGACAAAAAGAACGCGGCGTGCTTAAATCCATTGATTAAATCTTCGCGCATTTCGCAACGAATGGCAACAGGAGTGTTGTACGTATTACGTCAGCAGGATAAAAATCATTCCTCGAGAATATAAAGTGACACGATTGGAGGGAAAATGAGGAAAGAAATGCCGAGCACTGAAGCTGATGCGTAATTTTTTCTCGGTTAACTGTGGAAATGTTATATTTATTTTAAAAATGAAATGCGCTAGTGAAGCTTAATTTCAGTGTATGAAAATGACAATGGTCACTGCAAAACTTCCATTTGTTTGTTAGCATTTCCTATATATACCGTAATTTTTTTATGAAATAGCAAATCATCAGACTTTGTTTGCGTTAGCTATTTAACCGAAGCTGCTGGTATGAACGCGAGTGCGGATATCTCAGAGCGAATGTTTTTGATACAATGCTTCATTCATAAGAATGAATGCTTTGACTTGGTTGATTAATCCATCGTTGGCTGTTTTTCAAGGTGGTTTACGTCAGTGTGGTGGTATGATCAATTTTAAATGTGCATAATAACCAGATGCGTACCAAACACCCCCGCAGCTCCCGCGCGGCGGGGGCACGACCAAAGGGGGCTCAACAAGGCCGTCGCGTGAGGTGAGTTTCAGCTGTGTGGCGGTATTTTGTCTCTTTGGCTCAGGTGAGAGATTTCCACGTAAAAAGCTCAAGGGTCAAATATCTAGGAATATGTATCGTGGATGTAGAATTAGGTCACACCATCTGCTTACCTCTATTGTAGACACAATATTATGCTTCGATACATCTTTTTTGAATAGCAAAGACCATGGAGGTTCAGAGCCGTCATCTTTAATAGAGGATTTCGGTACTTACGTATTATCTCCAGAACCCTTCGCAGGACCTGGTACTTACGTATTATCCCCATGCCATACTTACGTACAACATTAACATAAACTGATTAGTCTGTCTCGACATTTACAAACCCAATCACCGGACAAGAAACTGATTGGCCGGTCTCGACATTTACAAAGCCAATCACCGGACAACGGGGAAGGATACTTTGGTTCCGGGCGAGGCGAAGGGCGCGGTAGCGCCCGGAGACGACTACCCATTATCCCGTCAGCGTCGTCATGCGTACTGGGAACGTCGCGGAGGTCGCTAGCTTTCTTTATTTTTCTGACACAGTAAATTTTCTTAGATATGGATAATCTTTATATATTTTAAAAGAGGAACCTTTGGCCTTCCTATTGTGCTTAATTCTGTAATTTTTACTCTCCTTCTTTTTACTTTTATTATACGTTAAGTTTTGTGATTAAATTTTCACGTAGATAGGAGAATTGGGGCCTTTTGGCTTCTAAAAAAGCCCCTATTCAACGAAATCTTTGCACGAAAGCAACTGTGAGGTGTAAGAAGAGGATATAGGCCCCATTTGTCTGCTATCAGACATCTATCCCGCTCTTGAGACATGTTTTTATACTGTGTCATCACTTTGAGAGGGAGAGAGAGGAGGAGGTCTGGGCCATGTGCTTGGTTTAGTATTTCATGAGGGAATATAGCTAGAGTGAGACAGACTAGAGGATCATATTTTGTATTTATCTTTTGTATTTCCAAGATATTTGCGATATGGAAAGCGTGGGAAATATGCTGACGCTTGTACCGCGCGGAAAATGTTCTCTCGTCGCTCTGAAAAAATCAGTTGTGAAACCTTGCACTGTGCGGAGGCAGGTTTCGTTCGCCTTTCCTTACTGTGGTAAATTATACGTTTACTTGCTTACTTATTTTCAAAATACTAGGAGTAATCATGTGCTCAACCAGTGAAAATAGTCAAGCAATACCGAGTGCTGACAAGGAGACGGAAGTCCTACTCGGAAGTGACTCGGAAGAAAGCGTGAGTTCGGACAGTGATAGTGAGAATGATTTGGATGAACGTACTCAAATTGATTCACTGACACATAATGATAGTGATCATGAGGAGGATAATGTAGAAAACTACTTCTGGGAGGGCATGGAGAATTACGTAGGACGAAAGGAGAATTTCATTGGTGGTTACGGCCCTCAAAAGGCAGCTAAGGGTTTGACTGACATTGTAGGTACTTTTCAATTGTTTTTCGATGAGGAATTTGTTAGTGCCATAGTAAATGAAACCAACCGATATGCTGACCAATACATCAAAGCAAGTGAGCGTACATTTTCGATGAAATCAAGGGTTTTATCGAGGAAACCAGTTACCGTGTAGGAAATGTACACTGTTTTGGGAATTTTTATGTTGATGTGAATTGTGCAGAAGCCCACGCTTCGTTCTTATTTTTCGACGAAAAGAGTTCTATCCACACCAGGCTTCGGCGATGTCATCACTAGGGATCGATTTGAGCTTATTTGCAAATTTTTGCATTTCAGTAATAACGAAGAAAACAATAATTACCGTGGTCCTCCAAAGCTACAAAAAATATTTCCGATTATTGAACATCTGAACGAAAAATTCAAGGAATTTTTTTTACCAAAAAGGGAAATTTCAATAGACGAGTCCCTAACATTGCCTATCTTTCAAGCAATATCTCCCTCTGAAGTCCTCCAAGTTCGGAATCAAGACCTTCGAGCTCTTATACATCTCAACCTCTGACTCATAGGAAAAACGAAAGAGAAATATAAGTTTGTCGGCAGATAAGTATGGATCTTGTTTCACTTTTCAGTAGCATTCGTGTCGACATACGGTGCCTCTCAGCCTTGGATAGGGGATTTTTAGAAGATGCGATTCCCCAATTCGCGAAAAATCAATCACAAAATTTAATGAACATTCAGTGTAATAAAAAAGACAAAAAGATCACAGAATGACGATAAATAGGTAGGCCAAAGGTTCCTCTTTTAAAATTATGAAGGTTACCCATATTTAAGAAATTTTACTGTCAAAAAAATAAAGAAAGCTAGCAATCTCCGCGGCGTACTCAGTACACAGGATGGCGCTGAGGGGTTAGAAGCCTTATTTGAAGGTTTTTTTTTCTGAAAAACTTACGGGGAAGAGGTTGAAATCCAAGATAAAACAGTAGAAGTGAAGTACTCCGTAAACTTTGAATAAAGAAAAACTGAGTGAATGGCTTCCGTGATTGAGTGAAAGAATTCATCGAAGTATTTCACGAGAATAATAATAACTAAGATGGTGTGAAAAACAGGTAAATATACATAGTTTTATGTAAAACCTCAAAAAATTTAAGTCAAATTCCTTAAATATCTAATAAGTTACGAATTTTTATATGATTTCGCGCAAAAACTGCGTATTTCCCGAAATCTCTTCCGACCTGCCTGACGTATTATATTTAATGTCCTGCGCGCTTGAGGGGTTAAAACAAAGCGAGTCGAAGGCTCGTCAATATATCCTTTCAATGTTATATCCTCTCAAAAAATGGAGAGGATATTAGCGAGCCTTCGGCTCGCTTTGTTTTAATGGGTAGTCGTCTCCGGGCGCTACCGCGCCCTTCACCTCGCCCGGGACCAAAGTATCCCTCCCGGTTGTCCCGTGATTGGGTTTGTAAATGTCGAGACCGGCCAATCAGTTTCTGTTTATGTTGTTTTTAAATAAATATCGTATATCCAACAATACGTTGTTATTCTGTTATACAGTAGGAAGCGCATTCATATACACACAGAGACAGAAGGGAAACACGGTGGCAGCAATAAGCGCCAGTGGGTCAACAACTTCACGTTCCTTCCGACACAAGCCTAGACGGGAGCAAGCAGTGAAAAACCGACCTCCGTCGAATCTGAACTCGGACCTACAGCGTGGAATGCCACCACCACTTCCACAGAGATAATGAACGAAATTAAAGGAACACCCTTTTATTCAGCAACAATCTGAAGATGCGTTTAAAAGTGAGCAGTTAAATGTAATATGTAAACATGTAAATATTATTGTTAATGTACACGACAGAGCAAAAGAAATAATCTGGGTCGGAAAATGAAACTGCGAAACTGGCTTTAGTTTATCCAAATATCGAGCTAATGATTGTACTCGGAACATGGAAGGAATTTATAAGACATTTGCAGTCTTAATATTCGCGTTTTGATTATTCGGGAGTAGTTTCTCTGCATACGATGTTATTTTAGCGGCAAATAAATTTGTCTGCCCTAAGTTTAATCTGCGGAGGTATACGTAAATTGTTTTCTGTATACACGCTGATGAATTGTGACCGTTTTTCTTCTTTTATTTTTCTTTATAACAGTTTTTCCCAACCGGTTTAAGAGCGATCGCCGAAAAATATCCGTAATGGCGGATGGCGGCCTAATTATATGGCTTTGAAAGTGTGGATTTGAGAAAATTTCTTTGGTGATACAGGTCCGCCTCTAAAAACTCTCCATTTATGCGGCGTACTTAAGCAAGCGGTCGAATCAAAGAAAAGGAGCGCAAACTATGAGTGGCAAAGAGAGCGAGAAAACCTAGTGGCAATTTGAATTACATTTTTACCATTAGCATTCGTACACGCAAATCAAAGTGTTAAATTCTATCCAGATAGGCATATACTAAACAAGAAAACATTTTGGAAAAGCAGGGGAGAAATTCTTCCTTGACTGACAATGAGAATCAAACCTGTTAGGGGAAGTTGATACTAGCTTAGCTAGCCTAACCTCAAGGGGTAAGAAATACCTCTTCTCGAATAGGATAGCTCAGTGGAAGAATGACCGTCCGACAAGTTGATGACCCAAGCTTGATTTAGGGTCATAGCAGAATTTTTATCTACTAATATTGGTGTTGCTATTGTCTGTTGCCATCCTTATTTAGGGTCACTGCTTGTCTATTTGGAGTCTCCACTTGAACAAAGTCATTAAGGGGTTAGACTGGGTGCAGCCACATTTTTACGGAGCGGGATGCTAGGATTCTGGTACACTTCGGACGGTAAGTATACATAAATTATTTTTTTGCTGTTAGCAAATATTAAATATAAAATCCAGGTTAGGAATGTAATGGTATTTAAATACGGTTTTACGGCGTTAGTACTACTAGGAACAAATTATGAACACTTGTGTTTGGTCGTAAAATGTTCTGTCCCTTTACAATAAATTGTATCTTCAATAGTTGCAGAAACTGAAATTTTTCCATCTTGCTTTTAAGTAACCAAGTCGTAAAACGAACATAAAATTATTTTCGCTAATCTACGTATTTCTAGAAGCAAAGAAACGAAGATGCAAATTCGAGACCTCTGCGAATTTCACTGGAAGAATATTTTCGAGAAGATGCAACGCACCAGTGGAATATATAGAAACGCAAGGAGCATATTTTCATCTTCAAATTTGCATGATACGAAATCCCCTACAGATAAAACATTGTAACTGAATTTGGTACATGGCCCTCGAGATTTATCACTTATAAAATAATTAAACGAAATAGATTTCTATAACTTTTTGCAGCGTTTAAAGTAATCTACACTGCCCATTATATCTCCACCTCTTCTCTAAACGGCCAAAAAGTTATCGTGAGCTTTTCCTTGTCTATTCCCCATCATCGTTTCCAAATATTTTCATTTTGACGGCATTCGGGTGAGAAGGGACCGAGATCCTACTTATTTCCTCCTCATATATATGATTAGATGTTATGTGTTACGCGAACGAATTAAACTTAAAGAGAACGAAGTAAATTAAGATCTTATTTAGTCTCCGCATTAGCGAGGACTTTTTGAACATTCTCGGTCATTCCTTCTCGTCGATTCATATGCATACCTTTCTTCTCTGTGCCCAGCAACGTGAAGACGCTATGACGATCCTCTCATGCAATAAAGCCTTATACAGTTGGCATTGTAATTTCGACGGCGCCTGGTTTCATCCTTTCATGATAGAATGAGTAGCAGGGATGATAGGGGGAATGAGTGGAGAGATCCGAAGAATCCTTCAGCATGCAGAACCAAATATGAGAAAGTTACTCCATCAACCATTTCATCGGATTGGAGATTCGGCGGCATTTGCATCCATTCCATCGAGAGTGGTTGTGAGGGAACTCGATCAATTAAATTTCCTAAGGGAGGTTATCAATTCACCTTTTAAAGGTATCTTCCTTAAAACCGTACAAAATTGTCATTCCCATCCTACCTCTATGCCTCTATTCTCTTTCATGTTTCCTTTAATGGTTTAATTCAAATGTCCATTTCCACTCAAAATTTAACATTCCCAATTTTTCTAACTTTACCTAATTACTCTAAATATACTTCCCTCATTTCACACTGTATTTTATACATCCTCATTCGTTTCATCTGTAGTCAAATAACATTCTTTTGTCTATGCATTACCTTTGCCTCAAAACGGTCCTATTTGCTCACATTCTCCTATCCCTGCTTTGGTCGCAATGCATCGATCGGTATAGGATGTCCAATATTATTATGTTTACTTTACTTGTGAGCTAGACTGACATATTACCTTCCCGTCTCTCACTAATTCTTACGACAGGAAAGAAAGGAACATGTCAGATTGATTTGTGTAATGATTAGAGGCTTTCGTTTTTTGCATTATCTCGCGTTCATGGGCGTAGCTTTTCTGCGACATTGAGGATTAAAATCAACTTCTTTATAAATCTCGTGACTATAATGATAACGAAATTATATGAAGGCTCCTTATTAACGATAAGAGCATAGACTGCGATTTTGGAGATGAAAAGAGTAGATAGAGACAAGGGCGTACTGATAGACCCCTCAACCCCCGCCATGTGGGGAGGGGACGAGATTTAGGGGGGGGCAACCATTCAAACCGTACTGACGAAGGCGTCCATAAGGCTGATCGTCCATTGGATGCGTGTTCGTCCGAACTCAGTTCGTCAGAAAACGTGCGTAAACGCGCGAACAGTCCCATCTAATTGAAATACATTGAAGGTCGTCCACTAGGCGCCATTTCATTCGTGCGTTTTCGGACGAATAGTTGCGAAGTGCGAACGATCCCATTCCGTTGGGATTTTCGCAAGTAGTCGTGCGATTTTGAACCTGTTGATAATCTCCTTCTAGAAACCTTCCGGAACTTTGCTTTTTTCTATTGTTATTGAAATTTCTTGATTCATACGAAAATAATAATAAAAAACTTCGCTTCGTTATCTTTTAGATCCTTAAATAAGTGATGAAATTCACATAGTGAATTTCTTTTTAATAAAATATCATTCGTCCAAATTGTTCTTCGTTTGGCCATCATACGTCTAACTAGGAAAGAATTTTCTAAAAATAATAGTTCAGACCTTGGTAACTGAAAATGCCATTCGCGCGTGAACTGCAGGCAGTGGACACTCCCTCATCGTCGGAAATTGTACGAAATGGTTCGCACGTTTTCTGACGAATTGAGTTCGGACGAACACGCATCCAATGGACGACTACTTAGCCTAAGGGTGCTCCGTATTATTTACTCGGAAAGCGACAGTTCGGCACTACCGATTCGGCAGAACCGGTTCGGCGACGGTACCATTAGCGATGGGATTATTCGGCACCGGACAGATCGGCGCCAAGAGAGAATGGCGTCATGATAATATTAGTATTGCAACTATTAAGTTACCGAATCTGTTACGTAGAAATAAAAGGGCTATATTTAAAGGAAAACAGATTTAAATTAACTTTATACTTTTTATACTTTTAAAGAATTAACTTTCAAATTTACTTTCGTGAGAAAATGTACACAATATACAACAATGAAGTTAACGCGGATGATTTGACTTCACCGAAGCAATAACGTTTGAATAAACTTGGCTATATTTAAAACAGGTTAATTTTTAAATCAACTTACGTGAGTAGCTCTGTAATTTATTAAGTTAAACAGTAGTATTTCTATAAATGACAACATTTTAAAATAATTTTCTATATATAATAATAATAATATACAATCATAAAGGATAAAACTATTTAAACACAGTATACAGCCAAAGTTAACTTTAAATATAGGCATTTTTATTTCTACGTAATAGTTTCGGTACCTAACTTAATAGTTACAATATTAATATTATCATGACGCCATTCCCTCCAAAATACATTAGAATTGTGACGTGCGGAACACGGCTGGCGCCGAGCTGTCCGGTGCCGATTAGTCCCATCGCCGAATAGTCCGTCGCCGAACCGGTCGTGCCGAACTGTCCTAAACCCTTATTTACTGCGGGTGGAGGCCTCAGATTTTCCGGTACTTTGGATAGAGATCATGTTGTAGAACGTGAGGAAGGAACACAAGGCAGGAAAATACTAGCGAAGATGAGGAATAGCTTTATGATAATAGAGTAGTGAAACAAAACTATTTTATAAGTTATGACCAGATTGATAAATAGAGAAGGGCAATCCCGGCTCTAAATGCGCGATCCCAAAACTTACCTACTTGCTAGGAGCCAGAAGGACCTGAAAATGGGCTATGTCTATGAATTGTTTGATTATTGAAAAGATGACGAACTTTCTTTTTCAATATACAAATAATAATAATACAGGATTATTCAAAAGTTCGTGAACCATTTTGTAAATGAATTACACAAAAACTATATGAGATAGAACAATGAAACAAACACCATATGATCAAGAAACACTTCATGTTTTTAAGTAGTCCGCTAGTGTTACAGATTTTCAATATGTGTACCACGTGTCACAGTTATTTGCAATACATTTACAAAATGGTTCACGGACTTTTGAATAACCCTGTATTATAACCAATATTTTTATTAACTGGTAATGGATTTAGTGTCTGAAGAAATGATCTGGAGATTTGAAAAAAAAACAGAATAAATACATCTCTCGAGGAAACAATGCTGAAAAAAACTTAAAACACGTAAGAAAAACCTTGTATGAGTAAATCTATTGACGGCAGCGGAAAACAATGTGTAAGATATTATTGCTGTGCAAAATCCATCTTATTATTGGGGTAAAAATTTGTTATGCAGTAACTTTACTTTTTTGATGGTTTATATAAATACATAGGCATTGAACGTGATGCATTCATTTTCTTATTGAGTTTTCATCTTCCATTGTTGTAGATATAACTTTGAAAAAAATTTACAAAGCAAAACGTAATTACAATTAAACCAAGTGAATTAAAAATTTGAAAAGACTAAAAATGTATTATCTACCAGATATAATGCGACTATTTACGTCAGGTCAGGTGCTGCTAAAGATGTAGAGTTACTGGGAGGATAAGACGAGTGCGTGCATGCATAGCGGAGACGCGACATCCCTCGCTTCGGGAATTAAAAAACGCGCCCATCGCGGCCCTTTCCCGATACAGATGAGATTTTCTCGTCATACATTTATCATCGCGCAGTATCGCCGTCCAAATCCGCTCGCCAGAGACTGAATCGGTTCGAGGTAGCGGTGAATCTGGCGTCGAACTATCCACACATCACTTCCAAATTGATAAATATTGGCCAGCAATTTATGTCGCTAAACAGGTTGAAACGTCGATGGAATTCATCATTCTTCCTAATGAATGATTTTATTTCTAAGAAGGAATAAATAAATTAGCATATACGTTTAAAACATCTTTATACATATTTTTCCGAAGGGGTCTCTGGAATGGATTTTCGTCCGGAGCGCCGATCGAAAATGACCAGACGCGGATACAGAATCTCGACGAATATATCCCTCTATTCTTCCGCTCCCGGCAAAGAGAGAGAAATAGGAATGCGAGACGATGATGTACGCGGGAAGACGCCTGCGCATCCCTTGTGCGAAGGGAAGGAATAGGATGAGGGAGAGAGAGAGGGGGGGAAGGGGAGAAGAGATTTAAAGGGTCGAGAAGGAGAGAGGGCGCAGTGGATGCGAAGAAGGCTAGGAGAAAGAGGGTAGAAATAACGCCAGGCGAAAAAGTGCGCCCGTTAGCGTCTTTTTAGACGGACGAGTTGAGGTAAGGGACAGTGAAGAGAAACTGATAGAAAAATAGTGATAGATTCATTTACACTTTGAGTTGAATCCGTCTGTAGTGTGTAAAAGTACATAAGTATGTATGTATCTCTGAAACACCTCAAAGAAAGAACAAAGAGAAGACGTTCCGACATCTCTCACCATCTAGAAAGGCATTTCGGAAAAAAATCGTGAAATAAATAAATATGAGGTGCAGAATTAATGTTTCCAAAACTTAAAGCATTCTTTATTTTCGCTTAATTCAAAATAGTAGCGTAAATAAACAAATCCACGACTCGCTGCGGATATTTAATGAAACTTACAAAATAGACGTTAATGATATTGCTTTGAAGATTTTAAATGATGATTAAAGATATCTGTATTATTTGACAAATAGAATGCTTTGGACAACTTACGCAACCAAAATATACGTTTAAAGAAAATCAACAACTCATTTGTTGCTATGTAAACAAAATAAAAACGAAACTGCGAACAGAAATAAAAAAATCGAATTACAATAAAATCTCCCATGTAAAAGCATTGGACTTGCAAATGCGGTGGCAATATTTTTCATGTGCTTCTTCGTTATTTCAAGAAAATTTGCGCTGTTAATCGCTCCTCGACTCAAATTTGACCTCCTTAACAAAGTAAAATAGATATGGGTAAATATTTTCGCGTTAAACCAGATCAGTACCTCCATGTGCCTCTGCCATCCCAAGTTATTGAAAATGGTAACGTGTTTTAGTACAAGGAAAAATCACATTCAAACATAACCTAGAGTTTACCGCAAGCACTCCACTGATTCAAATTTGGAGATTAAAAATTACTTTAATACAGTAAATTTATATTTCTCATAAGATAATTCGACATCCATATTAACAACATCTAATGAGAAAATTGGTAGGCTTGGTATTATCAGTTTCCAACCTTAACATTATTCATATTGGTATAATTTGGAGGACTAAAAAGTAAAAACTTATGCATTTGCTGGAATCCTTTAAAAAACTGCTTTTAGATAACTATATTTAAATTAATGGTATCGGGACGTTTCCCCCAAAACACTTCACCCACGAGACGTTTCACCCAAAGAACTTTCACCCATGGGAGGTTTCATCCACAGACGTTTCACCCACAAATGTTTCACTCATAGTTTTTTTTGCCCCCAAGTCACTACACCCACATAAAGTTTCATCCAAAGAACTTTCACCCACAGGTGTCTCACCTATGATTCAGAAAACGCATGAAACCTATTAAAAATTTAAATAAATATAATATGGGAGAAATAAATATTAAATAATAACTTTTATTTTATATTTTATACATGAATACAACTCTAATTTAATCCAAATAATATTTAACCTTATTTAATTTTTAAATTAAAATGACAACAAGTCATTTGGTTTAATACGTTTTTATTTAAAGGTTTTAAGATATATAATTTAAATTAAAACATTTCAATATGCATTTAAATATTGAAAGTGAGTCCACAAACACGAAGTTATCAGTTATGCGATTACACTGCTTGTGATCTTCATACTCTAGTGTAATTGACTGTAACTTCTCCGTAACTTTTTTATACTTCATCCTACTTGATTCTCTTACCATTTTTCCAAATTCTACTTCAACCATCATTTGCTTGCACTTTTATAATTTCCCTCAGCAAATGGAAAAAAGAGGTATGGAATGCATAAAATAAAAAATAAAAGTTATTATTTAATACTTATTTCTTCCATATTATATTTATTTAAATTTTAATACATTTTATGCGTTTTCTGAATCATGGGTGAGACTCCTGTGGGTGAAACTTCTTTGGATGACACTTTATGTGGGTGAAGTGACTTGTGGGTGAAAAAACTATGGGTGAAAGGGCATGGATGAAACGTCTGTGGGTGAAAAGACTTGTGGGTGAAGTGTCTGTGGGTGAAACGTCTCATGGGCGAAGTGTCTTTGGGTGAAACGTCTCGTGGGTGAAGTGCTTTGGGGAAAACGCCATGGAACCGCGCACGCGAGTTTACAGGTAGCCAAAGGACATTTTCCCAAACTAAGAGAATGATATCACTCGAGCCTCTTTTAAAATCGTAGTGTATCGCACCACGAAAACTAGGATACTGAAGCTCTCTCATGACTCCCTTGCCTGATCAGTCCATAAGGAAATTCCAGCGACCTCTCTCTCCCTCACATCCGCACACATCCCTCCCAGGCTGCCCACGCCTCTTCTGCTGGAGGACCTCAACCTCCCTCCTTCCCTCTCCAGCCCTACAAGCCACTCCCGGGCCCACAACACTCACTCTCCCTCCCTCCCTTCCACATCTCCCCCTTTCTCCCTTTACCCGCATCCGAGTCGGCATTCCAATCGTTCCTCTCCAGGTTCTCTCTCCCCTCCCTCTACCTCTACCTCTCCTTTCCTCCCAACCTACTCACTCGCAACTTCACAGACGAGCATCCATCTCGTTAGGAGAGGTGTTTGTTTATCAATAGCCAAAGACTCTCGCGTCCCTTCTCTCGCCGTTGCCCAACACGAGCGAATAGTTCGCATAGGGAAGATTAGGGGTCAAAGGGGAATGGGATTGATGCGTGAGTGCGCTTGGTGGGAGGCTGGAATGGAAAACGCTGCTACGGGTAATGAAATTACATTGTTTGACCATAAAACTATCACTTGTTGCGCCGTGTTTGCGAGTCTCGGATGGGTAATTTGGCTTAAATTTTCGCAAAAAGGGAAAATAGATATATGCGTATTGGCTAAATTATTTCCGACTGTAGATAGAAATGATACATTTATAAGATTAGCGAGTAATACTGACAAATGAGCATGGTCAAATAACATTCCGTTAAAAAAGTTTATAATTATGTTTGCGTGACAATTATTTTGCTCAGAATTTGCTGTGGAAGTTGTTTGAAGATATTCGATTACTTATTTCAATTCATCAGATGTCACGGAAGTTCCTAGTATAATTAAGTTGCGGAGTTTATTTAAAAGTTAAGAATTTTTAGAAACAGAAATTACTTTAACCTTTCAAATATAACTGTTCAAAATTGGCATAAATACAGAACCCTGGGAAAACCCAATTAAATAATCTCACTTTGCTTTTACATAAGGTATTGCATTGACTTTACGCTTCGAGAATCGATTTTCCATGCGTTCGCCGTCATTGATAAGGATCGAAAATTCTTAAATAAAATTTTAAATAGAAATTAAACTATACTAACTAAATATACTGCACTCACGGAAATCTTCTATATCGCTTCCATTAAGTTAACCGAAATTAAAAGTTAGCATTAATCCTAATGACCAATTATATGTTCATTGTGACTGGATCACTAAGTTTATGCGTTTTATTCACCACTATAATCTATTTTTCTAATATTAATTACATGTACTATAACAGGTAAACGAATTAATATATCGAAACGCAGATTCTTCGGATATAAAAATCTATTTTAACTGTCAGAAGGATCGGAAATTTTCAGGAGGATATCCTAACATTGAATTAATTTAATAGTTTAAATTTTAACGTAAACAGAGGTAAACATACAATCTTCATAAATTAACGATCCGTGAAATTTTTACGATAAAGGTTAAACGTAAAGAAGATTTGAAAAAATGCCAATACTAATGAGTTCATGGAGCATAAGACCTAAGATTGAGTATTAACTTTGATAATATCGCAGAAAGAACTTATAAAACATTATACGATGTGATGCGTAATCTAAAATGAAGTAGCAAGACAACGAGGGCTTAGGGTACAAATCAATAACGAAGCCTATGTTAGAATACGCGACGAGATATGTCAAATAAAGAAAATTGAGAATGTTCAGAGGAAGATTGAAAGATATGTATATTAAGTTTAAGAAAGGTGATAGCGTCTAGGAAATGTTTAAAATACTAATTCGGGAAAAGTCAGAGAACAGAAAACAGATAAACATATTCGGTAGTATGCACAGGTAACAAAGATAAGGCATGAGAAGATTTACGGAATAGGTTAGAATGGCCAAAATATATCGTAAAATACTTTTAAAATAAAACTGAGGTTCATATATAGCTATAATGTTGTGGGTTGTAAAGAAAATGACGACGGAGTTGAAGAAAGTAAACGAATGCTCAATAAGGTGAAGAACGGCGGGGAGTCGCGGGGACCCATCTCAAATCTAGAAAACTTTTTAAGTAAACAATATACAAGATTTAATTATTATATTAAACGTAAATTTCATATGCAATACATTGTAAGTACCTACTAGTGGCCACACATCATTTATCCTTACTGCAAAAGTTTTGGATAAATAAATAATACCAATACGAAAACAATCCGCGATATCTTAAGACTTAAGTTAAAGAAATTCACAATTAATAAGCATAAATCCTTAAAAGTGTGTAGAACCTCGTCCTTTACACTAAGAAAAACTGCCAAAATTATAAGGCAGAAGAATGATTTTTCTCTTCTATACGCCTTTACCACACTTGCAAACGACGGATGTTTGCTCTCCGAGAAACCTATCTAACAGTGACTACCGCTGTAAAACACTTCGCGAGCGAACAGAAAAAGAGCAAAACTGATCAGCGGCATAGGCGGTGGTCCCATCCGAGGATGGGTCGAAAATTCTTAAGCATTGAGTCACAGCTAAAGCAACCGCTCGGTCCATTTCGGAGTTTTTATTTTTTCTTCATTCGAAGGAATGTCGAAGGTTGGTTGGAAGTAGTCGTAAGGGGAATAGCGGTGGCGGAGGTGCGGTTATGGTCAAATTTCAATTCGCTATGGCGGGATGGTAAGGCTGCACTTTATCTACGTCAAACGAAACACCAATTAGAATAGGTATCACTTCCATTTCTTATTCGGTTTTCTCGAAAGTACAAACCTACCAAAACAATCTTACACTATACATAATCCTAACTCTAGAAAGTATATGTCCGATTTTACTGAATACGTACGTGGAAAGAATTAAATAAAAAGTTTGGACAAGTGAGCAATCTATACCGCTCACTCATTCAAAACCGACTGTGGATAGATTTCGCGAGATAAATAGCCTGTAACGATTCTCATAATATTTCACTTCCAGCAACGTATTTTGTGTTTCAGTTTAATAGATTTTAAGACGGTGGCATTTTGAGTATCTGCAACAAAAAACAAATAAAAAATAAGGAGAATATTATCGAATCATAATCAAATGAAATCGAGAAGTGGATGTATATGAGATAATTTGAAATATATATTTAAAACAATCTAAATAAAAGGTGAAATTTTTTAAAATCGACTTAAAATTCTTTAATCTTCATTATAATGCACAAGAAAACTTTAATAATTAAAGAAAGACAGAATGTACTCAATGTATCGCCGTAACTAATCCAGAGTATGACTAATAATTAATAAAGCTGTCAAAACTGATTGAAGGATTAAACGAATGACCATTTCGCCGTTCGATACACCACATCACGTTACCCGACACGTGGACTTAAAACAACTTTTTCTATTTATCTCATGACTTACAACCCTAAAAATTAACCAGCCGCCTTATTTGAATTCGCGTTAAAAGAAATAAGTGGACAAATCGCACGCTGATGCGATAATATACGCAGGCAAATTATCTTCTTTGCCGTAGAGTTTGAAATGGAACACAGAACAAGAACAATTTTTCATCGTGATTACTTCACCCGTAAATTCAAACACCGCAGATTCGGAAATTGCTCTAACTAGTATCTTTCAGATCCTTTCAAGAGCCGCAATTCTATATCACTCAAAAAAATTCACGATATTTAAAAACCGAAGAACGTGATACATCCAGTCCATCCATCGGTCACACTCGACGAGAGGTTAAGTCGCACTCACGTGTCAGGGAGAATTTTAGAACACCGCTTCCACTGCGAAGTGTGCACATGACTTCGCCACCGACGCTCGGAGAGGTCCTTCGTGAAAGGACGCCGGGGAAGAGAGAGAGAGAGGGCGTCGGAGACAACAGCCTATATTCTCAGGAGTGACGCACGCGACACCAAAGATGCTCGGGCAGCGTCCGTCCTCACGCCCTCCGATGGACGTCGGTTATGGCCTCGTGGCACAGCGACGCCGTCACTTTTAAAGCGACGCGCGGACTCGTATCGGGCGGCGCGCCAACACACCGACGCCGACGACGCCCGCCGGCCGGCCGGCCGACCGACAGACGCGCCGCGACGCCCCAGAAAATAGGAGGTCGGTTTTCCGTACCCATCCTCCCTCTCCTTCCCCTCCGTCGCCCTCCCTCCCTCCCCCCTTCCCGCCGCGGCATCGCTTCGATCCCCTCCTCTCGACCCCGCCCCTCACCCCCGCGCCCCCTCCCGAGACCGACATCACCGCCCAGAGGATCTCGGTGGCGCCTCCCCCTCCCCCCGACGCCACGGCTCCCGCGCGTACACACACGCGCGCCGTCCCAAAGCGCCCCCAAATGTCGCCGCACCTCATCCCTCTCTCGCATTCCGATACGTACCCGACAAGGGCGCCGCCACCCCCATAACGCCTCAGAGTCCACCAACCCCTCCTCCCTCTTCCTACCCTCGCTATTCTGATTTCTTCTTCCGAACTCCTCGTCCTCTCGACTGCCTCCCCTTTTCCCCTCCTCTCTTTCCCAACCCCTCCTCCAGCTATCTCCCGAATCCTCCTCCACAACATCCCCCGTGGACGGAGTCGGAGTGAGCCGGTGAATAGGCGCGAGTAACGGAGTGAGAGAGGAAGGGGAGGGGGGATGTTTAGAGGGCTACGGAGGCGGAGGTGGGGATGGGGAAGGAGCTATCGGCGTCGCTAGCGTCGTTTCTGGCGTCGACAGGATGGCGGGCGGGCCGTAGGCCTTCGTCCCGTCCTTCCCCATCTCCCTCTCTCCACCACCCACTCCATCCCCTCCTCTCCTCTTGTCATCTAACGTCATGCGCGAATACGTATACTCCGCACCGAAGCAAAGCTCGCGAGGCAAAAGAGGAGAATGTTCCGCGACTCCCCGTTCCGACGTCCTACTCGCTTCGTGCGCCGCGACAGTTTTCCCTCCGTGCGATTTCCATTCGGTAATTCACTGCGTCTCCATGCGTTCATCCATGTTTCATACGTCGCTGCTCGAATTTCCATGTCATCGGGAGGAATGGGAAGGGGCGGGGTGGGAGAGAGAGAGAGATAGGAGAGGTGGGGATGAGGAGAAGGGGAGGGGAAGAAGAATGAAACGCTGCTATATTTCTGCGGAATGTGACAAGCAGCGCGGGGAGAGAACCGAAGATGACGCAGCCAAAATACGTTTCATTAGAATAAAAAACGTCGGAGCAATGAGCGAGTATAATGATGCGGTTCCATTCCTCCCCACCTCCTCCCCCACACCCTTCCCCATCCTGTTCCTCCTCCTTCGAGATGTAATTACGATACGCCGCTGTCTGCGGTAAACAAGGACTCCAAAACGTAGTGATAATGCTTCGTCCTCCGAATAGTATTTTATATGTGTACCTACTATATATACTCCAATTCCCATAACCCCTTCCTTTGAACAATATTTTTTATCAATTTAGCTTAAGAATATTTTATAATATTTACTTAGTCATAGATAAATTTCAATAATTGATTACTATGATGCATTTATCTCGCCCGCGACGTTAAATTTAAAGATTAAATAAAGAGGTGAAAATTTTATTACTATAAACATCCATTTAAGTGAAAATAGGTAAAACCAATATTTTTTCTATACTGCAAAAAGTTAATACGTTTTCTTGGGTTATACTCCCAAGGTATAAATCAGCATAGTCCTTCGCCACTCGCCATATATGGGGAATTAATCACCTTCATCAGTCATATACGTACGTACGTGTATATATATATATATATGTGTGTGTGTGTGTGTGTGTGTGTGTTCTTTATTAGAATGGCCTCGGGATTTCCTAGAACTAACAAAAATCCCTTTAAATAAGAAGTTGAAGACAATGCGTTGTTAAGATCACAGACGGATAGCCTACTATCCTACGTGTCGCAGCTCACAAAAAACACTCATCGAAAGGCTGAAGAAATGCTTGGAGAAGATCGATACGGTTTCAGAAAAGGACGAGGAACCAGAGATGCTATTGGACTAATGAGAATCCTATTATAAATGGCAATAAAGTGTAGCCAAGATTGCTGCGTATGTTAAGCCGTCTAGCAGAAGTTCTGTTATGGAATAAATTGGATTATGCTGATGAGGATTTTATAGGTTTAGATTGGAAATACAGGAGAATGATCAGAAATCTGTACATGAATCAAGTTGTGAAGGTCAGACTGGAGAAAGCTGATACCAGAGGAGTAAACATCGGGAGAGGAGCTAAGACAATATATATAGAAAAAGGTTAATGCAAGAAGCGCTAGAAGGCACAGAAGATATAAGCTAAGGAATTAGGCTCAACTTTGTGGTAAGTGATATAAACATTTCACAAGAAAAAACAACTTTGCAACTTCATTTGTGGAAGTTACAAAGTTGTCTTTTCTTGAGAAATAGGCACAGGATATATCAAGATTGGTGGAAGGATTATAAGAACAGTACAATATGCTGATGGTCAACCGCTTCTGGCACGAAAGGAAAAGGAATTCCGGAAAATGATAAATATAATGGCAGAAAATACGGGATGGAAATAAATACGGAAAAACGCAAGGTCATGTTAATATCGAAACAAGACAGGAAAGTGTACAACGTATCACAAATGGGCGCGTTTCGTGCAATGGAGTATTATAAAGAAATTATATACCTGTACGTAAGGGAAATAGAGTTTTAAAGTTCTTTTCTTAATCATAAATAATCCATTTTCTTCCTATTTAAAAATATTGCATGCACACGTAAGGAAATTAAACGTTAGTTTGTGAGATTGTTTATGTTAGCAACAATGAAGAAGTAACCATGCAAGAAAATTTCGAAGTTCAACTCGAATTAAGACATTCTTGTTTGATTTTCTCGACAACGGCTACTCCTACGATAAAAATATATAGGAAAGGAAATACTCTTATTTACTAGTTCTACAACTTTTATTTGAAGATATTTTGATATGAGAAATACTTTACGAGATATGATGGAAAGTTCATTTTTTGTCACCAGTAAAGTGTTACCCCTGATTGGCTTACGTGATTCATTTTTGCGATTTTCTTATTATATATTTGATTGTAAGTCCTTAATATCAAATTTCATGAAAATCCGTTCGGTAGAAGGCGAGAACGAACATGCGGACGGACGGACGGACCGACCGACGATAATAGGCGCTCACGCTGTAAGCGAAACGCGCCTAAAAAGAATAAAACTGGAACCTTGGTGATTGTTGGAGAGCCATTACTACAAGTTTTCACACTGCATTATACCGAGAGAAGCAAAATGTATCGATGAAATAAGGAATAGAATAGCGAAAGCAAAAGACACATTCAGAAGGAAGAGACTTGAACCAACGGAAATATAAAGAAATAAATATGTAAGAAATTGGTAATATATTAACACAGCGAGCTCGTGTTTTTCTGCGTGCCAAGGAGTAAGCGTATGGCAGCGTGCATGAGCTACAGTCTGTGTGTGAGAGAGAGCGTGTGTGTGTATGCAAAAGAGAGAGAATGATTGTGCGTGTGTGCGCGCGTGCATGTGTGAGGTAGAGAGAACGATGTGCGTGTGAGAGAGAGAGCCTATGTGCGTGAGTGTGAGAGAATGTGCGTGAGTGTGAGAGAATGTGCGTGAGTGTGAGAGAATGTGTGTGAGAATGTGCGCGTGTGAGACAGAGAGAGAGAGCGGACTGACACTGCATACCGTCAAACTCGTAATACGGAATCTGTTGTTCCGCGATGTTCCCTAGTATACCTCAAGGTGTATAATAAATTAAATATTTTTGTTCAGTATTTTTTTATCACTAGGAATAACCGTTATCAAGAAAATCGTGATTTATTTTGAACTTAGAAAATTTCTTATGCGGTTTTTTTTTCTCAACGAAAACAATCTTCATAGCAACTGAAGTGAACAAGTTCCACTACAAATAACTAAATATGTACGTTTAATTTCCGTGTGCCCACAGAACGTAGTAAATCAAAGGGAGTGGATTGTCTACGGCGAAGAAATGAACGTAAATTTTCTTTTTTGCGCACAATATGATTTGTGACAAAGAATGGATAATTTATGAGGAAGGAATGAACTTGAACGTAAAGATTACGTTACAACTGCTTAAGTGAGGCATGTTTTAAATAATTTTCGACTCTTTTTCTTGTAATTCTGAAGGTATAAAAGATGGAAAGCTCAAACTTTGAGGGTACATTTGCACATTATTTCATTTATTCTTGAAGAATTTGACTTATGAAAACTTTACAGAAGCAGATAGGGAAATGTTAAAAATTTAAATACAAAATTGATTGCGTTATAAACTTAAACGTCACTTTGTTGGTATCAATTATTTAAAAAAGTATATTTTTATCTAAAATATGTTTATGTACTAGAATGATGATACGCAATACAACGCTAACTTAACTATTAACCCTCTCTCATTTATACACTAACCTCACATTCACATGGTACAATAAAAACAAGACTCTAGTGACCGAATATGTGACGATATTACCACATGAAAAATAAAAATCTTACTAATTTTATCCATCGCATGGGTAACAGTCTACTTGTTATAAATAAATTTTATAATGCTTAGTTTTAAATGAAAATTTGTCTAGCTTTTAATTATATGTTTGGTTATTATTATTGTTATTATTTCCCCCAGAGAATAGATTGGAAAAGGAGATGAAGAGAGAGAAAAAGAGTGGAAAGGAGGGAGAAAGGGGAGAGGAAAAGATTAAGAGAAACAGGGCGAAACTAGGCAAGTAAACAGAAAGGGTAGTTACGTGCATGAGAGGGTTTGACACGAATATGTCAATGGAAACAAAATAGGTGCATTCGTCACAAAACTGTTACTGGGAACTGAAGTCAAAATAAACTGATTCACGTGGTTTTTTAATCAGTAACGCGCATGCGCCAGTTCGTCCCACATACGCACACAAACGTAATGTGTTTGCCAACAGTTCCTGGATAGTACTAGTAGCGACCAGTCAATGTCTGAGACAGATTACCTCTGATAGATATTTGACCGTACATGTGTGTTTTGTGTGCGTGTGTTTCCGTTTCTTTGTACGCGTTAATTTCCTATTTTTGTAAATAAAGTCATATACGCAGATGCGTGGGACGTTCGAAAAAAGAGGCGTGACAGGAGTCCAGACGAAGAAAGGTACAGGAAGTGGGAGAAGAGAGAAAGAGAGAGTTCATTAATAAATTGCGGAGCAGAGAGAGGGAGAGAAAAGGGGGGAAGGAGAGAAAAGGAGGGAAGGAGAGAGAGAGGTAGGGAATGAGAGAGAGGGAAGGAGCAAGAGGGAGTGAGGGAGGGAGAGAGATATAGAGAGGGAAATGCGGGGAAGAGGAGTGGGAGAATGGATCGGGACGAGAGCACCGAGTCCGAGTGAAATTACCTGAGCGCTTGCACCTCCGCCCGGCGGCATTCCCGACATCATACACACTCCCCCTTCCACACACACCCTCTCTCTCCTTCCACCTCCCCTCCACTTCCCCTTCGAACTGAAAACAAAAAACGCCGGCGCCGCTTCCGCCTTATCCGAAAAGCACTCAGCGACCCCTCCTTTTTCCCCTTCTTACCTCGTCCCGTGCTTTCCGAATTCCACTCCTCCCTCATTTATTCCACTCCTTCTATTATACGCCTCGCTTTAAGTATTCCCGCGACCCCGGAGACTTAATTTCGTTCCGCTAAGAGGTTAATGGATGGGAGTTTGCGGAGTGGTTTGGCATATCGTGCGTGTGGCAGGAAGGAAGATTTTCTTCTTCACGAGTTCCCTCGCTCTTAGCGTGGTTTGTGACACGGTACCTGGACGGTCTCATTGTGTGTTCACGTCCATTACTTCTGGTCCGGTTATCATTAAGGAAAATTCTTCTTTCCGAGTGTCTTCAGCAGGAAAGTCGGACGTGGAGGAAGTAGGAGTTGACGGGGTCTCCCCCCCATTCTGAAGGGAAGGGGAGGCTGGAGGGTGAGAGGGAATAAGGGTTGTATACGGGGATAGAACTTAAGTTAGGACTCGGCGAAGGGCAGCCAGATTTGTTATTCCAATATAAAATAACTAAGTGTAATGCCCGTTGAAATATCAACGGAAGAATTATAGATAGATTATTATTTTCATTTAAAATAATTAATATCCCACTTTCACATATGAAATATTTTGTCATATACAACATATCTAGTGAATATTCTGTTGTTGACGGGCTATCTTGAGTTAAACTTAAAATAGATGCCTTTATTTTCCTCCCTTCCCCCCCCCCCTTTTCACACCCTCTTTCCCTCTCCCACCCTTTATCTCCCTCCCCCTCCTTATTTATCCCTCTCCCCCTCTCTCTTCTTCCCCTCTTTCCCCTCCCTCCTATACTTCCCTCTCTCCCCCTCCCTCTCGCTCCCCCCTCTACCTCTCTCCCCCCCCCCTCTCATTAAAAGCATACAAAGCACGCTTACACACATAAGGATTGATACAACAATAGGATTTTGAGGTCTAACAATATAATTGGTAGGCAAGGCAACATTCCGTTAAAATGGCAATATTTCCACAAAATGTGTGAATTAAACGTATAACATGAGCGATTTCGAATTGTATGCTTAAAAAGATGAACAGAATAAGAAACTTTGTAATTTTTTCTTTAAAATGGTTCAGATCCGAAGATCGTATGTTAATTCCTTATATGTAGTTTTAATTTCCAAAAAAATAAAAGTCTGCACATCAAAAAATTGATTTTTACATGTTACCTTACGGAAAATGGAAATGTCTTCCTTGGAGTCGAACCCAGGACTTTTTTGGAGATTTATTTTCGTCATTACCTTAAAATATGTTAATCAAGCATCCTTGCCAAATTTCAATCTTCTACCTATTCGGGAAGTTTGTTAAAACGCTCTATATCGGCCATCGTGAAAGCGTGACCAACCTACCAACCAGGGCTATTATTATATTAAATTTGAATCAATAAGAGATACAGGCTAGAGCAGTGTTTCCCAACCTTTTGAACTCCGCGGACGACTTCAGTAACCCTCCAGACCCCGCGGACCACCTCATTACTTACACTAATGTACTTACTGTAACTACGTTTAAGAAAAGGGGTTAATTGGTTACGTAGTTTATTTTAACATTTTCAAATATATTGAAATATATGAAATTTGGTGTTAATATGACAAGTACTTTTTGAGATAGATCGCCCACAATCACATACATCCACACATACATCATTCCGAAACTAGTCTAAACGTGTTCTAGAGACCTAAAAACGTGTATTTCCGTTGAAATCTCGAAGTCGATTTTTTTCGTGATCACAATACTTTCCCATTACTACGTATGGAGAAAGTAAAAAACTACATTTTGAAAACTTCCGCGGACCACCAACAAAACCTTCGCGGACCACAAATGGTCCGCGGACCATAGGTTGGGAAACACTGGGCTAGAGCAGCCGTACTCCAATATCTTTTACGGTCTTTCCACTTTGAGAGTTAATTAAATAATCGCGTACTCGTATTTGAGATCCGACCAAAAGGCGCGGCCCTCTCGTTAAATTGATTCTACTATAATAAGGTGGGGGAGATAGCGTGGACGAGAAAAGCATGATGTGAAGATGCCGAAAAATATAAAAATGTTTCATATTTAAATATTAAACGATAGTGTGCCTTTATTAAAATATACGTTGCATTTTGAGCATTCTATTCAAGTTTCAAAAATTCTTAGTTTCATTAACAGAACATGGGACCCGTAGCATGCTACTAAATCATCCATTTGTCTCCACGAAAACTGAGTTTCACACTCTTGAATATCGATAACCGATAAGACAGTCAAATCACTTGAAACTCTCTGGATACTAGAATCTTGAATAACGAAATGCGGTGAGCGGAGGAAAGTGAGGAGGAGGTGGTGGAGGAGAGCCTAAAGCTGGCGTGGGGGAGAGAAGACGGCATTGCGGGGGCCTCGGTTTAGAGACGCAACCCACCTTCACGAGGAACAAAGGCGATGGAGGCATTGCAGAGGATAAAGGGGCGAGGCCGAAAGAAAGAAGCAGAAATTCCTCGGATGACACCACGACCGCTCCCGCAGGGGTTGGGTGTTAGTAAGGAGAAAGGTTGGTTGGAATTAGTGCGGCATAGGAGGAAAAGGGCGATTGTCTCGCCGTCGCTCCGTTTCCGGTCTACGAGAGAGGCGGCGCCGTGCTTCTCAGGTGACTGCACGTCTGAGGCGAGGGAAGGCTCTTCCCCATATCTATCTCCCCTTCCACCCTTGCCTCCATCCAAATCACTCCGCCTCTGTCCTGCGTTCGAGAAATCGTTCAACTGAAAGAAAGGTCGGCGGCTGTCCCGTGACCCTTAGGGGGCGGGATTCCTCTTCCTGAACTGGAGGTTTATTTCAAACATATGGCCTGCCGATTAAAAAAATCTGTGGCCAACACATGACTTTCTCCATATTTGGGATATAGATATTTAAATTAATATGAATAGCATTATAAGGCAAAATTATTATTTCGTATCGTAAAATACAGTTGTCCTTATTGCCGTAAATTAGGTATATTTTGAATATGTTTACAGAATTCACCGCTAATGAAAATTAAGAAAAAGCAAAATATCTCCGAAATGGATGGTTCTACGAAAATTTGTTTCAAACAAAACTTGGAAGAAATATTATTCTCTACAACTTTGGTCCTCACGAAGATGACCAATTACGACGTTTTTAAGTAGATATTTGACGGAAACCGAAAAAACCGATTATTTCCAATAAATAATTCCTAAACAATAACTGCTATGGAAAATTGTTTGAAATAAAAGATTTAGGAAATTATATTTTCTACATTTTTTGTAATGGTCAATGTACACAAGAATTACGTATTATTGGAGAAATATCGCAAAAACCGAATCGGGTTTCGAATAAACCTCGACTTTCGGTTAACCGTTATTGTCCAAAAACTAATGAGTTCTTTGTGCTCAAGCTAAAGCGTGCGCTCGGAAACCCTTTCTCCCTCCGTTTCCCATAGAGACTTCATTCCCTCCGGCACGCGCAAAATAAATATTAAATAAAAATCTATATCTTTTTCGGTGGTTAATTTCTTGTTCTTTTGTGCATATATGTATTATACGTACCTACCCACTGACGACGGTACTTCATACTTCGAAAACAATAAAAAAATGGCGAAGATAGCCGGATTTCAGAAATTTAAGAAAATCGGATATCAATAATAATGTTATAAAATAACGCTTCCACATACTTATATACAATAGATCTAGCTAAGTACTGTTAAAGTTTCAATTTGATTCATTGTAGGGTTTCGGAATTGTAAGCTTTCAAAATAGTCTTATCGGTTTTGCATGCCTAAAAACGTGTTTTTATTCAAATAATGCGCAGTATAAAATATTTAATGCAACTTAAAAATTTTCAATGTATATCAACTAACGTAGAAATAAATTCTCTACCCGCCAATTTTCACCGCATCAAAATCGCTTTTACCGTTTTCGAGATATACCTCTTTAAACTCGGGTATCTAGACTTTTTGAAAGGACAGTAGGTACCCTCTGATTTAAACGCCAATCCGGCCCGCCGGAGATCTCGTGATTTCCAATGCGGCCCTGCGAAGCATTCACAACAACGAATGTGGCCCGCCATATAGAAAAGGTTGCTGACCCCTAGTTTAGAGTATGGGTTCGCGCGGCAAAAATTGCTGTGGCCGCACTTGTAAATATACTAGTAAATATACAGACCTTTGATGGCTAAAGAAGGTTATTAAGTGGGAATTCGTCCACATTCATTTCCTCTACAGCAGAGGTTCTCACGGAGGAAATTGCTGTGGACACAAGTGCGCACTTGTAAACTTTTGGACAATATTAATGTCTTTTAAATCTTTTTTGAGTAGAAATTTAGTTATAAACTTGACATTAACAGTAAATTTACATACCTTTGATGGCTAAAGAAGTTTGCTAAACGGGAATTCGTCCACACTCCTGTCCTTTACAGCTAATCGTATTGCAGCTTCAAGATGCTCGTCCTTCAGTTTGTTGCGGCATTTGCTTTTCAGAAAGTGAAATGCACTAAATGTCCGTTCACACATCACTGTTGTCGGAAAGATAGTTAACACTAAAAGATCCACATGTACCATATTTTTGTAATTGATGGAAATTTTGAAAATATCACGCCAGAACATTTCAACTGTTACATTATTTTCATATAAACGAAGCTTCATTTGTTCATCTCGACGAAGTTCCATTGGTGAATATCTAATATTTGCCCAGTCTAGGGAATCCACAGGTGGATAAGATGATAAACAAGCTGGAATTTCATTCAGATGTTGAATACTAATTTCGGAAAATGGTTATGGCAGAACATTTAATTTTTTGAAAAATAATTGCATGTTAAAATCTCTCCTCAAGTTCAGAAGACACTGCTTCTAAGCATCTCATTACTCTTTTGCCTATTTCGTTTTGAATTGCTAGTGGTGTGATTGAAGGCAATTGGAAAGAAGAAGTCGTCAAATCATTTCCTTCTTTCACGTGTAAACATATCTGTTATCGTGTTTTGAAATTTCTCAGTATCAGCTATGGCTAAGCATGGCTGCTGAAGCTGATGGTGTACTGAACTATATTTTGGTAAAAAGTCTTTCGAGAATAAGATACAGCAGTACACAACACTGTCTTTCAATTGTTGAACAAGATCAATATCCGTCGATTGCAAAGCAGTCACCGTTTTATCGTAAAGTTTACATAGACGCTGGGCACTCGTTTCGAAGCTTAACCAACGAATAGCATTATAGCTTAGGAGCACATTATGTTCCTCGTTGGTAATTCCACTTCTTTGGGTAGTATTCTAGTATTAAAAAGAGGTTAGTTAGTATTAAAAAGAGGTTAGTGAAAGCCATGACATGGAGTGAAACATTATATATAGGTGAGAGACGCGGATAATAAGAAACGAAGATGTGAGCAGGTTAGAGACGTTTGAGATGTGGGCATGGCGTAAATTAGAGAAAATCAGTTGGACAGATAGGAAAACGAGAGTTTTTACTATTGTAGAGGAAGAGATGAACTTAATTAGAATAATAAGGGATAGACAGAAGAAACGGATGGGCCAGTATTTGAAAGAGAACTACTTTCTGATATAAATCATAAAAGGATGAATGTTAGGAAAGGGCAAAGAGGTAGGAAGAAGAAGATGAATTAAAAGAAGGAATGGAGTATGAGAAGTTTAAGAGAAAGGCTTTCAATAGACCAGATTTTAAAGTGTGTGCCTCAAACCTACCGGAAGGTAGAATTACTATGTATGTGTGTATGGTTTTCTGGTACTTTCCTGTTAAGGGGAATACCTTAAGAAATAAACATGTATTGTTATGATTGTTTGAGAGGATATAACATTGAAAGGATATATTGAGGTATTGTTGGATTTACGATATTTTATTTTTAAAACAACATTAACAGAAACTGATTGGCTGGTCCTGACATTTACAATCCCAATCTTCGGAAAACGGGGAGGGTTTCTTTGGTTCCGGGCGAGACGAAGGGCGCGGTAGCGCCCGGAGACGACTACCCATTAAAACAAAGCAAGCCGAAGGCTCGCTAATATCCTCTCCATTTTTTGAGAGAATATAACATTGAAAGGATATATTGACGAGCCTTCGGCTCGATTTTTTTAATGGGTAGTCGTCTCCGGGCGCTACCGCGCCCTTCGCCTCGCCCGGAACCAAAGAAACCCTCCCCGTTGTCCGGAGATTGGGTTTGTAAATGTCGAGACAGGCCAATCAGTTTCTGTTAATGTTGTACGTAAGTATGGCATGGGGATAATACGTAAGTACCAGGTCCTACGAAGGGTCCCGGAGGTATTCCCGTTAACAGGAAAGTACCGGTTTTCCTAATAACTGCCTCGGTACCTTCCATACTTTTGGGCATAGATTTACACGCAAGAACTTCCCGATGAACAAAACAATGCAATCTGAAAATATCGCAATCACAATCAATCTTAGCATCCCGTTTCTCTCACTGCTGCTGCCCCATCTGTAGTAACGCTGTACACATTTTTAAATGAAATTCTTAATGAATCTAAATGGCATTTTACAGCTTCGTAAATATTTTTTGCATTCAGACGTTCTTTAAGGTAAACCAATGATAAAAATTCTCCACAAATTTACCTTAATAAAACGAGAACACATTACTATTTCATTATTTTTTGTGGTACTATTACTTTCATCGAGAGACAAACTATAAAATACACTATTTCACGTTATTTAAAATTTCAATAGCTATATATATTCCAAATTCTGTAAAACTTCGCTGCACAGTATCTTTACTCACGCAATATCACGAAATAACTGATTACCAGGTTGGATAGCAAGTTCTAGTGTTTTAATAAATTCACCATCTGTGAGAGGCTTTCTGTGCTGGCCAATGCAGTAGCAAGCTTTTAATGCTGCTAATCGTAGCTCATCAACACTTCTATTGACTTTTGTTGACGAAGTTGACGAGTTCTCTTCACGAAGCCACATCACTATATTTATTCTTTGCTTCTAAATTGTGCATACTGAAATGCCGTTGCACCGCATATGTTTTTACTTCACGAAGTTCTATTTTGCATATCGCAAAAATTATTATATTTTCGGTCGAATCTTTCTTTAGAAACAATAAATATTTTTTCCGCACAGCTTCGTTTTTGAGGTAGTGAAACATTAAAATCTGCATTAGTGCTCGGAATTGCATCATCAGACTCTTTCTACTCCTTTTCTTAAAATAATTTATTATGCTCATTATGCCTTCATTTTTAGAAGTTTTAAAAAGTGTGAGTAGATTCACCAAGGAAAAAAATTCGCTTCTTCGCAAAGGACGCAATAGTAAAAGGGTTTCTGTAACAACAACAGCTGTGCCACCGATAGAAACTTCTGAAAAGCAATTGAAATATCCGTGTAAGGAATATTAATTTCATCAGTTATATTACAACTAAATTAAAAGCAAACTTACCAGTCATTTACATAGAGCGTTATTTCACTGTCCCTATCATCACCGGTAAAAATATTGTTGATTTTAATATGACGAACGCATTTGCTACTGGACGCGATGTATACGATAAAACGTAGTGCACAATTGGAAAACTAGACACTCGTCGCACAACCCTTTAACAACGGCCGTCCATATTATATTCATATACGTCCATATTACCGATTCAAAAGCTATTATTGGTTCCATATCTCATTAATTTCTAATCAGTGTGGTACTTCTTCCTGGTCATCTATTCAGGCTGTATACTTTTCCTTTGTGTATATAGGGACGCATCTAGCTCATTTCTTTCTTTATTAATTTTGAATCAGCAAGTATTCATTCTGGGTGTTTATCCTAAACACTTTTCTAGTTAACTCTCCAGCGTGCGCGATGTACAGTTTGAGACCACGTTTACATTATGGGCTCTTATCTTTCGGGCTCTGATTTATTAGCTCTCCTGCGTTTGTGAATTCATTCCTTCTGCCTGAATGCTGTGGTTCTTTGTAGTCTGTGTTTGCATCTTAGTTGTTTTTTCCTTTAGTACATCCCTCAGTCAGTTTAAAATGGCTTCTGACCTTCCTGAATTGGATTCCAAAAACGTACTATTTAGTAAGAATGAATGTATGTGCTAGGTAATCGACATAACCGAAAAAGACACGCTTAGAAGTTTAAATGCCATGAAAAAAAATCACGCTTGAGGGGTATATATACTTGGTAGATGAGAAATGGAGGCTGAGTCGAGGAGCTGCTAAGATACTACCCGTTTTGAAAGTAATACGTCATCAACGGACGCGGAGGATGAGCATTACTGATAATGACGTGCTACGTCGGTATCGGAAAGCATTACTTCTTTCCCAAATCGTAGACTCTGACTAAAATGTTTTTCTTTCACTCATCAAAATACTGTGACTATGCCCACAACGTCACAGTTCACTTAGTTAATTATTAGCTGATTCAGCTAATAAATATGTTTACTCGTAGAAATTCCTCATACTACTTCCATTCCGAGTTCTTTGGAAATTGCTTCGATTAATTTTTTTGTTTTTCGTAATAATTCAGGAAAATAGCCGGCAATAGTTGTTAGGGTATTGGCGATGCTGTATTTATGTAACAACCTCCGTATTTGGAAAAAAAGGTTAAACCGCAGAATATGGTCATTATACTGAGTTGAAACAAAGTCCAGCGCTGTATTGCTACTAGTCTCTTCAAGCCATCCTATGAAGCGAACAGTAAGACAGTTCGGATTTACACGGCTTCCATTAGTTGATAATTATCCGCTGGAAAGCAATGATACATCTAGTTATTTCGGGGCCCCGTTCCAGAACGGAAATAATTATGAGTTTCCCAACCCTATCAACTTTTAAAATAACAGTTGATGATCTGATTCTATAGAAGTTATAACGCAAATTAAAATCAAATTTGCCTGATAAGCTGATTGACCACCCAAACCGAGCTAACTAGTTTATGCGTTACGCCAATGAATTTCCGCACCCGCGATGATGAACGGTAAGAAAATTGTAGGTGTTCAAGGATAAATTCCCTGCAATCACAAGACTAACGAATTATTTATGAAGCTATGACAATGAATACGGAGACATATTGTAGATCTGAGAGCTGTAGGAGGCATGTTGGTTAATTTATCGACATTGCATTCGTGAGATTCGATGTCTTATAAATGTCCGAGGGTCTGAGAGAGCTCCAAGAGAAATCGGGGAAAACTGTTGAGGAATTCCGAAGAAATAACATGAATCAATCGGAGAATTACAATCATCGTCCGAGGGTCTTAACAGGGTCTGGAAACCCACGCCCCCGTGGAGCTACGATGTAATGCGATCTGAGAAATTTAGTACTTGTTACTTAAAGATATAATCATAAACAGCTGAATTTCCGCTAAAAATTGTTCAGAATCATTATTTTTATAATGCCAAAATATATCTTAAGTATCTTCCAATTTCAACTTTTACTCGGCCCACCGAATCATACAGAATCTAATATACAAAATTGAATTCGTCGTCGTCGGTGGGAAATCGGAACTATGTAATGCTACGTGTTCTTAATTAAACATTCAGGCAGTTTTTTTAAACTTATATTTTTTAATCAAAGATTTCTCTAAAGACACAATCGTCAATTTCTGGGTTCTTTCTTGACATTACAGTAAGTGTATCAAACGATCTGACTCTTGATAGAGCAACATATAATTGTCCATGACTAAAAACAGACTTAGGTAGGTAAAGGCGTTTTCTCAAATGTTTGGCCTTGTGACTTATTGATTGTCATTGAAAAAGCTAATCGTATGGGGAATTGTTTTCGTTTGAAACTGAATGGTAAATTTGTATTTGATGGAATGAGTGAGATTCTTGGGATAAGTACCGTGTCTGAGTTTGCTGCACCGATCACTTTTTCTTTGATTATGTGTGTTTGTATTCGAGTAACAAGTCTTGTACCATTACATAGTCCTCCCAATGGCATTAGGTTTTTAAGGAGCATGATAACGGCTTCAGTTCATGAGGAGGCATTCCAGCTGGAGCTGTACCCACGTAATGTTTACGCGGATTTCTTTCAATTATTTTATTAATAATAATGTGAAGCAATTAATGGTTCAAATGACATCCCCATAGAAAACTATTCTATTAAAGACGTATTTTACTATTTTGTTGCATTATTGATACATCTCCCTCTCTCCCTATCCCCCCCTCTCCCCTCTTTGCCTCTCCCCTTTCCCCTCTCTCTCTTCCACCTCTCTCTTTCCCCCTCCCTCACCCTGTCTCCTTTTCCCATTACCCTCTCTATTACTACATTCCTGCATAACCCTTCTTCTCCCCTTTTTCCCTCCGCCCTCTAACTACCCTCCCTCTCTCCCCATTCCCCTCTCTCCTGCTTTCCCCTATCTCCCTTTCACCTCTTTTCCTTTCACTCCCTCCCCTCTCTCCCTTTCCTCTACCTCTCCCTCCCCTCTCCTTTTCCCCTTACCCTCTCTTCATTTAAACTGCTTATAAAAGACGTTATTTTTACGCTCGTAAGCTATATAGATGTTCATACTATTAAAAGGCGAGAATCCCATATAAAAGCATTGTAGCGTTTCCATGGTAAATAAAATTTCCCATTATTATAAATTTTAAAATTTCTCGTTTTTATGCAGTTAAAATCAAATATTTAAGCTAATTTGGCATGAATTTGCATTCTCTTTTCAAAAATAATAATTTTCACTCCTTTTTCCGTTTAATACTTCAAGTCCGGAGTCTGTATCATCCTATATATAATTTTGGAAGTGTCCGTCCGTCCGTCCGTCCCACCTGTATCTCAGAAGCCGTTCGTCTTAGAGATATGTTGTAAACTGCGTTTTGTTTCTACAAGATAGGAGGTCCCTAGAAAACTATTCCCATTTTCATAAGGTCTCGGGTTCGAATTCGGGAGACAATTATATGTTCCCATAAGTTTACACGGGATTTTCGAGTTTTCAGAGTGCAAGGTTTTTTCCTTCAATCGTTAAAATACGTAAATATGGATTTTCTTCATTTTTACTTTATTCGAGGGCTAAAACTCTATACTATCTTATTCTTGCAATGTTTACATGTTACACGGTCGAGATTTTCAGAAATACGAAATTGTTTTCGAATTTTTACGGATATTTCGTACTCTTTCCGGGCGTTGCTAAGGCGACCGTCATTGTTGCTTCCGATTCAATTAATACCAATTAAACCTTCAAATAGGTGAAATAAAAGCGTTATTCGCTTCGCACTTTTGTTTAAGCATCGAAATTAATGATACATAGCAACATAAATATTTACGGATAATTATTCTGTTGACTTCGTATGGGAAGCGTTTCTAACGATTTAATCAAAGCAGTTGAATCTTCCCAATCTTCCTTTCATCGTTTGAATGCTAAATCTTATCTCTTTGTAAGTAGAACCATTATATTATACATCTATAATGTTTATTAACGCAAAAAGACTCGCGCATAAATTTAAAATTAAATGAGAATAGGGACATACGTTATTTTTTAACACATTACATGGTTATATTCTCTTCATTGATAATCAAATTAACCGGTTGCATTGATTCTTATATAAAAAAGAAAGTACATATTATTCAATAGTAAGAAACAAAGAAAATTATAAACATAAATGTTCGTGATCAATTACTGTGTAGCATTAATATCGTCCCTAATATGACTTAAAATGCAGATTTCTGATCGACTTATGGGTTATTCTCCCGAATGGATGTGGAAAAGAAACGGAAGACTTAATACACAAGCTCTTAAACAGAGCTAGAAAGGTATGCTCTACTTTTGCCACCAATCTCAAGGGTGTAAACCGGACAGCGGAAAGGGGCAGGGCCCCTTTACTTAAAGAAACCTCTAGCGGAAGGAACTGAATTGAACTATTTCATCATACGACTTGAGTGCATAGTCCGATAACATTAGTTACTAACAAGAATACTTCAAACTTTAGTATACATAGAAAAGTAAATATTTACGGATAATTATTCAGTTAACTGCGCATGGAAAGCTTTTCTAACGATTTATTCAAAGCGGGTGAATCTTCATTTTATCGTTTGAATGCTGGAATCTTACATTTTTGTACGTAGAAACATTAAATTATACATCTATGATGCTTATTAACGCAAATAGTCTCACGCATAAATTTCGAATTAGATGAGAATAGGTACATACGTTATTTTTTTGACACATTACATGGTTCTCCTCTCTTCATTGAGATAATGGAAGTGGAAAAATATGCCTCTGTGGAGTTGTGTTATCCATTGTTTACATTCCTCTATAAACTGATCTTACCATTTCAATTACCCTTTTATTTTCCACTTGGACTCCAGTATTACATGCATTAAACGTTTAACTTGAACTATTTCGAACTGTAGGCGGAAAATGATGAACAGAGTAAGAAACATAATGTTTTATTCAAAATGTTTCATAACCGAATATTGTAGGTCAATACATTATTATTTTTATCTAAAAAGGAATGAAAGCCTGCAGGTCGAGAAATTCGATTTTTACGTGTTATTTTATGGGAAATGAAAAAGTTCGCAATAAATTACTGCGTAGCATTAATTTCCTCTCTAATATGAAATTTAAAATATAGATTTCTGATCAACTTCGCATAATAAATTGTCAATACGCAAACGAAGCCGTGCCCTCAGCGAGATTCGAACCGGCGAACCTTACCAATACCTGGAAAATACATTAGTATAGTTAAATGTGAATTATTGAGATTAACTTTTTTTACACCTTCCTTAATTTTTGATAAATTAACTGAAAAAAAACGCGCAAATATTGCGCGGGTTCAGCTAGTAATTTTAAGTAATTTTAAAATACAATTAAACAAGTTAGGAAAGTGTACAACGTATCACAAATGGGCGCGTTTCGTGCAATGGAGTATTATAAAGAAATTATATACCTGTACGTAAGGGAAATAACGTTTTAAAGTTCTTTTCTTCATCATAAATAATCCATTATCTTCCTATTTAATAATATTACATGCACACGTAAGGAAATTAAACGTTTGTTTGGGAGATTGTTTATATTAGCAACAATGAAGTAACCATGCAAGACATTTTCAAAGTAAAACTCGATATAAGACTTTCTTGTTTGATTTTCTCAATAACGGCTACTCCTACGATAAAAATATATAGGAAAGGAAATACTCTACTTTACCAGTTCTACAACTTTTATCTGAAAAATATTTTGATATGAGCAGTACTTTACGAGATATGACGAAAATTTAATTTTTTGTCCCGAGTAAAGTGGTACCCCTGATTGGCGTACGTGATTCATTTTTGCGATTTTCTTATTATATTTGATTGAAAGTCCTTAATATCAAGTTTCATGAAAATCCGTTAGGTAGAAGCCGAGAACGAACATGCGGACGGACGGACGGACGGACGGACCGACGATAATAGGCGCTCACGCCGTAAGCGAAACGCGCCTAAAACTGTATTGTAACGATAAAACAAACCTTTCTACCCAACCATTAAAATCTCTTTCAAAGTTAGGAGCTCAGTGTTTTAAATATTTTCAGTTTTATTAGATGAAGCTGATGAAAAACTGGAGAAATAGGTATTAAATAAATATGTACAATATCTTTAGCATTTCCATGAGCTAAAAACAATAGAATAAATCTATGCAATTCTATTGAAAATTACAACAAAGGATGCTTATAATATATTAAAATGGTGTAGTAGCAGTTACTCTGTGAACTATTTGGGAAAGCTTATACGTAGAAATTTCAAGATACAAAGTAATTTCAGGGAAATTCCCAAAACTAGAGTTTTCCGCTATATATCAGAAACTATAAGTATTTGTTTTCGTCAGAACTACGAATTTCCGTATAAGAAGAAAATAATAGGAATTATGCCAATAATTTAAATTAGTTGAAAATAATAATTTTTCAAAGTCTGTGCACCACAGGAAAAAAATTTAAATTCGCGTCACGAATTCTTCTCTTTCTCCGCGATTCATTTTCGCTCGTAATGTAGGTGGGCGTCTGATGACTCATTATCAAGACTCCAATCGCTTCTTCCGCAGTTTCACATTGTAATCAGATCAAGCTAACGGCTCACCTTTAGGCTCTCAGTAAATGCACCCACCAGAACATTCTGATAAACTTTCTCGCTTAATAAGTTTAAAACAGGGAATGAGAAAATTACCTATATCGTCCATGTATGTGTTTTTGCTGTGGATAGATGTTTATAGAAAAAAATCTGATGCGGCCAACACATGACTTTCTCCATATTTGGGGTAGGGATATTTAAATTATTATGAATAGCATTATAAGGCAAAATTATTATTTCGTATCGTAAAAGTATACAGTCGTCCTCATTCCCGTAAATTATATTCTGAATATGTTTACAGATTTCCCGCTACATGATGGTGTCGCTGTACTCTTGAAATTACGAAAAAATTAAATATCTCCGAAACGGATGGTTCTACGAAAACGTGTTTCGAACAAAAGTTGGAAGGAAAGTTATCTTCTATAACTTTGGTCCTTATAAAGATTGTAAATAACAGCGTTTTAACGAACCGATGAAAACCGAGAACACCGATTATTTATAAATAATTCCTAAACAATAACTGCTATGGAAAATCTACATCTTTTAAATAAAAGATGTAGGAAATTATATTTTCTACATTTTTACTTTCTCCATACGTAGTAATGGGAAAGTATTGTGTTCACGAAAAAAATCAACCGAGATTTCAACGGAAATACACGTTTTGAGGTCCCTAGAACACATTTACAGTATTTTCGGAATGATATCTGTGTGTGTGTGTGTATATGTGATTGTGGGCGCTCTAACTCAAAAAGTACGTGCCATGTCGTTACCAAACTTCATATATAACACTTTAACATGAGCACAAAGAACTGATTAGTTTTTAGATAATAACGGGTAACCGGAAGTCGAGGTTCATTCGAAACTCGATTCGGTTTTGACGAAATATCTCCGTTAAAACATCGTTATTGTATGTAGAATTCTATACAATGGTTATAGAGAAAAATTAATTTCCTACAACTTTCATTTAAAGTATTTTCCGTAGCAATTATAGTTTAGGAATTATTTATAAATAATAGGTTTCTTCGGTTTCCGTCAAATATCTCCTTAAAAACGTTGTTACTGTTAATATTCGTAAGGACCAAAGTTGAAGAGAATAATATTTCTTCCAGGTTTTGTTTGAAACAAATTCTCGTAGAACCATCCATTTCGGAGGTATTGAACTTTTTTCGTAATTTCCAGCACCATGTAGTGGTGAATTGTGTAAACATTGTCAAAATATAATTTACTGCAATAAGGACGACGGTAGTCTTTTACGATACGAAATAATAATTTTGCCTTATAATGCCATTCATAATAATTGAAATATCTATACCCCAAATATGGTGAAAGTCATGTGTTTGCATTTTGGGAAGGTAGTTAGACGTAATAACGATCCTGATATTTTGGTTCGATTCGAAGGAACTATCACTTACCGAGTCTGGACATGTAGCATGGAATGACCCTATACGTAGTATAGAGAAAGTATTGTGATCACGGAAAAAATCGACTTCGAGGTTTCCAACTAAATAGGTACACGTTTCGAGGTCTCTAGAACACGTTCAGACTATTTTCGGAATGATGCATTTGTATGTAATTGTGGGCTCTCTATCTTGAAAAGTACTTACTATATCTTCATTAAATTCATATATAGCACCTTGGTATGGGCTCAAATAACTGATTAGTTTTTGGACAATAACGGTTAAAGAGAAATCGAGGTTAATTCGAAACCCAATTCCGTTTTTCCGAGATTTCTCCGTTAAAACATAATTATTGTATATACAATTCTATACAAAGGTTATAGTGAATGTAATTCCCTACTACTATCATTTGAAACAATTTTCCATAACAGTTATTGTTTTGGAATTATTTATAAATAGTCGGTTTTTTCGTTTTCCATCGAAAATATTCTTTAACGCGCTGTTATTTAAAATATTTATAAGGACCAAAGTTATAGAGAATAATATTACTTCCAACTTTGGTTTGAAACAATTTCTCGTAGAACCATCCATTTCGGAGATATTTAACTTATACGTCAAATTTCAGTTATCTAACCAATAATGGAGTTTGAAAAGGTCACTGTATATTTATTTCACAAAAAATAATAGTTTAAGATAAAAAGTTTACTTTGAAATATATTTATTATCGAAATAATTGATTATAAATATTTCGCGTCGTCATTGCTTACTCTTCACTAAAACGCAATTTCGTACTTGTTTTTTACTTTCGCCATACGAAGTAATGGGAAAGTATAGTGATCATGAAAAAAATCGATTTCGAGATTTCAACGGAAATACACGTTTTGAGGTTCCTAAAAGACGTTTAGACTATCTTCGGAATGATGTCTGTTTGTCTGTGTGGATGTATGCGATTGTGGGCGCTCTAACTCAAAAGGTACTTGTCATATTAACACCAAATTTCATATATAACGCTTTAGCTGAGATATTGAACTTTTTCGTGATTTCCAGTATACAGCGCCACCACCATGTAGCGGTGAATTCTGTAAACATATTCAAAATATAATTTACGGCAATAAGGACGACTGTACTCTTTTACGATACGAAATAAGAATTTTGCCTTATAATGCTATTCATATTAATTTAAATATCTATACCCCTAATATGGAGAAAGTCATGTGTTGGCCACATCAGATTTTTTGTATTGGTCAATGTATACAATAATGACGTACTATCCGAGAAATATCGCAAAAACGGAATCGGGTTTCGAATAAACCTCGACTTCCGGTTAACCGTTATTGTCCAGAAACTAATCAGATCTTTGTGCTCATGCTAAAGTGTTATATATGAAGTTTGGTAACGATATAGCAAGTACTTTTTGAGTTAGAGCGCCCACAATTACATACACAGGCCATTCTGAAAATAGTCTAAAGGTGTTCTTGAGACCTCAAAACGTGTATTTCCATTGAAATCTCGAAGTCGATTTTTTTCGTGATCACAATACTTTCCCATTATTACGTATGGAGAAACTAAAAATAATTTAGTTGGGTAGACATATGCCGAAAAAATAAACTCGACAACGCAAATACCGGTGACAAATTTCATTAATCGCTTCTAAAATTACACTAGCAAATTTCACAACTATTTCGGGATGGTCGCATTTTGCATGATTTGCAACGTCCGAGAATAACATTCACTGGTCCCGCCTCTTATTAAACCAAATTTACTAAATATATCCTTAAAATTATACTAATATTACTTTTAAAAATCTGATGTGGCCAACACATGACTTTCTCCATAGTTGGGGTATAGATATTTAAATTATTATGACTAGCATTATGAGGTAAAATTATTATTTCCTACCGTAAAAGAATACAGTCGTCCTTATTGCCGTAAATTATATTTTAATATGTTTACAGAATTCACCGTTACGTGGTTGTGGCGCTGTATAAAGGATATTACGAAAAAGTTCAATATCTCCGAAATGGATGGTTCTACAAAAAACTGTTTCAAACAAAAGTTGGAAAAAATGTTATTCTCTACAACTTTGGTCCTCACGACGATCACCAATAACGACGTTTTTAAGGAGATATTTGATGGAAACCGAAAAACTGATTATTTATAAATAATTCCTAAACAATAACTGCTATGGAAAATTGTTCCAAATGAAAGTGGTAGGAAATTACATTCTCTATAACATTTGTATAGAATTGTATATATCATAATGATGTTTTAACGGAGAAATATGTATAACAAAAACCGAATCCGGTTTCGAATAAACCTCGACTTCCGGTTACCCGTTATTGTCCAACAACTAATCAGATCTTTGTACTCATGCTAAAGTGTTTTATATAAAATTTGGTAACGATATGGTAAGTACTCTTTGAGTTAGAGCGCCCACAATCACACACACACACACATACATCATTCCGAAAATAGTCTAAACGTGTTCTAGGGACCTTAAAACGTGTATTTCTGTTGAAATCTCGAAGTCGATTTTTTTCATGATTACAATACTTTCCCATCACTACGTATGGAGAAAGTAAAAAGGTATATTAAAAAGGATTGTTAACAATAAAGACAACGTTATCTCTATCAGTCTGTTTTCTCGCATCTGAGAAAAACGAACTTTAGTAACTCACACTGAAATCTGGTGCATTGCAGGATAGTGTACATGTGAATGACAGTAGAGGTCTGATAGGGCAGACATTTTTGGCCCGGGCCCGGCTCTATGCGACTGTGGTGCAGCTCTGGCTCCGCCCGAACCCGACCGTTGTCAGCTTTGCTGATACCAGAGTCCGACACGAGGCCCGATTTTTACTTTCTCCAGACCTAGTAATGGGAAAGTATTGTGTTCACCCAAACAATCGACCGAGATTTCCACGGAAATACACGTTTTGATGTTCCTAGAACACGTTTACAGTATTTTCGGAATGATGTCTGTGTGTGTGTATGCGATTGTGGGCGCTCTAACTCAAAACGTACATGCCATATCGTTACTTCATATATAACACTTTGGTATGGACACAAAGGACTGATTAGTTTTTGGAAAATAACGGTTAATCGGAAGTCGAGGTTTATTCGAAACTCGATTCGGTTTTGATCAAATATCTCCGTTAAAACATCATTATTGTGTATAAAATTCTATACAAAGGTTATGGAGAATGTAAATTCCTACAACTTTCATTTGAAAGTATTTTCCAAAGCTGTTAATGTTTAGGAATTATTTATAAATAACCGGTTTTATCGGTTTCCGTCAAATATCTCCTTAAAAACGTCGTTATTGTTAATATTCGTAAGGATCAAAGTTGAAGAGAATAATATTTCTTCCAGGTTTTGTTTGAAACAAATTTTCGTAGAACCATCCATTTCGGAGATATTCAACTTTTTCGTAATTTCCTGTATACAGCACCACCACCATGTAGCGGTGAATTCTGGAAACATATTCAATATATAGGTAATTTACGGCAAGAAGGAAGACTGTTGTCTTTTACGATACGAAATGATAATTTTGCCGCAGAATGATATTCATAATAATTTAAATATCTATACCCCGAATATGGAGAAAGAGGTGTTGGCCACATCAGGGTTTTTTCCTGTTCTTACCCGCTAAGCCCGAACTCGGCCCTAAAGAACCTGACGTTCAAGATAAGGATGGAAGCAAGATGGAGATAAAACGCTTACGTTGTGCGCGCGTTCAGATCCCCTCGGAGATTTAAATAATCTTAATTTTTATTGTTAAGTAACACACTATAATTTAATCTAATTAACTAGTTATAATATTAAATTCTTCTGAAGTGGAAAATCGGCCCAAAAAAATCCCGAGTTGTTAGGATAGTCATTGATCACAAATGATTTTTCAGACCTCTAAATGACAGTAACTCAGCGAAAAATTCAACCGGAAAACTATGCAAGTGACGTGTTTAACAAGAATTGGCTGGTGGAAATGAATCGTTATAATTTTTCTCCGACGAGTTTACGGAAGGCTTCATATAGACCTAGAGACTTAAGCGTAAGGAATTACAAACACTAACCAAAGTCATAAGTAATGTTCCCTCTAAGCTGCACGGGTGCGCGGCCGCGCATATTTCCCCTCCGCCCACAGTCATGTTTATGCCGCTATGCTATGGCAGTGCAGATGGAAAGGTAGATGAAAGCTAACATATATCTTAACAATTACTATAAATTATTTTTCAATTGCGTTTCATTGAACTTTTTTTTGTATACCACTGCTGCTTACGAAGTTTCGCCTTGAAAAAAAATAGAGGGAACATCGGTCAAAGGTGGAGTATTCAAAATGGATTCCGTTACTGGACCGGTATGAGAAATTTGGCCACAAATACTTAGGCCGAAAGTTACATGTCAGACATATTTAGTTTAGGAAATTTCATGTTAATTATATACACATTACTGTTTATTCAAAGTAACTTAAGATTTATAAATATTTTACTAGGTAATATTGTAAAAACCCAGAGTATGAGTATTGATTCACATCGTAAGAGTTCTATAATGTCAGGAGAAATACAACAGAATCTTTAAAAATTATAGCTAAAAAGTGTGCTTTACTGCGTTTTTCATTATTACACGGTCAAGTGAAAATTATTTGAAATACTATTATTTACAAGAGCATAAGTCAACAACAGCTTGCTGTTGTATTCCATTAATCAAAATTTACAAATAAACACTCTCCAAATCTGTTTTCTCTTCTCTAGATAAATACGTATTTTGAAGAGTGTATTTGTATCGTATAAGATCATACTTCGCGATTACCTACAGTTACAAAATCTTGCATAAACAATCCTGCTGCTTAATCTAGCTGAATGCACTACTTTGCACACCTAAATATGCCGAGTGAAAGCTTTAAATAATTATTTTTGTTTTCCAATAGAATAATAACAACACAAATAATTCTACCTTTTCCAGATAAATGATGATAATTTTGTTACCTAATTAAATAATTTATGATTTTATTTCGTAAACTTTGTAAATTAATTTAAACTTCATCTTTAAATTTAATTTTAAAGAAAATTAATTATATAAGATAAAATACATATTTTTGAAGTTTTAGCTGCCTTTACTAATCAAAAATACAAAATCAAATGACAGCAATAACATTTTTATTATAAGTGATGAATGAAAACTTGTACGTACATGCTAAGTATGTAACAGGGTGTTTAGTAAAAACGAATAGATATGTAAAAAGTATAAAAAATTAGAGCTAAAGGTAGGTAAAGATTCCGTCACGCGTCCTTCAACTTTCTCTCCATCCTCTCTTTTTCTATCCCACCCTAACTCTCCATTGTCTTCCTCCCTCACTTACCGCACCCTCTCTCTCACCTTTCCCAATCTTTATATACTATACAAAAAATACAAACGCAAATGAGAACAATAATATTCTATTATAAGAGAGCAAATGAAAACTGTTATACATGCGACGTATGTAGAGAATTCTCTAGTACATATTATTTGCTTAAACGAAGACAGGAAAAGAAGTTGGAGACGAGAGAGGGGCACAGAGTGAGGGGGACAGAGGGAGGGGGTCGGAGACGAAGGAGGGAGTCGAAGTGGAGAGAGGTGGACGAAGGGAGAGAGGGGGGCAGAGAGAGAACGGGCAGGGTGGGAGAGATGAAAACGGGGAGAGAACGGGCAGGGTGGGAGAGATGGAAACGGGGAGAGAGAGAGAGAGCGGCACAGAGGGAGAGATGGGAACGGGGAAGAGAGTGGCACGCATGGAGAGAGGGGGACCGAAGGAGATAAGGGGAAGAAGGGAGAGAGGGATCCGCAGGGTGAGAGGGGGAGTGAGGGAACCGGAGGTAGGGTGGGGGCCGAGGGAGTGAGAGATACGCAGGGAAAGGGAGGACAGAGGGAGAGAAGTAACAGGAGGGAGAGAAGAGAGGGGCAGGGACGGGGAGAGGGACACGGAGGGAGAGAAGGATACGCAGGGAGAGAGGAGGATCGAGAGAGTGGCACGAAGAGAGAGAAGGAACCGGAGGGTGATAGGAGGCAGGTAGAGAAGGTGATGAAGTTTGAATTAATTCACAAAATTTACGAAATAAAGGCATAAATTATTTAATTAGGTAACAATGTTAACATCATTTATAGGGAAATACCTTAAGGGTAAAATTATTTGAGTTAAGAGAAATGCATTTCCATAGACTTTGAAATCGAAAATTACGGAAAAAATGTCTTCTAAACCACATTACCTTTTCATTAGCTGTTGTGCCGTTTCAAGAAATAGTTTCGAATAGAGATTTTAAAGATAAACTTAATTTTACACGACCTGAACTGATGTTCTTTAAATCAGAAAAACATTATATGTTTTAAATTACCTTGTGGAAGTTAAAATATTTTTAAATGAATGCTAGATGATTATATATAAGGGTTTCAGAGGAAATAATAACTACTTACAATCTAATTAATTACAAAGGAACTCTTTTTAACTTAGCCCATAAATGTAATTAATGAAACGTAAGATTCTATTGTTTATAAAAATTTACGAAAGATATGGTTGCGCTGTGGAATGTTGTAAGTTCTGAGTTCGTTCTTGTCTATTCCGTGTACGTCTATTCTAATGACTATTTACATACAAATATTAGTGGACGGTGGTTTCATTCTGCAAGTATTTAATTATAAGGAAAAATAACAAGTAATTAATGCCTATATCATTAGTCGCGTCGGAAGCTTCAACGTATGTATTCCGCCGTTCCCGTGGGCTGCTATCAATCTTGCTAAAAGTGACACAAACCACCATACATACGTATATACCTACATACATAAGGGCGAGACAAAATTATGTATAAACACTCCATATCAATGGGTCACCAATTAATCATCAAGATATTGTTATGCTATTGTTAATTTATTAAAATAAACAAATAAACTATACTTGAAAAGCTAATTGTTTATTTTATCTACAAATGTATAACATTTTATTAAAATTGGTCATAATATCAACAAAATATGGCTATTTAAAGTGTTCAAACATAATTTTGACTCACCCTACATATATCTCAAGAGGTTAATATCAAAGTTATTAAAAAAGAATTTTAACTATTTCAAATTTTTCCATTTTGTTATGACCAAAATCCTATAAACAACGTCAAATTTCAAGTCATTAGCTCATCCAAAATTCCTTATAAATTTTATCTTCTTATGAGGCAATATTGGAAGAAAACAGCCCCTAAAAATTTGAATTTTTATAATTCGAGATTTTTTAAAATGGTTATTACCAAAAATCTATAGTCTTGCCAAATTTTACGTCTCTAGCTCATCTGGAAATACCTTATAATTTTGAACATCGTATGGGGAAATAATGGGCTAAAAACAACCTCTTAAAGTTGGAACTCTTATAATATCGTGTTTTTTCTATCGGTTTTGACAGAAAATCTAAAGTCTTGCCAAATTTGAAGTCTCCAGCTCATGTTGTGGGATAATAATGGGGCAAAACATCCCCTAAAGAAAGGAATTTTTGCAATGTCGGATTTCTTACATTGGCCTTGGTTTAATATTAATGGCATTATAACATAGCTCCCATTAAAAGCTCGCCCATATAAAAGCACTGAGCTGGTCATGGTTGTCGATTTTTGAGACTCACAATCAGTAAAATTCCAACTTCTTTCCGATAAGAGTTATAAATTTACTATAAATGAACACGGATTTGAATTCCGACTTCAAAAAAAATGTGATGTGGCCAACACATTACTTTCTCCATATTTGGGGTATAGATGTTTAAATTATTATGAATAGCATAATGAGGCAAAATTATTTCGTATCGTAAAAGAAGACACGTCCTTGTTTCCGTAAATTATATTTTGGTTATGTTTACAGAATTCACCGCTACACGGTGCTGGCGCTGTATACTGGATATTACGAAAAAAGTTGAATATCTCCGAAATCGATGGTTCTACGAAAATTTGTTTCAAACAAAACCTGGAAGAAATATTATTCTCTACAACTTTGGTCCTCACGAAGATTACCAATAACGATGTTTTTAAGGAGATATTTGACGGAAACCGAAAAACCGATTATTTATAAATAATTCCTAAACAATAACTGCTATGGAAAATTGTTCCAAATGAAAGTTGTAGGAAATTACATTCTCTATAACCTTTGTATAGAATTGTATATACAATAATGATGTTTTAACGGAGAAATATCGCAAAAAGCGAATCGGGTTTCGAATAAACCTCGACTTTCGGCTAACCGTTATTGTCCAAAAACTAATCAGTTCTTTGTGTCCATACCAAGGTGTTATATATGAAATTTGGTAACGATATGGCAGGTAATTTTTAGGTTAGAGCGCCCACAATCACATACCCACACACACATCATTCCGAAAATAGTCTAAACGTGTTATAGGGACAAAATACCTCCAAATCACCGTAAAGGCGGTACTTACGTGCCAAGGCACAGAAGACTCGCAGGATCACTTAGGACGCGCCTTTCGACAGCAACGCTGTCATCTTCAGCAATGTCAGTGTGTAAGGTTAGGCGGAGTATTTATACTATTGTTGACCGTTAGAGAAGTAGAGGAAGGTCGTCTGTTGGTTTATGCACTTTTCAGTGACGACAGGGACCTACAGACATCCAGTCACACACAGACGCACTCAAAACACTCGTAGAGGATCTTAAATTAAACACCAGCAACTATTTGTCTGTAGGTCCCTGTCGTTACTGAAAAGTGCATAAACCTACAGACGAGTGCTTCAGGTCCCTGTCTTTACTGAAAGGTGCATAAACCTACATACGATTGCTTGAGCGATGTGTGATTGACAACAGGTCCCTGGCGCGGCGTAAAATCCCCTAAACCTGTAAGTTTTTTTTTGTCTTTGTTTCTTTCTTTTCTCCCCTGTGGGTCTCGATTTATCTTGTTTTACGGTTTAGGAGTTTGAAATTTTTTAATCAATACCTCGCAGTAGTCTCCACTCCTCTTTGTTAATAATCCGAAGATCGTAGGTTAAATCCTTCTAATTTTAATTTCCAAAGCAATAAAATCCTGCACGCCAAAAAATCGCATTTTACGTGTTACCTTACGGATAATGGAAACGTCTTCCTTGGAGCCAAAACAAGGACTTTTTTCGAGATTTATTTTCGTCATTACCTTAAAATATGTTAATCGAGCATTCCTGCCAAATTTCGAGATTCTATCTCGATTCTTTCTCGAGTTAATACCATAATTCGCTACCAGAGGCACGGTCTATGGAATAGCGTGACCAACCAACCAACAGGCCTGGGCTATTATATTAAACTACGTAGTAGGTGCTTGCATTCTGCAAGCATTTCAAACTTTCTGAATAATGGGGGAAAATAACCTTTAAATATAAAATAAATTCAATTTAGGATATTTTCCATCAGTTGTGATCAAAACTCTATAATCATGGCAAATTTTAAGACTATTACATTTAGAAATGCCTTATAATTTTATCCTCGTTTGGGGCAATAGGCGCGTCTCGCTTCCTGCGTGAGCGCCTATTAGCGTCAGTCTGTCAGTCCGTATGTTCCTTCTCGGCTTCTACAGATTGGATTTACATGAAATTTTATATTAAGGGCTTACGATCAAAGATAATAAGAAAATCACATAAATGGATCACGTAACACAATCAGGGGCACCACTTTACTAGTGACAAAAAATGAACTTTCTGTCATGTCTCGTAAATTATTGATCATATCAAAATATTTAAAAAATAAAACGTGTAGAACTAGTAGAGTATGTATTTTCCTATACATTTTTATCGTAGCAGTAGCCGTTATCAAGAAAATCAAACAAGAATGTCTTCATTCGAGTAGAACTTCAAAAATTTCTTCTATGGTTACTTCTTCATTGTTGCTAACATAAACAATCTCACAAACAAACATTTAATTTCCTTATGTGTGCATGCAATATTTTTAAATCGAAAGAAAATGGATTATTTATGATGAATAAAAGAACTTTAAAACGCTATTTCCTTTACGTAAATGTATATAATTTCTTTCTAATACTCCACTGCACGAAACGCGCCAATTTGTTATACGCTGTACTTTTCTAACTTGTATATATCCTATGTAAGAAGCGTCTATATACAACAGACTAGTAGACGGTGCTTGCATTCTGCAAGCATTTTTAAAATTTGAAATTTCGTAATGTATCCATCGGTTTTGTCTATGACTATAAGTCATCTGGAACGGTCTCATAATTATTATCATCGTATGGGGCAATAATGGGGCAAATTAGCCCCTGAATTTTGGAATTTTTATAATTTCGGATGATTTACATCGGTTATGATAAAAAAATCTATAGAATTGCCATATTTCAAGTCTCTAGCTCATCTGGTATTGCCTTATAATTTTAAACATCGTATGGAGCAAAACAGCCCCTAAAAGTAGGAAGTTTTATAATATCGTGTTTTTTTTATCAGTTGTGACCAAGCATATACAGCCTTGCCAAATTTCAAATCTCTGGCTCATCTGGAAACGCCCTATAATTTTAAACTTCGTATGGAGCAAAACTGCCGCATAGACCTGTAATGCTTTATCAAAAATCGGATTTTCTTCATAGATTGTGACAGAGCTGCAAACCGAACCACTGAACCGAACCTCTTATCATTTTGCTCAACTGTGAACCGAATCGAAACCGGTGACTAATTTTTTACTGAACCAAAACCGACCGGTATTTTTTGCAAAAGTGTTTAGATTCGGTTCAAGCTCGATTTACATTTGAATTTGTACCCCCGCGAGACGTAAAGGGAAATGGCAGGAGAACAGAATACCTACACTATAGCGAGCAGTGCGCTCAATACTTATTATGGTAATTATTTCCCACGTTTCCTCGTCCGATTTCGGATTCACCAAATATGAATCTATGCACGGAACCCAAAGTTCTTTTTGCAGTTACTGCACACAAGCAAGTGTGGAAAGATGTTTGTCAACATCTGAATTATTGGAAGACATTTAATTTTTGAGGTTAAACAATTAGATATCATTTAAAAAGTACAGAATGTGTACCAAATTTTCTTCTGGTAATTATTTATCTAGTGTGCAATTATTATGTTAGTACATAAAAAGGCTCCTATCAATGATATAAGCAAAAAATCTGATGTGGCCAACACATTACTATCTCCATATTAGGGGTATAGATATTTAAATTATTATGAATAGCATTATAAGGCAAAATTATTATTTCGTATCGTAAAAGAATACAGTCGCCTTATTGCCGTAAATTATATTTTGAATATGTTTACAGAATTCACCGCTACATGGTGTTGGCGCTGTATACTGAAAATTACGAAAAAAGTTGAATATCTCCGAAGTGGATGGTTCTACGAAATTTTGCTTCAAACAAAACCTGGAAGAAATATTATTCTCTACAACTTCGATTCTTACGAAGATTACGAATAACGACATTTTAAAGGAGATATTTGACGGAAACCGAAAAAAACGATTATTTATAAATAATTCCTAAACTATAACTGCTATGGAAAATTGTTCCAAATAAAAGTTGTAGGAAATTACATTATCTATAATAATAGTATAGATTGTATATATCATAATGATGTTTTAACGGAGAAATATAACAAAAACCGAATCGGGTTTCGAATAAACCTCGACTTCCGGTTACCCGTTATTGTCCAAAAACTAATCAGATCTTTATACTCATGCTAAAGTGTTATATATAAAATTTGGTAACGATATGGCAAGTACATTTTGAGTTAGAGCGCCCACAATCGCATACACACACACTTACGCACACAGGCATCATTCCGAAAATAGTCTAAACGTGTTCTAGGGACCTCAAAACGTGTATTTCCGTTGAAATCTCGAAGTCGATTTTTTTCATGATCACAATACTTTCCCGTTACTTCGCACGGAGAAAGTAAAAATCTGATGTGGCCAACACATTACTTTCTCCATATTTGGGGTATAGATATTTAAGTTATTATGAATAGCATTATGAGGCAAAATTATCATTTCGTATCGTAAAAGAATACAGTCGCCTTATTGCCATAAATTACATATATTTTGAATATGTTTACAGAATTCACCGCTACACGGTGCTGGCGCTGTATACTGGTATTAAGAAAAATCAAAATATCTTCGAAATGGATGGTTCTACGAAAATTTGTTTCAAACAAAACGTGGAAGAAATAATATTCTCTACAACTTTGGTCCTCACGAAGATTACCAATAACGATGTTTTTAAGAAGATATTTGACGGAAACCGAAAAACCGATTATTTATAAATAATTCCTAAACAATAACTGGTATGGAAAATTGTTCCAAATGAAAGTTGTAGGAAATTACATTCTCTATAACCTTTGTATAGATTGTATATAAAATAATGATATTTTAACGGAGAAATATCGCAAAAAGCGAATCGGGTTTCGAATAAACCTCGACTTTCGGCTAACCGTTATTATCCAAAAACTAATTAGTTCTTTGTGTCCATACCAAGGTGTTATATATGAAATTTGGTAACGATATGGCAAGTAATTTTTAGGTTAGAGCGCCCACAATCACATACACACACACACACATTCCGAAAATAGTCTAAACGTGTTCTAGGGACCTCAAAACGTATATTTCCGTTGAAATCTCGAGGTCGATTTTTTTCGTGATCACAATACTTTCCCTATACTACGTATGGAGAAAGTAAAAATATTTGCCTAGTTATTTCAGATATTTGATATTTTTACTTTCTCCATACGTAGTAATGGGAAAGTATTGTGTTCATGAAAAAAATCGACTTCGAGATTTCAATAGAAATACACGTTTTGAGGTCCCTAGAACACGTTTATACTATTTTCGGAATGATGTCTGTGTGTGCGTGTTTTTTATCTGATTGTGGGCGCTCTAACTCAAAAAGTACTTGCCATATCGTTACCAAACTTCATATATAACACTAGCATGAGCATAAAGAACTGATTAGTTTTTAGACATACTGGTTAAACGGAACTCGACGTACAGTTACTTGAGTTTACGTCTTCAGTAATACCAATTCTCCTATAATGTATTTTGAAGGGTGCGTTTGTTGGTTTGTTCGTGGAACTCCTCCTAATCGATGAAAGCTAGAATAACCAAATTTGGTGTGATTCTTCCTTACATCCTATCTTAGTGATTGGTCAAGGTTTTGTTTCTGTCCGTCACCTTGATTCGAAATGGCGAACGTTTAAATTATCAAACGTCACGTATTTTGCTGCGTGCTGCAACTGAAATACAGGGTACGAACTTGAGACTTGGATACTTCTATGCGGGAAAGAACAAAGTTTATTTTTATTGTAGATAGATTCCGAATTCTGGTGAATTCGCGTAGAAATGCGGTTAGAATCAATAGAATACGTGATTTTATCAGTTTTATTACAATACCAATTATAAGCTACCATGACAACTCCCATTGTCGCCGAAATTGAGAGTTCAATGCATTTATCTTGAAACAAGCAGAATTTCCCGTTGAATTTCAACGGATTTAGTGACGCTACTACAGCACAACATACAAACCCTTTAAAATATATAGTAGATACTTTTTAACTTACAATTAGCTTTTCTTAGCAATTAATCATATTTGCTTTTAACAATCCGTTTCCGAGCCTATTGCATTCAAATATAACGATAATTTTATTTCCTATCATATTAATTTCGCTAAATCCAGCTCATTTCTTGTGTAATTATGCCCCTCTGAAATATTTACTTTTATGTCTTGTAAGCAAGAAACCCGTGAAAAAGTAACTGACTGGTAAATGTACACCAGATACGTGAGCTTATTTACGTTAATAAACATTATAATGTAGAATATAATTATTTTACTTACAAAAAATCTGACGTGGCCAACACATGACTTTCTCCATATTTGGGGTATAGTTATTTAAATTATTATGAATAGCATTATAAGGCAAAATTATTATTTCGTATCGTAAAAGAATACAGTCTTCCTTATTGCCGTAAATTACGTAAATTTTGAATATGTTTACATGATCCACCGCTACATGGTGGTGGTGCTGTATACTGCAAATTAAGAAAAAGCAAAATATCTCCGAAATGGATGGTTCTACGAAAATTTGTTTCAAACAAAACTTGGAAGAAATATTATTCTCTACAACTTTGGTCCTCACGAAGATTACCAATAACGACGTTTTTAACGATATATTTGATGGAAACCGAAAAAACCGATTATTTATAAATAATTCCTAAACAATAACTGCTATGGAAAATTGTTTCAAATGAAAGTTGTAGAAAATTACATTCTCTATAACCTTTATATATACTATATATATATATATATATATATATATATATATATATAAATACTAAGGAAGAGGAAAGGTAAGTAAGGATATTTTGGGCAACTAGGTGTTGAAGGAAACCCAGTGAACACTTACCGGAAGTAGAGCCGCTGGGGTGTTGGAGAGACACATTTGTAGAGGTTAGAGCTTTCGGGATGATCCCTTCGTCAGCACAAGAGAGACACAACTGATATGGCAGTGACACTGGGGTGAAGGTGTGGGGGTGGAAGGGAAGGGAGCGTGGAAAGGTCGGGGATTGGAGGATGTAGAAGGGGGAGGGGGGAAAGAGAGGGTGGAAAGAAGGAAATATTAACGGATATTGAGGCCGGGAGGAGAGAAAGAGTTTAAGATTTGGATATGGGCGAGTTCCCATTGACGGAGTTGGGGGGCGGAAGCGTCGTCCGAGAGGGCGCGGATGGCCCTCACCGTGAAACAAACATTGAAACTAAGATTGTGGTTATTCGCATGAACGGCCACGGGTAGCTGTCGTTTAAGACTAACGCTGTTGCGATGGCCGTTCATGCGAATGCTGAGGGAATTGCTGGTGAGTCCGACGTAAAAGGCGGGGCATTGGGTGCAGGTTAGTATGTAGATGACGTTGCGGGTGGTACAGTTGGTAGGGGATGTTATGGGGTAGGTGATGTTGGTGGTGGGGTTTGAGAATGAGTTGGAGGGTGGGTTTATAGGGCATGTTTGGCATCGTGGTCTGCGGCAGGGGTGGGACCCTGCAGGGTCCTAGTTGCCCAAAATATATATATATATATATATATATATACCGGATGTATCAGAATATCCCCGAAATGTTTTGTAGGGTTATAGAAGAGACCTAAAAAAACATTTTGAGATAGGAAATGAGAGGTCGGCAATGCCTCCGTTATGCACAACAGAACACTAAACTTCGAGGTTGCGCTTGGAAGATAGACAAACCCTCAAGTATACCTGGAGGCAAACAAACTCTCAAACATTCCACCCCTCTTCCCCTTTCAGGCCTCGTAGCTACTATGACGTTGTCCGAGTCAGCTGATGCTGCTTACTAGACATTTGACGTTTACAACTGAAGTGGTTAGCATGGCTCAGTACACAACTGCGGAACTTGCTGACATCGTTTTTGTGTACGGTGAAGCTAAAGGGAGTGCATGGAGATCTGCGCAGCTTTACAGGGAAAGATTTCCAAAACAAAACACATCCCCATCACACCACATTCACAGCAGTGTTCCAACGGTTGCAGGAGACAGGATCGGTGAAGCCATCAAAACAAGACTGCGGTGCAAGGAGGGCAGTCCGAACCCCCTTGTTTGAGGAAGATGTGTTGGAGCGAGTAAGAGAAGAGCCACCAACAAGTACCCGTGCTATTGCACATGCTATGGATGCTGGCCACATGTCTGTGTGGAGGGTCGTTCATGAACAGCAGCTTCATCCTTATCACCCACAGCGAGTTCAGGGTTTGGCCCTCATGATTTTGGACCCAGACAGGAATTTTCCCGCTGGATATTACATCGTTGTGCAGAAGTCCCTGGTATTCTCAGGTAATATGTTTTGTTTACTGACGAAGCCTGATTTATCAGGGCGGAGTCTACAACTGCAGAAACAGCCATGTGTGGGCCGATGATGATCCACACGTGACTTCCATCCACCACCATCAACAACAGTTCTCTGTGAACATCTGGGTTGGCATTGTGGACGATCACCTCAAAGCGTTGACTTCAATGCTCTCTGGCGCATTACAGAGGCTTCTCCGACCACTCATTCCGTATCTCAAATGGTTTTTTAGGTCTCCTCTATAACCCTACAAAATATTTCGGGGTATTCTGATACACCCGGTATATATATACTATATATATAATAATTATGTTTTTACGGAGATATTTCGCCGGAACCGAATCGGGTTTCGAATAAACCTAAAATTTCGGTTAACCGGTATGGTCTAAGAACTACTCAGCTCCTCATGCTCATACCAAAGTGTTATATTTGAAATTTGGTAACGAAATGGCAAGTGCTTTTAGAGTTAGAGCTCACACAATCACATCATTCCGAAAATAGTCTAAACGTGTTCTAGGGACCTCAAAACGTGTATTTCCATTGAAATCCCGTAGTCGATTTTTTCATGAAAATAATACTTTCTCTATATTACATATATGGAGAAAGTAAAAATAATGAAAGCATACAGTCGATTTTATTGTGTTATTTTAATGGGAGATGTAAATGCCTTCCATTGGAATCGAACCCAGCACCTTTTTCGAGATTTTTTTCGTCACCACTTTATCATATGTGAATCGAGCATTCTTGCCAAATTTAGAGTTTCTATCTCTATTTTCTCTCGAGTTATCGATAGAGGGGGTGGTTAGCAATGTTATGGTCGCGGGTTTGAATCCTGCCGAGGTCATGTCAAAATAAAAATATCATTATTCGCATTTGTTCTAGCGAGCGGGTTTAGCGTTACATCCGACAAACAAACTAACCAACAGATCGCGGAAAATATCTATAGAATTTCTGAGCTATATAGGCATAGGGGCATTCGGTGTATGTTTGGTGCAGTAGAGTATATATCGCTTGGAAGAAGAGTGTGGGGAGTTTGATACATCTAGGGAGGAATATGTTATAGCGGCAGTCAATGCAAATTGGGTGGCATAAATCAGGGGGTAATTTCGTGTGTTGGGTGGTCTATATCGAAGGGGCAATCAAGTGATTAATGGTCGTATATATATTAGACCCTAATAATTAGGGGTTTGTTGTGTAAGTTGGGTGGCATATATTCCACCTGATTTTTGATGCGTTTTTGATGGCACACACACACGTACACCCTCACACACACACAACCTCACACACACATACAACCACACACACACATACACCCTCACACACACACATACACCCTCACACACACATACACCCTCACACACACATACAACCTCACACACACATACACCCTCACACACACATACACCCTCACACACACATACACCCTCACACACACTTACAACCTCACACACACATACACCCTCACACACACTTACAACCTCACACACACATACAACCTCACACACACAACCTCACACATACAACCTCACACACACATACCACACAAACCATCTCATTCACCCAACACATTGTTTTCTCTCACGCATTTACAGGCAGTCGTTTTCGCTCATTCACGCATACATCTCTTCACGTACTTCTTCGTACGTACTGGGATATCAAAAGAAATTTTCTTATTCTATTGTTACCGTAATATCCTCAGGCTATCTTAACCCATCGATACGGCTAAAGCGACCGCGTAAATTAACCTAATACATCTCTGAATATTCCATTTAATCTTCTTCTACATACTTCTCAATCTACAACGTAGCAGCGAAATTAGTTGAACCATGTTTTCATCATTTTATAATTCCTTTATATCAACCTACAAATCATTCATTGCATTATTTATCCTTTTCTCTGGTCACATTAGCAGGTATAACATGCTCCCATGGCGGCGAGCTCTTATGGGCGCCAAATTTGAAACCCTCGTTCGCTTGCGTGTTTCGGATACCGTTGTCGTCGCCTGGTTGATGTAGGATGGGCTTGGTTGGGCAAATCGCAAAATTCGACGCACGATGCTTAGAGGATCCCTCATGTAATTACACAACCTCATATGATAGAAAGGTATTAAAAACGTAAAAACAATGTATCGCAGGAAAATGAATGGCGATTTTAACATAAAACATGAGCCATCAATGTTTTAATTCATATCACTGTTTTTTGACATATTTATTAATCTTCCTTTGCTTTGAGGCCGTATTGTATTTTGAAATATGATATGAAATCGAATAATTTCGCCATTCTTTGACTACGCTGTCATCTACATCAATACATGTCATAACGTTATTCGTGTAAAGCAAGAGCTCAAGGAGTCTCTACTCGTCATCATCTTCTCTCTCGATCGCTGGAGTTTCTTTGGATCATTCGAATCTTAGCGATTGCTAGAATATCCACTTAATTGTCAGGAAGTTGCTACCATGCAATCGTCGAAATGTGCCGGATGGTGAGACATTTGGATAGTTAAATAGAAAAACATTTCTTTCTTCAGAACTTACTATTAGCTAATTACAGGTTTTTTGGAAAGTGCAAATGATTTATTGTATTAGCAATTCAACTTCTTGTTAACATTAAAATACAAAACAAAAAAAAATCTGATGTGGCCAACACATGACTTTCTCCATATTTGGGATATAGATATTTAAATTATTAGGCAAAATTATTATTTCGTATCGTAAAAGAAGACACGTCCTTGCCGTAAATTACGTATATTTTGAATGTTTACAGAATTCACCGCTACAACGTGTTGGCGCTGTAGGCTGGTATTAAGATAAAGCGAAATATAACCGAAATGGATGGTTCTACGAAAATTAGTTATAAACAAAACTTGGAAGAAATAATATTCTCTACAACTTTGGTCCTTACGAAGATTACCAATAACGATGTTTTTAAGGAGATATTTAACGGAAACCGATAAACCGGTTATTTATAAATAACTCCTAAACAATAACTCCTATAGAAAATTGTTTCAAATGAAAACTGTAGGAAATTACATTCTCTATAACATTAGTATAGAATTGTATATAGAATAATGATGTTTTACTACAGAAATATCGCAAAAACCGAATCGGGTTTCGAATAAACCGCGACTTCCGCTTATCCGTTATTGTCCAAAAACTAATCAGTTCTTTGTGCTCATGTTCAAGTGTTATATATGAAGTTTGGTAACGATATGGTATGTACTTTTTGAGTTAGAGCGCCCACAATAACATACACACACACAGACATCATTCCGAAAATAGTCTAAACGTGTTCTAGGGACCTCAAAACACGTATTTCCGTTGAAATCTCGAAGTCGATTTTTTTCATGAATACAATACTTTCCCATTACTACGTATGAGAAAGTAACAAGCTAGGAAAATACGGCGAAAGTAGATATTATAAGAAATATTATAATAATATGTTATAAGAAATATAAGAAGAAATATTATTCTCTACAACTTTGGTCCTTACAAAGATTACTAATAACGACGTTTTTAAGATGTTTGACGGAAACAGAAAAAACCGATTATTTATAAATAACTCCTAAACAATAACAGCTATGGAAAATTGTTTCAACTGAAAGTTGTAGTAAATTACATTCTCTATAATCTTGGTATAGAATTGTATTTACAATAATGATGTTTTAAGGGAGGTATTTAGTAAAAACTGAATCGGGTTGCGAATAAACCTCGACTTCCTGTTAACCGTTATTGTCCAAAAACTAATCAGCTCTTCGTATTCACACCAAGGTGTTATATATGTAATTTGGTGTTAATATGGCAAGTAATTTTTGAGTTAGAGCGCCCACAATAGCATACATCCACACACACATCATTCCGAAAATAGTCTAAACGTGTTCTAGGGACCTCAAAACGTGTATTTACGTTGAAATCTCGAAGACGATTTTTTTCGTGATCACAACAGTAAAAAATATGATGTTTATACGAAAATTAGTTTCAAACAAAATTTGGAAGAAATATTATTCTCTACTACTTTGGTCCTTACGAAGATTACCAATAACGATGTTTTTAAGGAGATATTTAACGGAAACCGAAAATCCGGTTATTTATAAATAACTCCTAAACAATAACTCCTATAGAAAATTGTTTCAAATGAAAACTGTAGGAAATTACATTCTCTATAACTTTGTATAGAATTGTATATACAATAATTGTTTTAACGAAGAAATATCGCAAAAACCGAATCGGGGTTCAAATAAACCTCGACTTCCGGTTATCCGTTATTGTCCAAAAACTAATCAGTTCTCTGTGCTCATGTTAAAGTGTTATATATGAAGTTTGGTAACGATAGGCACGTACGTTTTGAGTTAGAGCGCCCACAATAACACACACACACACAGACTTCATTCCGAAAATAGTGTAAACGTGTTCTAGGGACCTGAAAACATTTATTTCCGTTGAAATCTCGAAGTCGATTTTTTCATGAATAAAATACTTTCCCATTACTACGTATGGAGAAAGTAAAAATCTGATGTGGCCAACAGATGTCTTTCTGCATATTTGGGGTATAGATATTTAAATTCTTTTTATGGATAGCATTATAAGGCAAAATTATTATTTCGTATCGTAAAAGTATACAGTCGTCCTTATTGCCGTAAATTACGTAAATTTTGAATGTTTACATAATCCACCGCTACATAGTGGTGGCGCTGTATACTGCAAATTAAGAAAAAGCAAAATATCTCCGAAATGGATGGTTCTACGAAAATTTGTTTCAAACAAAACTTGGAAGAAATATTATTCTCTACAACTTTGGTCCTCACGAAGATTACCAATAACGATGTTTTAAAGGATATATTTGACGGAAACCGAAAAAACCGATTATTTATAAATAATTCCTAAACAATAACTGCTATGGAAAATTGTTTCAAATGAAAGTTGTAGAAAATTACATTATCTATAACCTTTGTGTATATACTATATATATATATATATATATATATATATATATATATATATATATATATATATATATATAATGATGTTTTAACGGAGATTTTTCGCCAGAACCGAATCGGGTCGAATAAACCTAAAATTTCGTTTAACCGGTATTGTCTAAAAACTACTCAGCTCCTCATGTTCATACCAAAGTGTTATATTTGAAATTTGGTAACGATATACACAAATACACAAACCCAGGCTTCAAAATATATTATAGTAGACTATATAGTCCCTTCTTACATTTAAGAGAGGGAGGGAAAGAGAGGGAGGGAGATAGAGGGTGGCAGAGGGAGTGAGGGGGAGGGTGCTAGGGGGAGTAAGGGGAGGGAGGGAAAGGGAGAGAGGGGGAGGGAGGGAGAAGGGAAGGAAAGGGAGGAAGGGAGGGGGAGGGAGTTTATACATATACGGTTTAGGTGTCGCTGAATCCGAAAAAGTGGTTTTAGCAATGCCGTCTGTCTGTCTGTCTGTCTGATACTAGCTCTGGAGCCTAAACGGTAGAGCGAAAATGAATGAAATCTCGTACTTCGACATTTTATCATACTGAGCAGAGGCTATGAAGAAATGGTTGACATTGCTCAATAATTAAGGGAAGTTTATTCTACGCATTTTTAACTACAATCTCATTTTCTCAATAACGACTCTAACGATTTTGATCAAATTTCGTACAGTTACTTGAGTTTACGTCTTCAGTAATACCAAATAGTTCATATTTCTCAAAAAAAAATATATAAGGCTAGTTTATTCTGGGCAACATTAACAATAATTTGATTTTCTAAAAAATGACTCGAACGATTTTGATAAAATTTCGGTTACTTGAGTATTCGTCTGCAATAACACTACATATTTCAATTTTCTCAATGAATGAATATAAGGTTAGTTTATTCTTGGGCTACTTTAACAAAAATTGGATTTTCTAAAAACTGACTCATACGATTTTCATTTTCTAAAGAGAACTAAACGACGCATTAGTACATGAGAAAGTTTGTACAATGTATGTTGTACCGATTTTTTCGATTTTATAGCAATAAAATCAATAAAGTCCTCCTCAACAATTACTTTTTTATCGACGACTTGGATGAAAATTCTGCACGCCAATGTAACGCGATAGGGCGCACACATTTTTGGGACGAGGATAAATAAAAGAAATTACATTCAGAGCGTAAAGAGTAGAAGCAGCCAATTAATTTTGCACGCATTAACCAATGACTTGGTATTGTCATGGTCCTTCAGCTGAACCTCAGGTTGGCCGTTGTGAAGAGATCGTAACTGTAAGCACATTTTTGTCAAGTGTATAAAAGACTTCCATTTGGCGCCCACTTACGAAGCTGGACCCTGGGCATCTGCCCCGGTTACCCCGCCCTCACTATGGCCCTGTGTATATGTGTGTGTGCGTGTGTGTGTGTACACACACACATACTTGCGGAAAAGGAAAGGTAAAAATAAGGATATTTAGGACAACTAGGTGTTGAAGGAAACCCAACGAGCACTTACCGGAAAGAGAACCGCTGGGGTGTCGGAGAGACACTTTTGTAGACGCTGGAGCTTTGGGGATAATCCCTTCGCCAGCACAAGAGAGACACAACTCTCTTGTGCTGACGAAGGGATCATCCCCAAAGCTCCGACGTCTACAAATGTGTCTCTCCGACACCCCAGCGGTTCTCCTTCCGGTAAGTGCTCGCTCGGTTTCCTTCAACACCTAGTTGCCATATATATATATATATATATATATATAGTAACCATCACCTCGTCATGTAATCAAATATCCCAGCGCATGTTGCTTCCTTATCTCGCTAATAAGACATTCTCAACCCAAGGGAAACTTTTGAACAACAGACATTCTTAGCAAATATATTCTTAACAATCCATGATTATTATAGGTTTTCATCTCAAAAAGAAGCATTAGAGTTACGACATGAGTGTATTACGTCGTAAATGTTTCGATTCTCCTTATAATTTGGCGCCGTAACATAATAATTACTTCAATTATCCCGTCCCGATATCAATAGAGCTGTGGGAACATTTTCAAACAGGTCGATCGACGGAATCCGAGAAATAATTGTGAAATTTTGTCCGCATTATTTATAATGTTGTACGCATTCGCATTTACCTTTCTGGTAAATCAGAAACCGTGACTTCATCTTTGAGGCTAATTACAATGCCCTAATAGAACATTTTTCGCTCATTCGAAGACTCGGCCGTCCCTAGGTTCCGATGCCCTCTCGCGGTGCTTTCAAAATCTTTTTCTTCCAAAAATGTACCATGCCTTTGTGTTCATGAATGTGTGTGTGAAAAGAGAGGTTGCAGGTTCCATATTTCTCTCATTTCCGCATCGGGAGGCTTAAAACCCTTTCAAGTGCTCCGCATCAACAGCGCCGTTCTTTCTATGCCTCCGACGTTTTCAATGGACTCCAAACTACGCCTTCTCATTAGGTGTCCGCGTGCATGTTTTTCTCTCCGGTCAATCAAGTGGGTAGCAACTTCCATCTCGTAATGGCCGATGGCCTCCTAAGAGGGGGTGACGGAGTGGAGTGAGGAAGGGACGAAAGGGGGCCTCATCTGGTCCCACGCCAGGCGCCTCCTAAGGGTAATGCGCGGGTGCCGCCGTCCCTAACGCCTCTCCTACCCCGCCCCGCGTCCATCCCATCCGCGTCCTCGCTTATTAAACCCGCGGCACCCTCTTCCCGAACGCCTCCCTCTCTTATGTTTGCAGAAAGTGGTTTATTATCAACCAAATTGCTTGGGAAATATCAGTGGGGGCTGGCGCCATGTGCCGATCCGTCTTCCTCTTGTAAACACTCCGTGTCTAGAAGGTGGGAGGGGGTGGTGGCGACGTGGAGGAGTGGGTTAGGAGGGGAGGGGAGGGGTGAGCGGGGGGAAGGCTTTTTACGAGTTTGGCGACTAGCCAGTGTTGTGCTCCCGACTCGAGGTCTCGCCAGAATTCGAATCCTCTTCTGACATTTCCCTCGGCATTAGTCTTCCACCATAGCCATCTCTGATCCCTGCCCGCCCCCCTTCTCCGTCTCCTCACTCGTGCCATACGCCTCCGCCCCGTAATTCCATCGCCCCCCACCCCCCATAACCAACAAACCTATCATTTTTTCCACTTTCCTCAATGTCATCGGCTACGCCGTTACTGCCATTGACACCGCCTCCTTATTCCGCCACGCCGCCATACATGGAGCCACAATCGCACCCTCACAACAATACCCTCAAAGGGAGGAGTAATTGCTCTTCGCGGAGACTTGGTCCGATGCTGGCATGGGCCGGTCGAGTATAATCGAAGAATTAATTGCGAGATGTTGTGAACACTCGCGTTCCCTCGAATTTACGGTCAACTAACACTTGACCTTATTCAGCTCGGCTATTTCCCGTCGTTTCGTTTCATGCATAAAAGGCTGTGCTTCACGTGATGGGTTCGATTGTCGGATAAGGACAATACTCAGAGTGGAGGCACACACCGTGCCTGCACAAACATTTGAATTTCTTTAAGCTCTTCCAAAGATTTCATGGCCTCGAGTGTTTAATCATCCGGTAGGATAATAAAAGATGGCATAATAACAGGATATTTTACGTTAAATCTAAATTATAATGTTTCTGAGAATTATACCTATAATAAAAATTATTTTCAATTGCTACTAGATCTAAGAAAATCGTTCCAATGAGGCAAAGAAGGAATTACGTTCTAGATATTTCATGAATACTACTGTATCGTCAATAGAACAAAATACTTTTAGCACTATGAATTTTGAATAATATGTCATATTTATCATTTCAGGCTATATTTGTGTGTGTGTATATATATATATATATATATATATATATATATATATATATATATATATGTATGTATATATATATATGTGTATATGTATGTGTATATATATATGTATATGTACATGTGTATATATATATATATATTGTATATATCCATAATTTAATTTTTAAGTATTGCCTAATCTAACATTCTTTCACACATTATATTAATGAAATACACTGTAACACAAAATAATTGTTATAGTTGAATTTATGTATTTCATGTCCAATCTCTGAAAACAGAAATCTCTGATCAACACAAATAACTCATTAAAATAGAGAATTTTCGAAATGACTGGAAATATTTTCCTTAGGCGCTATAGAATCTTGCGCGGCATCTCCTTTTCCTTCGACTCTCTCTCTTCCTCTCTCGTTAAGAGATTGTAAGACGAGAGCACATGCACACTCCCTCGGAGGAAAAGAGAGAAAGCGGATTTGTCGCGTCAAAGGGACCGCACTACCGAGCGATAATGCCGGCAAACTTCATGGCGCCGTGTACTATAGCTCTCAATCGATAACTGCGATGAGAAATGAAGCAATGCCATTTACGTCCACAGTAATTACGAGGTCAGTCGCAAGCGACTGCCTTTCGCAAAAAAGTCAAAAACCCCGAAGAGGAGAAGGGCGAGTCGCGCCGAGGGAGATGACAAAAAGTCGGCGAATACGCCGATAGCACTTATTTTCGCAAGGAACTCCATATTTCGCAAACGCGTGCGTCAGTTTCTTTTCATTGTTTTCCTGTCGCTAGAGCTATTTTATTTTTTGCGAGGCAGAGCCCCGATCTCGGTTTCCGAGCCAACTCCTCCTCCCCGTCCCTCACTCCCACCTCTCTCCCCCGGCACTGTCCGAGTTATAAGATGGGTGGGGAGAGGGGGCCAGAGAGGAAGAACGAGGGAGGGGCCCCGAAAGAGGCGGAAGACGTGAGAACACGAGAGGAGGCGGGGATGAGTGTTTCTTGAAGGGGGTGCGCGGGTGGTTTTCGAAGGAGGATGCTCGTCTTTGGAGGATGAGTGGGAGAAAGATGGAAGAATGCAGAGAGGGATACCGAGATACGGATGGGTCCTCGAAGGAAAACAAGAAGGCGTGGAGGCGACGGAGAGAGCATGGGGGAGGAGGGTCCAGGAGGGGGGAGGTTTTTCTCTCGTTCCCCTGCCGACCGACACACGAGCGCACGTCCCCCCCCCCCCCCCCGGCCTCCTCCCTCCCGCACCTTCCGGTCCTCCGCGGCATCCCCTCCGAGACCCCCGCGCACGCCCGACTCCTCACCACCGAAGACGCCCCCGCCGTCGCCGCCTTTGGCGCCGCACTCCGCAGGGCCCCCCAGGCCGGCGCCTCTCTGCACCGACCGGGCGAGAGAGGGAGAAAGAGAGGCGTCTCTGCGGGGGATGTTGTGCGGAGTGGTCGACGTCGTCGCCGCCACACCGTCGACGCCGACAGCCGTCCGACGGACGCCCGGCGACGCGGGACTCTTGTTTTGTTTGTTCCAACTCCGGCCCGATCCTTTCCGCCGCCGCCCCTCTCCGTTCGCGATGACACCCCACACCCCTCTTCTCGGCCCCGAATGCTTCGATTGTTTTCGCAGCGAACGTTCTCTCGAAGTGTTCTTCTGCGCAAACACGGCGAGGTCTTCCAAATCCTCCGGCGCGGCCTCTCGGTGGTCACCGCTCGTGCACCCCGCAAATCGAGGGATTGGATCTTTTCGCGGGGTGCGCCTCACCGACCCGCCTTATTCTAAAATCACGGAGGTTCTGATAACTTTTTGAAGCTCCGGAGCCCATCTGCACCGTTCGGCTACAACGCGTTCATTCTATCCGTAAAAATTCATAGCGCAAATTCTAATCGTTCAAAAATTTTCCTTCCGGATAAATACAAGAATTATTCGGGCGACCACCGAAACAATTTTGCAATACGCTTTTGCCGTATTTCTGGATAATTTAAATAAATACAAAATTCCAACCGAAGTACGCGCCTTTTGGAACGAGGCCTCACCGCTCTCTCAAAAGATCGTTCCTCAGAACTAATTCGGTACGTATTCCATTCCTCTCTTTTTGTTTCCTCGTCTCTGAAACTGCGATTTCCATTTTTCTCGGAGGGGTGTTACCAGGTTAAAGTGGGATGGAAGGGGAATAATAGATAGGTAGGAGATCTTGGGAAAATGCTGTCGTCTTGTTTGTTTGTTAGTGTGCCGGAGCGAAGGGAGAGGAAGACTTGGTACAAACGTTCGATAAAGGGAGAGCGTAATTCACTCGCTCCGCAATCGCGATAAACTCCTTTGAAAGTCGTGAAAACTTAAAAGATTGCTCGGTTCCCGAAAGAGGATGGACGAGTTCATTATTTATAATAGCATGTATTGCTTTTGAGATCATCTGTCGCACTATACAAATAATTTCCAATTAATGCAACTACCTTTGGTGTGTTTGAAACTTTTTGAAATTGGAAAGATAATAAATAAAACACCCCGCTAGTAGAAGGTTGAAAAAATGAGGAAGGAAAGAAATACGTGGTAAAAACAGTAGATTTTGAAAATAGATGGAAGTTACGAGAGGGCAAATTATGATTATATTTTCGATTTATCACTAGAATTATGCTTTATGCTTAAAAAATAAATTTGAAATTTATCTCCGTCGATAACGTTTTTGATAGTAATAACATGAGATCGAGTACAATATTTATTATAAATGCAAAAGTAGTAACTTCATCATTAGTGAATTTAGTTGGAATTCATTCATATGTTTACTCAATTAAAATTTTTGGGAATGAAAATTTTGTATAATCAATTTTTAGGCGCGTTTCGCTTCCAGCGTGAGCGTCGGTCTGTCCGTCCGCATGTTCGACCTCGACTTCTTCCGAACAAATTTTTATATTAAGGGCTTACGATCAAAGATATTAAGAAAATCGCAAAAATTAATCGCGTAAGCCAATCAGGGGTACCACTTTACTGGTGACAAAAATGAACTTTACGTCATATCTCGCAAAGTATTAGTCATATCAAAATATTGGTTCTTTTCGGTTATATCTCTCCCTCTGATTATTTACTAATTATGTTGCCAACGAGATACTTAATAAACAAATAATTATCATACTTTATTATACAAAAACCCTTGAAATAATATTAATATTTATTTACTCATCTCGATGGCAACTATAACATAATTAGTAAATAATAAGAGGGGGTGATATAACCGAAAAGAACCAATAATTTTATTGAACTCAAAATGTTTAAAAAGTTGCCTATCACTTTTTCAGACCTTAATTTAATCGTGTTTATCTCATGCACTCACACTGCATTTATTGAATATAAACAGTGGAAATGTTAATTTATTGTAACAACAAAGATTAGACGATCAATGAACTTTTCTAGTGTTCATTTCAACGGACACACGGTCTTTTTTCAATGGCCAGCGAGCAATAATGACTTCCCCCGCTCGTACTCTCGGCAAACGGTTCGTGAGATGATTAGCGCACGAAATACAGTTCCACTCGCACGTAGAAAATACCGCTTAAAGGAAGCACAAATATTTTATGAGTTTCCAAAGTACAGCAAAAATTTGCTCATAGATAAGGTTTAAATTCTATAAAGCAAAAGTGGGAACAGATTTGATGTCACCCACGAACGCAGCACCACCTGATTCCGGAAAAATGAACTATCGAAATACGCGTACGAGTAAGTGATGCCCTTAGAAACTTATTGATATTTAGCCAAATAAATATTAGCAACAATAAAAAGAGAACGCTAAAAATGTTTTATGCAATGTAAACAAGGTAATTATTTATAGCCGCGTAAACAGTATGTTCTGCGGTTATTTTGAACTTTCTTTCATTTTTAGCCCCTGCCTTCTTTAACCAGTGGGTGACATCCACAGCCGGGACGAGGGTGGGGCGAGTAGTACTCTTGCCCCGGGCGCATCATTCTAGGGGGCTCCAAAATTAAGGTTGTATATGATTGACAGTGCCGTATTTACGCACAGGCACATAGGAAACTGCCTACGGCGCCAAAATATGAAAGGCACCAATTTATGAAAGATACCAAATATGAAAGACGCGAAGTATCGAAGTACTATCAAGACAAACTTATCGTTGTTCCAAGAAGAGTTGTCGAAGTGAAGTCTCTCTTGGTGTGAATATCTTCTTTGCTAATTCAAAACTCCCTATTTCGAAGATTTTATTACTTATGACTTATTGGCCTGTCGCTATATTTACCAACCCGATTTCCGGACAACGGGGTGGGTTAGTTTCGTTCCAGCGAGGCGAAGGGCGCGGTAGCGCCCGGAGAGGACTACCCATCAAAACAAAGTTAGCCGAAGGCTCGCCAATATATCCTTTCAATGTTATATAGAATGAATTCAAAAATAATTATACTTACCTAAATAACAATCCCTACAATGTCGTATTTATTGTTGTCATGATATTTCCAAGAAATATATGTTATCTAGTGCAGCCATTTTGAAGGGGGGGGGGGGTATAATACACTTCCTCCATAATTAATTTAATTATTAGAAAAGTCGCATCGAAAAATACTGCCTATGAGCGCCAAAAACTTAAATCCGGCCCTGTTGATTTATATAAACATATATTGACAACAATAAAATTTACTGAAATGACGTGATAAAGTGAAATTGGCGGAGACAGGCAGACAGTAATTAGAATTATTATTTTTTACAAGTCATAAAATACAGGGTTTGGGCTAGAGGGGCGATCCACGTTCTTTGCCCCGGGCGCCAAAATACCTAGTCCCGGATCTGCTTATATCAAATCTAAGCCCAAAAGTTCCTACCAATCAAAAGTAAAATTGCACTATGCGCAATAGCATAATTTTGGAATGTCCAACATTAATAAATAACTCTAGTTATACATTTAAAACATTGGTACTTACGTATTAACGGGGAGCCCAACTTAAAAATATGGTACTTTCCTGTTAACGGGAATACCTCCGGGACCCTTCGTAGGACCTTGTACTTACGTATTACCCCCATGCCATACTTACGTGCAACATTAACAGAAACTGATTGGCCTGTCTCGAAATTTACAAACCCAATCACCGGACAAGAAACTGATTGGCCGGTCTCGACATTTACGAACCCAATCTCCGGACAACGGGGAGGGTTTCTTTGGTTCCGGGCGAGGCGAAGGGCGCGGTAGCGCCCGGAGACGACTACCCATTAAAAAAAAGCGAGCCGAAGGCTCGTCAATATATCCTTTCAATGTTATATCCTCTCAAAAAAAATGGAGAGGATATTAGCGAGCCTTCGGCTTGCTTTGTTTTAATGGGTAGTCGTCTCCGGGCGCTACCGCGCCCTTCGCCTCGCTCGGAACCAAAGAAACCCTCCCCGTTGTCCGAAGATTGGGTTTGTAAATGTCGAGACCAGCCAATCAGTTTCTGTTAATGTTGTTTTAAAAATAAAATGTCGTAAATCCAACAATACCTCAATATATCCTTTCAATGTTGTATCCTCTCAAACAATCATAACAATACGTTTATTTTTTAAGGTATTTCCGTTAACAGGAAAGTACCAAAAATATAAATATGGAACAAATACCATTTACATTGTTTTAATTTTTAAGAACATTAAAAAAAACCAATTAACATTTAAATGATTTGTTATAGATAACAATCGAAAAAACAATCACATTTTAATTTCTGGTGGCCAATATTTAGCAAAAGCGTCTCGACATTTACAAACACGATCACCGGACAACGGGGAGGGATAGTTTGGTTCCAGCGAGGTGAAGGGCGCGGTAGCGCCCGGAGACAATTAAAATAAAAACAAAGCGAGTCGAAGGCTCGCCAATATCCTCTCCATTTGCATCAAGCGAGTTATAATTCCTCTGCAGACTACAGATATCTTGGTAGAAACCAATCGGTACTTACGTATTAAGTTGGGCTCCCCGTTAATACGTAAGTACCAAAACATTTTATCCTTTTGTAGCTGCGTGTTGCTATTATTGTCTTAAATCATAAACAATAGTTACTATGCCCACAAAAAATCATACCTAAATTAATATTTTGAAATCCTATGAGATATTTTAAACAGCCTAATTTATGACTGGGAATAAACTGAAACAAAAGAAAGTATTATCCTATGTTTGTAAGGCGTTTGTTCGATGAGATAAATATACTTAGTATAATTTATTAACAAGAGATTAGACGAAAAGTAATATGAAGAAACATTTACTCCTTGATGCGGCTCCTGACGACACTCAACTGATGTACGAAGTTTAGAATATTTGGTCGCATGGCTATTTCACAGTGAGAAATATGAACTTAAACCTCGAATCAGAAATGTATTATAGATATAACTTTCTCCTTTTTCTTCTGAAAAGAAATACCAAATATCGATAAGTTCGTAACATATCAACAAATTATAAAATGCGTTTTTATGCTCTAAGGGTAAATCTAAAATCAGTTTCAACCAAATTAAAAGGTATTAGAAATTTCAAATTGAGTCATTTCAAGTAGTAAAGTTTTGAAAACGATATCAATGGGTCCAATTAAAATGTACCTGTTACAATTGTTCCATTATCCCCATGAGACAATGATTTATGATGAATAACACATTTTATTTTCTACAGAAAAAATAATGCTCTTCAATAACGCCTCCACTACAGTAACCATTGAAAATCTTAGGAGGTTACACAGCAAACACTCTCGATTTTACTGTCATGTAATACCATTATAGTATATTTGGAACGAACTAATGTTGTAACAAATAAATACGTTATTTCAAAGCGAGTACCCAATAGGAAAGCAGCTGCATAAAAAACAGAACGATAACGAAAAATTGAAGGACGGACGGGCTTATCGGGGGGCAGTAGGCGTAGCAGATACCCTTTATTGCCTTATCTGGATATCGGAACAAAAAGTACCGTTATTTATATAAGAATTTTCATGACCAAATCTTCATGTATTTTATTTGATAATAAAAGAGTAATAAAGTCAGATGGTTGTACTTGACAATTTTAAATATTGATTAGGTTTTTGGAAATTTAGTTTCCTATTCTTGATAGTACGGTGACATTAAAGTGAGCTCCATGTATCTAGGCTTGGATTTTAGCACTCAACAGGTATCTGTCGATTAAATTATAATAAAATGTCAAATGTATTATTTTGTAAGAAATGTCATTTTGGCGTATGTGCAATGAATCGATATTTTAAATATTTTCATGGAATGTAGTACTCGACACAAGCTAAAAATCACTAAAAATTGTGGACATTTCTAATGTAAGATTAAATAATTTAATGTTCTAGCTAAAAGCGGTGGTATTAAATGATGAGTTACAAATTCTGTATGAAGCCCATGTACAGTTCGATTCGGATTTGCCAGAATTTAGGTAAGTAATCGTGGAATGTAATATTGAGATGGAGATAAGATATATTTTTATCGATTTATTAAGGCACTTTTATAAGGAATGCGGGGCATATTCAAAATGAAAATATTATTAAACGAACTACATTAACATATCGAGTTGATTTTAGAATTTATAAGCACTTTTCAAGCATTGAAAATGTAATAATAAAAGCTTGGAAAACATATGGGGCGACACTGATGCAAATAAGAAAGATTAACGGCTTCATAATTGCAAAGTAAAAATGAAAAACTACTAAGAAAGAATATAAGGCAGGAGGCCTTGGAATAGGTTGAGATGCAGTACACTTTCAAGTAATTTAAATAATAAAATTTATTCATTTGTAACATTGATTCTATGCACATATTGATGCTATTCTCGACATGAAGAAAGGCTGTTTTAAGTGCATTCACCAGAAAACTGCCTGGTTAGCTATTTTGAGAATTAAAATTATTTTTTTACAAATGTTATTAAAACCTGTGAATTCTTTTATAACAGAACTCATGGAGGAGTTGTACAGAAGAGGGGTAGCAAGGAAGTTACAGCACCCACTATCATGTGGGTAAAAGCTTTGGATATGCTAATGGAGAGACTTCGAGTCTGTGGTATAGATTTCTCTCAAATTTTAGCACTCTCAGGCTCAGCGCAGGTGAAGAAATAATCCATATTAATTGGTAACGATGATATTATTTGCATAGAATCTTTGTTAGGTGTATTATTAAAGTTTTCACTAGTCATTCACTCAATTATGGATTTTCAAAAAACTTTTCTGTTAATATCTAAATTTACATAGAATCAACAATTTTATTATTTTAAAACACCTGTCCTGTAGTATAATGCAATTTTAAATAGAAGAAATTGTTTGAAACATTCATCTGCATTGTTCATATCATAATATATCTAGTTTTTATTAGAAAAACTGACCTGCTAAAAGTAAAATTTACTAATTGGTGGTTATGTTTTGCCACTACATCTAAACAAATATTATTTTCTTATAGCAACATGGATCCATATACTGGGGACGAGGTGGTAAATCTACCCTATCTTCCTTGCGACCAGATCGATTCCTTCATGAGCAGCTGGGTGTCCCCTCCGTCTTATCTATTCCAAACTCTCCTGTGTGGATGGACTCATCAACGACTCTGCAGTGCCGTCGCCTTGAGTCTGGGAATGTAGGGGGAGGTGGTCCTCTTGGAATGGCAAAAGTTACTGGGTCTCGGGCATATGAGCGTTTCACTGCTGCTCAGATAGCCAAGATTGCAGAAACTAAGCCTCAGGCTTATGCTGCCACAGAGGTAAGTTTTCTGTTCAAGTTGAAGATAAGGTACTTAGTTGGAAGTCAATTTGGTCTCTTTGGGTAAAATTTTTTTTCACCAATATCATGATGCTTTCTTAATGTAATGTCTTCATGTTTGTTCATTGGAATAATTTGATTTGTTTTTAGAGAATATCACTTGTCAGTAGTTTTGCATGCTCAATTTTTCTTGGAGACTTTGCCCCAATAGACTGGGCTGACGGGTCTGGTATGAATCTCTTGGACATCCATGCTAAAGATTGGTCTGATGTTTGCTTAGAGGTATGTCGAGCTGAACTTTCTTGCCTTTGACAATCAATTTTATATAATTTTCATAGGTTACACTTAGACATCATTCTCTAGATTTGAAGTATCTTCTGCTTCTTTGTTCAAGTAAAATATTAAGCATATTCTTTTATTTTGATTGCATTTTATTTTTATCCCAAAAGTTGTGTGCACCATTTCTTAGAGGTAAACTTGGTGCAACTGTTCATTCCTATGCAAATCTTGGACCAATATCACCGTACTTTGTGGAGCGTTTTGGATTTAACCCAGAATGCAGAGTAATTGCATTCACTGGAGATAATCCAGCCTCTTTATCAGGTACAAACACTTCATGAAAAGTTCTGTTACCACATACTATTTAGATGAAAAAATTAGATATCATCTTAGAATGGAATTCACAGATATTGTCAAAGATCTGGTAGTTAATTTGAATTAAATGTTGATAAATTCCTGACAAAATATTTACCTTTGAATTTTATTTGTGAACAGAGTAAAATTAAAGAAAATATAATTTTATTAACCAAATATTTTCGTTATTATCAATTTATTAATTTGTCAAATTGCAGAGTTGATATCTATGTTATGTGCATTTACCAAATTTCATCTGCATAAAAGAGATATTTCATTCAATTTTTAACTTACAAAATATCTTTGTTGGAGTTTTAAAAAGGTTAATAACATTTTCAATGAATTTAACCAGGTATGAGACTAAGGCAAGGTGACATTGCTGTTAGCTTAGGTACAAGTGACACAGTTTTCTTATGGCTATCTGAACCAAAGATTATGATGGAGGGACATGTTTTCTGCAATCCTGTAGACAAAGATTCATATATGGCACTCCTTTGGTAACTACAGTATTTCTAAAATTTTAGTTTTCCTGTTTAGTTTTTTTTAAATACATTTAAAGTGAAAAAATCAAAACATGAATTTTTCACTTTTGCTTGGCAGAAATGACTGATTACAGACATCCTTTTTGGCTTCATCTTTGCAAAAATTTGACAAATTATTGCGACCATATTATTTAATTTTTAATTAAATATGTTGCAGCTTCAAAAATGGATCACTAACTCGTGAAAGAGTACGAGACCACAGTGCTGATGGGTCATGGGAAATATTTAATGAATTGCTGGATAACACTCCTCGTGGGAACTTTGGCAATATGGGTGTGTATTAACTAACAGTTTAAAATCTGTTTTTCATAAATAGGTAATTTAATTTTAGATAAATTACACTGGTAACTTTTGCGGATTATACTATTTCAATATGTGATACTTCTATGTAACATTGCATGCAGTACACTGCTCGTCACTTCTTTTGCACTTATCCATAAAAGAACAGATGTAATGTATACCAGAAGCAATGCATAAAGTCAGTTTTCTTGGAGTTGCAATTTGTATTTTGTTACAAACAAGGTGGCAGTCCTGATAGAGTAACATGATTACCGTATTGAATTAAATAGCAAATTTGAATCATAGAATTAAGGAGCTGAAATTAAAATTTTATTTTGCAGTAACTAATTGAGAAATTATGCCACTTCTCTCCCACATTTTATTATAAGAGAATTTGGCCATTTTGATGAGTTACTAATCCCAGACATACCAATTAGTCATATACATATTTCAATAAAAGCGTAAAATACAAAATATTAGTGGTTACATCTTTAACGTATATATGTATGCGATGGAAAATTTTTTATCTCTGCTTTCTCAAAAATGAGACATCCTGTCAAGGACGGGTATATAACAAGATGTGTTTATTTTGTTTTGTTCTAGAACAGGGATGCACAAAGTGCAGGCCGTGGGCCACATGCGGAGCTCCGTTGATGTTTGTGTGACCCATTGAAGATTTTGAATCGTAAGGTTAATGTTGAACATTGTTTATACATATTAGGTTAATTTGGTAAATCATAAAGTGAAAATTATAAGAGAGTGCAAAATACTAAGGTTAACCAAATGCACTAATTTTAGCAAATTTGTACTCCTGAAAAATTGTACTCCTTTACTGCTACTTTCAAAAGATTATTACATGTTTTCAAACTTGCACTGCAATGTGTATTTGTGATAATTTTGCATTTGATTATTGATAAGTAAAAATGCTTTAACTTATCTAAAATTTTGTTCGTTTAATTTACATTATTCAGCTTTTAATTGTGGTCCTTGGATAAGTATAAACCATCAAATTCGGCCTGCAGGTGTGAAAAGTTTGTGCATCTCTGTTCTAGAATAACCAATTAGAAATTATTCTCTTAGATGATTATTTTAGGAGCTAAAGCAAAAATTAAAAATTTTTCTTTGCAGCCCTGATTGATTTAACCCAAGTGTCATTTTGTTTTTTACTCTGGTATAAATTCTAAATAACAAATTTCATCTAACTCTATCTAGCAGCATATATAATGACAGACAGATGGTCATATGAAATACAGCAGAGGTTTTTTCGTTTTTTCAATCATTCTTGTACTATCAGTGTTATTGTAATAGTTTTAGATAGCACTATAAAGTATCATGCGGAATTTTTGATTTCCCAGAGGATTTTAAATTTATTGAATGAGTACAGACCATCAGCAAAAGTTGAATTGTCAGTTTTGAGGCTTTTATTTAACATATTAATAATTTTTCTAATTATCTGATATACATATTTTTTCATGGTTCAGGAGTATACTTTGATACCCAAGAAATACTTCCTTTTGCCATTGGAGATTTTCGTTTCAACAAAGCTGGTGATAAACTATCACGGTTCACAAGCAGCGAAGTTGAAGTCAGAGCATTAATAGAAGGGCAGTTTATAGCCAAACGTGCTCATGCTGAAGATCTTGGATTTAAAATAGGTAATTTCATAACAGTTAATTAGAAAAACAGGTTTGTGGTTTTTTACGTGTACATCCATGTTGTTCATTGTGACTGTATTCCTGAGGTTTATCCCAAAAAGATGATTGCTTTCCTATTTAACATTCCCACTCAGTGGTTCAACATTACATATGCACACACACAACATAATAGTAATTCTTTTCCTCTATGGATTTGATTTTCTGTATAAATTATAGAATATCAAATTCCTAAATTTAGGCCAAGGCCTTATAGGATTTTCATTAACTTGTGATTTGTATGCTATTTAACATTATGCAACTTTGACAAATTCACTAGAGAATTATTGAGGTCATCTTATTGCTGAAAACTTTTTAAAATAGGCACTTAAGTGTCAAATGTTGAAAAAGTAAATACTGAAGTATCTTCAATAGGGATAACAAGACTATAAAAAACATGCACCGAAAACAACTGCATTGTAGCCAAAATGCACGTCAAGTTTTTTTTATAACATTGTAATGGCAATTAGAGATATACAGGTACTTGTTTTTTCAAGTTTTGATACTTAAGTGCTTATTTTTTAATGCCATGGGAAGGCAAAACCATGAAAAATTGAAAAATGTGGACAATCTACCAGTATCATTTTGTAAACTAAGTTAGGCCTACAAGCAAACCTTATAAGATTCACTTGTCTGATTATAATGATTTTTGGAGAAATATTAACTTTTGTGTTTTTTCTTTGGCACATGAGATTTGCCTTTTCAGTGTGATAACCTATCCATGAAAACTGATTAAATTTAGTACCAGTTATTAAGCACTATAAAAGGCTAGGTCTGTTTGTCTGTTAATAACACTTTTTACCAACACCAATGTGGCAAAGCTATACAATTGAGAATAATTTTTAAAAATTTAATTCTTTTTAAATCAAATTTTCTGGGATTACATGGCAATGCTACTGTAAAATTATTAGCTGCTTGCTGTCTACATTGAAGTCATGGAGTAGACTCCAGGAGTGTTTCTATTCTCCAACTGTATAAGAAGAGTTGAAACTTAGTATGCAAGCCTTTTTCCTTAACAGTTTAAAATATCTAAACGTTGAGATATCAATGAGGGACTTGTATGTAGTTATAAGGAGCTTAACTTCCTTTTTGGGAAAATTCAAATCTCATTTGAAAATGTCCTAAATTAAAATTAATTCTTTGGATATTTAGACTATTAACTTAGCACCATGGAAACACAATTGTTAAATCCTAATGTTGACTTTATCCTCACTCAGATGTATAAGAAAAGCATACTCTGAAAGAGGGAGTGGGAAAGTTAGAGAGAGAATGCAATTGTTAAATTTTATTGTTGGCTTTATTCTCTATATGTGTAAGAATAGCATGCTTATTATTTTATATTGAATAAATGATACAATATAATGAAAATTTTATGACTTCGGAAACAATAATTTTCATTCAGTTTCCTGAATTTCTGTCTTAGAACAGTTTAAAATACTATAGAGCATTCCATCTTTAAGTTTCAGTATTGGGTATATGGCGCATGGTTGCCACGTCTCACTACCCTAACGCTAGCAAAAGTCTGACAGTTAAAAATTTCCTTTATGTAACTTATTAAGTAAATGTTATTGTTACAATTTTTACCATAATACATTATTTTCTAAATCGAAACAAAAATACTGCGTAGTAAAATTTCTCTCGCTATGTACCGCAAGTGTGTTGCACACGTGGCTGCTATAGAAGCCCAAACACTCAGACAGTCCCAAAACCTTCATAAAAGAGAAAGCTGAAAGGAGCTTAAAAGAATAGAATCCCTTTGAAGTGCCCTACTTACAAGGGGAAGGCACTACTGACCCCCAACCGATTTGGCTGAAACTTCGTAGAGATGATGTCCATGACGTCCGATTAACGAAAATATATACATATCAGGGCCAATACCCAGCCGTTTTTATTTTATTAATAAAAATAAGTTATTATTTCCCTAGTCACTGCTTAACTACCATACGCGGTAACGTTGCTTTTCATAGGCGGCGCTAGCGTAGCCGTTAATGCGCTTGGCTGTAAATGTCAAGGTATGTTGTTCGAGTCCTTGTTCCGAAATTATTTTTCATTTTTTCCCACATTTTCACTTTCATTTTAAATGCTTATTTCTTAATAACGCTATATATTTTTATTTTTTAATAGTTAATATTTTTAATATACTGATGTGCAGTTTTGAAGAATTATTTGTAGCGTACATAGCGGTTGGTTTTCCTCGTTAATAAATTTTTCATTGTAAAGCGATTTATTATTGTCCTCCCCATGATTAAACAATGAAAAGAAACTTATTGTCTTGCATGTATTGTTTCACAATCATGACATTGTCGAAAAATTCTTTGAAAGCATTTGGAAAAGGATCAGATAGGAGCGATCTCAAGTGCTACAAGATCAGTGTTACTTCTTTCATCAGAGCATTGTGAGCATTTTAACTAGTGTGTTTCAAAGTGTATTTCTAACATACTACAGTTTTTGCTGATTCAAAAATGGAATATACTGCTTCAACATCTTCAGCGGGGAATCCTGTAACGAGCAAAAATGTTACATCTTTTACGTCTCCTCCTTTGGACGACGAAACAGCGAAAGATGCATGAAACTCCTCTGAAAAAATGGATTGATGTCGGATAAAGAAGTTCCCGAAAGTGAATGTGGCCGTAGTGTTGTAATGGCCCAAGAAATTTATACACGTGTTGTGGACATGCTTGGCGAGATGAACTTCCATGAAGATTACGATCTGGTGGGGCCCGATGAAGTCGACGAAATGCACGGGTATGAGGAAATAGAGTTAGCTTATAGTTATATATACTATCATTGTGATTAGGAATTTTATTTAGAAATAAATGGATATTTAAACTTAAAGCAATATTAGGAAATTAGGTAATAAATACTTTAAATGATGAAAGTGAAAATGCGGGAAAAAATGAAAAAAAGTTTTGGGACAAGTACTCGAACATCAGATCTTCAGATTTACAGCCAAGCGTGCTAGACACTCCACCAACACCGTTATCTACGAGATCATTTACCGTGTACGGTAGTTAAGCAGTGACTAGGGAAATAATAACTTATTTTTATTAATAAAATAAAAACGGCTGGGTATTGGCCCTGATATGTATATATTTTCGTTAATCGGACGTCATGGACATTATCTCTACGAAGTTTCAGCCAAATCGGTTGGGGGTCAGTAGTGCCTTCCCCTTGTTAGTGTTTCCTTATGCGCTCACATTTATTTTTTTGTGCTAGCGTTCGGTTGTCTAAGCCAGTCTGAGGTTCTCCTTTATCTTGTGATGTAAAGTTACCTACCCTTGCGAAAATGTCAAAATAGTAGAAAAATTAAAAAATATTTTTAATGTTTTATAATTGGAAAAATCACTCATGATAAAAATGTGATAATTTATGAATAAATGATTAATTAAAGAAAAGATTTAAATTTCATAAATTTACAAATGCTGTAAGTTCGGTAATATTGTAAAATATTCATTACCAACTTCACAGAACATCATATCCATAACGAACAGATCAAGAAAAAGTGAAATTCAAAATTATTTTAAATCAAGGAATAATTCTCCACAAGCTGAAAGATAAGAAAAATTAATTCTCCAGTTAAGGGTCCTTCGACCTGTGGGTTGGGTTTGATTTAAATCTATTATGTGCTTGAGGTGTTAATTATGTTAAATAACGTTTCCTTAACAACAGCAAGATATATTATGCCGTAAACCGTCTAAAAATTAAAAATATATTTTTCCCAAACAAAAATTTCATTTGAAAGGCTATTGAAATCATAAATAAAAATTTAAATAGTACATACCTACTTGTATTTCTAAAAAATGCAGTTTACTTTGTAAATAATAAATTAGCATTGTAGTTGCCATTTGCATTTTTATGCATAACTCTATAAATATTTCGTTTAGAGAAAGATGTATAGAATAAAAGTTGTAGGGCGTTTTAAAATATCCATTTTATGTTCTAAGCTAATTCGCGAAAAAAGCACCCAAACAATGTAAATTGGTATTTAACAAAATTGTAGCATAGTTAATTGGATAAATGCGAGTTCGGAGGTACACTGTGTTCACATCTTATTTTTGGATTAACTTCCTCGCATATACTAAGATTAGATGTAATGTGATCAGAGGAAAATAGTTAAGCATGTTTGTACGAGAATAAGTGCTAACAAAATCCCTAAGTAAAAACAAGAACTGGATTATTTTATGCTGATCACTATACAGAATGGAATTTAAGTTGCAATTGAGAAAATTTTTACCTGCCAGACATTGCATTGAGGCAGCTACTAAGAACATTTAATATTGTTTGTTTTTACTTACTCCTGATTCTTTCACTTTGTTTTCTTTTCCTCGTTGAGACTTCCATCTTCTCACAAAAACCACCACAATACACAGTATTTTTAACAAGGGGACACTATAAACATAAAAACTTCAAACAACGTATCTCTACACTTGAACCGTATTACACACTTCAGTTTGAAAACTTTTTGAAGAATTGTTAAAACAACTAATTTTCAATATACAATAAAACTGGCAAAATTTGTAAGTACTTTCCCACTAACTTATGAGCAGATAAAACGACGAAATCACAAGATATATCAACTGCTGAGTCGTAACTGAGAGAAGGACGGGCGAGGGTGAACTGACTACCTTCGTCCAGACCTCAATAAAACTTTTGCATTGTTCACCCTCCCCTTGGCGACCCAACCCCACATCTGGGTGCACCAAAAATAACTTCAAACATTTACCTACAACTTCTCGCTTAGACCATGAAAGTATCTTTATAAATAAAAAAGTTTCCCGCAGACAAACTTTTTCAAGTCAGGCTGGAACACGCAAAAGGAACTTTTATAATTAAATGCAGAAAAAAATATTTAAAATCAATTTATTAAACTTTCAGTAGCACCATTATGATCCTTAAAAATTCCTGAATCTAATGCAAAAAACTGCATTACATTATTTTAAAACAGAACATATATATCATCGATAGAAACAAATGTGACGGTAAAATGTTCATTTAAGGTCAAATATTGTTTATCGCATTTTGTATAGAATATAATTTTTAGTTTTCATTTAAAAGTATATCATCAGATTCTGCGTTAAAAATAGCACAATTAGAAATTTTGAAGTTTTATTTTAATGCAACTTTAAATTATTAGTGAGATTTGGCAATCCCTGTGTTGTAAATTGGTTTTTTAAGTCTGCAGGAGAGGGGAGAAATGATTAGTTTCCTAATACTGTTTTATATGCTATTACAAAATATTTTTCTTATCAGTTTAATGCTAAGATCATTGTAATTAACTTAATTTCACAAATTGAAAAATATCCCCTAATTTCCAACAGCTTATCATATAGCCTCTTTACCTTCAACTTCAGCAGGGGCCTGCAAATGTTTGCCAATCTCTGTTTTAGGATTATTACATCTTGTGACCTATAAAATTGAAATATATAGCTCAAAAGATTGATTGCAGTGCCATTCCTGGCTTTCAAAATATATTGGCAATAGTTAGAGAACATTCCCATCTCATATCAAATTGCCCAGTTAAAATGATGCCAAATCGACCAAATGCATCTGCAGTATTTCTTGCTTCCTTCATATCATACAGTATCTAAACTTTTCTCATCTTCATTTCACTGTATATCCTGCAAAAAATTTGAAAATTTTATTCAGATGGGAAATGTCAAGCCTATCTTATGGCTTGAATCCAAAGATGATCTCATACAGCAAACAACTTTATCACTAAGGAATTATTTATGTAATCTATTCTAAACTTTAATTTTAAACAAGCATAAACATCCAATGGAAATTATGGGAAAATATTAATTTACTCTTTGTTTCTTACATATTTTGCCAGTTATGTTTCAGATAAATTATCAGTATAAATATTAATATAACATTCTAATTGCTTTTTAAAATGCAGCATATATATATTATACTATGTAGACAACAGAAAAACATAATTATAAAAAGAAGGTAATTTCTCAAATAATAGCACTGTATTATGGTGTGTTGACTTCAAATGTAACAATGTTGACAATTAAATTTCTCTCCAAAAGACACTAAAAATTTATATTTTTCTCAGATTTCAAAACAATATTTGGAGTAATTTGGATGGATTTTCTTAGCAATAAAAGTAAACTTCATTGCTAAGCTTGTATGTATATTGTAAAAGTACGAAGTTGGCATCACAGTAAATTAAAAAGGCAATTATACTAGAATGTCTTGCACTAATTCCAATGTATTTCTTATGAAATTACACACACCCGTATTCAAATTTATTACACTGCCAATGTGCTTCATGGAAGTGATTCTTGGTTATACTGCAGGAGGTCTTTAAATTTGGGTCATTGCTTCTCTCACAAAAGCCACGATTTGACCTAGAGCAGTGTTTCTCAACCTGTGGGTCACCAAGGTCAAGGTGCGATGTGAAGTTTTGAAAATAATAATTATTTTTTCTCAACAAAATTAGTAGAATTTAAAGTCCTTAAAACTTTCCATTAATGATTTAATATGATACTAAAATTCATTTGATGTAAAAATCCACTTAGAAAAGATGGGATTTTGTTTTTGCTATGGCAGGACCTGGTTTTTTTTAGTGTTTGGTAAGATACAAAATGTTGAGAGCTGCTGACCTAGAGCACTGTATTTATAAATGATACGTTATTTTCAATGATGTAATGGAAATTTTGAACTTTGGCAGCTTCAGAACAAATGCATTTAATCTTTTGTAACTTAAGAGTGATTCTTTTAATTGCCAATTATTTTATTTAGCTGAAAGTTTTGGCAAAAGCATACTATGTTACGGTTATGGCACACAATTCACTTTGGACATTCCATATTTTCTTAGAAAATTTATCATAGTATGAACAAAAATAGCAAAAACTTAGTTTTACATTTGTTTTGACTGTTACTATAGTTTGTTTTCCTATGTTTCTGCTTTTAACATATAGATACAGGAACTCGAGTTTTAGCCACTGGTGGAGCTTCTGGCAACATGGTTATCCTGCAAGTTTTATCAGATGTTTTCAATGCTCCAGTGTACATTCAGGTAATTCAAAAATAAATAAAAATCAAGCTATACAATTATTTGTTTATATATGTTGAAGCAAAATTTTCTGGAAATTTTAAGGTACATATTTCTTGGTGAAATAAAAGTTTATCTATCATAATCTTTAAAGGAGTGTTTCTCAATCTATGGACTGCAAAAGGATGAGGTGGGCCACAAAAAATTTGAAAAAATTAAAATCGGTTAACAATATATAAAAACTTGCAAAAGTATGGCAAAAATTTAATATTTTGTAAACAGCAGACATTAAATAACATGAAAATTTTAATAAATTACTGTTTTAAATACTGGGCTCCTTTTAATCACTATTATAGAATTTTCTTCTGCCTATACATATATCAGTGGCATATGCAGAATTTTCCTTATTCTTCCTTTCCTTATGCTTATTCTTAAGAAACAAAACTGAAACTTGATGTTAAAAAGCTGAAATAATTTTATATTATTACTAGGGGGCAAGCCTCCTGCTCGCTGGCACTTGCCAACCACCCCCCTCTTTGCTCACTGTTTCTTCGTTCCTACCATGTACCTATTGGATTTAGATTAGTTGAATGGGAATATGTTTTGAATATGATTTTAATGAATATATTTTATAAGGGATGTATGTTTGGTTTTTAATAACAAATTAAGAAAATTACTTGAATAACTCGATAAAAAATAAACAGCTGAAATTCCAGGAGATTAAAAATGGCTGAGGTATAGCGCATTAAAGAGAGAAACCAGAAATAGGATTTTAGTAATATAGATAAAAAATATAATTAACATAAATACCGCGTTTGATTTATTTGCATTAAATTCATATCTTCGATCATTTCCAGCAAGTTTTAATCTTATTTTCGAACTTCAAGTCTTTATTTAAGTGCATATGCATGGAAATTACCAAGGACAACAATACCGGTAACCATGGAATCTTATTATTGAACTGTTAAAAGATTTACCAAAACTCAAGTATAAATTCAAAATATGAATGAGTTCCAATGAGATTGAGTATTCAACGGCAAGAATAAGAATCCTCATTCATTTTGGTGTGTTTTACAGAAAATTTTGCATCAACAACTTAATTTTAAGATATTTTAAATAGTAAAAGAATGAAAGCCTTCAAACCAAAAAGGTGATTTTTACATGTTATCTTATGGGAAATGACATTCATCCTCTGGAGTCGAACCTGTGACCCTTTTCAAAATTATTTTTAGTCATAATGTAAAGATTCATCAACACTGAAATCCTGAGAAGTTTCAGGCTTCTAAGTTTATTTCTAATTGAGTTATTCACAAAATAGAGCATTACGCATGACCATGATGACCATTACGATTTTATGATATGGAGAGATTTATAATTAGCAATTAAAAAACAAGGGATTATAAATGGGGATTACAGAAGTGAATTTTAAAGTGGCAGTACTAATATCGAATGGTTAATTAATTTATTGACGTTTGTCTTCTTAAGGGGGGGGGGGGGGGGGTTTACAGACCCCGCCCATGGATTCCCCTTGCGTACATCATTGACACAAACTGATGGATAGGTGGGCAGCAGAAAATTGAAAATTTCTTGTAGCTTAGGTGTACCAATTTATAAAAAATATGCTATGAAATGCTGCTTTAAACTTTAACATCAAACTGGAAAAACTATTGAAAGATTTCTGTAGCATTACCTAATTGCATCGTTAAATACTTACATGGTCATTATTGTTGCAGGGATGGATATTTTATATGCTTATTTGTTGCTGTTCTAAAATTTCAGCTTTAAAATGTTGTATACAGTATCTTGCAAACCTGTGCTTGTTATAAAATACTTTCACTGTATTTAAATATTCTTAAGCATAGAAAAATTACAGAAACTTATTTAAATTTTGCATATAGTAAACACGCACACTATGGGAGCTTTGGCTCCTCAGCTACATCACAGGCTCCCTAATCTTAATCACAACCTGCAGTAACAGGCATTAGTCAGATAAGTCACAGGGCATTATACTGAGCATATATTAGGCCAGGTCTACATCTCTCCTGCAGTACATCATATAATAATTCTATTTACCATGTAAGGACTTTCTCTAGGCTTGGGCAACCAGTGGTTTCCAAACTGTGGGGCGTGCTCCCCAGGAGAGGTATGGTGAGTAGACCAGGAGTGTACAAAAGATTTAGCACCTATTTACTGTTTAAACAGTAAATTGTGAGAATGACAATATGCAGCAGTCAAATTCTAGACCTCAAGTGGCTAGAATGTATCGTTTGCATCCATATTTTCCCTTAAGTTTGTTATATTAATTGCAATTGTAGGTTTAGTAGGTATTGTTTATGAGCTGTGATTGAACATAAGAGGACCACAAAGATAGTTTTCTTAGGTGAGGGAGGCATGGCATTGTAATGTTTGGAAACCACTGCTGTATTCCATCACCTATAGCAGGAATTAAGCTTTATTGGTAGAAAGTTATATTGGATTATGGATAAGAGGTAAAAATCTAAGTAAAACGTTTATCTTATTACCTTTTTCAGGAATCTACTAATTCAGCAGTCTTAGGTGCAGCTTACCAGGCTAAGCGAGGACTTTTGCATGGATTAGATGATGATAATAATAAGGAAAATTATTGTGAGGCAGTGACCAGTTGCCTCCCTGAACCAATTTTAGCTTGTTCTCCTTATAAGGATGCAGCAGAAGTAAGTATTCTCATCTGTCTTTAAATTCTAACATAGTTATATCATTCTTACAATTTATCAGCTGCTATTATTTTGCTTTAGGGTTTAATGATAATAAAATTATTCTTTTCAGATTTACAATCCAATGGTTACCAGATACCGTAAAATAATTAGTACAATTGGGAACCAATGAATTTATTATTAGGTGGACTTAATGGTGCTATGATGGTTGCAGTAATTTATTAACTTTTTATTTTTATATATTTTATCCTAATGGGAATACATGTTAATGCAATAGTTGGAAGAATATATTTTTTTAGAAAATCTTAATTTCTAGGGAAATTAAATATTTATTTGTGCTTCATAATCTTAATTTCTCCTAGTGGGAACCAAGTGATTTTAAATGAGATTTTTAAAAAAGGATCAAACAGTTTAAATCTTCCTCTTACATGCAGTTTTCTTTAATATGATATTTAAGAAATATTAATACAAATTTTCACCAAAAACTTCATCACCAATGACTATCAATGATGGTTAAGTACAATTCCAACTTTTAGAATCACCGTAAATCAATCAATTATTTTAACAAAATTTCAACATTTGTGTTTCTTTTTTACTTGATCAATAAGCTTTAAATATTTAGAGTACCTCTGCTTCATAAAAGACAATCAAAATGCATATTATGACGAAATCAGGATTTTGGTGCTAATTAATGGCTAAAATGCTTGGATATATATTTCCATAATAATGTCCAATCCCAGCAATATATTATAGTTACGAAGCTGTCCAAAAATTAGCATAAAAAGAATATTTCAATTTTCTCAAGAAATGCTTATTACCAGTACTCTTCTATTTTTTTATATTAATATTTATAAACAATTGGAAATAAGAATAACTAATATGATTTTATTCTCCTCTGCCTCATATCTGCTTACTTTACCATAAAAACTACAATGATGGGCAATCAATCAATAGTCATCATTTAAATAATCAACTGCTGTCTTTAATTTTATCAACTACAACTATTAAGTAATACGAAACAAAGACCTCTAGAAGTTTTGTCTAAAAAAATGTTTAATGATAATTCTCAGGTTACAAAAAGTTGGTTGGCTTAGCAAACATCTACTTCTCTTATTATTTCAAGTTACCTTGAGCATCAAGATTATTTTCCTTTTTGCTGATAAAATAAGACATTTCTGTTCTGATTCATTATTTTACCTCTAGCTCCTCTAGCTCAGTGGTGCCCAACCTACGGTCTGCAGGCCGTATGTGGTCTGCAAAGGGTTTTTATGCGGCCCACGAAGCCATGAGAAAAATGCAATCCGAAAAATTTAATATACAAATTAATACATTTTTAATGAAAATTTTCATATAAAACTTTAACATTGGAATTTTTACCACAAAAACCTTATTTAGACTTGATTTTCACTAAAATGGCACTTCAGAATAGGTATCTAGATATCGTCTGATTAAAACTCTAATCCAGCCCATCGAATAATTGGCAACTTCCCATGCAGTCTGTCGAAGGATTCAAAACCACCGACGCAGCCCGTCATGTAGAAAAGGTTGGGCACCACTGCTCAAGCTGATAGTAGGAGGAACAATTTTGGCTGTCATATTTTGCTGAGTAAAAATGTGAAATGTCTTTGTAGGCAAGCCACATTCATCTATTTGTATTTCACATTACAACTATCACATTTACAAATATGTGGCATAGTTTTTATTACTTCATAAGTAACTACTAATAAAAATAAATATGTACACAAAATCATTAAATTTTCATTTTAAACTAAAATGTCTTATGATGGTATTGAAATATTTTTAAATGTCCATTTGGCAGCACTGCTTTCAAGCAACTTTGGTTTAGTAAAATTTTTGGTAAGGTGTGTCTTCGAAATACCTTGTGGCAAATTCTTTAAGTAATAAATCAAAAGAGCTAAAATGAACTAAAAGAAAAACTATATTGTTAGGTAACAATACTGCCAATTAAAAGAACAAAACAATAATTGTAAAAATATTCAAATCAGAAATAAAGAAGACTTAAAAGTACCTAACTGTATTTTATTCAAAATTGAAGTAAAAATTGCTTTAAAATAAATTTGGATAAAAGTAGCTTGTAAAAAGCTTATTTTAGAGTTATGCTAATTTTGATTTGGAAGGAAAAATAAACCTTCCCATAAAGTTTTATGAATGTAAGAAGAATGCAGAAAAACTACTGTGTGCTTTATATAATAAATATGCCAAATTTCTAGAAGGCTGACAGTGAAAAGTATCCATGAGAAAGAACATTAAGAATCCTTTTCTTGCTTGGATTGAAAGTGATACTCTGCATACACCAGGCTACCTGATAATAGGTACTGATGTGCACTGAGTCACATATTTTTGTCCAAACTTCCAATCAAAATTCACCAGCAACAAAGGTGCTGGTTCCTTTTCATTGTACACCATAATCTCATTTTTATTGAGTGGCTTAGGACCTAGTTCACTCCGTATAAAAGGATTCTCCTAAAAACCACAGAATTACTGTGCACAAAATATGAATAACTTTGGAAAGTAAGAAATGTTTAACAGAGAATTATTGAGCTCGTCTTATGGTTGAAAAACATTCAAGAAGAAGCACTTAAAAAATGCTTGCCTCAGGTATCTCCAATAGTCACAACAAGGTTATAAAACACCAGACGTTCATTTCAGCTACAAGGCAGCCATCTTCAGTGGTAATTCACCAAAAGAGATTCTAAAAGAACACTTGTGCTAGCATTTCCTTTATTTTTATGTGTATGAGGAAAGAGAGGGAAAATAGGGAGATGGTATCCATGAGGAAGGGTGGGAGGTCACGGGCATGTCAATTTAAAAGGGAAGGCATTTGAATCAAAGGGAACCAGAAGGTTGATTGAAAGGGGAGGGCCTGGGTTATATGAAGATATTTTCTAAGAAATAGGTGTCATATGTTTTGTGAGGAACAACAGTGTAGAGTATGATCTGAGGCCTATCCTACGCTCATCCTCAATGGGCACCTATCTTCCTTTTCTCCCTCTTTCCTCATACAAATAAAAACAAAGGAAATGCTAGCTCAAGTGTTCTTTTAGAATCTTTTCAGTGAATTACCACTGAAGATGGATGTTTTGTAGCTGAAATGCACATCTGGTTTTTTATAACCTTGTTGAGGCTATAGGAGATACCTGAGGAAAGCATTTTTTAAGTGAATGTCCTTGAAACGATTGTTTAATTATGATATATTTTTTTAATGCAGTACATAAAACAACATAACATTATTGCAATAATATTTTACCTTAAAGTGTTTGAAGGAATATAAGTTACATTTAGAAACACAAGTGGCAGTCAACTAAGTTGTAAGATTTCATTTGACATAACCACTCAAACACTACATTGCAAAAATTTGGATTCATCACTTGCAGTATTTTCTTTTCATACCTGGTTTTTGTACTCATCTGCACTAAATAACTTCATTATTTGCTCCTTGAAAATCTAGGGAGCAAAATTCAAATTCTCCTAACTAGTTTTGTACTTACTCATATACGAAGTATATTGTTAAAGTATTGTTATCGCGAAAAAATTCGACCGAGATTTTGACAGAAATATACGTTTTAGATGTAGCTGAGTCCAAAAACATGGTTTTCGCAATGCCATCTGTCTGTCTATTACTGGCTCTAGAGCCTAAACGGTAGAGCGAAAATGAATGAAATCTCGTACTTGGGCATTTTATCATACAGAGCAGAGGCTATGAAGAGATGGTTGACATTGCTCAATAATTAAGGGAAGTATTCTATGCATTTTTAACAACAATCTGATTTTCTCAAAAACGGCTCTAATGATTTTGATCAAATTTCATAGTTACTTGAGTTTACATCTTCAATAATACCAAATGGTTCATATTCTCAAAAAATTAATATAAGGCTAGTTTATTCTAGGCAACTTTAACAATACAGGCGACTCCCAAGATTTGACCGGGATGCGTTCCTAAAAACGCGGTTGAATCTCGAACAGTCGAATGTCGAACGCACCTAAAAACGAGTGAAATCAGCACAAATCCCAGCATTGAGCTGGATGATGATGACTGTCTCCGTTGAGGTAAAGGTCTGTGTAGGTAAGTTTCCTATAGACTCTGTGTCCGAGGCTGCCATCCAGTTTGCGACGAACCAAGATGTCTAGAAAGGGAAGGCAATCATCCCTCTCCGTCTCCATGGTAAACTGGATGTTAGGCTGCAGGCTGTTCAGGTGGTTTAAGAAGTCTGTCAAGGTGTCATCTCCGTGGGCCCAATCACAAATGTGTCATCCACGTACCTAAAAAAGCACTTAGGTCGCCGTGGTGCCGAGTGTTTTTTATTCAATGTCTTCCATGTAGGCGGAGAAGGATGGTTGCCTTCCCTTTCTAGACATCTTGGTTCGTCATAAACCGGACGGCAGCCTCAGACACAGCGTCTATAGGAAACCTACCCACATAGACCTTTACCTCAACGGAGACAGCCACCATCATCCAGCTCAACGCCGGGGAGTTTTGTTGACCCTTATTCATAGAGCGAGGGCCATTTCAGATAAGGAGAGCCTGAGAAAGGAAATCGACCATCTACGTCTCACTTTCCAACAAAGCGGCCACTGGAATCGTGAAATAAATTTGGCCCTGAAAAGGGCTGAACACCACCCTAACACTGATCCATCGAGGGATAAGGAGAAACCTGTCTCCACTGCTTGTATCCCATATGTCTCTACCAACTCGAGAAAAATTTTGAGGATTCTGACCAAGAAAGGAATCCGAACAATCCACAAACCCCCCAGAAAGATCAAGAATTTTCTCTCCCAGGTCAAGGACGATCCTGGTTTAAAAACAGTGGACATTTACAGGATTCCTTGCTCCTGTGGGAAGGAATATGTTGGACAGACAGGTTGCACTGTCGAAACCCGACTCAAAGAGCATGCCAGGTGCATCAGACTTAATCAACCAGAGAAGTCAGCAGTGGCTGAGCACTGCATTACCGAGGGCCACCGCATTAATTTCCCAGAGGCCAAAGTGATGGCCAAGTCCAATGCCTTTTGGGACCGGCTCATGAGGGAGGCGATTGAAATCAGGCTCCACAAAAATAATTTGAATAGAGATAGGGGATTTCCTCTTATTAAAACATGGGGTCCCATCTTTCCCACTATGACTCAGGAGTGCAAACGCCATTGGCCGATGTGAGAACCAATCAGAGACCAACAGACAAACTAGTTAGGGGATATAAATCGGGACCCAACCTGAAATGGCACTGAGTTGTTCCTGAAGATGACAGATGTGACATACGCCAAAACGTCGAATTTTATTCAAGACATCACCTGGTGTGAAACCCAAGAATAATTCACTAATAATATTCACCGAGAAAGTTTTAAATCCTTTTTTTCCAGGACTACTATGTACACGGCGAGCAGTTTCAAATTGAAAAGCTGAATAGTCAAATGATTCCTGAAAGTTTGATCGAAAAAGATTGAAAACCTTTTTAGTTATCAGCAGTTTTCCTTTTCTCCCATCTAATACCATATAGCAACCAAGTGTTACACCGTCCGCACTCTCAAATAAATGATTTCAATACAATCATGTCCCAAAAATCTTAAGAGGTTGGTATTCCTGGGCATCAAGATTAGATATGAGCCTAAATATCTTATAATTTATAGTAGATTTTCATTAAAAAGACGATCACGATCAGTGCATTCACCCGAATATGATGCTTGAGCCATAACTGTACTAAGTTAACAACATAAAATAGTTTAAATTTTATTGCGAAAGATGTGGTCAGCTAGTGCCCTTTACCCGCAAATCCAAAAACCGAAATTATCAGGAATCCGAAATTTTTTTGATGTGTTAACACTAAAGATAAGGAAAAATGGTCTGCTCTCAAAAATGAATGTTGCTATAATGCTGCTACCGCCGGATAAGTGCAAAACTACTTCAAAATAATACATTTAATAACTAATACATAATTAAACGCACTCTATCTTACTTATTAACTACATTTAAATCATTAAATCACAGTACAATTAAATCCAGATTTTTCGCCACGTCGCTAAACGCTAAAAAAATTTGCTAGACGAAATTAATTCTCTATATCTAGCCGCAAAATAGCTGGGTCTGATCTGCTCAAAGAATTCTTTATTGACGAACTTAAGTTACATCTGACACCGCATGCACTGCGTCATTCATTATAGCGGCTTGTAGTGGTTGGTTCCTGACATACCGTAAGACATTTATGGTTATTTATCATATTTGTGATACTGAACATGTTAAAAAGGCCATCATATTCTTATGGGTAACAACATTATGAAAATAAAAAGGAAGCGAAATTCATGATCAATCGCTAAGAAAGTTGAGTTATTGCAAAAACTTGATCATAGTGCACATGTGAAGCGATTAAGCGAGGACTATGGCGTGGGTATCACCACCGTGTATTCACACTGAGTATCGTGAATTGTTTATTGACTGTAGCAGTTATTCTAAAACTCTTTCATCCCATATAAATTCCCTAGGGAGATCTAATAAGGCAGAAATTAACGGCACTACAGTAATTGTTCGTTTGTATTTTTTATTTTAATATAGCGTGTTATAATAAAACATTTAATAATTGTTCATTTGTATTCAAGCTGGTAAAAGGTAGTGTGAGTGGTGTAGTGCTCATAGAATAATGTACAGGATACACTTACGCAAGAATGCTATGCATACTAACTTAATGTGTAATATCCAAAAACTGAAATTTTCCCAATTCCGAAATACTGTCTCTCCCGAAGATTTCAGATAAAGGGTGCTCGACCTGTACAGTCATGCCTCGTTTAGTGCAAAGGATACGTTCGGAACAGTCTTTGCGCTAACCAAATTTGCGCCAAACAAACCGATTATAATATGTACTTAGTAGTGATCAGTTCGCAAAATTGCAAGGTTCGCTAATGTTACTTTTTTATTTATTTAATATTAATTATCATCAAAAATCAATATTAATACAATTTTAAATCTTTCGCAGCGGTGCTCGCATTTATGCATACACAGATCGCTAGGTTCTGCGAGTTATCATTTTCGTCACTACAGCGCTCAAATCTACACGTAAATTACTTATTGTATGTATGTGTGGGGTATTCACCATTTTCAATAATTGCTTGAAATTCGTCAAGAAACTTTATAGATGCATCTTTATCAGCACTTGCTGATTCACCTGTAAAACGAATGCTATCTATATTTACGCAATGTTTAAAATTTTGAAACCAACTGGAACTGGCATGAAATGTTTCTGAAGAATCTCCACCCTCTTCTTGCTTTACACATTCAAACAGGGAAAGTACTTTGCTGCAAATGATTGCTTGACTAATGGGCATGTGTTCATTAGAATGCTTAGAATCAATCCACAACATTAGCAGTTTCCCCATTTTTTCAAGCATATTACTAACAATAAGTGATCGTGTGAGTTTCTTCGCAGTTACTGCACTGGCTGCTTCAATGGAACTTTTTATTTTGTCTTTATTTAACAAAATTGTATGAATTGTAGAAGTTGTGAAGTTAAACTTACGTGCAACATTGCTCTGACGCTCACCTTGTTCAAAACACTGATTCACTTTAAGTTTTTCCTCAAGATTTATACTTTTCCTTGATAATTTAGGATTATTTTCTACACTTTGACTGCCTTTACTCAATTTTCTCCTTTCTGCCATGATTTACTGAAATTACTTTCTCCTATTTCCTGTTAAAATGTTATTTTGCCATAGATACCATATTTACACGTGTACCCCACGTACATTTTTTCCCAAAACGCCGGAGAAAAAAGGGGGTGCGCGTCTTACACGAGTATTTCTCAACAGGTTATATAAATTATGAGTATTGATATTAATTCTCTGCAATATGCTTCCGTCTATGTTTATATTCGTAAAAGATGTCGAATTCTACGAAGTATATGCGAATTTATGCGACCAAGCAAACGTGTAAGTTACGCCCGTGCTGCAGGCAAAAACTCGAAAAAGTAGGCAGAAAGAATACGCAGATTAACTGATAACTATAGTTCAATGACTACCAAGGGTTTGCTGGCTTGAAAATAGGTAGGTTCAAGTTTGGTCCTTTTCCCTTATTCACTTCAAGGAATTCGGAGTGGTGAAATTTTTTTGTGAATGAAAGATTTCGTCATTCGAAAGGAAGACAAATCCACATCTCAAGTGTTTGGACTCATTTGTTCATAACCTTCCAATATTTACTCACAAAAAAACTCCTCCATCCACCTAAGGAAGTTCCTGTTCATAGATGAACAAATAGTTCGTGAAGCTCAACATCTGTTCATAATATTACGTCAAAAACAGAAGTTGCGTAATAATACAACAAAAACAGCTAGGGATTAACAAAAGAGGACTATCGGTGAGGAGATTTCTGCTAGTGTCGTCATAAAGAGATCATCCAACAAACTGCGTCACGTAGAAGGGAGAAGATGCTTAACTTAAATCGGTGACTAAAAAAAAAACTTATTCTGGCTCAAATTAATTTTTTCCCTCTGAACGAGCCTAAAAATAGTTTGCGGGTTACATGAGTAAATACGGTATTAAACAAAACACCGAAAATATGTCATTGGAACTGATTACGTGAAAATAGCTTTCCTTTATTTTTTTAAGCAAACAAAAGCAAAAATGTGCACCGTGAACAGTATTTTCATTTTGCAGTACGTACCACACATAACAGTATTTATTTTATTAAAAAATAAAAATGTATACCACAGGATTCCAGTTGCGCTATATTGAATTTGCACTAAACAAACGCGCTAAATGAGGCATGACTGTAATCCAGTTTTACGTCATCCAGTACTTAGCTTAAAGGGAACATTGCTTACGACATGATGACACCTAGCTGCCAGTTTCGTATGTTGTAGTGCACCAGCCAGTTTGTTTATGTTTGCATCGTTGCTGGATCTCCTCCAACTGTTCAGTGATTTTCAGTTTTTTTGAGTAAATTAAAACTATTTTGCCCAGAAACAATGGCTGATAATGGCATAAGTGATAATGCTAGTGCTGTTTCAGATAAGAAAATGTTCACAGGCTCCGAAAATATTAGGTTCCACTTTAAGTCAGAATCCGCTATACAATGCTGGCCTGGAACCTAACCTGTCATAAAACCAGGGGCTGACCATACACAATAAATTGATCTGTCCAACATGTCTTTCTCCATACGTAAGTTGTCAACTAAAATCAAATAAATACAGCGATAGGAATAGTTCAACTTACATGCTTCAGCACTAGCAATTCAAATGTTGTCACTACCACATGCGCAAGCTGCCCACTAACCGTCAATTTCAAAGAAAATTGAATATCTCTTGAAATATTCCTCATATGAAAATTTAGTATGTTAACAAAAATTCAGTTTTAAGTGAAATATTTAAGGAAAACAAATTTTACAAGAGTAAACCGCTACTTCCAGTTGACCGATTGCTATCAAAATCTTTTCAAATCTTAAGAATACATATATATAAAATCACAAATACAGATTTTCATGCTGATCTGATGAATAGTTTTTGAGTTAGAGTGCACGCAAAATTTTTGTCACACATACGGACACAGACATCATCGAGAAAATGGTCAAAACATGTTCAGGGGACCTCAAAATGTGTATTTCCATTGAAATCTCGAATTCAATTTTTTTCATGAAAACAATACTTTATACTACGTATATGGAGAAAGTAAAAATGGTATTTAGATGCATAATGATTTAAAACATTTTCTTTTTGGCATAGTAAAACTGAAAAAACAATACAATGCAAGTGATTTTCTTAAAATAAGTAAATTAAATGAAATAATTGGAAGATTAAAAAGTTTAACAACAAAAGTTAAATGGAAATTGTTAATATTACATGTCCCAATCTATGTTTAGAAAATAGAGCTTTAAATTAATAACTTTCTGCCAATATGAAAGTTTAATTTGAAATTGGATGAGATTATATGAATGAAAAATGAAGTAATTTCATTTAATATAAATTAATTTTTACAATCTAGCAACTTAAACTACTGATAATTCAACTGGATTTAATACTGGAAAAATCAAAATGACCATGTTTGTTGCCCTATGATTTTGTAAAATTACAATAAACACAATTTCATTAAATATTAGTGCTTAATGACAAATATCTCATTACTTAATACATGTAAACACTTTATCTGAGGTAAATCAGATATCTTGACCACTAAGTCTTTATATATTTAGAAATAATAAACCTGAAACAAAAAAGATAGCTATGTAATAATGGTTAAAAAGAATAATTTGAAGAAGAAAATATTCAAAGTATTGACCTGTGGGTTACTCTATTAACAAATGTTTTCATAATCATGGATTATGATGGAATTTAAATATGTAAGCATTTATAACTAGATGCAAGGCAGCTTTGTTGGTACTGATGTTTTTTATGCTTCAATTAAACATGTTTAAAGCTAATTTTTTAAAGAACTTCAAATACATACAAGATGATGAATTGATTTATTTTTAGAAGTTGGCAATCATTTTAGAGAGTTTATGGACAAAAATACATCTCTCTATAAATAGGATGCATTGGCAAAAGTTTTGAGTACAAAAGAGATTCAAAATGATAAATGATTCAAATTTTGCAATTTTCCATAACAGTTGCTATAAATCAAAATTTTTAATGATTAAACAATTAGGGTGAGATATAATATCTTCAACTTTACCTATTCTGGACAACATACTGAACATTACAAACATTTTCTATAAAGGAATTACCTTTTCAAGGGAAAATATAAAACACTTTCATCTTCTTCAATTGGATTTTGAGTCTGTATCCTGAAAATTAAAATATAATATGTTAATGGGTGAATACAAGATATACAGATATCAAGCTAAAACCTAATTGATTTTTACCGCTAGAAATGTTTTTTTGAAGATACAAGCATTTTGAAGGACAATTCGTCTAGCACTCAGAAAATTTTTTCAGTTATTATGAATTAAAGATGATAAAAACATCATACTCCAATTTTAAGCCAACCCAACAGCTTGGAGATGGACAATTTAAAAAAATTTCAAAAATGGGATGAGTTTTTATATAATTTTTGAAAATTTTGCACCTGCATTTCTAGTTTTTAAAATCTCCTTCAGGCTTGAGGGGTTAATTGCTCAACACCAGTTAGTTTACAAGGACAGTAAACTCCCAGCTATCTGGAATGTCCGGGTAATAGGGTTTTCTGGTTAAGTGAATATTCTGGTTGCTTGAGAGTTTTATTGGATAGGTTTCAATAACGCATTTGGATACCAAAATAAGAAACAGATGCCGAATTATACATTCACCTTGGAATTGTTAACCTTTAGCCTAGGTACTCGAGTCAATTGTTCTGAAATAATATAATATACAAAACAGCCCCTAAGATTGTGAGTTTCTACAATATCCAATTTGTTCCTTCTGTTGTAACCAAAAACCTATAATCGTGCCAAATTTCAAGTCTCTAATTCATCTAGAATTGCCTTATAATTTTCACACTCGTATGGGGCAGAAATAGGGCAAAACAGCCCCATAAATTGGCATTTTTACATCGGATTTCTTGCATTGGTTGTAGTTTAATATTAATGGCATAATAATATAGCCCTCTGATTCCCTTTAAAAGCTTACTCATATGAAAGCATTGAGCTAGTTGCCATGACAGTTGATTGTTGGGACCCAGAAAAATTACAACTTTTTTCCAATAAAAACTAATAATTTACGCTAATTCTACATGGATTGAATCATTCTTCAAAAATAAGAAACTAAAATTTCTAAACTTTCCGATAGTTCAAGTCCCAACTTTGAATCTTGAAGGGAAATAATTTTAACAAGCAAAAATATAAACCTCTACACCAATTTACATGCTTTTCTTATTGGGCAATAATGGGGCCAAATAGCCCCTCAAAATTGGAATTTCAACAATTTAGGATTGCTTCCTTCAGTTGTGACCAAAAACCTATAATCGTGCCAAATTTCAAGCTCATCTGGAAGGGCCTCATAATTTGTACCATCCTCCTCCTCCTACTACTGTATCTGCCTGAATACAAGCCGATGTTTTTTGTCAAAATCTATCACGAAAAAATCACCCCTAGGCTTAAATGCGAGTCCAAGGAAAATTTGGATTATGGTTAAATCTCGTAGTCACTCATAGATGGCAGCACATCTCATGATACCACTATATTTTTCGTAAAGTAAATATTTGACTTACGATGAATATTAATGAATAAATAATAATGGCTAGAATATCGAATTTAGCACTACCTGTGCTTTGTTATCATTTAAGGCTGGGTTTTTCACATTATTTGAGTGGTCACATGATTTGCAGATGATTACGCAAAATGCATTGATGGCTTTTGATGCTCAACTGTTTGAATATCGGTAAATAAAGAGAGATCTGCTCTGAAGGTATGAGGAACGGCTTGAACTGCAAAATTCAGCTGATAATGAACAGTAAAACTTTACATGGAACGTGTATAATTATAAAAATGTAATTTCTTAAGGTAATGTAAATGCTAATTTCATTGGAAATAGACTTGGATGAAAAATTATCTTGGTGGGATCGCTATTACTATATTTGGCCTTGTGAAAATGAAGATGAATGAAATTATTGTCACTGAATATGGAATATTATTCAACAACACAAAATTACTAATTGGAGTAATATTTCAAAATGTCAACAACTAACCCATGTCCCACTTTTCTTCGATCGTGAATAATGTATTTACACCGTGCATGAAAGCCCGGCACACACCGGCATGAAATCTACAAAATTTATATTTTTGCCAAAAAATGGTGGAAATTTTTGGGGGGTCGGCTTAAATCCGGAGTTGGATTCTATTCGGGCAGATATGGTATATCCTATGTCAGAAGCATCTATATCTTATAGAATATATTTTTTTTACAGTTTGGAGAGTTTGAGACTGCATAATTCTAAGTCCTTGTTTTTGGTCCCTACAACTTGGAACTAATGAGGTCTTACTGCAGGGCGAAAATGTGATCCAAACAAAAAAACATTTTTAGCATATGATTCACTCTGCCACAGTCACATAAGGTCAATATCAAATATGCAATACTTCACTGTGAGACAAACCTTATGTGTATTATATCACAACATTATTTAGGAGAACACATTTGACAGAGCGTAATCAAAGAGTATAATTTTAGATTTCTACAGCAATTATTCTAGCAAATGTGAAGTTACTTACTGTTGGGTCACAATCTGCACAATGCCATGAATAACCCCGATGCTTAGGAGATTTCTTCAATGGCGGATCCAAACAAGTGAAGTGGAAACATTTGAGGCACTCATCGCACCTACACATGTACAACAAAGGAATAATTAATTATATATCTGACAATCTACATAAAACTAATTTCAGAGCTAAAATTATAATACACTTCATGTTAATAATTAATATGCCAATTAAATTTCAGCGAATACACAACTTATATTTAAGGTGAAACTTTCCATTTTCTGCAGGTCTATTAATGCAAATAAAAAGTGCCTTAGGATGAAAAATTTGCATGAATTTTAATATAAATAAGGGGTGGCCAAACCAAATTGCTTTGAGGCAGAAAGTGTTCAATTCAGCAACTGCCTCAGACCATATCTAAGTGATGAATGAATACTAAGTTTTGAAAGATTTTTTTAGGAAAAAGCACGAATTCCCACATTTGGTATAAATTTGGCATTTACACAAGTTAATAAAAATGGGAAATAAAATCCCAACCTTCGTCTTCCTTCAAAGGCATTTCTCCAGATGTGGCTGAATGACCCACCAATGGTTTGTTGTCCATATCTATACTAGTACAATTGCCCATCAAAAATGGTATGTATGCATGAATTAAGTACCTATTAAATTAAAATTAAGACATTTCCCATTCTCCCTCTCTCTCTCTCCCTTCCTCCCCAGGATTTTATAGATAAAAAATTTAGTGAAGAGAATCTGACATTAATTTCCATAATGCACTTAACCATTTAAAAGTATTTCAAAGAGTACAATAGTAGTTAACTATGCGTAAATTAATTTATAAAATGTTAATAAGTCAAACATGAACATACAAAGAATTCTTATTTGGAGACAATTATGGTAAGTTTGGCAAACATTAATGGAATAATAACATACACAAGATATCAAAAGCTGAGTAATTAAATTTTTTGTCATTTAAATGCAAGAAAAATCAGATTTTTTAATTCAAACTAATATTTGGACTTAAATGAAGATTGGTTATGTTTTCTTAACAATAAATATAAACTTTGTTGATTAAATGTGTATGTTTTAATGCACTGAATTTGAATCTTAGGAAAAACATATAATTAAGGCATTTGAAATACTGATTAAGTTGCTTACAGTCAGGTGGTTTGCATAGTTATTAGACAAAAACGAATATCTTAAAGTCTTTCAATGAAATAAAAGTATTAAATATATAAACGTTGCTATACAAGAAAAATGAGGACCTAATTCAAAACAATTCAACAATAAAACTTTTGAAACAGTAATGCACTCATTATGACTGAATTTTAATCTGCATAACTTAGGAAATGGCATTCTACACCACATATTAGTTATTTAAGTAGAGACAAAATGCTGTCCCATGACCATATCTTACACAAAAGTGGACTCTAATTGACAGGAAGTAATATATAACCTTTATTGAACTCCTATCATAGTTAAGAATTAATTACAAATAGCAACGTAAATAAATAAAACTTTAATATTTCCAGCACTAATGTTATATATCGAAAATATTACAGTAAAACCTCTATCTAGTGAACCTCCGTTTACCGTAAACCTCCGTATTTCGTAATATCTTTTGGGTCCCGCCAAAACTGTATGTTACGGTATAGACAAACCTCTTAATATCGTACCTCCGTATTTTCGCAATTCTCCGTATATCGTAATGGGAAAATGCACCCCTGATAAAAAACAACCTCCCTATAGTAAAATAATGTATTCCTGTTTACGGATAAAATAATTAAGGTAGTTTGCAATGAAAATTTGCATGTGAATAACCAAAAGAAATGAGTCGATGGTATATGCATACGTACGTACAAGGTTATCCCGTTGAAGCAACCACCGTAGTGGCCTCTCGAAAAAGTCGCCAAAATATTATCATAATGCAACAAATATGCACAATTTAAGTTGAAGTTAGGTTGCGTAGTTTATTACCTACGAGTTCAACTCGCTCAGATTTACGGTCCCCTTCTAAAAGGAAACAACGGCAAGCACCAATAGTCAATTCTTCCGTGATTCTCAAGTTACACATCACTGCTACTTATGTACGTATCAATTTTAATCACTCGTGAAAAGTGTCACGAGAATATTATTACAATGTTGCAAAGATATATCATTTAAACGTAAATTAATTCTCGATCCCCAGCTAACACACCATTGCTACGTATTTATTAATTTTCACGGCCTTTGAAAAGAGCCCTGAAAATATGACTACAGTGTTGCAAAGGCATTTAATTGTCAATTCTTTCGTGATTCTCATGTTACTTTTACTGCCTCTGAAAAACCCACGAATATATAACTGTAACATTGCAAAGACAATATTTAAGTCAATTCTTTCGCGGTCCTGAGGTTAACAACGCACCACTGCTACGTACGTATCACTTTTTACCACATCTGAAAAGAACCGTGAATACATGACTATAACGTTACATAGACAAAATATTTACGATAGGTACTCCTGCTGCGACGATTTCTCGCCTGGTGAATCCCCTCACACGTCCCGGTTTATCCCCTCATGCGGGCATCCAGCTATACGCCGGTATGCGTCAAGTTTGTATGGGCGTTTAGTGCTTATCTTTGCCTACTACGAGGAGCTTGTCAAAATTACTGGTTATACCACATTGATTTGTTTCATTAAGCTATAGTGGATACATAATCTACAAATACGTGTTTTTTAACGTTAATTTTGTCCTTAATCACGTGAGTATATTATTTATTATATCACAACTTTCATGTAATTATTAATGCATTAATTTTCCGATTATAATTAAAGTTTGTTAGGTGTATAACAATATACTTCATTATGCCTTGTATAATATTAAGTGCAATATTTACAAATAATACACAAGTAATTAATGAATATGTTTATGAATAAATTAACTTTAGACCCATAATGGACATGGTAAATCATAGAAAAAGACGGCTGCTGAAAATAGAAACGAAGTTAGCAATTTTCCAAGTCATTGATGAGGGGAAAAGAAAAATAGATGTGGCAGAAACCTTTGGCATACCACCGTCGACTCTAACATCTATTTTAAATAAACGTAAAGAAACTGAAGTAGCAGCACATCAAGGTTTCATCAATAAAAGATCTCGGGCAGTGAAAAATGAAGAATTAGATGTGTGTTTGATTGGTTGATGGAAGCTAGAGCCAGAAGCATACCTATATCTGGGCCTATTCTACAACAGAAGGCTAGGGAAATGGCATTGAAAATGGGAATAGATGACTTTCAAGGGTCAAATGGATGGCTACAGAAGTTTAAAGTGCGCTAGAACCTAAGAACTTTAAAAATGTGTGGAGAAGAAGCTTCTGTAAGTACAATTGTGGTAGAAGAGTGGAAAAACACTCTGCAAACAATTTTAGTGAGTTATGATCCTAAAGACATTTTCAATGCAGATGAGGCTGGATTTTTTTATAACTTACTCCCAGATAGAACTATTGCAGTTAAAGGAGAACCCTTCCATGGAGGGAAAAAAAGCAAGGAGAGATTTACAGTGCTTTTCTGTACCAATGCAGATGGCACTGAGAAATTAGAACCACTTGTGATTGGGAAATATAAAAAAACTTCCCTCTTTATACAGAAATTCTAAAAAGTCATGGATAACTGCAGCTTTATTTAGTGAGTGGCTAAGCATGCTTGATGCAAAGATGGGTATAAAGAACAGAAAAATAGTTCTTTTTCTGGATCAGTGCACTGCTCATAAAGTTGAGGGGATCGTGTTGCGACATGTTAAAATAATGTATTTTCCTCCAAATCCCACAAGTAAACTGCAACCATTAGATCAGGGCATAATTTCTAATGTTAAGAGAAATTACAGACAGCAGTTGGTGCTCTATATTTTAAGAAATGTGGATGAAAGAAATGATCTTACAAAATGTAAATGGAATATATTGCAGGCCATGCATAGGCTCTGCCTATCATGGAATTATGTTCAATCAGCCTCTATTAATAAATGCTTCATAAAGGCAGGATTTATGAGGACAACATATGAGGAAGATGAAGTATCAGATGATGAACCTTTGGAATGGGATGAAATCAATAAAATAATTCATCTTCAAACATCATTTAATGATTTTGTTAATGTTGACACTTCCTTATTAACTTGTGCACCAACTGAGGGAGAAATGGTAGAAGAAGTGGAGATAGAAGTTGAAAGGGAGACTATAGCAGAGACTAATAAGGAAGAAGAAGAAAATGATGAAGAGGAAATAATTCCATCTCCAAAAAAGAGTGAAGTGCAAGAGGCTTTGAGTGTGCTAGAAAGATTTTTTATGAATATGGAGGATTGCAGTGGTGATAATCACTTGCTACTAAATAAAATAGAAAATGTTGTATCCAATGAATTTAAGAAAAAGATGACACAGACTGAAATTACCAGCTTTTTTTCCAGTAAACAATAGGTAGAGTACATATTCATTTTTTGTTCAGTTAGGTTGGTATTTATATTATAAATATATTTAATTTATGTTGTGTATATATAAATATACTAATATAGTAATTAAAAAGACAATAGTACTTTTAATTACCAGTTTGTGCATTTATGAATAATAATATGAAGGTCTTACGGTAAACCTCTTTATAGTGAACCTCCATTCATCAAAATGTCTAAAAATCTGGTCCCTTCCATTTCGATATATAGAGGTTTTACTGTATTTCATACTTGCAATGCAAGCACATTCTTTATAATTTAAAATGTTCGCAATTCCTGAAATAACAATTCATGCCAGATTAATGGTCAAAGCAGCCATTCTTAAATTATTTATAATATATGACAATAACATTAAAATGAAATGAGAAAGAAAATAGTGGAAATCACTTAACATGAAACTAGATAACATGAAATTTCAGTTAACACAAAATCTGGTGCCTATAATTTCCTATGTATAATTATTCACTTAACGCGAAACACTTAATACAAAATATCGTTTAATAGAAAAATCATTCTCGGACCCCAAAAATACAATTCTATATTAATTTATTCTGAAAACAAGAAATGGCAATTGAAAAAGCCTTCACACTTTCTTCTCTAAGCTACCATTTTAAATTAAAACCACATTAATGTTAACACAGGGGCATTGCAGATTCTGTTAGACCAGATAAATTAGCCGATATTGAAAATGATGAAGCTAATGATGGTACATAATACCGAAGTGATGCCGACATCAAATGCTGCACATACAAGGTGTTTAAAGATGTTTGTGGTTTTTTTTAGAGTTCAACCAGATGAAGAAAAAATATATACAATCGTGAAAGAGTTGGAATAGTTTGCAGAACAGAAAAGTATTTTTAACTGAAGAAAATTATGGATTTTGTTAATAAACAGTAGAGACTAATGCTATTATAATGAATTATGTAGTTAGTTTTTAAACAAATTTACCATTTAAAAAAATATTAGAGAATATTATCTTAAAGATATATATCAAATAAATCAATTGACTCAAATTAGTATTTAAGAAAAATGACCCATCAATGATGAGTCTATGTGCTTAATTTCATATTTTGAAAATGAAAATTTTATCTTCTACACTTTTACCATGTTCTTTGGTTAACACGAAATATTTGTGCCTTTTCCTCACATTTCATGCTAGCTGGTTTCCACTGTATTTACATCAGTTTTTATAATACAAATCAGTATATTGTTCTGCTTTCTTAAATTACCACCAGAAGTACAAGTTGAAAGCATTACACACAAAGTAACACAGAAGACTTTTATAATTGGTAGTTTACAAAATCCTGTTAATGTACTGGTGTATTAAATAAATTACTGTATAAAATATTGAAAATACAGGTGAGCCCTGATTAACGCGGGGGATGTGTTCCTGAGGTCTCCGCATTAAGCGAAAATCTGCATTCGCCGGGGCACCATAACCTTTAGGTGCTCAGAGGGAAATAACTTTCCAAATGGTATTTTTGGACCCACATTCAATGTAAAACATATTTCTACCGCGCTTTTTGAACGTAATTTATTAAAAAAACTAGAAAATTACCTAGTAAACATTAAGACAAAAAAGCTTTTTAGCAGTCAACGTACATAATTTCAAAATATTTCTCAGAACACCTACGAAGTTTTATTTTAAAAAGAGTTCAGGGTCGACTGCTTAGCTTTTTTACGCTTATTACGTAAAACTTTTCGGTAGCATTCAAAAGTCTGTCGCAGCCCCGCTTCACGGCACTCACTCGTGTGAAGTCACTGTGCTCCTCCAACAAAGTCATGCACTGATCGACAATGCTCTTGCAGATCCGCTTATAGATCAAACCCATAATAGGGCGTGTTGGGTTTTCTACAATTTATATATCGTTCTATACAGTGATGAGCTGAAGCCGGCTCCCGCCGGCTCGCACGAGCCTGTTGTTAATTTTTCTCAGAATTTGAGATCCGGTTGTTAAATTTTTAGAAAATATGTAAAGTTATTGATTTTGTCCTTTCAGGTACATTTTTCCCTATCTGATAGTCAATTACCGACAGTGTATGAAATGGAATATATTATCAACGGAACACTTGTTAAGCTAGCGGAACGGTATTACTAAAATAGAGCAATATGGTGCCCTGGCATATAGGCCTCCCCTGCCATCCTTATCCAAATTTCCTTACGACCTTTTTTTAGAGAGCTGGTTCTTAATTTTTTCCAGCTCAACACTGATTATATATTATTATACATCAAATGCATTCAAACATTAAGATCCCTCTGCATGTACCACATGTTTTTTCATATGTAGATCAAAATTATAATTATTTTGTGTAGCATTATTGGTTTATTATTATTTATAACAACATGTTAATACGGTAAATTAACATTGCAATAAAGTAATTGTCAAAAATTATAGATTTAAAAAATATAAAGCATCAAAAACATTCTTTAAGATACAATGATGCCAAAGAAACATGAAGCATGAATCATATTACTATTTCCATTTTTCAAATGTTTTCCGCCTTAGGAGATGTATTTATTGTGTTAGACATACAGGGAAAAGAGTGAAATTGGCCACCAGCCAATGCAATATTATGCAACACTGCTGAAATATCACAATATTTAGGATACTTTAGGAATTTAATTAGTGCGAAATTTAAAAAAATCATAAGATATTAGACTGCGGTCACACTGTGCATAAGATATCTTTATTTTGAAAAAAATTTAATTTGAAATAAAATCTGCGTTATAACAAATCCTCGTTGGCCGGGGCTGCGTTAAGCGGGGCTCACCTGTACTTAATTTACAACTCACAGCAATATATTTTTTTGAATAACTCACTTTTTTCAATGATATGCATGTTATTTATGGTAAATCACCACACAATGACAGAGTTACACACATACAATGAGAACTGCCTTTTCTTAAATACGATTATGTACAAAGGAAGCAGGAAATTGCCAATTTGTGCTATACACTTAGTTTTATGAAGAAAACTTGAAATATCAATTCACCCATGAACATCATTTTACCAAAAGTATCAGCCCCTGATAGGAGCTGATTTAATATACCCAGCATGAATGTGCTAACGGACACTATGTTTTTAACCCGACCCTTTGAATTTATGTTGGGTAATGACGTTATTTGGATTTCTGACCTTGGTTGAATGTTTAAGTCTTAAAAAATCTTACATAGATGGGTTAAAGAGAGCTTTATACTTTCTAAAAGAAAGCAAATGTTTATGGTAGAGGATACATGACAGGATTATCTGTATCATATGCTGAAGTATTGAGTACAAGTTTTCATATATAAACATAAAAAAATATAAATCACCAAACTTAAGCCCAACCATAATTGGCAACATGATTATTTAAATTCTGGATGATAAAAGTTAAGTAAATAAAAGCAATTGACAGCAACATTTTCCACAACTAAGTATTTATACACCTACAGCAAATATTCATAGTTAACCCTAACCTGACCCCAACTAATCATATAAAGTTTTAACAGGTTGACTGCCATGGTGGACACTAGTGTCCACTCAAATACTTGCCTATGACTATTCGATATTCAAGGAATGAAGACAGCTGAAAATAGAAGCAGCTAGGAAAATATTCGTTGCTATACCTAATTGGCAGCAGTGGCTGTTTCATACTTCAAAACCAGGAGTTTTGGCTTCACATCTTTGGCACGTGTTAGGAGTAATATGAATCACATCAAAGTGTACTTATGGTATGGTCCCCTTATTAACACCTTTTCCTCTCAATAGAAGCCATAATTGTTTTGTGAAGAATTTAGTACCTTTGTAAAGGATGCACCATATTTTTTATTCCTAAAATTTTGAAGAAGAGAATGTGTCCTATACACAGACATTTATGGTATATACTTTCTTCGACAAAAAGAATTGGCAATTGATAGAAAAATAATTATTAGTAATTCAGAGGAATTAAACAACTTCCTCTTCATTATGACATGTCCACTTGGGCTGTGGACGGTAGTGACTGCTCTGTGCTGCGGCAGACAACAGTGTCTGCTCTATAAAATACGCACTATTTTGAACAATATTAATATGTTGCAAACTGAAATTTTCTCATATACAGTAGAACTCAGTTATAACGGCCTCGGTTAATACAACAACTCCGATATAACGACATATTCTTCAGGTCCACCCCGTTTCTACAATATTGCAATATACTCACTTCTGTTATAACATATTAATGAACTCGGTTATGGCAGCAACAAGTAACAAATACTTGTATGAGTAAGCACAGGGTCAGTGCAACACATTTTTGTGTGTTGGTGGGAAGAAAACTAATATCATATAAATGTCAGCACATGATTCAGGTATTATTATTAATTTTTGTTGATCGCCAATACATTGAAGGACCGGGTGGGGAGGGATCCAACAGAGAAACTCTTTACTCAGTATGTTTTGCATGAGCCGTTTTTTTAATTTTTGAAGCTCTGTGGCCCGGTTTTTAAGCATCACTAAATTGGATGATCCCGAAAAGACCCCCAAGGAATAGTGACTGGAAAGCAATGGTGGATACGGGGATAATGACCCCCCTCCCCACAAGAAAAAATTAACCCCTAAATTTCATCCTACGTGGTGAGCAAAATTTGCTCTCACAAGGGGAGTCCACGACATTCATATTGCCAATTTTCTTCAAATTTGCATGGTTGGTAGCAGGCTATGAATAATGGAAGTATGTAAAGTAAGAAAATGCAACTCTTTCTTGTTCTCGAGAAAAATGATCTTAAAATGTTAAAAAATTCGTATGGCCTGATATTAACAATAGATATCATCTTACACAACGTATCTACGGTAGACTAGTTGCTAACGAGACGAACCACGGTCGCAGATGTTATCTATCTGCCGTGGTTCGAACCCCATTTATTGCAATTTTTTTTGAGGTATTTTTCCTTTTTTTTCATTAAATTCACTCTGATTTTTCAAAAGAACATTAACCATTTTAATTATTGCCTTTTTCGGAAATTAAATTAAAATAATTAAATTAAAAAGTATTTTCTTCCATCACTCAACGTCAACGTCGAGCTATTTAATATTTGGGATATTTCATATTGTTAACTTTATTTTGTTTGTTTCTATGGAACGAAAGGTTAACAACATTGTTAAATCAATCAATCGTATAATCACAAAGAAACTAGTAGTATTAGATTATGACTGCTTGGGCGTAATCTATTTTGTTTATAAGAATATGAATCAACAGCCAGGTTGTAGTCGAGTGAGCATTACGTTCTTGAATGACGGAGTTTCGAAGCAAGAGCTAAAAATGCTTGGTGTTACTGCGAGGAATTGCTTCTGGAAAACAATTTCATTTCACACGAATCGCCAACAGAAATTTCTACTCGGCCTACAGCAATTGGAGGGGAGATATTTCGTAGAGTGCTTGAGATGCTTGGAGAAAATGAAATCGTCGAGGAAGATGAATTAATTCTACCCGATTAAAGTGACGGTTATGATTCGGAAAGAGAAGATGAAGAAAATGGAGATCTAGACTGCTATGTCCCGAAGGAGAAGAAACCAATGGTTGATTACGACTTCATTTCTATAGAATACAAGAAAAAGGTTGTTACCGCGGCGAAACTTTATCCGAAGTATGGCTTAAAAGACTCTACAAAAACAAGGGCATCATGTTTGAAGAGCAAGCAAGACTTGATACAGTGCGAGGAGGACGTGAAAAGAGGAGGTACCAAGTAGGGCATCCAAAAAACCGGAAATTTTTAAAAACTGGGTTTTTGGTTAGTATGTCGTTAAATAACTGATTAACCAGTTAACCGAGACAATATTCTTTCCTCATTAGGGCACACTAAACATATTTCAGTGTTTAATTTATGTATTTTTATTTCAATAATCACAATACAAGAAGCTAAGTAAATAACAAATTACTCTTAACTACAGATTTGTACGATGTCAACATTTCGTTGGGTACTAATACTTAAAGGATATCTGTTATAGACAATAATTGTTGCTTAAAGGAATAATTACCAAAAGGTGGAATCTTTTAATTACTACTTAAAGGATATCTGTTATAGAAATTAGTCTGAGAATAATAATCGTATTTACAATGAAACAATATGTAAATATTAATGTGTTCTACCGGAAAACTATCGCATAATTTTATTCGCCAAAGACGTCTGGCATAACCCGGGCATCGCCGAGTACTTTCAGCTAGTTCTTTATATTTCTATATTCTATTCTCTTCAGAAAACCGAACACGTACCGGAGTTGTTGTTTTTTGTTTTAGCGGTCACTGTAAATGAATCTGTTTAGTGGAATCCAGTAAAATATATAAAAGGTATATAGCTTAATATGTATACATTTTATTTTATTTATATAGCAATATAAATATTTTGTTAATTAAAAGGGAAAGCCTAGAAGAATTGTTGGCCAAATGTGCTGCTTATGACGGTTTTTCTATCCGGGCTATGACACATTCTAGCGGGATTCGAGAATATATTACTGAACGAGGGTATGCAATGCCAAAGAGTGAAACAAGCGTCAGGAATTTAATTGTTGTGTTTTTTAAAGAAAAACAAATGGAGCTTAAAACCGAATTATTAGTGCTAGTTAAAAAAGATACACGGTTTTCAATTACAGTTGACGAGTGGGTCAATACAAATCTCAAAAGATTTTTGAATGTAACCTTACACAATAGTCAACAGAACTATAAACTTGGTTTAATTAGAGTTAAAGGGTCGTGTGATTCTTTTAAAATTAAAACATTGATAAAAGAAAAATTAGACGAATTTAGCCATAACTTAGAACGCGACATTGTAGCATCCACAAATGACGGCGCAAGCATCATGAAAAAATATGGAAGACTATCAAATATACAAAATCAGCTTTGCTACAACCATGCAATTCATTTGGCAGTTTTAGATACCTTTTATGAGAAAGTATTAAACTTAGTTCCTGTTAATAATGAAGTAGAATTAAATTATAATGCTAGCGACAGTGAAAATGAATGATGACGACATTGACGATGAATACAATCCTTGTATTTTTTATGAAGACAATAACCTACATTTTGATAACGGAGAGAATGACACTGAATACTCGTTTCAAAAATATTAAAAATGTACTGACCAATTTCCGGCAAATCATACGGTTTTTTAAGAAATCTTTGGTAAGAAATGACATTTTACAAAAGTATGTTGTACAACAAGAGCAGAAAGAATTGTCTCTGATATTAGATTGTAAAACTAGGTGGAACAGCTGAAAAACTGCTTAAGCTTAAGACATGCATAAAACAAGTTTTAGAAGACAGGCCGTGAAGATTTTTATGACGAACATAATTTTATGGTACTGCAAAATTTAATTCAAATTGTGAAACCGGTAGAGTTATCAGTGAAAGAACTAAGCAAAATTGACGCAACTCTATTAACTGCCAAAGGAATTTTAAATTTCTTATTTGAAAAACTTCGTCAAATGAACAATGACCTAAGTTTAAAAATGTACGCATCGCTTAAGAAAAGAATTACAGAGCGTAGGAATAATACACTAGTCTCCCTCTTTAAATTTTTGCAAAATGCACATATTCCTAAAAGCCACCAGGTCTTGAATTGAATTATTCCTCGAAAGCGATGATCATATCATTAGCAAAGGAAATGATTACTCATCTGTTTCCAGATTCTTCCGAAGACGAAGAAGAAACAGATTTAGAATCGGACTGGGAATATTTTACTTCCTCCAACAAATCAAAGACGCTTATGCAAGAAATGCAAGCCAGTATATCATCTATATTGAGAGATGCACCGCAAATGTCAAATCATTCGCATTCAAAATTAGAAAACGAATTCAAATTATTCAAAAATACTGGGACCAAATCCAAAAATATTGATAACCTTTATAACGTGCTTTCAAATATTCAACCAACATCAACTGACAGTGAACGCGTTTTCTCTGCGACAAATAATTTTTGTACTAAAATAAGATGTTCAATGAAATTTGAAACACTAAACGCTTTAGTATTTTTGAAATTCTACTTCTTAAGAAAAATAAAAAACTATCATTAATAAAATTTATATTTATCTTAATTGTTTTATAATGTAGTAGGTGACAAATATATTTTCAATTGTCAGTTAATCCCCTGTGATTTTCAAATGTATGACTTATCAGCTATAATTGTTTACTTTCAATTCATATGTGTATGTATCATAAATTGATATGCTTTCGTCTTTCTTTAATTGTATTTAACATTATTATGTTCATGTTTATATTATTCAATATTTTCTTTTTGTGACTTTTAATTAACGGTAATTTATATTTTTAAATTATGTTTTATCCTCTGCCATATAGAAAAAATAAAAACACCGATTAACCGAAGACGATTATCCGGGTTTCCATTACTAGGAATTTCGCCAGAAAACCCGGTTAACCGGTTTCGGTTATAACCGGTTTGGATGCCCTAGTACCAAGCAAGACAAATTCGAAAAGATAAACGTAGCCTGAACTAAATAACCCATTCTTATACTGCCCAATATTCAATTAGTTTATCAGGGAAGTAACAACCAAAAGTCTTCTTGTGTCTTCAAGAACCCACAGGAAAATTTGGCCTCATCGTTCAGAAAAATGAAGAGTATCAAAATGTCGTAGTGACCTGCTCCAATTCTGGGAAAGTAACCACAAGAATTTACATTACATTTCTAGAGAGTGTGCTTAAATCATTTGTCGAAGATAAGCATTTTCTGCTGCTGGTAGATTCATGGGGAGGACAAAGAAATACATCATTGTATGACAATGTATTTGTCGACAGCAACAGTGATGCCTCATGCTCACTGAAAGCGATACTTCCAAAATGTATGGCTTTATGTCAGCCGTGCGACGTTTATTTCTACCAGGAAGTTAAGAATTTCATCAAACATTTGCAGAAGTGCTCACTGCTGCTGGAGGAACAACGGGATATAGCATCACAGGAAGACTCGATTAAAATTCATGCGCCGATTTTTTATGACATTATTAAATATGCTTGGTACGCCTCAAAATTGAATGATGGAAGAAAATACTTTTTAAACGTAAATGATGTATGCTTCCCCTTAAAACTTCAAAAAAAATTGCTGCCATCACGGGAAATGCGCATTTGCAGTTTGCTTGTGGTGTCGGCAATGTTTCTGTTTTGCCTGCTTTTACGACAGGTATCATCCAAAGAGCTGTTCCTCTTCACGTTAACCCTGGTCCTCTACCATTTCCCCACCTCAAACCTTTATCCTATCAATTCCCCTCCTATATACATATAACCCAAATCATAGCCGCACCTATGTTTTCCTGCATTTTCCTCACTCCTGAATACCCTTCCCACCCCAATCCATTATGATGGCCATATAAGTTAGTTGTAGTCTGTTTTAATTATTGCCTATTTCCGTAATTACTTCCGAAAAAGGCAATAATTAAAATGGTTAATGTTCTTTTGAAAAATCAGAGTGAATTTAATGAAAAAAAAGGAAAAATACCTCAAAAAATTGCAATAAATGGGGTTCGAACCAGGGCAGATAGATAACGTCTGCAACCGTGGTTCGTCTCGTTAGCAACTAGTCTACCGTAGATACATTGTGTAAGATGATATCTATTGTTAATATCAAGCCATACGAACTTTTTAACATTTTAAGATCGTTTTTCTCGAGAACAAGAAAGAGTTGTTTTTTCTTACTTTACATACTTCCATTATTCATAGCCTGCTACCAACCATGCAAATTTGAAGAAAATCGGCGATATGAATGTCGTGGACTCCCTTTGTTAGACGTATTCGGTATAAAATATCTTGAATTTTCACAGCAGGTTAGTTCTAAGCAAATAAATAATCTTGCAGAGCGAGAGTTACACCGATAGAAGATTTGTCTACAGAAGCCTGAGAGATCAGATTATTTTACTAATCATTAAAAATATTTTTATTAAGTTTACTGTACTTATCATAAAACATATATAAAAGACAGTATCACTTTGTCCCTTTGTCATGTAATGCTTTTTGAAGCTTAATATCTCACAAACTACTGAACCGAATTTGATGAAATTTTCAGGATAGCTATATGATGTAATAACAAAACGTTTTAATGAACTGGTACTATATAAAAGCATTATTCTGTCCCTTTGTCCTTTTATTACTCCCTCTGTCATGCTCAGAAACACAGAAATATACCTGGGAAGATGGGATTAAGGTCAGCTTTTGAAGCACAATAAATACTCGAGGCGCAGGGTTTCGAACCTTTGCTCAGATCGAAGGCAAACCTCTCAGCAGGAGGTATGATTTCAGGTCAAAGAAGACTGCCTCAATTTTATTTCAGAATAATCGATCATCCCTGTCATTTTTGATGGGCACTTATACTAGTTATATCATAATTTAACGTACTATGCATTATGTAATAATATAATATAATGTTTAATGTACTTATACATCATAATAATAAATTTAGAATTTGGAAACTTATTCTATGTCCACATGCACCTCGGTTAGAGCAACACTTGGTTATAATGGCAATAAATTTCCAGTCCCTTGAATGCTGTTATAACTGAGTTCTACTGTATTAGTACTAAATACACATCCTCAGCAGTCAACCTGTTAAAATATAGTCTGTTAAAATGAATCAGGGAAGCACTAGTGAATAAATATATACCGTATTTCCTGGCCCATAAAACACACCTTGATTTTAAAACAAATTTCAGAAAAAAATACGCATGGATTTTATTTTACCAAATTGACATGAACAAAACATTAAAATAATCAAGTTTATTCATCGTAAAAGCCAAGGAAATCATCATCATTTCTGTTATAGTCATCACCACTAGCACTTTCATATGAATCTTCACTATCTTCGTCAGCTGATCATCTTCAGATGCATATTAAGTTACATTTATAGTTGGCAAGACAATGCCAAAATCGTTTTCCTAATACTGATATGTAATTCAATCACAAAATGATCATATTATTTTGTACTTAAAATATGTAATGTTTGTTTAATAAACAATCTCGTATATTGGCTTAAGAAATCTTTCTTTTCCTCAGTCAAAGAACTCTACAGAATATTGTGAAATCTATACCAGAGCTTCTTAACTGGTGTGTCATGGCACATTAGTATGTCGCAAATTCTGAGGATTTTTAGTTGTTACTCAAACTTTTGAAATAAAGAAAATTCACATAAATTTCATCATCCAAAAAACTTATCCTTAAACTGCAAGAGGAATTAATAGATTTTTAATATTTAATAAATTTTTAAATATAATAATATTTTATCCTTTAAAAACACGTATTAAAGTGGTGAAATTACATAGGGATTGGTTTGATGTGCCTTGATGTTTAGCACTGATCTATATGACCGAGCAAATGTTTACCCTTGGCACATAAGATGCAGGTTGATGTTAGGTGATGTTTTTCAGAAAAAAAAGTGTATCTTATTCACCGGGAAATACAGCACTTATCTTTCATTATTTATAAAAAATTTCACATTAATGTCTGATACACCTCTTACAGCACTATGCTGTGAATAGGCAGCCCGATTACCCCACCCTTGTCCTAATGCATGTCCACACTACTGAAATGATTAATTAAAAATATGAGGTCTTCAGAAGGAAAGTAAGACATATTCTTAATATTGACTCAATGAGCTTGGCTCACATTAGTAATAAGTTGAAAGATAATAAACACTTGTCTATGATTTTCTAAACCTCTAAAATATTTTTTCTTTTATTTTATACCTTACTGAAGTAGGCATTTAAGTAAACCTTTCAGTTTTTAGAGACATTGTGTAGTATCATGTCACAATGACACAATATAAAAAAGAGAAAAATATGTGGGCAGCATTACATTCAGTCCATGACATCAATTATATCAATATCAATACACATGAAATTATCACTACTCCCAAGACCTAATTCATTTGAGGAAATCGGATTTTCCTTTTATGATTTCATGTTCTATGAATCCCAAGAAAAAGATGAAAGTTATACTGAACATAACGTGTTCCTGGAGCTGAGAAATTATAATTAGAACTGAAAATGCAGATTTACATCAAAACATTTTGCTAAAATACTTCAATCTTAATTATTCTAAATTTTGATAGTGATTAAAAAAGTACATAATACAGTAAAACCTCTATCTAGTGAACCTCCGTTTATCGTAAACCTCCGTATTTCGTAATATCTTTTGGGTCCCGCCAAAACTGTATGTTACGGTATAGACAAACCTCTTAATATCGTACCTCCGTATTTTCGTAATTCTCCGTATATCGTAATGGGAAAATGCACCCCTGATAAAAAACAACCTCCCTATAGTAAAATAATGTATTCCTGTTTACGGATAAAATAATTAAGGTAGTTTGCAATGAAAATTTGCATGTGAATAACCAAAAGAAATGAGTCGATGGTATATGCATACGTACGTACAAGGTTATCCCGTTGAAGCAACCACCGTAGTGGCCTCTCGAAAAAGTCGCCAAAATATTATCATAATGCAACAAATATGCACAATTTAAGTTGAAGTTAGGTTGCGTAGTTTATTACCTACGAGTTCAACTCGCTCAGATTTACGGTCCCCTTCTAAAAGGAAACAACGGCAAGCACCAATAGTCAATTCTTCCGTGATTCTCAAGTTACACATCACTGCTACTTATGTACGTATCAATTTTAATCACTCGTGAAAAGTGTCACGAGAATATTATTACAATGTTGCAAAGATATATCATTTAAACGTAAATTAATTCTCGATCCCCAGCTAACACACCATTGCTACGTATTTATTAATTTTCACGGCCTTTGAAAAGAGCCCTGAAAATATGACTACAGTGTTGCAAAGGCATTTAATTGTCAATTCTTTCGTGATTCTCATGTTACTTTTACTGCCTCTGAAAAACCCACGAATATATAACTGTAACATTGCAAAGACAATATTTAAGTCAATTCTTTCGCGGTCCTGAGGTTAACAACGCACCACTGCTACGTACGTATCACTTTTTACCACATCTGAAAAGAACCGTGAATACATGACTATAACGTTACATAGACAAAATATTTACGATAGGTACTCCTGCTGCGACGATTTCTCGCCTGGTGAATCCCCTCACACGTCCCGGTTTATCCCCTCATGCGGGCATCCAGCTATACGCCGGTATGCGTCAAGTTTGTATGGGCGTTTAGTGCTTATCTTTGCCTACTACGAGGAGCTTGTCAAAATTACTGGTTATACCACATTGATTTGTTTCATTAAGCTATAGTGGATACATAATCTACAAATACGTGTTTTTTAACGTTAATTTTGTCCTTAATCACGTGAGTATATTATTTATTATATCACAACTTTCATGTAATTATTAATGCATTAATTTTCCGATTATAATTAAAGTTTGTTAGGTGTATAACAATATACTTCATTATGCCTTGTATAATATTAAGTGCAATATTTACAAATAATACACAAGTAATTAATGAATATGTTTATGAATAAATTAACTTTAGACCCATAATGGACATGGTAAATCATAGAAAAAGACGGCTGCTGAAAATAGAAACGAAGTTAGCAATTTTCCAAGTCATTGATGAGGGGAAAAGAAAAATAGATGTGGCAGAAACCTTTGGCATACCACCGTCGACTCTAACATCTATTTTAAATAAACGTAAAGAAACTGAAGTAGCAGCACATCAAGGTTTCATCAATAAAAGATCTCAGGCAGTGAAAAATGAAGAATTAGATAAATGTGTGTTTGATTGGTTGATGGAAGCTAGAGCCAGAAGCATACCTATATCTGGGCCTATTCTACAACAGAAGGCTAGGGAAATGGCATTGAAAATGGGAATAGATGACTTTCAAGGGTCAAATGGATGGCTACAGAAGTTTAAAGTGCGCTAGAACCTAAGAACTTTAAAAATGTGTGGAGAAGAAGCTTCTGTAAGTACAATTGTGGTAGAAGAGTGGAAAAACACTGCAAACAATTTTAGTGAGTTATGATCCTAAAGACATTTTCAATGCAGATGAAGCTGGATTTTTTTATAACTTACTCCCAGATAGAGCTATTGCAGTTAAAGGAGAACCCTGCCATGGAGGGGAAAAAAGCAAGGAGAGATTTACAGTGCTTTTCTGTACCAATGCAGATGGCAGTGAGAAATTAAAGCCACTTGTGATTGGGAAATATAAAAAAACTTCCCTGTTTATACAGAAATTCTAAAAAGTCATGGATAACTGCAGCTTTATTTAGTGAGTGGCTAAGCATGCTTGATGCAAATATGGGCATAAAGAACAGAAAAATAGTTCTTTTTCTGGATCAGTGCACTGCTCATAAAGTTGAGGGGATCGTGTTGCGACATGTTAAAATAATGTATTTTCCTCCAAATACCACAAGTATACTGCAACCATTAGATCAGGGCATAATTTTTAGTGTTAAGAGAAATTACAGACAGCAGTTGGTGCTCTATATTTTAAGAAATGTGGATGAAACAAATGATCTTACAAAATGTAAATGGAATATATTGCAGGCCATGCATAGGCTCTGCCTATCATGGAATTATGTTCAATCAGCCTCTATTAATAAATGCTTCATAAAGGCAGGATTTATGAGGACAACATATGAGGAAGATGAAGTATCAGATGATGAACTTTTGGAATGGGATGAAATCAATAAAATAATTCATCTTCAAACATCATTTAATGATTTTGTTAATGTTGACACTTCCCTATTAACTTGTGCACCAACTGAGGGAGAAATGGTAGAAGAAGTGGAGATAGAAGTTGAAAGGGAGACTATAACAGAGACTAATAAGGAAGAAGAAGAAAATGATGAAGAGGAAATAGTTCCATCTCCAAAAAAGAGTGAAGTGCAAGAGGCTTTGAGTGTGCTAGAAAGATTTTTTATGAATATGGAGGATTGCAGTGGTGATAATCTCTTGCTACTAAATAAAATAGAAAATGTTGTATCCAATGAATTTAAGAAAAAGATGACACACTGAAATTACCAGCCTTTTTTCCAGTAAACAATAGGTAGAGTACATATTCAATTTTTGTTCAGTTAGGTTGGTATTTATATTATAAATATATTAAATTTATGTTGTGTATATATAAATATACTAATATAATAATTAAAAAGACAATAGTACTTTTAATTACCAGTTTGTGCATTTATGAATAATAATATGAAGGTCTTACGGTAAACCTCTTTTTTAGTGAACCTCCATTCATCAAAATGCCTAAAAATCTGGTCCCTTCCATTTCGATATATAGAGGTTTACTGTAAATGCATTTTAAAAATAAAGTGATATTGAAAATTTGCCTTATGAATAAGATCTTTCAAAGAATTCTTACAACAAAATAAAAATTACCAAACAATTAAAGGTACTAATAGACAAACCTGACAAGGTTGACATTTGAACCAGGTCTAAAACACACGTCACAATGTGTCATAATATCCACTTCTTTAGTCTTCTTAGGGATGGGGCGGGCAGAGGCTGAAGACGTACGAGTAGATCCAGCTGATCTCCTGCTACTAACTGCAGGAGAGCTCACAGGAATAGATGGTTGCACAGGGACTTGGGAAGGTGGGGCTGGCTGTGACACCACAGTAGAGTCTACTACACTTGTTTCAGGGGTGCTTGCCACAAAAAGCTGAACTCCAGAGCCAGGACCACCACCAACTCCGGCCTTCCCACCTCTATCTCCTCCATCAGGCATTGGAATGGATTTAATCTAAGCAAAAGATAATTATTAATACCAAAGGTAAATATAATGAAAATATTTGGAGATAAGGCACAAAGTATTTAACTGCAAAAGCTGGATAATAAGAGCATCAAAAATTAATGAAATCTGGTGTAATGAAGGTCCACAGAATTAATAAATTCATTAGGCATAAAAATTTTATTAGTGTATTTAATCGATTGTAAGTCGACCTTTTTTTGCTTGTTTGCCTCCTTAAAAATTGTCACTCAGCTTAGAATCGGGTCTTAAAAATTAATGAATGAAAAAGTAAAGTAAACAATGCATTAGTTCATGCAGTTGCACTATAACTCTAGATATAAGTGTATTAATGTATAAATAAAAAATCTACTTGAAATGTACATAGAATCACAATAACTGAATAGGAAGAAATAAATGTTTCGATAAATTCACTCCTGAGCCATCTCTTGTATGCGTGTAATTTTGGGATTCCCCAAGCCGAGATGGCACGTGTGTAATCTTATGATTCTCCGAGCTAACTAAATTTTTGTCATTTACTTTGGCAAGTTTTTCAATTTCTTTTAATAATCCCATAATGGGACAAACTCATTATTCTGCAGACTTTAAGAGAAAAGTGATAGCATATATGGAAGAGACATCAAATCTTGCTGCATAACGGCAATATGGGATTGATGAGTCAAATGTGAGACATTGCAGAAAAGAGGGAAACTGGAATACTTTTATTGCGAGATTAAAAATCTGGGACATTACATTTTAGTAAGAACTGTACTGAACACTTGAATATAACATAATTTGTGTTTTAACTTCCAGGTACCTATACTCATTTTTGTCATCTAATAAAAATAAATACAAAATCAGTTTTGATGGTAACCCCTCGAGGATTATCTAGTGCCACTTGTGGATCTAGGATATTTCACTTCCAGTAATTTGACACCTGGTACTTTCACTCCAGTAATTAGCCTCCCAGTAATTTTACTCCTGATAATTTATATAATATGAGGGGTGATCCAAAAGTAATGTCTAACCCATCGTCTAACATTGTTTACATCAGCACAGTTGTCCCCATATAAGTTCTTCAAACGTCAAGGAATTTCAAATGCTGAAATGTTCTTTACTGAAAAGAACTCAATTATAGAATGCTGCTTTGTAAGCATGTCAATGTCACCTTGCATTTGACAGACTGCCACAGCCCTCCCACCAACCGTTCAGTGGAGAAACTTGCAGGATATTGGCGAGAAGGTTCAAATTTTCACCTGATACCATCACATTCCGTACATGAAGTCATGCAAGGGAGACAAAATTTGGAGGCATTACTTTTGGATCCCCCCTTATATCATCTATAATATACCGTATCTGCCCGAATAGAAGCCGACCCCGGATTTAAGCCGACCCCCCAAAAATGTCCACAATTTTTTGGCAAAAATGTAAATTATGTAGATTTTATGCTGAAGTGTGCCAGGCATTCATGCACATCTTAGAATACATTATTCGAGATCGAAAAAATGTGTGGGAAATGGTTTAGTTGTTGACATTTTGGAATATTACTCCAATTAATAATTTTGCATGGTTGAATAATGTTCCACATTCAGTGACAATAATTTCATTCATCTTCATTTTTACAAGGTCAAATATAGTACCGGCGATCTCGCTAAGAAATTTTTCATCCAAGTCTATTTCCAATGAAATTATCATTTACATTGCCTTAAGAAATTGCATTTTTATAATTATACACGTTCCATGTACAGTTTTACCAAAATTCAAACAGTTGAGCGTTCAAAGCCGTCAACGCATTTTGCGTAATCATCAATTTACGCAAGCTACCTCGCCAAGATATTTTTTCATCCAAGTCTATTTCCAATGAAATTAGCATTTACATTGCCTTAAGAAATTGCATTTTTATAATTATACACATTCCATGTAAAGTTTTACCAAAATTCAAACAGTTGAGCGTTCAAAGCCGTCAACGCATTTTGCGTAATCATCAATTTACGCAAGCTATCTCGCCAAGATATTTTTTCATCCAAGTCTATTTCCAATGAAATTAGCATTTACATTGCCTTAAGAAATTACATTTTTATAATTATACATGTTCCATGTAAAGTTTTACCGAAATTCAAACAGTTGAGCATTCAAAGCCCTCAATGCATTTTGCGTAACCGTCAATTTACGCAAGCGATCTCACCAAGATATTTTTATATATATTCATCGTAGGTCAAATATTTACATTACGAAAAATATAGTACTATCATTTGAATGCAAAGGCAATGAGAGACTTCGAGATTTAACCATAACCCAAATTTTCCTCGGACTCGCATTTAAGCAGAGGGGTGATTTTTTCATGATCGGATTTGACAAAAAACATCGGTTTGTATTCGGGCAGATACGGTAATACAGTTCATCGTCTCATTGCACGATGCTCATCCATTAGTTCAAATTCGACCAATCACATTTAAGTTTTGTGAATATTCATTGTGTTTCTGTAAATGTAAATTATAACCAGCAAAAACATTAAATGTTTAAATTATATTATGGAGAATAATTGAATATTTAAATCCAGTTAATGTGTCTTCGGTTTAACTAACTAATAGATAAATCCAAATTCACACATTGTAGAAGAACCACTGTTGATACAATAGTTTTCTGTTAATAAAACTAATCGCTGAGAAAGTCGAATTACGATATATTTTGTTGTATGTTCTTTTATATATTCTGTTTTATATGCACCAACTTTGCATCTTTAAATAAAAATTTGATGTATTTGTTATACCTATTTTGTGAGAATTTCTAAATCATATGACTGTCTTAGAAAATATCCATAGAGCCCATCACAATGGCAAAATTGAAGCTAAAGCACGCGCTAGGAAGGAACGAATCACAATTACCACTTTTGAGTTTTTTAGAAGTTGATAAAATGCTATCTATGGAGTAAAGCTTTATATGGAACAGAAACATGGATGCTAAGGAAAAATGATATAAAATACAGTGTTTCCCCGAATATACTTTACCACAATATATGTTTTCCCGCGATTTACACTTTTTTTTAAAGGTCTCGTTTTCGTCCCATTCATTTTAGTATTACAGTTTCCTGCAATACACGCATCGTATAAATAACCGGTCCCGCATTTTACGCACATTTCACTCAACCTTATTTTTGCTTTATTGACAATTCACTGCAAACAACCTAAGTTTATGTTAACTGCATTGAAAAGACGATAGTGAACACGTTGGTTGCAAGTAAAATAACGCTATTTACGTTTTGCCTTGATTTAATGCATGGATGTGCTGCCATCTTCCGGCTTCTTGATGAAACATGACAGTCACTGTCACACTATTAACATGATGAGTTTTCTGATAGTAGCTGCTGCGATAGGGGCTGTCGTGTTTTACAGTCACCATGTAAACGAGGCTTAAATGTATTAAAAATTTTAATTTATTATTCTCTTCAATCAATTACCATGTCAACTCTTAAAACATATTTTATTCCTGATTTCGGGAGAACAATTGTAAAACAATGCTGCTGATATTCAACCGTTATGAGAAAAATGGAATTTTGCGGACTGGAATTTTTCAGAATGATAACTCGCAGACTGGTGGCATTCAGTTGACCAGTGATTTAGAAACACTGTTTTGTCAATTTTCATTAATAATTATTGTTGAAGGTACCCTTACTTCTTGTAGAATGTCGCAGACAAACGGAAAAGCCTTATCCATGCAGGATAAAGTTTCAGTTTTGAAAAAATTTGACAACCATGTTGGTCCGTGGATATCACTGTCCAAACAACTCGGACTGCTGATTTTGACACTTAACACAATTGTTAAAAACTGAAAAATTGTCGAAGATGGTGCCATTAAATGCGGGTTACATGCCAAAAAAAGAAAATACATGAAGACCTCTAAATACAAGTTAGAAGAAATCCTTAAGGAATGCTTCATCAGCATTCTTCCAATAAGTCAGCGGTTCTCAAACTATGGTACGTGTAGCACTAGTGGTACGTGAAGCTTTTGCCAGTGGTACGCGAGCAGAGTGAAAAGCAGCAGAATACCTGCTTCGAATAGGAAGAAGCAGGGACAGATCAATTGTGGTATGTGAGTTTGGTGCCACATTCACTACTACATTCACTACATTCATACTTACTAGTACTATGTGGTACGAGGAAATTTTGTCATGTTTTTGGTGGTACGCGAAAAAAAAAGTTTGGGAACCGCTGCAATAAGTGGTGTTGTTCTTTGGGAGAAGGCACATCACATTGCAACAAAGCTCAACATCGGTGATTTCAAGGCTTCGAACGGATGGATCGACCACTTTAGGAAAAGACACAATGTCATGTACAAAGCTGTTTGCGGTGAAAGCAAAAGTGTAGATCTGAAAACAGCTGAAGACTGGAAGCAAACAACCGTACCCGAGTTGATTGCAGGATATTCACCTAAGGACATTTTCAACACGGACGATACTGGGCTGTTTTATAATGTGCTTCCAGGGAAAACTCTGTTTCAAGCGTGAAAATTGACATGAGAGTAAGTTGAGCAAAGCAAGACTTACTGTACTCTTTTTTGTGAACTCTAATGGCAGTGAAAAGTTAAAACTCTTGGTTATTAGGAAATCTAAAAAGCCAAGATGCTTTACAAATATAAGAACATTTCCTACACAATACACTTCCAACACCAAGGCTTGGATGACTTCCAAAATATTTGAGCAGCAACTTATCACTTTAGACAGAAAGATGGGTGGACTTAATCGCAATATAATATTATTTCTTGACTAATGCCCTGCGCACCCTAATCTGGAATTAAACAATGTAAAATTGGCATTCTTCCCTGCCAATTGTACAAGCAAACTCCAGCCTTTAGACCTCAGTACAATTGTTTCAAATTGTCATACAGAGGGAATCTGGTGAAAAAAGCGGTACAACTATCGGACAGTGGTTAAGATGCAAATAAAATTAAGCTAAATGTGTTGGATGCTTTGCACTATATTGCCAAATCGCGATATGAAGTAAAAGTGTCTACAATAAAAAATTGCTTCAAAAAGGCTGGCATATGTTGTGAGAATGTTGAAGTGATGGAGGAGAGTGAAGTGGAGGAAAATAAGGACTGGGATGCAATAACTGTAACGCAACATTAGCAGACTATGTGGATGTTGATAAAGATGTTATCACTTGTGAAGTGCAGTCAGTTAATGATGTAATTAATCAACATCTAGTGGAAAGCAAAAGTAATACATCAGATGTATTACGATGGCATCAATTAAAAATTTAAAACATTTTATTTCAGGAAGTTTTGTAGGTGAACATTTATTAAAAAATCTTTACGAAATAGAAACTGAGATGCAAAAATTTTGAATAAAAAACACTAAACAAAATAAGGTGTCAGACTTTTTAAAAAAATTAAATTGTCTAGTATTTTTAAATAAATTTGTTTTTCTTATCCATCTTCTTTTAATCTCATTATTTTCTTGCATGAAAATATGTATGCATTCTATATAACATGAGTATTATTCTACAAATTTCATTTCCCCCGATTTACATTTTCCCTCCAATTACAACATTTTTGTCCAATCCCCAGAAAAGTGTATATTACCAACAAAATTCTTATAGAATTATTTAGTATGGTTAATGGATAAATCATTAACATAAATCTTTGCCAAACAAATTTTATATTCCTATGATTATTTTTACTTTCAGGAACATCTGATTATGTGGATTTTATATTTATTTTTATATTTTAGCACATAAAAGTTGGTTTCATTGATTTTTATTTTAACGTAATACTCAATTCATGCATACCCATCATGTATGATAGGCAATTATGCTGGTAATAATAATCTATATATATAAAATTGAATGTCTGTCTGTCCATCTGTCTGTTCCTTATACATTCCCACGCCCTTTGAGCTACCGGGACCAAACTTTGCAAATTTACTTCATATGACTCTACGAGTAACATAGGGTACCCGGGAACCCCGACAATCACCCCACACAGAGAGAAATTTTTCTTTTTTTCATTTTCTTCACTTGAATAACACAGGGATGAGTGCAGCTTTTTTTTCATTTGAATTTTAAAATTATTTAGAAACTTGGTATGAACTTGAGACTTAAATGGTTCTATGAAGAAAAGAACGAAGTTTATTTTTATTGAAGACAGAATCCAAATCCTGATCAAATTAGCATAAAAATGCATTTAGAATCAACAAAATGTGATTTAATCAGTTTTACTACAATACCCATTATAAGCTACCATGACAACTCCCATTGTCGCCGAAATTGAGAGTCAATGCATTTATATGGGAAAAATTTTAACGTAATATCGTGTCAATTTATGTGTACAATTTTAATTTGTTTACATGAAAACCAAATATTTGTTGTTTTTAATTGAATTATCTTCTAATCTAGCATATAAAGGAGAATGTCTGTAAGTTTGTTCGCTTTGAATGCTTTTAATACGAGATAGGGAGGGAGAGGGATGGTAACAGAGGAGGGAGATGGAGAGAGGGAATTAGAGGGAAGGGATGGAGATATGGGAGAGGGTGAGAGATGGAGGGGGAGGGAGGGAGAGAGGGGAGGGGGGGAGAGGGGGGGAGAGGGAGGGAGGGGTGAGAGGGGGAGAAGGGAAGGAGAGGATGGAAGGGAGGGGGAGGGAGTTTATACGTTATTTTCGTTAAGATTTTCTTCCTTCATTCATCTAAATAGGAAAATGCGGAGCGGTTTTCTTCATTTTTGCTTTATTCGACAGGTATAACTGTGTACTATCTTATTCTTGTGATGCTTACATGTTACACGGTCAAAGTTTTAGATTCACTAAATCCGTTGAAATTCAACGGGCACTCCAGCTAGTTATAATATATAATTATGGTGGATTATGCATAAATGATATGATAGAAAAAAAATTATCGTTATATTTGAATGTGATACGCTTGGAAACAGATCGTTTACAAACATATTTTGTTAACTGTTAAGAAAAGCTAAGTAAAAAACGTATTATTTGTATGTGATTTTCAGTTTTTTATTGACTAAAAAGTTTTTGTATAACCTGCAATTGGCAGCAAATGTAGATTGTTGAAATTCAACGGGCACTTACACTAGCGTATAATAATATATAATCTATACATATCTATAAAGTAAGGTGTCGTATGTATGTATGTTCTGCTAAGGCTCAGAAACTACAACGCAGAAAAAAGAGGAAGGTGTCATATTAACTGTTATCATGTGTACGGTGGTGTAGTAAGGTTTTTTAAACCGATTCGGTGTACTATTTAATTATAATAAAATATTTTCGTTTATATGGGATTTCCATTTAACATTTTTTCGTAAATTTCTCGAATTTTTAACTCCTTACATATATATCGCAGACATGCTCTCGCAGACTTTTTTGTGGTAAATTATCTCCTCTTTTGGAATATTTTTTTAAAAGAGGGACTTACAGATCAAATAAGACGAATTGAAGGGAAAATCTTATTTTTCATTATTGCTCAGCATTTGGATATACTTAGCAACCGATGTAAACAAATTAAATTTGAACTATAAACATATCGTAAACGTAGAAATAGTGGATGAAATACTCATTTAATATCTTCTGATTTGATTGTATGTTTTTCTTTCATTATCTATGGTCTTCTATACACAGGTAAATTCTGCGAATAAACATTAGTGAACTGTTTCTTTTTCTGTAATCGTGTCATTCGCATTATAGGTATGTTTGGATATAAGTTAAATTGTTTTTATATGCCTTTTGTCTTATTTTATTTCATATTTTGTTTAAGTGAAAATTACTGAAGATATATGATTAAATTACTACGTTAAAGTTTTTGTGTTTTGTTTTATCAGTTTATCAATAAAAACTGAATTGAGCATTTCATGCTAACATGCAAGTTTTTCCTATGCTCATCCATTTTGCGTTTCAATAATAATTAGATACTTTTTTGTAATATATATTATCATTTTGAATTAAAAGAGTTTTATCAATTGGAAATAAGGTTCACTCTTGAGTAATTGTTATTTTAATACGAGAACTAAATTAGATTAACATTTTGAACACGTAACGCAGTGAATTTCGAAAGATTTTATTTGAATAATACTTTTGTTGAACTTTATTATGTCTTCTGAACTAAAATTAAGAATTCGTGTCTGCGGTTCCATAGGAAAAATGGAAACACTACCGATACACTCACGTAATTAATTATGTTAGAAAAGTAAAACATTTTACTACATTATTTAAAATCGATTCGTTCGAATATCTCAATCTATTATTCACTTAATTACGATGGAAAACACAATTAAGAACAATAAGTTTATATCTATTTAGAGTAATAATAGGTATTCTTATTTAGTTTCTCCTGTTATTATGTTGACATACAAACTCATATTCCACGTAATCAATATTTACTCATCACTACGACACGCTATTTTGTGATTGTTGGTTGTTTATTTAGCAACTGAATAGAAAGCGTCAGTCGCCATCATCAGATACATTGAGCTTTAGGAGATTATTCGTTGGTTGGTTTTGGTTAGTTTGTTGTTTTCATTTGCTTTCGTTTCGTGTCCATTTTTTGTGTTCTTTGTTTGTTTTCTTTGTTTTCGTTCTTAGTTGTTCATTTTGTAGTCTATGTTTATATTCTTTGGTTGTGCTCTTAATTTTTGTTCATTGATTACCTACTTGTCGGTTTACACCTTTTATGCCGGCTATTGGTTAGAGTTTAATTCATTTCTTTTTTCTTGGTGGTATTTACAAGGAACTTATATTCTTTGGTTGTACTCTTAATTTATGTTCCACGATTATTTATTTGTCGGTTTACATCCTTTTCTACCAGGTATTGGTTAGCGTTTAATTCATTTCTTTTTTCATGGTGGTTTTTGTAGTTTTCGTATTGGTTCGTTTTGTGTTCTTTCCACTTTATTTCAAGACTCCTAATGTAGTTTACAGAAAGGAGAGGAGAAGTTTTAGTATGTATCATTTTCTCAAGCTGTCTTCAAAGCGGGAAAAAGTATAACTATTTGCAGTCCGAAATGCACCTGGGCGAAGCCGGGTACGAAAAGCTAGTTTATAATAAAATTACTGGAAGTGAGTTTCTGCCAAATACATTTTCTATCCAACTGAATTTTTTAATTATTAAATGGAATACATGTCGGAATAAGCATAGAATATTAAATTTTTGTCAAAACGAATCGAAAGCTAATTATAAAATCAATATAAAACTAACCTTGATCTTAATACGTGGATGAGGTTCCATGTTCGTTGGGCTGATGGGAGATAATTCTTCTGTGCTAGTTACAGACTTCTTTTTGCGTCTCTTCTTCCTGTCTCTTTCTTCCCCATCTTCGCCACGGTGCTTCTCCTTGTGGCGCTTCTTCCCTGGGCGCCCACTACCACCAACAACCATGATGTTTGGTGGTGGCGTCAGTACTAAAGGTACGACTGCCACAGGGGTTGGCTGCTGCTGCACAGCAGATGATGTCACAATTACAGAAATTCCTTCTGACTGAAGAGTATCGGGCAATTTAGAAATTATAACCTGAAAGAAATTCAAAATCATGACAGCAAAAACACACTAAAATGCCATAAAATTTGAGGTTTTTAATAACCTAAGCAAAGAATGTAGAAATTATGTCTCTTGAGATAAATTTTTATGGGATAGTAAAGAAGATTAAAGAGTACAGCAAAAATTAAATTGAACCTTATCTGTTGAACCTATCTGCATTGTCTGAGTAGCTGAACAAGTTGTTTTCAACCTTTTAACAGTTGTTCTTAAGGAGTAAAACAGATGAAAAGCTGTGTGCATTGCTTCCACTGTGCTATACACACATCAGGATTTGCCTCTAAAAGTTTAAATAATTCAATAAAGTAATTTTTAAGCATTATTTCTTGTATTTTTACAACTCTGAGCATAAAATGTCACTTACGTTAATATTTTATGATAAATTTTTTTAATACTATAATGTCATATTGCAGGGCTGCCGTTTTCACAGATTTTTTAAAATGAAAAACAGACATTTCCATGATTCACGGATATTTATAAGGAAAAATTCAGTAGTTATATGAGATGTTAGCATAAAAATATGTAGACTACTACGAAATTCTAAGATTATTAATATTTCTATATGAATAATATGAATTCTGTACATAATATACATTTGATAAAATTTTTCCAAAAGTACATACGTATCTTAATATACTTGGGATGAAGCACGAAAACTCGCTACTTATTATGAGACCGAATGCAAAAACTAGTTGTTGAACTGGATCAGCAACCTGCGGAATATTTATATTTTTACTTTCTCCATATGCAGTATAAGAGAAAGTATTGTTTTCATGAAAAAACTGATTTCAATGGAAATACACGTTTTGAGGTCCCAGGTATGTTTTGACTATTTTTGCAAAGATATCTGTGTGTCTGTATGTGATAGGAATTTGTGGGTGCTCTAGCTCAAAAATTATTTTCCATTTCAGTACCAAATTTCAAATAAAACATTTTCATCATAAATAATACGAGAAATACAGAGGCTGATTTCTTGTCCAACATACACACAGTTGGTGAATCTGAACCTGGCTGACTTTTGAGAATCTTGGATTTTTGCCCTCAATAACTGCAGGTGGTAATTTATATCAGTTTAACCTTTTGCACTTGCATGTAATCTGGCTCAACAGCAGTTTGCGAGTCAAGTGTATCTCAATACTTGCTTCGGAAAATGAAAGAAGCATGGGATTTGTAAATTTTTTTATTCTACATTTTATATCTACACTGATTCTAATGTATCTAGTTTGATATCTCTCCATCATTGACAAAATTAATATTGAAATGACCTTCATTCAGAAATTGCTTATGTTTATGCTGCACTCTTAATCTAGCTTCTAAGACATAAGTGAACAATGCATATGAAGCAAACTTTACACATTGCCAGCATTTCAAAAGGCACTCTGCACTCTGTATGCCAGCATGTCCACTTAAGGGTTACGGAAAAATATGAATGGAAACTATACATCATAGCCACTCAAGGGTTACAATTTGATGGCTGCATATTGTAGGTTTCAAAATTAGGATGGTTAAACAGACAATATATATACAGCATAGAACCTTTTATCCAGCAAGCTTGGGATATGGAGATAGCTGGTTATCTGGAATACACTCATAAACAATGCACAGAAAGAGCTAGAACTCACCGGAACGGTGTTCTGGTCCATCATGTGTGTTGATAATATCGTTCCGTCTCGTCATACATTTCTTTATTTAATAAAAATAATACGAGGGTCACTCCAAAAGTCATGGCAACTATTTTTTCTGGCCAAACATGTGGCAATGCGGGAAATCCAATCCATGCGTTTGAAAGCACGTGAAATGTACTTCTGAATGTTACCGTCAGATGGGGTATATGTGCAGCGGTGCACATGCAGTTCGCGCGTAAACATCATCACGCTGGCGATCTCGGTTGAAAATGGAATTCAGTAAAGTGAAACAGCGTTCTTATGTGAAAATAGCAGTTCTCCGTGGTAGAAATGCATGGGAGTGCCATGCAGAACTATATGAAGCATTGGGTGATCGTGCCCTACCCTATCGAACAGTTGCAAGGTGGGTACAGGCAGTCCTCCGAATGGCGTCATCCACAGTCACCACAAAAACAAAAGGTTAGACAAAATCCGTCACCCATGAAGCTGATGATTATTTTGGCTTACAATATCCAAGGTGTTCTTGTGTGTCATCCAGTTCCAGAAGGTCAAACTGCAGATGCACAGTATTACAAATCATTTTTGAGGTATCACCTACGCCGTGTGATTAGGGAGAAGCATCCAGAACTGATTGAAAATGCCATCATCCTGCATGATAATGCTGCAGCCCACACAGCAGACACTGTTAAGAACATTCTCCGGCGTTGGGGATGGGAAGTGTTACCACACCCTCCTTATTCTCCTAACCTCAGTCCATGTGACTACGATCTTATCCTCAAAGTGAAGCAGCCATTGTGTGGGAAACGCTTTGCAAACAGAGAGGACATTTTGACAGCAGTTCGGTGCAAGGTGGCACACATTAGAACGTCAGATGCTGCTGACGGTGTTCGTCGCCTTCCCTATCATTGGCAACGAACCGTAGACAACCTCGGGGACTACTTTGAAGGTTGCCAACAGTGTGTAGGCCTACGTGATGTATGTAGTATTCTTTGTACTTCATTTTCTTTTGTAAGTATTCTTGTTCCCAAATATTCATACTGTTGCTCCATGTTCACTCTTTAAGTCAGAATAAAACCATGATTTAAAACGCGTGTAGTTTGCTTGCCTCCTATCACTGGGTCCTGTACATTATACCCCACATGATGGTTACATTTTGAAGTACATTTCACATGCTTTCAAACATATGTATTGAATTTCCCGCATTTCCACATTTCTGGCCAGAAAAATAGTTGCCATGACTTTTGGAGTGACCCTTGTATAAAAAATTTTTCTTATTTTCTTCATTGTAGTACATAAGGAATAAATCAAAACTGAAGTTGATTGTAAATGTACTATCAGTTATTTCACATCCACTGCTTTCAGTTACACTACCAGAATGTGAGTTCTGTTTCGTAGTACTTTCCATTTCGAGCACTATTATAATATATACAGTAGAACCTCATAAACCCAGTAACCTCGGGACCTAGCATTAGCAGGGTTTTTGAAATTTTATAAAAAATCTTTAAGTAATGTACATTTTTGGTAACTGATTATATAATTCAAATGATGAATAACAATTGAAAGGGAACCCATTATCAATAAAGACTATTGATTATACATGCACTAAAACAAGGAATTATATAAGAACCATTAAAAAGTAATTAATGAACGGAAATAAAGCATATATCTAATATGCATTTACAACATTATTTTCATCACACATTATTCTGAGAATCTTTTTTAAACAGATCAGGCAAACTAGCTTGCTTCATGCATTTTGATTTTTCCTTCATAAGTTTATCTTGTATTCGAAACAAGCACGTGATCTCTTGAAAATCAATGAAAGAGCGTTGTTCTAAAGCAGATATTACATCTGTGACCAACTGTATACAGCGATCTATTGAAGGTTTGTCCTTCATTATCTCCTGATCATCGTCACCTTCATTTTCTTCATCTTTTTCACTCTCATGTTTCAAAACCATGTCCACTATTTCACATCAGCTGAAGTACGACAAGTGCATCATTGTCGATATCAACCCAGTTTTCAATGAGATCTTCTACCATTCTTTTTGCTATTGTGAAAAATTTTCGCTTGTTGTATCAACATTTGGCCTGAAACAGGTACACCTTCGCTTCTTCGCTGACGAAACCACTCACACAATACCTTATCAACAATATTTACTCGGGACGTGCAGTGTTTTACGGCTACACACTGCTTTAGGTGTGTCACTCTCTGCATAAAATTTCAATATTTCCATTTTTTTCTTCTTTACGTCGTACGCAGTGGAACCACCAATGCTATATTCTTCACAAATTCTATTCACTGAAGTACCTTTTTCAAGTTTTCTTAGTAATTCCACTTTTTTTTCAGTCATGAGATTTTTCTGTTTACGTTTTGTAACATCACTTATGGGATTATCTTCTTTTTTTGATGTCGTGTCAAAATGAAATTTAACAAAAGTACTAACTGCATTAACGAAAAACAATTGCTATTGCCATGAATCTAAACATGTTCTAATGAGGTAAACGAAACAATTAAAATAGATAGCGTACATCATGTAAAGTAATTTCTAATTTTTTTAATATATAACTTTCAAAAATCTGATGTGGCCAACACATGACTTTCTCCATATTTGGGGCATAGATATTTAAATTATTATGAATAATATTACGAGGCAAAATTATTATTTCGTATCGTAGAAGAAGACACGTCCTTGCCGTAAATTACGTATATTTTGAATGTTTACAGAATTCACCGCTACATGGTGTTGGCGCTGTATACAGGTATTAAGATAAAGCGAAATATATCCAAAATGGATTGTTCTACGAAAATTAGTTTCAAACAAAACTTGGAAGAAATATTATTCTCTACAACTTTGGTCCTTACGAAGATTACCAATAACGATGTTTTTAAGGAGATATTTAACGGAAACCGAAAAACCGGTTATTTATAAATAACTCCTAAACAATAACTCCTATAGAAAATTGTTTCAAATGAAAACTGTAGGAAATGACATTCTCTATAACTTTTGTATAGAATTGTATATACAATAATGATGTTTTAACGAAGGAATATCGCAAAAACCGAATCGGGTTTCAAATAAACCTCGACTTCCGGTTATCCGTTATTATCCAAAAACTAATCAGTTCTTTGTGCTCATGTAAGAGTGTTAGATATGAAGTTTGGTAACGATATGGCACGTACTTTTTGAGTTAGAGCGCCCACAATAACACACACACACACACGTACACACACACAGACATCATTCCGAAAATAGTCTAAACATGTTCTAGGGACCTCAAAACATGTATTTCCGTTGAAATCTCGAAGTCGATTTTTTTCATGAATACAATACTTTCCCATTACTACGTATGGAGAAAGTAAAAAAGTGCAGAGTTTATGAGAATGCCGGGATTTTAAATGCTGGGTTTATGAGGTTCTATTGTACCTGTACTTAGTGATGAGCAGAAGCCGGCTTGTGCGAGCCGGTTGTTAATTTTTCTCTGAATTTGTGAGCCGGTTGTTAAATTTTTAGAAAATGAAAATTTATTGATCTTGTCCTTACAAGTACATGTTGCCCTATCTGGCATTCAATTACCGACAGTGTATGAAATGGAATATATTAGAAACAGGGCACTTGTTAAGCTAACCCAGAGCGATCTGGTGCCCCTGGCATGTAGGCCTCCCTGCCATCCTTATCCAAATTTCCTTACGACCTTTATTTTTACAGAGTTGGTTCTTAATTTTATTCCAGCACATCACTGCCTGTGCTGTACAGTGATAGTAATACTACAGTAATCGGCAGGGTAGTACAAACGGTGCAACTGAACTGGGCCCCACTCTTAAAGAGACCCCGCTCTCTCTAAAAGATATTTGTTGTACTTATACAGTAGGTGGAGAACAAGTGCATGCGTAAAGGAAATTGCAAATAAAGAAGATAGAGTGCTATACAAGGAAGAGGAGGTGCTTGACAGATGGAAAGAATATATGGAGGAGCTGTATAAAACAAATGAGAAACCAAAGGATCTCTATATTGAAGAGCAGGATGAAATAAAGGAGGATGAATTAGGGGCACCAATACTAAAGATAGAGGTTCTACAAGCGATTAAAGATATGAAGGATGGGAAAGCCATGGGGATAGATGAGATACCAATAGAATTATTTAAGTGCCTTAATGAATAAGGATTAGAGGAAGTAGTGAAGTTGTGCAATACAATCTATGACAGGGGGAAGTGGCTGGAAGATTTTGTTAAAACAGTCATGATTCCAATTCCAAAGAAACAAGGAACTAGGAAATGCAACGAACACAGAACAATCAGCCTAATTTCACATGCAGCAAAAATTGTTTTAAGGGTCATGAATAGGAGACTAATTAGTAAAATGGAAGAAAGTGTTGCAAAAGAGCAGTTTGGATTTAGAAAGAAAAGGGGCACAAGAGATGCAATAGGGCTTATGAGAATGACTGGGGAGAGATATATAGAAAGACGTAAAGGAATTAGTCTATGTTTCATAGATATGTAGAAGGCATTTGACAGAGTGGACTGGGTAAAACTCATGGAAATATTAAAAGGAAAAAGAATAGAATGGAAAGATAGAAGATTAATTAAAGAGATATACATGAAACAGGAAGCAGTCTTGAGGATAAAGGATGCACAGACCAAATGGTTTGACCTAGGAAGAGGAGTGAGGCAAGGGTGCTGCTTATCGCCTACCTTGTTTAATATTTATATAGAAGATATGCTTAACAACGGAATAGATGATGACAAAGGAATTAGTATTGGAGGTAGAAAAATCAATTGTATAAGGTTTGCTGATGATATGCTCATCCTGGCAGAAGAAACGAAGGTTATTCAAGAAATGATTACCAAGCTAGAAAATAAGATGATAGAATATGGTATGAAAATGAACATTAAGAAAACCAAAGTAATGAGAATAGGGGATGAGGAAACTATGAATGTGTTAATGAAGGACGGAAGGATTGAGAAAGTAAAACAGTATAGATATTTAGGATGTTTGCTGGCAGATGACTGGAAGAGCGGAAAAGAAATAAGATCAAGAATAACAATGGCAAAAGAATCATTTTATAGGAAAAAAGTTATTGTGTGGTAAAATGGAATTAAATTTGAGGAAACAAATTATAAAGTGTTATGTTTGGAGTGTGCTAATTTATGGATGTGAAACATGGGCGTTAACAAAGAGAGATAAGAAAAGGTTAGAGGCATTTGAAATGTGGGTGTGGAGACGATTGGAGAAAATTAAATGGACTGAAAAGATAAGAAATGAAGATGTATTAAGAAGGGTGAAAGAGAGGAGAAGGATACTTGAAACAATTCAGAAGAGGAAAGGTAATTGGTTGGGGCACATCTTGAGAGGAGGAAATTTGTTAACGACGATGCTGGAAGGATCAGTAGAAGGTGGAAAGAAGAGAGGACGTAGGAGGATGAAAATGATTGATGATCTAAAAGGAAGGGGTAGGTATCAGGAAATGAAAGAACTGGCAAGGAACAGGGAGGAATGGAGACAACGCTGGTGCCAGGGACCTGCCCAAGGGCTGAGAACCTGATGATGATGATATAAAGTACACGCATTTTTAAAGAAACTCTGAAAAAATATCGAAGTGTCATAGTGAGAAAGACTGGTTTATTTATTAAAATTTACTATTAAAAATGTTTGATGCACACTTTGCACCGGGCCCCACGATTTTCCTAGCCGGCTCTGGTAATCGGGTACTTTCCAATTAAAATTTCTTGTTCTCTTCCAAATTACATATTCACTTGTTAACCAGAGTGCACCCAACAGACAGTGGTGAGCCAGGTAATTACTAGCAAGGCTTTAAATTTAAATTTCTTTTTCCTAAGAAATTTTGGAAAAATGCATTATTTTTTAAAATAGCCAGTTAACTGGACTTCACTGGGATCCAGATAAAAGGTTCTATACTGTACTGCAAATATTTTGTGTGTCCCTGACCTATCTGTCATGCCCTCAAGTTTGGAACCAGAGGGTTAAGCAATGAAATTAAACAATAAAGACATCACTAAGTATGTATGTGTTATGGTTATCCAATATCCTTGCATGTACTTTTGTAATGCAGGATAATGAGAACTCGAACCTCAAACTCTGAAGCCTCAAGCTCACTGCAAATTATGGCTTTTTATATAGTAAAGTGAATAACTTGAAGCCTAATTGACACCTTGTAGAGACACTAATAATAAAACATAAATAGAACAACTTACTCTTGGACTAGGTTCAGCAACAGATTTATCACCTTCCTTGTTGTAATGCCTCAGTTTTCGAGGTGCTTCAGTATCTACACACTCCACCTCTGATCCAGAGGATTCCTTATCACACTCAGAACATTGCCTGAAATACATTAAACATGACACTTGACACGTTAAAATTTAATATGCATTAAACTGCACATATATCAACAAGAACATTTTTATTAATGACACAATAACATTAACAAAACCAATAAATTCCTTAAATTAGGAAAATAAAACTCATGAATGCTGACAAGTAAGCCCATTGTTTAAATGTATATTCATTACTACCTTTGCATATGAAAAATTTTTACTATCACAGGATAAATCAATAATTAAAGATCGCAATTAATTATATTTTCAATAAGAACTTCATTTTAATGTATGATAAATTGCCATGCACTTATTCTAAATTGTTTACCAATCATTTCATATGGTGACGATTTGAAGAAATTTTGAAACTAATGACTGGTTTCATAAAGTAGAACATTAAGTTATATCTTGCATTTTCTCCACACCTAAAATTTAAATAAAAAATAAAATCAAAATAAATTTCAAGTACTCACCATCCCATTAATTTGGTCTTCTTGGGCATACGGCTCAAAGGTGGATTGAGACAACCCAAGTGGTAAAACTTGTGGCAAGTGTCACATTTAGCAAGAAGGTGCTGATCACGAGTGAAATGGCAAATTCCACATTCATTAAAGGACAGGGTCAATGGCTCTGAAAAAATTTATTTCATATATAAGAAAACAAAAGAGCACCCTATTGTGCTAAATTAAACAAAAATATTTTTCACAAATACAAAATACATCCATAGCTATAGTTGACTTTTTAAACAGAATCTATTTTCCAAGATACTGCTACTTATCATCATAAATGATAATCAGGAGTGAACTCTTTATCTTATAATTAGATTATTATGCAATGTCCAAAAACTGGTTTTCCTATAAAACGACTTTAGAAACACTGAACTGGGCATTATGTCTATTAATAAAATTCAAGAAAAACCTAAGCCCAAGTATATATAACAACAAATTACACAACATTAAAAAAACAATTAACCCTTTCTCTGGAAAGGAATTTTAATGCTTTGTGACTTAAATACAAGGGTTTGCTATTAATTTTATCGTAACTCAACCATTTGAGATACCATATTAAAATCTTTCCTATAGGCATTAAGTTGATAGCATAAAAAAAATCAGGCTCTTGAAAAACGTAAATTCAATACTGTCATGTAATAAGGTAAAACTGGCAGTGATGGCAAAACACTGGCTTCTAAAAATGTCAAAAACAAAAAATACATGGGTGAACCCAGAAGTTAGCATTTATTGATTGCTACCCAAATTATGGTTGTGGCAACCCACACTCTCAAAAAGTTCATATGTAACAAGCTTTTAAAAGAAATTTTAGAAAGTGTATAAAATAAAGATGAAACACCAACCCAACCCATACAGTTTGATTCAATGATTTTACTGTCAATTAAAAATTTTAGGGTCTTTTCTTTGTCTCTAAAAATTCGCTAAATTCTTCAAGAGTTGAAATCATTTTTAAGGGTTGATAGTAGAATGTAGTTCAGTATGTGGCCATTGCCATTTGTGGCACCACAGCCAAGAGACACCATTTCCATGAAGCCAACCATGAGAATTCCATATTTTACTCTCCCTTTCCCTTATAGGATCTGTAAGGTATCGATTAATAAATTTAGTTAGATAGGGGATAACATTTGCAACAAAAAAATCTGCAAGAGCTTATAATTACCACTTATAGTTTAGAAGATAAAAATTTGAGATGGTCCCGCTCATGCTATGCAATTGGGGGAATTAAACATCCCTGGAATCGAACACGGGTCATTATTTTACACGGTGATTACACAAAAGAGTTTATGTATGGCAATCTTTAAAACTGAAACAATGACTAAAATGCAATAGAACCTCATAAACCCAGTATTCAAAAACTCGGCACTTTTTTAAAAGTTATATGTAAAAAAAATAGAAATTACAGATGGGCCCCGCTTAATGCGGGGGACGTGTTCCTGAGGTCTCCTCGTTAAGTGAAAATCCGCGTTTGCCGGGGCACCATAACCTTTAGGCGCCCAGAGGGAAATAACTTTCCAAATGGTATTTTTGGACCCACATTCAATGTAAAACATATTTCTACCGCACTTTTTGAACGTAATTTATTAAACAAACTATAAAATTACCTAGTAAACATAAAGACAAAAAAGCTTTTTAGCAGTCAACGTACATAATTTCAAAATATTTCTCACAACACCTACGAAGTTTTATTAAAAAAAAGAGTCCAGGGTCGACTGCTTAGCTTTTTTTTGCTTATTACGTAAAACTTGTCGGTAGCATTCAAATAATCCGTCGCAATCTCGCTTCACGGCACTCACTCGTATGAAGTCATTGTGCTGATTCAACAAAGTCATGCACTGATCGACGATGCTCTTGCAGCTCCGCTTATAGATCAAACCCATAGTGGTGTGTGTTGGGTTTTCTGCAAGTTATATATCATTATATACAATGATGAGCTGAAGCCAGCTCCTGCTGGCTCGCTCGAGCCAGTTGTTAATTTTTCTCAGAATTTGCGAGCCGTTTGTTAAATTGATTTTTTTCCATTCAAGTACATTTTGCCCTATCTGATAGTCAATTACCGACAGTGTATGAAATGGAATATATTAGAAACCAAGCACTTGTTAAGCTAGCGGAGCGGTAATACCAGGTATTACTAAACGAGCGATATGGTGCCCCTGGCATATAGGCCTCCTGCCACAGTTATCCAAATTTCCTAACCCCCTTTTTTTAGAGAGCTGGTTCTTAATTTTTTTCCACCTCATCACTGATTATATATTATTATACATTACATGAATTCAAACATTAAGATCCCTCCGCACGTACTACATGTTTTTTCATATGTAGATCAAAATTATATAATTTTTTTTGTTTAGCGTTATTGTTTTATTATTATTTATAATGACATGTTAATACGTTAAATTAACATTGTAATGAAGTAATTGTCGAAAATTATAGATTTAAAAAATATAAATCATCAAAAACATTGTTTACGATCCAATTATGCCACAGAAACATGAAGCATGAATCATATTTCTATTTCCGTTTTTCAAATGTTTTCCACCTTAGGAGATATGTTTTTTGTGTTAGACCCGTGAAATTTACAGGGAAAAGAGTGAAATTGGCAACCAGACAATGCAATATTATGCAACCCTGCTGAAATATCACAATATTTAGGATATTTTAGGAAATTTGATTAGTGCGAAATTTAAAAAAATTGTAAGATATTAGACTGTGGTCGCACTGTGCATAAGATATCTATATTTAAAAAAAATTGAATTTGAAATAAAATCTGCGTTATAACGAATTCGTGTTGGCCAGGGCCATGTTAAGCGGGGCTCACCTGTACTTTAAATGATGTACACTTATCTATTTTCATTGTTTCGTTTACCCCATTAGGACCACATATTTAGATTTGTGGCAATAGCAATTGTTTTTCGTTAATGTAATTAGTACTATTGTTAAATTTCATTTTGACACGACATCAAAAAAAGAAGATAATCCCATAAGTGATGTTACAAAACGTAAACAGAAAAATCTCATGACTGAAAAAAAAGTGGAATTACTAAGAAAACTTGAAAAAGGTACTTCAGTGAATAGAATTTGTGAAGAATATAGCATTGGTGGTTCCACTGCGTACGACGTAAAGAAGAAAAAAATGGAAATATTGAAATTTTATGCAGAGAGTGACACACCTAAAGCAGTGTGTAGCCGTAAAACACTGCACGTCCCGAGTAAATATTGTTGATAAGGTATTGTGTGAGTGGTTTCGTCAGCGAAGAAGCGAAGGTGTACCTGTTTCAGGCCAAATGTTGATACAACAAGCGAAAATTTTTCACAATAGCAAAAAGAATGGTAGAAGATCTCATTGAAAACTGGGTTGATATCGACAATGATGCACTTGTCGTACTTCAGCTGATGTGAAATAGTGGACATGGTTTTGAAACATGAGAGTGAAAAAGATGAAGAAAATGAAGGTGACGATGATCAGGAGATAATGAAGGACAAACCTTCAATAGATCGCTGTATACAGTTGGTCACAGATGTAATATCTGCTTTAGAACAACGCTCTTTCATTGATTTTCAAGAGATCACGTGCTTGTTTCAAATACAAGATAAACTTATGAAGGAAAAATCAAAATCTGTTTAAAAAAGATTCTCAGAATAATGTGTGATGAACATAATGTTGTAAATGCATATTAGATATATGCTTTATTTCACGTTTGTTATTTACTTTTTAATGGTTCTTATACAATTCCTTGTTTTAGTGCATGTATAATCAATAGTCTTTATTGATAATGGGTTCCCTTTTAATTGTTATTCATCATTTGAATTACATAATCAACTACCAAAAATGTACATTACTTGAGGATTTTTATAAATTTTCAAAAATTCGGCATTTTCAAAAACCCGGCAAATGCTAGGCCCCGAGGTTGCCGGGTTTATGAGGTTCTACTGTATATATAGCCATTCTCGAGTTATTAGACATTATGTGTCTTAAAACTTACCTACATATGAGGGCGAGTCAAAAAGTATCCGCAATGTATTTATTTAAATTCACATAACAACAATACAGAATTCACAGTGCATCTTTTTCAACATAGTCACCCTGCTTTTCAACAAACTTGGTTCAGCATTGCACAAGGTTTTGTATGCCTTCAGAAAAAAATGTTTTAGGCCGAGCAGCAAACCACTTATGCACCGCCTCCTTCAGCTCATTATCGTTGGCAAAACGATGGCCTCTTAAAGCAACTTGAGGAGTTCAAAAAGATGATAGTCTGACGGGGCAGGGTCAGGGTTGTATAGTGGATGTTCTATGACCTCAAAGCATAGCTGCTAGAGTGTTTCAACTTTGTGGACAGTATTATGGGGACGGACACTGTTATGCAACAACACAACATCTTAGGGCAGTTTACCTCGACATTTACTCCAAATCGCTGATATCAGCTCATCATGCAGCATCTCACTGTAGCGTACACTGTTTATCATCATAAGCCTTTCCTGATAATGTTTAAAGATTGGTCCTTGTTAATCTCAGAAAAGTGTATCACTTTTCGCAGTTGGCTGAGATTTGAACTTCTTTCTGACGGAGGACATAGGCTGTTCCACCCCATACTACGATGTTTGTTCTCCAGCTCATAGTGGTGGACACACGTTTCGTCACCAGTGAGAATGCGATTCAGGAAGGCATCACCATCCTCTTGATACCGATACAAAAGTCGGATACAAATGTCCAAACGGATACAACTGTGCTGTTCAGTGAGTTGTTTCAAAACTCATCATGCACAAAATTTATGTTATGAATAAATTCATAGGCCGAACGGTGACCAATCTGCAGGTGGTTTGCCACTTCATCGATAGTTACCTTTCTGTTGGCAAGAATCAGTGCGTGGAATTCTTCAATGTTTTCATCAGTCGTCGATGTGAATGGGCGCTCTGATCGTTGTTCGCCTGTGACACTTGCTCGGCCATTTTTAAACATGTCTATCCACTCGTACACACTTCGTTGTGGAGAAGTGCTGCTGCCATACTTTGCCGATAGTCTTCGATTAATTTCTGCATCTGTTACACCTTCAGCCCACAAAAATCGAATGACTGCATGCTACTCTTCTTTGGTGCATGTGATAAGCGGAGCGGCCATGTTGACACTGCTATTGTTGAGAGTCAACTGCATGGCCAAGATCAAATATGCCACTACAACAACAGAGGCGCTTCATGCTTAATATTGCACATGCATTCAGCAGTGGCACCAATCTCAACAAAAAAATATGAGCACTTTGCGGATACTTATTGACTCGCCCTCGTACCTACATATATATATATCACAGTAAGTTAATATAAAAGTTGTTAATAAATGATAAAATAGGTAGGGATATTAGAAGTACATGAATGACTTCTATTAATCTTGCTATTCATCTCCCCGACTGTTGTCTTTTTGCTTATAAGTAAAGTGGATGCCAATCAAAACTCTATGCGTGTGAAGATGGCAAAATTACTTAATATTCCCGTATCTATGCTCAATAACATCATGGCTAATCGGGAAAAAATACTGAACGATGGCCTTGTTCAGCAACCAAATCGAAAGAAGATGAAATCTGCAAAAAACGAGAAACTGGAAAGTGTGTTGTTGGAATGGTTTAAACAAATGCGTGCGTTAAACCTTACTATTGGTGGAACTGTTATACGAGAAAAAGCAGAAGAGATAGCTTTTAAAATGAATTTGGAATTCACTGCATTGAATGAATGGACTGACCGGTTCAAAAAACGTGCAGGACTCGTTTATAAGACAATTAGTGGTGAATCAAAAAGTGTAAATAATGAAAAAGTTGAAGCATGGAAGGCTGCTGTACTTCCTAGACTAATGGAGAAGTACAACAAGAAAGATACATTTAATGCAAATGAATTTGGCTTATTTTTTAATTTGCTCCCAGACAAAACGTTTGCTTTCAAAGGAGAAAATTGCCATGGGGGAAAACGAAGCAAAGAAAGAGTGACAGTTCTGGTGTGTACCAATATGGATGGATCTGAAAAGCTGCCACTACTAGTCATTGGAAAGTCTGAAAATCCAAGATGTTTCAAAAATGTGAAGTCCCTCCCATGCACCTATCGGCATAATAAATCTGCATGGATGACATGTAAAATCTTTGAAGAATTTATGACATGTTTAGATAGAAAAATGGCATCAAGGAACCGAAAAATTGTTTTATTTGTAGATCAATGTGCAGCTGAAAAATGTGCATTTAGAATTTCTTCCGGCCAACTCCACATCTGTACTTCAGTCCTTGGACCAAGACATAATAAAAGTCTTAAAAGAAAGATTTCGAAAGCGCCTTGTGTATAAGCTATTCCTCAATTTAAGTGGCAATATAAACAAAAACAAATTGTCTTTGCTGGAAGCAGTATCTTTCCTGGCAGCATCTTGGGACACAGTGCCTCCTGAGGTTATAAGAAATTGCTTTTGGAAAGCAGGATTTGGAGATACACGCTCAGAAAGTGAAGAGGTGAAGGATGAAAGAGTGGATGATGACGTATGGAACGTTCTTAAGGAAAAGCTTGATTTCAATGCCACATTTGAAGATTACATCAATGCAGATGCCAATCTTGTACCTTGTGGGGTTAAAAGTGTTCAGGAACTTTGTCATGAAGGAGATTCAGGAACAGAAGAAGATGAAAATGAAGACCTACACAAATCAGTGCCAACTTGTGCTGAAGCTATACAAAATTTAGAAGAGTACAAGAGATTTCTTGTTAGCATCCCTGACGTACCTAGCTCAATAATGCAAAAATTAAGAGACTTAGAAAATTTTACTTTAAAAGCATTTGAGAAAAATATGAAGCAGAGTACACTGGACAGCTTTTTCAAAAAAATGAAGTTATTTTTCTACTTTTGTTTGAAAATTTAATAAAATCTTTGTAAGTGCAATTACTATATGGTTCCTACTTAGAAAATATTTCATTATTTGTTTCTTTAAAATGATTTAAAATAAGGTTAATAAATGTTAACACCTATGTATGATTTTTGGAAAGTATCAAAACATTAAATTCTATCCCCTCCCTTCGAAAATTTCAATTAGAAGTGAATTTGGTTCTACCCTTTTAAGATGTTTTCCTGCTTAATAAGTTCAAATCACTTGGTCCCTTGAAAAACATCTTAAGAGGGTTCCACTGTAATTAATATATGTATAACCTGGATTATTGATAATTATTGCGGTTTTCCCCTTAATTCACCCAAAAAGCGAGAATCTGGAGCGAGGTAGGTTCATTTTAATTTCCGATTTTAAGTGCCCAAAAGTGTTACCCATGTATAATGTGCACCCCTACTTTATGACTTGAAATTTGGTCTTCAAACTGCGTTATACACGAGTATATACGGTATTGAATTACTGTTTGATATCTATTGATACTGAACAGATATTTGACATCTGTTTACTAAGTACTGACAAATCTTTGGTTCAACCCATTGATGTGTCCATAAACAAACCACTTAAGGGCTATATTCATAACAAATGGAATGAGTGGATGGTTGACAGAGAAAAAACCTACACAAAGGGAGGGAAAGCGCATGTTGCTCCACTTATTGCTATTACTGTATTTGCTCGGATATAAGCCACCACCACATGTAAACCACACCCAGGGTTTTTCAACATTGAAAATAGAAAACAACTTCCCTAGATATAAGCTGCATTTTGAACTCAATAATATGTCTACAGTCAGAGGCTACAGAAATTTTCTTATCTGCTGTCCAATTGAAAAGTTATGGTATAGAATAATTGAAGTTACGAATGCATTAAAATGTCAATTTTTGATTTTCTCAGCTGACTTCGCCTGGGTGCATACGCAAGAGATTCATGAGTTATCTCTTCTTCTCCCTGCCTGCTTTAAATGAGAAAGATTACATGGTAACTCCAAACAAAGGAAAACTATGCATAAAGAAATAATCAAAAATTCCCTACAGCATATTTCAGTGCCTTTACATTCCCCAACATTCTTTTTCACGTAAAAATTAGAATGGATATAACAACTAAAATTGACAGCATTGAAGCATGAAAATGCCTATTTTAAAAAGAAATGTAAGAAGCAAAATTTTGTTAACCATTAGATGGGCATGTCAAAAAATTTCACACAACTGGTCGCGTGGTGCACTGAGTGCACTGTTGCATTGTGTAGAAATGCGAACGTAAACAGTAATAATGATAGATTCATTCTAATTTTTCTTTATTCAGTCTTTTAATGCATGTAATGATTTATAACTCTCATTGTTGAAGTTATTGTTAGGATTTTCTATATTATATACGAACTAAAGTTTCAAGATATATTTAGTACCATATGACATTATAGCATTAAAAAAATGTTATCATAATATATTTACATAAGCGCCATTTTAGGCACAAAGATGTAAAAATAGAAGAAATAATGCTAAAAAACTATGTCGCTGAAATATTTAAACTTTTACAGGCAAATCGCAATGCGTCTTTAACACAGCGGAAGCAACGCACAGAGCTTTGCATCTGTTTTACTCCTCAAGAACAATAGCTAAAAGGTTGCTAACAACTTGTTCAATTAGTCAGGCAATAAAGATAGGTTAGATAAGAGAACAATGTATGTCTTACGACTTCTAATCAAAAATGACGTAAATGTGGAAATTGTGAGTGTAATGTGAGTATATCTCACTTTAAGAATGTTTTTCCTTTGTATTCGCACATAAGCCGCACCCTAATTTTTCGAATAAAATTGTAGGAAAAAAGTGCGGCTTATATGCGAGTAAATATGGTATATGAATGGGTAATCAGACCATGGGATGTTATTAACATAGAAACAATCATAAACTCATTTAAAGAATGTGGAATATTGAATTCTATGGATGGGGAAGATAATTTTTTGTGGGAGGATGACAATGAACCTGATATCCCCAAACCAGAGTGGGTTCCTTATGATGACATAATTGACAAAAACGAGTCAAGACGTATTTGATGATTACTGGGAAGAAGTGAAAATCGCTGGGAGTAAGGTCTGGACTATATGATGGATTCTTGAGCATGTTCCACCCAAACAGTGCCACCAATTCCTGAGTTTGTCATGTTGTGTCGTCGATTAATACAGAACGATATCATGAAAACCTTATGTGAGGCAATTAGGAGAAAACTCCCTGGTCTCCATAGTCAAGGAATTATTCTTCTCCAGGGACCGGAGTTCTATGCCCAGACTATGTACAAGCTCATTAAACGTTGTGATGTTGTGTCTGAATCTGCTTGGTGACTTTGTTGAAAAATAGTATATTGGTGATGGTTTCATGTTATTTATTCAGTTACTTGCAATAAATAAATTTGTTAAAATATAAGCCTTGTAACCTTACTTTCTGACTGATCTAAGTGTTTACTACCAGATCACAAGAAAAGCAGACAATTTGAAAACTTACCAGCTGCAGAATCCCTAAAGCCATTAGCTGTAGCATTCCTAGCCACTGGTGCTGAAGCCACAGATGAAGCTGTGCTAGATGGGTTGGAGTGCATAGCAAGAGCATTCTGTGATGGGGTCCCAGTAGAGACAGCTGCAGCTCCTGATGGAAGTGCAGCTGGTGGGGAAACACTTATGGCTGGGAGTATAACACCAGGTGCAGCAGCTTTGATGAATGAATGCAACTTCTGCATTGATTCCCACAATGCAGAATTTGCCTTGCTCAGTTCCATATTGTCTCTGTAAAGCTATGATGGTTTTTTCTGTAGAAAGCAGCTCTGATTCAAAAAAAAAGTATCCAAAAACTATTTCAAGAGTTCTAGTCAAACTTATGCAAAAGCAGAATTGCTTGTATCTCTGCTTAACTTCTACTCCCACAAGGAAAAGGAGAAAAAGAATACAATAAATTTAATCTATTGCAATTAACTTAACAATAATAAAAATGAAAATATAATAACCAATATAAAAATAACTAATAATGACATACTTTCTTGGCATATCTTTCCATAAGTAACAATCATATGTGTGGGTGAATAAGTCCTATGTATTTATTTTTATAAACTTTATTTACTCACATATTAGCCACACTTATATTTCCAAATTTTACTTTTAAACTAGTGTAAATTAGTCATATGCCAAACCATTCTTTTCTGATGAACAGATCAGACTTAGTGTTTTGAGAAAAGAACAGTTCAACAGAACAGTTCCAAAAGAAGTGCTTTTTTCCTATTGCTGTCCATATCAGCAAAGTATGATCAGATAGAGCTCGTACGCACCTGTTTGCTCATTTCAGTTTCCCTAACAGAGAACAATAATAATAAGCACCCCCACCAAAGAGCACAGAACAGTAACGGCCGGGACCAGAGCATTCACGCTGAACTGTACGAAACTCTGACACGACTAACACGCAGCATGTGGTGAACAGTGTGAATGGTGAACAGGTACATCTAAGAAAAGAACGTTTTCAAAAACGATTCAGTGATTCAGCAATAGCAAACGTAGTTTGAGCGCGAGTTGGTAGGCTGGCTAGCTGGCAAATATATATATTACAACCTGTCCAGATTGCAACTTTGTGCATCCTGCGAGCATTACAATGCTGAAAATATTTACTTTATAATTTATACTGTATTATTTTCAGTACTTCGAAAGCTCACTCTCTATCCGGTCTCCCTGGTGGTAACATCGTGTCTGAGGGTGCTGTGTTGTCACGTGCTTATGCCACTGAAATTGTGCAGTTACAGTTGTTGTAATCTCAGTTATAGTATTTTACGTTTGCTGAGTATTATTGTAATTAACAACTTTAAGAACTATAAAAATTGACTTGTGTGATTAAGTGCATGTGGTGTGTGATACGATAAAATATTTACGTTCGCTAATTCCCTTTAACTTGCGGAAGTTTATGAGAACAGTTATTTTATTGAACAGTTCAGGCATCAGAACAGTTTTAAAAGAACTGTTCCGTTCTTTCTGACTCATCTCTAGTATAAATACCCATTGAATTTTATCGGATTTAGTGAATCTACTATAGCAAAACATAAAACAAGGTTGATTTTATTTTGTATCATATCATTTACGCATAATCCAGCTTTGGCAATAATGCTCAGCCCCAAATGAAGGGGAGCCAATAAATAACAGGTATAGTTAAAAATATGAAAGGCACATTGTCAACATTTAATAAATCTTACAAAATAAATGATATTTATATTGTTACCATTATACTTGTATTATGTTAAAAGTTGATTTAAGTCACGTCTAGTTTGCCAGTGAGTAAGTTGGCTTTGGTTAAATGAATGCAATGAATATTATCATCTAACAAAAACTTCCAAAAATAAACATTTGTTATTTAAACAAAATTAAGCATTACAAGGATATCCGTTTCCTATTTATAACCAATGGACTCCCATTGAGGAAAACAATGTGATTACATTGTCATATCATTTATAATTTCTCATTGTTAGAGTTTTAAAATGTATTTTTGCGATATTTTGGCATGGATTCAATTTCTCTCTTCAATCAAAATAAACTTTTTACTTTCAGGCATACGAATATTTAAGTCCCGAGTTTGGAACTTGATTGCAACTTATTTTAAAATGCAATTAAAAAATATGCTGCACTCATTCCTATGTTATTCAAATGGAAGAAAATAAAAGAGAAAAACTTCTCAAAAATTAAACTGGTTAATCGAAATGGTTTAAAAACATCATCACACCACTGTACTTTTTATTAAAATGAAACCTCCCACTTGTTTCTATGTTCTGTAGTTGCTGAATTATAGAATTACACACACATGCATGCACACACACACGTGCAAGCAAACAAGAAAGTGGCTTTTATACATTTTATGTGTAAGTTTATAATATGAAGGGAATCATTACTGGAAAACTGTATACTACTCTAACGTTAAGTATCATATAATTACTAAGACATCGTTCATTTCTGTCATTTCTGATAAGGAATAATTAACATTTATTTTGTAAGATTCATCAAATATTGAAAATGAGACTGGATTTTTAAAATTGCTATTATGAATTAATGCTTATTTTATGTCTACAACTTAAATTCTTTTAACCTTTAAACACCTGAGTTATTTTGGGGTATTTATATTATTTTCGATCATTTACTGGAAGACTTGCGTATCTCATTAACTATTGGTGAGAAAATGTTAAAATAAAAAGTATTGTATAGCAAAAATAATGAAGAATTGCATGCTTTCTGTTTTAGAGAAAAGAAACACGTCGAAAAAATACTTTGAAAAATATCATTATTATGAAAATTCCACCAGTGGTTCTCAACATTTGACCTCCATTGGGCACTTAACAAATTCTGGGATATGGAGGCAGGCACAAGCATTTTAAAAAATGTTAGAGATTATGCAATGAGTTATATAATTTAATATATTTAACAACTAATATCTTGAATAATACTTGAAACAATTACCGTATATTCCGGTGTATAAGTCGACCTTTGAAGTCTAAAAATTTTTTCCTAAAACTTAGGGTCGACTTATACGCCGAACATAAAAATGTGAACCTTAAATTTAAAATGAATAACATCAATATTTAAGAAGACCGTTGATCTTTTGGTGGAGGTGATCGCTATTTTGAATCATCTGTTCCAGTATTTACATTTTATGGCATTTACCGTATTTACTCGTGTACCCAGCTCAAATTTTTTTCCAAAATGCCAGAGGAAAAAAGGGATGCGCGTCTTACATGAGGATTTCTGAACAGGTTATATAAATTGTGAGTATCGATAGTAAATTCTCTGCAATATGCTTGTGTCTACGTTAATATTCATAAAAGACGTCAAATTCTACTAAGTATACGAATATTTATACGACCAAGCAAACCTGTAAGCTACGCCCATGCTGCAGGCAAAAACTCGCAAAAGTAGGCAGAAAGAATATGCCGACTAACTGATAACTATTGTTCAATGACTACTGAGGGTTTGCCAGATTGAGAATAGGTAGGTTCAAATTTGGTCCTTTTCCCTCATCCACTTCAAAGAATTCGGAGTGGTGAAATTTTGTTGTGAATGAAAGATTTCGTCATTCGAAAGGAAGACGGAAATATACATTTCAAGAGTTTGGACTCGTTTGTTCCTAACCTTCCAATATTTACTAATGAGACGATATGCGAAAAAACTCCCCATCCACGCAGGGATGTTCCCATTCATAGATGAACAAATATTTCGTGAAGCTCAGCATCGGTGTGTAATATTACGTCAAAAACAGTGAAGTGGGGATGAAGTTGCGTAATATTACAACAAAAACAGTTAAGGGGTTAACAAAAGAGGAATATCAGTGAGGAGATTTCTGCTAGTATCGTCATAAAGAGATCATCCAATAAACTGCATCATGTAGAAGGGAGAAAATGCTTAACTTGAGCAGAACTTGTTTCAGGGAGTGGGAATCAGTAACTTAAAAAAACATTCTGGATCAAATTAATTTTTTCCCTCCGACCCGGCCCAAAAATACGAGTGTGCAGGGTACACAAGTGCACGGGTTTTATGAGTAAATACGGTATTTTAGAAGATTTATAATAAGTAATTTTAATACTGTATTTACTTACGTAATCCACATCCTTGTGTATTTTTGGACCAGTTCGAGGAGAAAAAAATAAAGTCATACTTTAATAAGTTGATGTCTACGGCGGCGGAAAATTAGAAAAAAATGTGGGGATTCACCGTAGGTGTGTTCACTCCATGGTTCCCTCTAAGCTGTGTGACTGCGCGGCCACGCAGCAGTTTTTGAAGTGCTGCACACTATCGTCATGTAGGCGCACAAAGTGATATTCATTCCATCCATGGATGAAAAAAATTAGAAGAACCTATGGTTCTCTCCCAGGTTAAAGGAGCATCAGCGGCTTACGATGAATATGGCGAATAGAGATATCAGATGCCAACCTATTCTGGCAAAAAGTGTAGGTAGAAACTGATAGTAAATTTTTAATGACAGAACTGTTTTTCTTGAGTAGCAATAATAAACTTAAAACTCAATTAAAAGGTACAGCTTTAATATTATAAAAATATTATGTCATCTCCATGTCGAACATGCACCAACGGCAGTATAAACAGTGCATTTAAACCCTAAACGTTTCTTGGTCGTGTAGACATGCATAAACTTCGTAGAATTCTTCGTCTTTTGCGAGTATAAACGCAGACGCGTATTGCAGTAAATTTACTATCAAAACTCGTAATTTTTAAAACTTAGTCAGAAATCTTCATGTATGACCAACATTTTGAGAAAAAAGGTGCGTGGGGTACACATTTGCGATATTTTATTGAATTTCGCCACCGTAGACATGGATCGTGATCACTAGGTATAGTTCATTTCGATAATATCAATAGCCGTTGACATCAATCGAATTATAGGAAGCTTTATTTAGTGGGTCAAGCTCTCCAAAAATAAGTTTCTTAATGGTTGAAATTAAAACATCTGTAACATGGAATGCTCAAGAAGAAAAGCACGAACTCTAAACAATATATATATATATATTTATTATTATTTTTGATGTTAAAACTTGGATTGTACAAGACTTTGATTTTGTCTGAAAACGGTTTCATGAGAAGTATTTTTAAGTGAAGATGTGGGGGTCGACTTATATGGTGAACATATGCCTAATCATGTATTTTCATTCAAAAAAGCAGGGGTCGACATATACGCCGGAACATATGGTAAATTCTTTGAGAAGAAAACGAACTGATTTTAATGCTTTTTTCTATTAGAGGAGGGATAGAAGCTCGAGTTGAGGAAGTTGGATGGAAATAAATGAGTTATATCTCGTCACAGGCGACAATATGTCTGGCCACTGTTCTGGTAGTAATGATTATTTTCATTAAGCAAATGAGTTATTGCTATCTTTCGTTATGGCATTAGTGTTTTCGGCAGCATTGCAAACAAATATATTAGTAACGAAATTTTCAAGATTTGCATCATTGGATAAGGGATTATGAACATCTTCATGTGTGCAGAGGAAAGAGGGCGCCTAGAAATGGCTTGATGGGCACCAGGGTGCCCGCGGGCTCCACATTGAGAACCTATGTCTTAGACTATTACCACTCTAGTTGGAAGACTGTATAAGATGGCTAAAAAAATATAAATGCCAAAATGGAAGAAGAAAATAACATTATGTGTTTAAGCTCCCTCTCAGATTTATGTTTAGTGCTTTATGTGGGAAAGCAGGTAGGAGTGCTTGGGTCTAGGTATCTAGATAAACATCCGTTTACTGTTTGTCTGAGGTCTACCCTTCACTAAGCCTTTGACTTTAGGCACTCTGTCTGTCGTGATGTAATTCATCTGGGATGTTTCATCCAAATCTCATGACTCCCTGTCAAATACAACTACTGTAAGTGATCTCAAAACTAAATGGCAAGTATATGGCCTACTCAACGTTTAAAGGTTAATGTTAATTTAATACTGAACCACCTGTCGTTTTTGATGGGCAATAATGCTACATAGTTAATAATATTATAGATGATGAAATCCTATGTTAACCCTTGAGCAGAGAATCCTGCCTTTCTGCATGCAGATTTTTTGCATCAAATGCCACACATCCTGTAGATGCATGTCAGTTTATTTTGGCTATATTATACTTTGTATCTTGTGATATATTTGGTTCCTGATAATTTACCAAAATAATTTATCATTATAAATAATAATATTTATGAGCAAATGTATTTTTAGTTTGCCAGAATGTTATAGGCCAAATTGTAATGTTTCTTCTTTCATTTGTATTTCCTATTCACAATATTTTTGTGACCACAATGTAAAGACATGGGGTGCAGCTTATATTTAGGTACAATTTTTTCCTTAGTTTCAGATATGAAAAACAAAGATGCAGCTTATTTACAGAGGTGGCTTATATGAGAGTCATTATAAAATGTATATGTACATATACATACATATTTACATATTTATATATACAGGTAAACCTTGTTAATTTGAAACTGAAGGGGACAAAAATTCATAGCTTTGAATTAAAGAGGTTTAAATTACCTGGTTTCATTTTAGTGGCAAAATTTGAAGTTTGAAGTTTCCATTCACCTGTGTGGGTACAAACACCATTGTTGTCACCAAGTGTGTTGAATGGATTGTCTTCGGTAAACCACAAAACTTGACACAGAATGTCAAGAAGATTACAGACCGTATTAGCCCAAATATAACCCCTAAGGTTTTGAAAAAAAAACATCACGTTATATTTGGGCCAATATGGTATGTAATGAACAAAGCGATATACATTAACATAGAAAGTCAGTAACATAAAAACAATGTATCACATCAAAATGAAAAATGATTTTAAAATGAAACAGGTCATCTATGTATTAATTCATATACAGTTGAGCACCTTTAATCGGGCACCATCGGGATATGGGCTAAGCCAGATCACATATTTTTCCGGACCTTGGGTGCTACGCGTTAACTTTTGTTTTTTTAGATTCATTTATATTTTCAATCAAGTAGCCAATGTTTTAATAACAAATTTTATTAAGTTATCCAATTATTACGCATGGATATCAGAAATAATGAAGGATATTATGTTTAGGAATTTTCAAATACATATAAACATTTAATGTAGGTATTGCAAACTGCACATGAAGTGAACATGAAATAAACTTAGAAAAACAATGAATTTCTCTGTTATATGATGCTGCACATATATAAAGTAGACAAATACATTTGTGGCAAGTGAAAATAAAAATAATCCTAATTTAATGAAAACAAAAACAGAGCTTGGAATTATGTACGTTAAATAGTAGCCTTTGATAACTTTTTAACCATATCTGTTAAACGTGCTTGCTTCATGTTTTTCGTTTTTTCACGGACGAGTTGACATTGCAGCATGTAAATGTTCATGATTTGTTCCTCATTGATAAAACTATGCTATGAGCAGAGTCGCGTGATAAATGCAATCATCAACGGACATTCTTTCTCGACTAACTTCAGCTTCATCATCTTCAGCTTCACTTTCACTTTTGTTGTTGTTTTGTACCATTTCTACTATCTCCTGTTCTGTAAAATGATGCACAACTGGAGTATCTTGGTCAATATCTACCCATTCTTCTAAATTTTCAATTTCCATTTTCTTAAACTCAGAGTTATTCATACCTTTTGCATAGTGAAGCAACTCCATCATCATGCATTTTTCTTCTGAAATTTGGAACCCTTTGAAATCTGCAATAGTGATTTTGTCATCATGAAACCTTAAAGCAGGTCATAACTAAAAACCATGATTTCTTAAAACGGATTTTGGAATACTTTCCCATGCATGAGAAAGTGCCCAAATTACATCTTTTAGATTGTATTCTTTCATTATTTCCGTGACTGATTTCCTGAATTTAAACCAATGAGAAACTGTGCCATGTAATTAGATCAATACCGACACTTCAGCGATCTTAATATGTCTTGATCTTGAGGCTGTATTAGAGAAGTGCAGTTTGCAGGTAGAAAAATCATAGACACATTGTCTTTGATCATAAGTTCTGGTTTAGGGTGAGCTGAACAATTATCCAATATGACTAATATTTTGCATTTAGGGTCTAAACCTATACTTTTACAGTGACGTCAAAATTCAATTACAAATGATTTTCAAACCAATCCATCGTAATTTCACTCATCATCCAACCACTTAAGCAGATAATTTGTTAACATTGGATAATATGTATCAATTCATTCAGTACTCTCAATTATTTTCATTAAATACAGTAGTCCCTTGCCATTCGCGAGGGTTATGTTTCTGTAAACCCTTGTGAATAGCAAATTCGCGAATGGTAAATAATGGGGTATATGGAAAAAATAAGGTTAGGTTCTTAGTCCCTATTCTGCTATGTAACTTGCATTTTAACCCTTAAAAATATAATACAGGCGACTCCCGAATTGCGACATGGTTATATCTGCTCTAATTGTTTGAATTTGTGCTGATTTCACTCTTTTTTTCTGTTAATCTTTTATTTAAATTTATTTACTTTATTGATTTATTTATAAATTTATCACTTGACATGGCATCTAAAAGGAATTGTAATAGTGATAATGCAAGTGAATCAAATAAAAGAGTGCATAAGACTCATAGTTATGAATTGCAATTAGAAATTTTAAAGCGTGTTGAGAAAGGTGAAAGCCATACTGAAAACACACGATCGTTGGGAATATGTCGTTCAACTATTAGCACTTATGTGAAACAGAAGGAGAAAATTCTAGAAGATGTGATAAATTCATGTAATTTGATAACAACAATAAACAGTCTGGATAATTTCATAAACTTGATTGTAGCCTGCTACAGGGTCCTTTATGAACAAAAGAAGAGGGATAAAATTCAACCGAAGCTGTATAAATTCTTTCAGAAGGTTGAAAGACCACAGCCAGCAGAAGCTGCTTCAACATCTGCTGCAAGGACTAGCCCGTCCAATTCCCAAGTCAATAGCCCATCCAGTTTCCCACCCAATAGCTCATCTTCTTCCAACTAAAATCTTCCAACTTCTCAATTAATGAACCAAGTCCAGTAAGCACAGTTGAAAAAGATTTAAGGTATAAAAATATTTTTAATTTTATTGTTTCTTTATTCTTAAGTTATTTCGCGCTTTTTAAATAACTTTTATATTAAATTCGCTGCGATAAATAGTTGTATGTATAGAGAGATGTATGCAGGTATGTTATCCATCTCGTGCGAGTCGTTTGTAACAAACGACTCACGCGATCCGGACCGGGCCATCTGTCTGCACAATGTATTGCATACATCTATCTTTGAAGTTCAAAACAAAAATTTATTTTTTCCTTTTTAGTGCAAAAAATAAGTTATACATTTAAAGTATTTATTATATAATTTACTCATAATTTAATATTGTTGTATTAACATATTAGTAATGTTATTTTATCTTTATAGAACGTGAGGAGAGACTTTCCTGAGATGTGGGAACGTATCCCCCGATTATAACATGCAAGTATATGGAAAAACGGCGTTTGACATTCGACTAATCGAGATTCGAACACGTTTTCAGGAACGCATCCCCGTCGAAACTTGGGAGTTGCCTGTAGTAAGGTACGTACATTCATAAAATAGTAATAGAATCAGATTCACTATGCGCAAGCCTATCTAAAACTTCAATTTTCTTCTCCAAACTACTCACTTTTATTGCCCTTTTTACCGACTTTTCTTACATTTAACTCATCACTCTCTTTGGGGCTATGATTAAGCAATATTACTAATAAAAAACTATGAAAATGGCACACTAAATTCATGAAGTAGGCGAGGAGCTGCGACAATCCTTATCCTCTTTGTCTGTGCGGAATTTGCCATGCGGTTATACCGGTTGCAATTCCGGGCGAGCTTCCGCTGCCCTTTTTGGCATTATTGACTTTGCAAACTGTATGCCTTTGTCTGAATTAATTTGTTTGGATACCGTATACCTAGAAGGTGTAATGACGAAAGAGAAAGAGCGACACTAGAGTGAGCACTACTTAAGCGACAGATGGCGCTGCATGGCGTTTGGAGGAAATTAGTGAAGTTTCGAAAAAAATGACGCAGAGTGACCGGTACTTAAGCTATCATACGTGGATACGCGAATTTCAGCCTCACGAATGAAAAAACAGGCACTCAAAATGAAAATCGCGGATACGCAAATTTCGTGAATGATGAGGGATTACTGTACGTCGAAATTTTACCGATTACCGGGCAGAGGGGGTATAATTCACCTCAGGAGTGGTATGCAGTACCAAGAGGTTTAAGAATCACTGACATACACAATTTTATATTAGATTTCCCAAATTAGTCATTTTCGCAAATACTGCGGGACCACAGGTGTTCCCAGATTATGGATTTCCAGACTATGGATGCTCGACTGTACTGTATTTACTCGTGTACCCAGCCCTGTAACTACATATTTTAGTGCCTGGGGTAAACTACTAAATATAAACTCTCTCCTCTTTCAAGAAATTAATTCCTCTAGTTTTTAGTTACTATTTGGATTTTTTGCTTAGCTGTGCCCGGGGCAGATGCCCCATTTGCCCTGCCCTATTTATGGCACTGCATGTACCACATGCCCTAATTTTTTAACATCGAATTGAGGGGGGAAAAATTCATGAAAAAATTATAATCAATTTTCATAGGAAAATTAACATTTATTTCTAAAGCTACGGGATGGAACAACAAAATTTTCAAGAAAACTTTCGCCATTTACAATTTAAATAATAAATTATTTACGACTTAGCGTCAATTTTCATTAGCATTAGCAATCATTCCATGGTTGACGTGAGATTGGACCTATGGTAGAAGAAATAAATTGTGACTTAGAAATTAACAAACTGAAAAATGCAAATATATGGAAATCAAACAAAAAATATTTTATACTGACTTTTAATCTTTGTCATTGCTACCAGCCTCTCCAGCAGAACTCAAATGACAATTTTGTAGTTTCGACACCTTGTCACGAAGCTATTATTTTGTTTCAATGAAATCAACAAAGTTAGGTTGGAGTCTCTGTAGTTATTTCATACTATTTTCTGATATTTTAAGGAGTAATCAGCGACAAATGTGTAATTTTTATACCAAAAGACGGACTTCAATGAAATTGGTAGGACATTTATAGCCGCTCACATTTCACTGGCTATGAATGTTATTTCGATAGAAAACCCTCTTGTGAGATGAGCAGCCTCTTTTTTTGTGATTACTTCAGGAAATAAGGTGTGTGTGGTACACGAGTAAATATTGTAATTTTTGGAAACATTCATGAAGTTTACTTTGAGAATGTCTTATATTTCTCAGATATGAGTTCATTTAATTTATCCATTGCTTTAATGACACTGTCACAGTCAGTGGAGCCAAGATTTTGCAGCGAGGCAGTTTTCCTCAGCTGAACTAGTGAACCACCAGATGCAAAATTTTTTTCAATGAACATGAATATATACAAACTTTTAAAATTAAGAAGCATAAATTGGATGTTGATCCTTACAAATATGAAAATTAAGTCAATAATAATATTTAAAATCTTAATGGCAATAAAATCAGAATGATTTACACTATGACACTGGTCATAGTTCATTAAGGGTTCGAACAAAACAAATATTTAAGGTCTCTTTGCAAGTATGACATGTATGTTCAAGGAGGCTCTTTTTTTTATTGTCTTCTCTCTAACTCCTTGAAGCTACTGCGGGAGCCCTGCCCTTGCAAAACTACATGAACACTTTTGTTTCTATGAATATTGCATTCAAATTAAAACTTAACAGTATTTCTAAATAAACACACAAGATACCACAAAAAACCCTATTCTTTTATTGAGGGAATGGTAACAACTTCTAATTATCAGATACTTTGAATTATCCAATATCGAATTAACAAGGCTTTCCTGTATGTGTTTGTATATATACAACAGATCAACTTTTCTAAAATGACATTATCAATGCAAGCTGATTCTTAGAGTGAAAATAATACCATTTCTAACAGTTTATACCTAGTAGTTTTAAATTATTACCCCTTACAAAAACTTGACACTATTTTCAACTTTATGAGCGCATATGCTACTAGTAAAAAGGCTTCACATTACATTCTAGTCAAGTTAGCTTTTTTATTTGTAATGAACCAATAACTACAAAAAAGAGCTATTTAAGATAGCTTACCTGATTACACTTAACCCTCAAAACATTTTCTTCATTTAATAATTGGTCCCTGGCATCTAGAAGTTCTTTTATTCTCCTTTTGAGTGTTGTAAGTCTAACATTGCGATCTAGATAATAGCCTACAAACTCCACACTTGAGAAATAAAAAAAGATGTGAAAATTATTTTAGATTACATGCATGACATTTTCAGTTCAGGTGATTCAATTTATTCATCTTACATTTGAAACAAACTGGAGAAAACACTTCTAGTTTAATATTTTAAAATGTTCATGAATTTAAACTAAAAGAAATAAAAACCATTAAAATAGGCATAAAAATACTAAAGTGCCAACATCTTTTTTTTTAAACTCTACAGAAACAATTATAATTGTACTGCAAAAATTATTATAGACTGAGATAATAAATTAAAAAAGAACCATATTTAAAAAGATTTATACCTGGCAACCATGAAATTATTGCTTTTACTTTCATGGTCTGATATCCATGAAAAATTAGTATATATGTTCATCTAATAAGTATAATTAGCTAATAACAGAAGGCTGACTACATTTAAATGCGCTGCTCATATACAGTGTACAGTTACTCAAGAGTGTGTTGAAAATAATACTCTCACTTTCTTTAGAGAGAAATCATAAGCCAATTTTGCATGGCAATAAGACAGCTAAATTGTGTGCTTTTAAATATTTTAAGTTACCAATAACATGGATTGCTGTGTGATATTTTTACCTGAATGCTGGAGGGATATGCCACTTTTTTCGAACATCCATCAGAGAAGCCACTTGGGCTTCCTGTACTTCTAGTGCAGCTGTATCCACTCCCATTAGGTCTGCCTTGTGTAGGAATCGCCGACATGCTGATGCACTAGTCGACAACAACCTAGGTGTTTTCTGGATTGGTACCCATGGTTGGTTGCGTGATCCTTTGTGTGCAGCATATCGCTCTCTTTGTTTACTCAACTTTCTGCGAATCCTAACCTGCTCTGCTGTTGAGTCATGGCCAGCCTGCTGTCTTTCAAGCTGGCGTTGTTGAGTCCTTAGCTGAAGAGCCAACCAATTTCTCCGGCGCCGTCTACACAAAAAGAAATATGTGAGGCACATGGTACAGTGATTATTAAGGTTGTTCATATTTTTGTTCCAATACCAATGAATTACCGCATATGTGTCTTGTCAGAATGAAGTTTGCAGTGAGCATAGAAAGGATCAGCCTGGTCTACTTCCTCTGAATGAGCTTCTGATAAGAGTCCTTCACGCTGAGCACTTGGTGTGAATAAAAAACACTGCCATTATAAAACAAATCAATGGTTATGCAACTGTACTTCCATTTAAGATATTAACAAAAAAAAAGCAATTTGATAAAGGAGATATTTTGCTTTAATTTATCTTAATCGCCATACTCCAACTTTCATGACCACATAATTAAAATAAATTATAAGAGAAAATAATTCTTAGAATTAATAATTAAAATAAATGTAAATATTGCATTTAATTACCAAGTCACGTGGAAGTATGTACGACACATTCCAGCATCACATCCTATACAAACACCTGTGCGAGCAAAACGATCATCTTCACAAAGATGGCAGGCTTTTGCTCCCCATCGGCTGCTCTGCATTTCAAACAATGTCACATTCGATAAGCGGTCAACTTCTCCAAAGGCAACTCCAGGCATGTACAGAGCACATACAAGATGCACCCACTTCCCAACATCAGTTTCTTTAAAAATTCCACCTAAAATAACAGTGGTTCTTTTAAGATATGGTACAAAAGACACAAGATAAATCTAATGCTACAGTAAAACCTCTACCTTATGAACTCCCTTAGAACGAAGAACTCCATATAACGAAAATTATCGCCGGTCCCAAAAAATCCACTAATAAAACTATATACGAGGATGAGTCAGAAACCATCCGCAATGTATTTTTTAAAATTAATACAAAAACAATAGAGAACTTACAAGAGTATCATTTTTCAATATACAGGCGACCCCTGGTTAACGACACCCTCGGTTACCGACGATTGGATGTTACGACCAAACCAAGACTAATAAATTATTTTTCAAAATCGCTTTATGACGTCGCAGTCGTTACTTACGACCAATAAAAATGTAATACAATACGTAGCAAAGATTGATCATTAAATTAAAATTAAGAATACAACAAGAATTATCTATCGACATCTAAAAATTATGTATGAATGTTAAATAAGGCAGTCAGAAATGACAAAAATCAAGCATGTTAATAATTGTAATTTTAACTCGAAGATTTTCTAATGAGGTTTTTATTTCGAACGGAATATTACAATCCTAGCTTGAATCAAAATGAATTACATTTCTGGAGAATAAACAATGAGGAACGACAAATATTTAAGAAACAATTACTATTCAACAAAAACTGAAAGCAACAAAAAGAAGTACGATATACTAGATATAAATGATAAAACTCCTGCTAAAATAAATTACATAAAACAGTAAACATCTACTAATAGATAAGTGGAATTTTAACAATGTTCTTTTGCATGACAATGTTTATTTCACATTTCTCTTAAAACGTGATAAAATTTTGGTTCTAAAAGTACATAACTTACAACCTTCCTCGAGACGAAAAGTTATGTCATGCCAAATTTAGTTGCATTTTCTCAAACAGTGTCGAAATGTATAAAGAACACGCAAAAAACTTGACAAAAATCTTTATATAGAAGATAAAAGGCACCTTGTGTCAGTCTAGCACTCACATTGGGATGTATACACAAAATGACTAAGAGTGTCCACACTTGCGCATGCAATTAGTAGTGCAGCCAACAAAACAAAAATTTTTAAAATACATTGTGGATTCTTTCTGACTCTCCCTCATAGAAAACCTCTATATTACGTACCTCCCAATTACGAAATAAAAATCGCATCTGTTCCACTAAAAACAAACCTCCATATAGCGAAAAAAAGAGAATATTGTACATGCTGTTGTAAAGCATAAATCGATGCCATCTATGCGGGTGTTAATGCTGTTATTACGATCTCATCTGAATGATTCGAAGCGTAGTTGTAATTTCAAGCATTTCGAGTGCTAAGAGAGACAGGTAGACCTTGTCTTTCTCTACTTTATCTTTCTCGTATTTTGATCTTTCGTGGTTCTGCATTGGCAATCAGTTTTGTCTTTTGCGGTCTCATGTTTCGCTTTTTCACGGAGAAAAACCACAGAAAACGTTACGCGAAATTTTTTTATGCAGAATGAATTGCATTTTTCTCACATAATCAGGCCTGAAAGAATATTGATCGTTATTCTAATATGTAAAAATATTTACATAAGTGCATTAATGTAATATACAGGGTATATAAGGTCGTAACTTCAGGAGATGATTCTAGAGGCCATTTTGGGTGAAAAATGTTATATCAACATGTCCGATTCTCAATGGTTACCGAGCTATGGGCATTTGAATTGTAGCTACACTCGAAGGTGAATGTTATAGGGAATGTGATAGTGTAAGAATTGATTACTTTTCCCAAAAGAAAGATAACACGTATGAATCCATTTCTTGACTTGCAAGGTAGTCTTCCTTCAAGCATAAAAATAAGTAAATATGGACCGATTTTTTTCGTTTTTGTTTTATTCGATGAATAAAACTCTATATTATCTTATTCCTGCGAAGTTTACATGTTACACGGTCGAAGTTTTCAGAAATACGCTATTTGATTCGAAATTTTGTGGATTTTTCGTACTCTTTCCGGGCGTTGCCAAGGCAGCCATCGTTATTACCTCCGATTCAGTTAGCTTCAATGAACCTTACAAATAGACGAAAGTTTAGCGTTATTCGATTCGCACTTTTGTTTAAGCAACGAAACGATCAATGCTTATGGATAACAACATAAATAGATACTAATTATTATTCAGGAAGCGTTTATAATGATTGATGAAAGTAATTGAACATTGAAAACTGGAATCTTACATTTTTTGTAAGTAAAATAATTATATTCTACAATATATATATATATATATATATATATATATATATATATATATATATATATATATATATATATATATATATATATATATATATATATATATATATATATATATATATATATATATATATATATATATATATATATATATATATATATATATATATATATATATATATATATATATATATATATATATATATATATATATATATATATATATATATATATATATATATATATATATATATATATATATATATATATATATATATATATATATATATATATATATATATATATATATATATATATATATATATATATATATATATATATATATATATATATATATATATATATATATATATATATATATATATATATATATATATATATATATATATATATATATATATATATATATATATATATATATATATATATATATATATATATATATATATATATATATATATATATATATATATATATATATATATATATATATATATATATATATATATATATATATAATTAATATAATATATCATCATCATCATCAGCCTTTTTCAGTCCACTGACGGACGAAGGCCTCCCCCAGACACTTCCAGTTTTCCCTGTCAACTGCCTCCCTCCTCCAAGTTTGCCCCAAGAACTTAACAAGCTCTCTGTCCCACCTGTCTTTCGGTCTTCTTTTTGGTCTCTTGATGTTTCTTGGGATCCATTCGATGACACTGGACGTCCAACGCTGGTCATTTCTTCTAGCAATGTGGCCTGCCCACTGCCATTTTAACACCTTCACTCTTCTAATCACGTCACAGACTCCCGTCTTCTTTTTTACCCAGTCGTTCCTCTTGCGATCTCTTCGGGTGATCCCTAACATGCATCTCTCCATGCCCCTCTGTGTTGTTTGCAGGCGCTGTATCATTCTGGCATTCATGGTCCATGTTTCACAACCATATGTCAGAACAGGCAGAACACATTGGTCATACAGTCTCCTTTTTAGGAAGACTGGAATATTTGATTTAAAGATGTTCGCATTCTTGCCAAAAGCACTCCATGCCATCTTCACTCTCCGGTTGATTTCTCCAAGAAGCGAACCATCTGTAGTGATGAGTTGACCTAAGTAAACATAGCTGGTTACTTCTCCAAGTTCTGCTCCGTTGATATGTATCTTCTCAGAATTTGTGAAGGAGTTGTACATAACCTTTGTTTTATTAAGATTCATCTTAAGTCCAGCTTCTCGGCTTGCTTGCTCAAGCTCTTCAGTTCTTCTAAGGAGCTCTTCTGGGCTTCCTGCGAACAGTATGATATCATCTGCAAAGCGCAGGTGACTCAGATATTCTCCATTTACCTTTATGCCTTTTTCCTCCCAGTCTAGCCTTTTGAATACTTCCTCTAGAGCTGCTGTAAATAACTTAGGGGACATAGTATCTCCTTGTCTCACTCCCTTTTCGGCCTTAAAGGCACTCGTCTCTTCATGCAGCTGGACAGATGTTGTCGCATTTTCGTAGATATTCTTGATCAAGGTTATGTACGTTTCTTCTACTCCTTGTTTCTTTAGTGCACGTAACACCGACGAAGTTCGGACAGAGTCGAATGCTTTCTCGTAGTCGATAAAGCACATACATAGAGGTAATTCATACTCGTTGGTCCGACTGATTACCTCTCTCACGACTTGGATGTGGTCCATCGTGCTATACCCACTGCGAAATCCAGCTTGCTCTCTGGGTTGGGCAGCATCAAGATGGTTTTGAAGGCGCATAGTGAGTATTTTGGTGAATATTTTGTAGACTGTTGGGAGTAGGCTGATCGGTCTGTAGTTATTCAAGTCTTCTTTGGAACCTTTCTTGTGCAGAAGGATAATACATGCGTGGTTCCATGTTTCTGGTATATTTTTCTTCCTCAGACAGGAATTAAAAATCTTAGCGAGAATTGTTTCCGTATGATTCCCCATTGCTTTGAATACTTCCGCTGTGATACCATCCATTCCAGATGCTTTTCCATTCTTCATACTTCTGATTGCGTGTCTCACCTCTTCCGGAAGGATACCTGGGACCTCTTCGGTGGGCATGTTTGCATCATCATTTACTTCATCATTTCCTAGAGGATCCTCATACAGCTTGGTGTAAAATTCTTGTACCCGTTTCAGGATCAGTTTCCTATTATGGGTTATGGAGCCGTCTTCTAGCATCAAGGCCACCAGCTGTCTCTTTCCGATCGAGAGATGTTGCTTCATTTTCTTGTAAATTCTATTGTTTTCTATGGGTTTCTCGATTAGTTCATAATTATATTTTTTCACATCTTCCTTGATGCACTTCCTTATAGTTTTGTTTAGTTCTGCAAAATGGATCATTTCTTTAGGATCATTAGTAATTAACATTTTCCTTCTTTTTTCCATCAGCAGTCTTGTTTTTTCAGTCAACTTTTTCTCTGGCTTTGTTTTAACTGTTCCGCCTATTTCTTCAGCAGTTTCCTTGAGTATCTCTATAAATTGGGATTCAACTTCTGGGTCTTCCAGTGCACTGAATCGATTTTTCAGTTGGAGCTGAAATTCTTCTTTTCGTTCTTTTAGCACCTGCGTGTTGATAATAGACTTAGGCTTCTTCTTTATAAGCTTCTGTCTTTCTAACTTTGAGTTGAATTTTATTCTGCATCTTACCAAGCGATGGTCGCTTCCAGTTTTAAACTGGTTGAGGACGGAACAGTCTTCAGCCAATTGCTTCTTATTTACTAGTATGTAGTCAATTTCGTTTTTGGTACCATTGGGTCCTTTCCAGGTCCATTTTCTATTGGGATTCTTTTTGAAGAAAGTGTTCATTATATATAGACTAGTACATTCAGCAAAGTCTACAAGGCGGTCCCCTCGTTCATTTCTGTCTCCATAGCCCCATTTTCCAACTGCGCTGTCATCTTCCTTTTGTTCTCCTACCTTGGCATTGAAATCACCCATGACCACTTTTAGATGGCAGCTTCCTTTGTCGTGCAGTTCTCCAACTTCTTGGTAAAAATCTTCCACTTCCTCATCCGAGTATGATGACGTTGGCGCATAAACTTGGACTATTTGAAGTTGATATCTTTTATTTATTTGAAGCACTAGTCTAGCTGCCCGCTCGGATGAACTTTCCATTTCCACGATATTATTCTTCAATTTTTTGTTGATGATGAATCCAACACCTCCTGTTCTTCCTGTGTCAGTTCCCCTGTAATAAAAAATATCTCCACTCTTCAACTCCAATAGGCCTTCACCTTTTCTTCTCACCTCACTAAGTCCTAAAATGTCCCACTTGATCTTCTCCAGTTGTTCTTGGAGCTCTTGAAGTTTATCTTCACTGGACAAAGTCCGGCAGTTAAAGGTAGTTAGGTTGAGGTTAAAGGAATTGGGTAAGGATGAGAAAGAGTGGCAGTGGGCGTTTAACCTCCGGGGATTCTTAGCACCCTCTGCCTTCCTGCCTTGTTCCTGACCACTGCCACGGTCAGAGGCAATCCAGCCTCCGGAGAATGAGGGCCGTTTTTTATGGGTGTACATGTCATGGGGGGATTGTGGGCCTTAAAACACCACGCTGGCCCAGAGCGGGTTGGTGAGTACCTCTTTCACTTTGGCCGGAGATATTGCAGAAAGACTTCACAGCATGGTTGAACCTACCGGTGTCCGAGGACACCACTGTTCTTCGCCCTTTAGCCTCCGTTTACACCCTTCCGCCGACTTTGAGGCAGTGAACTGAGGCAGTTGGAAGGGTGAGGCAGTTGGAAGGGAATATAATATATATATATAATTAATATAATATATATATATATTTATATATATCGCGTCATTGTAGTGGTGTTAACATGGCCACTCTACTTGCCGTATGCCCCAAAGAAGATCAGCGTGCAGTGATTCGATTTTTGTGGACTGAAGGTGTACCAGGGTTAGAAATCCATTGAAAACTTTCAACACAGTATGGGAACAGTGCTATGCCGCAGCGGAGTGTGTACAATTGGATTAACATGTTCAAAAACGGTCGCACAAGTGTCACTGATGAATATATATATATATATATATATATATATATATATATATATATATATATATATATGTTGGAGAGACACATTTGTAGAGGTTAGAGCTTTCGGGATGATCCCTTCGTCAGCACAAGAGAGACACAACTTCAACACCTAGTTGCCCAAAATATATATATATATTTATATAAATGTAAATAGGCTCATGTATCTGTACATTTACCAGTCAGTGTTCAATCATGGACAACTGTATGTTGCTTTTTCATGGGTTTCTTGCTTACAAGAAATAAATGTAAACATTTCATAGGCATAATTACACAAGAAATGAAGCTGGATTTGGCAAAAGTGATATATATGATAGGAAATACAATTATCATTATATTTTAATGCAATACGTTCGGAAACAGATTGTTACAAGCAAATATGATTAATTGTTAAGAAAAGCTAATTGTAAGTTAAAAAGTATCTACTATATATTTTAAAGAGTTTGTATGTTGTGCTGTAGTAGCTTCACTAAATCCGTTGAAATTCAATGGGATAATCTGCTAGTACGTTATATTTGTTTAACTGTCGACAGAATTATACTCATTGAAAAGGAAGTGCATATGAATCACATGACAAGTGCACAAAATCAGTTGTAACAGTTTACACATATAAACTCAGTTGTTGCCTTGCATTTTCCGCACACATTCTTATTGTAGATCTTGCAAATGCCAACCCTGTTATTGTTCTTACAATTGAGTATAAATATTACTAAAGTCTTGTTAGCCGCATGATCACACAGTCGGAATATGATGTGTAACCATGCTGGTAAACTTTTAAACTGAATATCAAACCCAATATGCGGATAATTAATCCTATATAAGGAAAAAATGGCCCTGAGCCAAATTGGCGCATTCGGGGTTTTTCGGTAGAACCTCCATTATATTAAAATATTCTGTATCCTGCCTCACCAAAATATCACAACACAAAGACAACCTAAAATGATGAAAAGTCACGAAAGAAGAGCAATGGGGCCTCAAGGATTAAGAAACGGGAGAAGAAACAAAAGTCAAATGAGCCAAAATGGCATGCCCGATCCTTCTAGTGTTAAAGCACGAAAAATTCAAGTTTCGTTCAATGAAACCGGTTTCAATGTCCTAATTTATATTTCCTGTTGAATTTTTGTTGTTCTATTTTACATATATGTGCCGATGACCGTTTTGTTTCCCAAAAATAACTTATAAAAATAAAAATTATGTATTTGAAAATGAAAATAACTTTTTTATTATATTAGGTTTTTAATCTACCCTTATTTGGTTATAAAAACAAAAATCAATTACAGCTTATACATCAAATTAATTATCCTGAAAATATGAATTTCTTCTCTTATTTGGGAAAAAATGGGGATGGGGGTACTTCCAAATGACTTTGCATCGCGGCGCCAATGTAACTAGAGCTGGCCCTGTTTACTGTATTACATTAGATTAGCTTTTACTCTAAGAAAACAGAAGTGCTTAATTCCATAACTTCAATGAATGGCATGCACTCCTGAAAAATGTTCCATATAGAAAAATTTTTTAAAGGTGGGCGATTTTCCAATTGACTTCCATGTTAAAAGCTAAGATGCATTCCAGTTATTAGATTTTTCATTCTTTAATTTATTTTATACTTTTCAATTGTTAATAATTTATCATTAAGGCACCTAATATAGGATCAATGAAACACCCAAACAAAAAAAAGAAACCTGATTGAGAGCAAATCCTTGTAATGTAACAATCTCAAGGTCTGCAAGAATCTGCATGTGGCTGACAATTGTCACTGTACATCACAGACTAATGTACTACGACAGGCAAATCCCTCTGTGGCAGGAATTCCCAACTTGGTGCTCGCAAGCACTGATGTGCCTTATGGAAACCTATGCTTTTTGGCACCCTGACAGAGCTTTTCTATGGTGCTAAAAATCCAATTTCTTAGAGTCAATAATTTAGTTTGCTCAGTTGCTTTCTTTGTAAATGTATTCAAGAACATTCAGATTAACTTTGACATTGGTTTGATTTGATTCATAATTCCTATTTTTTGCAGAAGTATAGTGGTGTTTGATATTCTAGGGTGCAACTTGGTGCTCGACAAATTCAAAAGATGGGGAATCCCTGCTCTATGGATATACAAGAGGGCCTTTGAGTCTCTGCAACCTTTTGTGAACATGTGAATTTCTATAATCTGAGTTAGATAGTCATTATCATTCATTAAAGTGAACAATATTTTCAGTGAAGGAAAGGACTTTAAACTCAATACTTTGTTAATTAGATTGTACATTCATTGGAAGAGCATTACAGAAGTTTTGTGTCACTAATTTGAGCTTTGAAAGGTATTATTTTGCATTATCCATACAAAATATTTTCCTACTACTCTCTTAAATTTCAAGGTCACTCTACAGAAAAACTATTTCTAAAAACTTCACTTCAAAGCTAACTTACAAAAATATAAACATTGAAAATATTCTATTTCAAGCTTAATACATGAAATGCATATGGGCATGCATGGACAATAAAGATTTTTAAAACACATAATTTCTCTCAAAATTCACAGAATTAAACAAAGTTAAGTGCAGAATGTGCAGGAATGATAAAATAGATATTACAATTGCAAAAGATAAAGGAGTGACATTAATACTAACTCATGAAAAGAACATTCATTTACATACAAGTTCTCTCCCTGCTATAACAAAAACCAACAAAAAATATGCCTCATATTACCTAAGTTGGGGCACAGTTCACAAGAAGGATTGGCAATACCAGCTTTACATGCTTCACAAAACCAGGGCTCTGTAGAACATGAAGACACAGTGCTTGAGATACTGGCATTATCTGCCACACCATAACAACCTAATAAGAATAAAAATTTTGCATATCAATAAAATGTATTAATTTTTAACAATAGAATTAAAATCCTTGAATATAACTATATAAAAACTTTTTTACGCTACTAACCTTCATGTACTGTAACACCGCAGTTATCGCACTCAACAATTTCATTTGAGTCATCACTACGATCACCAAGACAACCACAGCAGATCAATACCTTCTGCATATCCCGTACATCAAACTAAAAGTTTTAAGAAGTTAATCATTATTAGCTATAGGATAACTAAGCACTTAAAATCTGTACATGTGCAAGAAAATACACAACAAAAATGCAGTAAATATGAACTTAAAACTGGTTTTTTAACTACCAATACTCCAAGTAAAATAAATAAATTAGGAGTGGTTTAGGCATCCTGCTAAAAAAACAATAAAATTAAGGTTTATTGATATAAATAAATATAAAACAGGTTTATTCTGTAACAAATTCATAAAATTCTTAACTTTCACACATACAGGAATCTAAAAATCACAATAGCACTTCATTATAACATAGCATAATAAATGTTCAGACAAATACATACTTCTAATCAGCAAGATTATTTTTTTATTTTAAAAACTTGCATTCAACAACACAAGACATTATTGGTGCAATGTCCTGAGCTTACCCAATCTAATGTAATAGCCAAATCTGTTCAGACAAATAAGCATCCTGTTAATTCAAAATAACCTCAATACATAGTTTCACATTCAATCAAAAGCTACATTACATTTTTGTATATATAATGTACATATATACTTTGTCATTTTGCATGGGTTACATTTCACAAGAAACCTGGGAACTGAAAAACCACAAATAATGATAGGGAAAAGGGGATTTGGTTCTCACAATAATGAAAATGTACCATAACTTAAATATTTCTTTACTGTACTGATTATCACAGGACAGAAATTAACAGACAGAGTAACACAGAAAAAGAGAGAAACAAGTCAGTCTAAAAGAGAAAAAAGCAATAAAACATTATTTAACTAACCATGAATGTACCTACCTCTTGGAAGACATCTGTTAAGGGTCAGTTGATACTAGCTTGACTACTCCAGCTCCAACTAAGAAAGCATCTGCTTTCTGAAACAGGAGAATTAATCTGCCATGATAGTTCAGTGATAAAATACCTGCCCGGCAAGTGGAAGAACTGGTTTGGTCATGGCAGATTTTTTCTCCTGTTTCCTAATTTCCCAAACTTCAGCTTATGGCTGCCTGCACAACGATCTTCAGTCAATTAATTCCACCAATTTAAAACTATTCATAAGTCATCATACCTGGTCCCAATGTTGAATTTCATTGTAGATGTATTTTTAATTATCCACATTGAAAAGCATATAAAATCCCATGGTGCTGACTGGGAAACTATCATAACTTCAAGTTCTGCCATAGTTCAAGTTACTAATATCAAAATAATGCAGTTTTACTGTATAAGTTATCTTCATCTGAACTCTTAGGACTAGTTTAGTTAGTAAATCATATTTTTTGGATTATCTATTCCTTGAATATCTATATTCTCTTCAAGATGCATTAGTATGATTACTGTAAGTATAATTATTTTATTAGAGAGAAAAAATTAAAAATTTCTAAGCAGCAACATTAAAAACTATAAGATCACCTAATTTGATGTGCACATAAAGAATTATATAACTAGAGAAAAATAACATATGTATATTTATAATGAATTTTATTCCCTCTGTAAAATTTACCTTTCTAAATGTCAACATTAATTTGAAGTAGTATATATTATTAAACAAACTAATAGTTGAGTCTAAAATGCCAAATCATTTCCATGGAAACAAAATAAATGAACAAAAACCAATAATAACTTTCCTACTAAATCAAAAGCTTTCCTTACATATTAAAATGGCTATTTACTACATAACATTTGCAATGGCAATACATTGCAAATGGAAAAATAACCTTGAACAAGAGAAATCTGAGATAGAATATCCTGTATCATTTCATTTAGAGTACGAATTAATCCCTAATGAATCAATCTACCGAGCAGAAGTCATCTGCTTGGGACCCATAGCAAAGGTTAGTGACATAATTATTACAAAAGCAAATATCTAGAGGTACAATTAAAATACATTACAAACATTACTTCTGAAAGCAATAAAATGAACTTCAAATACATATGATATCCCAATACAATATCCAGATTTCCTAACCTTAAGCACTAATTCTTTTTCTAGCTGTAAAAATAATTTTAAATGTGCAAAAACTATAACATTTCAACATTAATCCTTCAAATAGTTTTCCCACAAGATCCATTTCTTAAAACTAACCATGCCTACAAATATGGCAATTTAAAGTAAATACTGATTCCCTACTCAAGCTATAAAGCAATCCAGGTTTCAGGAAAAACAAAACTGATAAAGTATGAATTAAAGGAACCCAATCTTTCAGTAAACTGTAGAAATGCATTAATATGTTTTCAATTTTATTATTTTAAAGGTCAATACTCTTGACTGTGAATTTGTTGTTAAGACAGTGAAACATGGAGAATTAGTATGGATAGTATTTTCCTTGGCACATCTACTGAAGCTTGACAAGAAAAGTATTACGAGGATAATTAGCAACAATATTATGATAAAATTATGGTCCCAGAAAGGAAGAGTAAAAAAAGGGTATTAAAAACTGCCGCTTTTTAAAAAATAACTGAAATTGCAATATATAATTATTTTCTATCATACCTGAAGTTAATATAAAATATTTTAAAGCATCATCTACGTAAAAATATACGTGCCAAATGTATTAATATTCAATTTAATATCACAGGCATACAGAAGACAAGAATAACGCAATGGAAAATAATAAATCAGAAAATTTGGATAAAAGATGGATTACATGGATAACAAAGGCTGTGGTAGAGGAAACTGCTCCACCCACCATAAAAGGTGAAAACTTAAGCAAAGAAGATATGAAATTATTGAAGAACAAGTTTCACAGCTCTCCTCATCATCAACATTGGCTCCAAATTTTACAACACATCAAGGTAATTAAATCATAAAATTACTTACACTGAATTTGATCTGTGTAAGGGAAAAGGGAGTGTTGAATACCATTCACTTATAATTCTTTCTCTAACATTCATCCAAATCTGGACATCATCCCACCTATATCATTTCGTACACAGCTAACATGTATTTAATTTTCATCATTTATTGTATCAAATTTTGGTTTTGCAGTGAACATTGTTTTGTTATTTTGTTTATATTATTCCTATTATTAACAGTGTTTTTATATGTAGAGCCGCTAGTATTATATAACTTCCTTAAAAACTCACTACTGAAAATGCTAATGTACCTGTTAACCCTTACCCGTACATAAATACACAATATAGGACTTTGGTGAAAAATTGCAAGATGAACTACAAAGAGCAGAAAAATATGAAAAAGAAGTGCCACAAAAAAAGAGAGATAAGGATTCTAAAAGCAGTGGAAAAAAGGAAAAGGAAGAAAATAAAAAGGGTAAAAAAAACAAGGTGAACAATAAGATATCCACAGTGATGCTGAATTCAAGTTCACTGTTTGCAGGTATGTCACAAGAGTGGAAATACACAGAAAGAATTTTTCATTTTAAAAAACTGATATTAATCGGTCCGTCTACTTTTATAATTTATTCCATTTTTCATGAATGCTTTAAGCCTGAAATTGATGGGAAAATAATAATAATAATTTTTCAATGAAAATGTTGGTGATAGTACTAATATTAGTATAAGTAAGGAGCAAGAAAAAAGTTTATTATTTTATGAGCTCATACGATTTCCTTATTAAGTATTGCTGCACCTAGTGTTAAAGTAAGTTAAGGAATATTAAATGGAATTTATGTGAGAAAAAGTCCTTTAGTTTCTCTTCAAAACTGAACATGCAAGCATACTGTATGAAGCTTGGGCTTCATTTATTGTATGTGTGGCAGTCAAGAAAACCAAAATTCTGAGGTACATAAAGTACAATCAGAAATTTGGAAGACTAAGAGGAACAACTAACAGAAAAATTCCATAATTTCAAATTGGGGCATTTTTATTTCCATTGTTTTTCCCTTTATTAATGAGAAAAACAGTATTCATTGTAGAGAATTTTAAATTGCATCTTGAAAATGGTTAAATTAAGGCATGAAATCAGGACTAGGACAAGTGCACACACAAAAGATTGAAGATTAATGACGCAAATTTTTCAAATACATTCTAAATTAGTTTTGAATAAATATGAACTTGGAGAAGGACAAAAATTCTGAACTTGAACGTGAATTGAACCTGGCTCTCCCACTTTCAGGGTAGGTGCATTAACCAACTAAGCTACCAAGCCAGTCTAATTCTCCATTCTCGAATTGAGGTATTTAGTGAGGAAGGGCTAGCTTTCCCATCATTCCATCTTCTAACTTTGAATAGTATAACTGCAACTTTTAAACTAAATAACATTTAAATTGCCAAAGTTACCTCATGCACAGCTATACTATTTGAGCAGAATAAGAAAATCTTCAAGAGATAATTCTATATCTTTGCTACTTTACCTAAAACTATATCAAACTTTATCAAAACTAGCTCTGGTGGTATCCAAGGACATTTGCATAGCCAGTATGTGTGTATTTGAATGTGCTAACAGCAGGTAGATAAATGAATATAAGATTAACATGTGAGTAAAATTTGTTATGATTTGAAAATTAACAATACCTGTTTTTCAAAATGCATACATACTTTCATCAGTATTTCTAAATAAATTGAAAGTACTGGTTTTTCAACCTGGACACAGAATAAAGGCAGTGAAGATTTGTTTATGTTAACTTAAGAATTCACAGACTGCTTAATACTATTATTACCGTGACTTTACTGTATTATGTAAATGATGCATTATTAAAAGGCATTGGAAATATAATGATAAATAAAAATGTCATAAAGAATCACAAATAAAGGTATACTTTCTTTTTGTTTCATCATATATCACTGTAAATATTAAATTCATTACTGAAGACTATTCACATTCAAAATAATAAAAGGAAGTGGTTATGAACATATCACATATTTGCATGCAAGGCATGGGTTGTGATGCAGTGTTCTCAGTTTTAACCGATTACTTGTACTGTACTGATGCAGTAAATTATACTTTAAACACACAGCATCCATAGTAATTTTCAACTTACACAACTTTTGGGTTCCAGAAGGCATTCTTTACATACCTCAGGATGTGTATGTACAGCTAAAACATCTAATTTTAACACCAAGATCAAGAAAACGTAAACCAAATAAGCTTAAGAAACATTTCATAAACAACAATGTATATTTTTTAAGCCTTTAACAATGAGAATTATTACAGTCAGGCCCCAATTTAGCAACACCATTTGTCCATCATTGACAGTGCTAAAGCAATGATGGCAGTAAATCATGGTATATGCCTGTGAAATGTAATCATAAGATGGAAGTTCTGTTCACAACTATTAATGGGAATTATGCACAGTGACTCTATATATGGGGTATTAGATCAGGGTCTGATTGTATTAGCATGACTATTCAGCTCACGGTTACTGTATTTGAGCTCACTACCTATATAAGTATGTTATGGATTGCATTTATACAATTCATTACCACAATGAATTAATGCAGCAGAAGAGGTGTAGTGAAGGCCTCCACAGCCATAATTTGGGAGGGATGCTGACAATGACTGGAAATAAAACTGTATTTAGGGAAGTAAGCAGAAATGTTTTGGCTATCTACGATAGAATTTTGGTGAAATGTAAGCTACTGGAATGGCACATAAGGTGTGCAACAATGCAGTCTTTATTTCCACAGGATTTTTAAATTTTTTTATATATATTATTTAAATAAATCAGTAATTATAAAGTAGATAACTACAGTAGGACCTCGATAACTATCGTCACCAATAATCGTTGTTTCCATCAACCGTTGTTTGGTGCCAAGTGGTAAAAAAAAAAGAAAAAGTTCCATTGCCATTTTTTAATTAAGCAGACAAAGGAATAAAATGATGATTACACTGTAAAGAATGCTACCCGCCAGTTCTGTGCCCAGACATACTGTCGCCTGAAGCAACATACTATGTAACACAATTTAATTTTGTAACATAGACGTTAACTTGCCTCAACTATCGAAATGGTGCACTGCGGCTGTTCTCGGAGAACATTTAGTAGATGGTGTTATGAGTGAAAAACATTTTGTGTAAACTGAAAGAGGGTTAAAACAAAGATTAATACTATTTGGAAATTTGCCTTCAAATCTAAGAATCAAACAAAAATGTTCCTTCACGGATTGGCGCAGTATGACTATCAATTCATTTGTCAATAGTTGACATAACCCCCTCACATATTTCTTAAATACTTTTAACTTATTAAACCATAAGTGATAAAAATGGCCCCAAAATGCAGTGAAATTGACAATGCTGCTAAAATGTCTAGATATGTGACATCCATGCAGATAAAAACTAGAAGTCAATGAATGAAAATGATGCAGTCTTAAAATTTCCAGTAAACTGAGGTTTAAAAATTCAGTTTCATATGATGTGGGTCTTTTTGAACAAATTACTGACCTACGACATTGTTTCTATGGAAAAATCGGTTTCGACTACATAATTTGGCTAATTGTTGGGGTTTCCAGGAACCAATTAACGAGAGTTATCGAGGTTATAGTGTACATAATTTAAATCATATAACCACTTATTATAATTTAGGAATATTTTGCTAAATTATGAAAATATTTTGATTATGCAATGTTACTAACTTCTGACAAATCCCAAATTTCTTTTTTGTGTAATTGAAACACTAAACACATATATTAGTAATGTTACATAGATAATTTAACTAATTGTAAAGCTTGAAGTAAAACAAAAAATTTTATTTTCCATATCCTTTTAAGCACTTAAGAAATTAGGGGTTTCAAACCAACACAATAGTTCTAGTATGGTTATTAAAATAAATCATAACAGATGTATTTTTAAAGATCCTCCATTTTTGAAAACATTTCCAGGGAAGATAATATGATAAAATTTAACAGGTCCATGTATGAAATGAATCTATTTTATAATTTACAAGTGGTAATTACAGGAGCAATTTACAGTATCCCTAACATGATAACTAAATATTCTATGCTTACATAATTACATGATATAAATTTCGACCTACAAACATACTATTTCAGGCAAAAAGTTTGTCGAGAGTCACATTGAGATAATGGAGGAAAATCTACTACATGCCACGATAATTCTATCAGGAGAGAACTTACTGACAGAGAATGATGCCAATGAACTAAATCCCTTTATTGTCAAAATAAACAAGATAAAAAAAATTCCATTTCGAGTCCTCAAAGAAGCTAAGTAAGACTTTCAGTTGAAACCATCATGTGATAATTAGTAATTAACAAAAAATATGAAATTATAACAATCCAAAGATTATAAATAGAATGATTCTTCATTTATGCTACAACAAGCATTACATAAATTATTACTTAAGGCAAAATTCATTGTACTATAAAAAACAAACTACTGTATTTACCTGAATATAAGACATTTCCCCCCCTATTTTAGCATTTAAAAAACCACAGTAGTCACATATTTGAGTAATATGAAATAACTTCATAAGGATGAATGTAGTAATGATGAGGTGCAGCTGCACAGCAATTACTGAATGGAATGTATGATGCACTAAAAGATCAAAAGAAAAATTGAAGTGCACCATTTGAACGGAGGATTTCATGAGTTTAAGGATAGTTGTTACTATTGTTACTGACACTGGAACGAATAAGTAAATCTGGAAACAGGAAGTTTTATTATGAGAATCTTCTTGTATTCAGGTAAATACAATAGAATAAGATTACTTAACAGTTAAAATACTATCATTCAAAAGTTCTCAACTTTTGGTCTGCAGACTAGTAGCAGCTGATCTGAATTAATTTAAATAACTAACTTGAAAACTACAAATGACTCTGATAATGGTGGGAGTAATCAATAGTCCAAAAGACTTATTAGCCAAAAGCAAATAACACTATCCAACAACAGATATAGATGAATCTGTTCGGGGGGTGGTCTGTGAATGCAAATGGGTTTAGAACTGCCACTATGATTAGTTATTAGGTATTATTGTAATAATTTTTCACATAAAAAACTGACTTGAAAGTTAACTATTTAATTTTATGTTACAGCATTACAAAAATGTATATTAAATATGAAATCTTTGACAACTCATTAGAATCAGAGCACAGGGAAATAAATGGACAAAATATTTTGATTGACCATGCTAAAATAATTCTCACCAATAGCATTGATAATGTGAAACTACTGCAATACCTACAAACAAGTAGATTATTCATAACTGTTATTGGTGTCCAAAATGAATGTCCTGAAGCCAAACATGTGTTGGAGAATGAAAATCATATGTTCAAAAGACAGAAAAAAGTAAAACCATTATTAATTAACACACAGCAATCTGAAAATTCTCTTAAAGAAGAAAAACATATTAAAATTGCTGTAGCATTCTGTCACTTATCAACTTTATTAAATGGGCAAGCATTTGTTGAAGAGGACTTACCACTTTATAGCGCAAATATTCTCAATGCAAGACTTTTGAATAAAAATGTTACAGAAGATTACAAAACAATAGATATTAATAATGAATTACTATTGAATTTATCCACTATAGATGTATTTCTGTCATTCACTATGCCTTTGACAATGAAATCTGGAAGATTGGATCCAACAGGTCATACATGCTATAATCGTTTGTTTATCAAAATTAAAGCTTACAGTATAGCAAAATATGTACTGAGCATCATAGTATCCATCAACTTCACACTTCTAGATAAGATGCAAAAGGTTGGAATGGTAACATCACAAGAAGAAAATACCAATGAAATGGTAATCAAGATGAAGGAAAATATTCTCACAGGATTTGTTCTTGATGCTACCAATTATACACTTCTTTACATTGAAGGCATTTCTAATGGCTGTATTACAAAAGTATACAATAAAATACAAAATCTACGATCAAAATCATGCAAAATATTGTACAACAAGAGCCTTGTTTTTTCCTCAAGACTTTATGCTCAATTTATCTCTGTAGGTGGTTTATATATAGTTACTCTAAAAAATTCTATGGAAAGTTACTTGGTAAAATCGCCAACTTATATTAAGAGCATGATGCCAAAACCTTGCTGGAATGCCATGAAATTGATTGATGCATTGCTTAAATGTGATAAAATGCAAACTGCGAGTCAAGATGAACTTTTTCCTTCGTCTCTGCAGATAATTTCCTTAGATCTTAAATTTGGAGTTCCTCATCTAATGTAGTACAAATTTATGACAGGAAATTAAATAAAGACAACGAAAACCCACCTCCCGCTTCACCGTAGGATTTTTTTGATTTTCTGATTGACAAATAGCTGTGGCATCTGCGTCCATTTGGGGTGAGAGCTTCAATTTTATTGGAGAGCATTCATCATCATCGTCATCATCGTCGTCATCTTCATCGCTCTTTCCTTTAAATGGAACAAGTACCTATCAAAATAAATATTCAATCAAAATGCTGTGATAGTTTTTATTTACCATTACTACCATTTCCGGCACCATCCTCTTCTTCTGAATCTATGGAATCGTCGTCCGAATCATCGTCGTGGTCTTCTATCCTAAAGTCACTATCATCAGAACTCTCGCCAAGATCCAAATCAAGCAAAGACTGCTGAGGCACCGGCTTTACCTTTCTTTTCTTTGGATCTCTTTCGACTGAAAATATTACAATAACGTGTAGATTTAATTCATTAAAACTGATATTTCGAGTAAAAAGACGCCAAATATTACAAAACAATAATACATTGAATTAACTAAAATCTAAGCAGTCTTTATTCTAATTACAGCATTATAACTGCAATGCGCAGTCATTAAGAAATAACCTCCAAGGCATTTATTCTAAAATCATGGACTATATCAAAATATCAACATATTTACGGTTATAATGAAACCCAGAATTTGTAACGGCCCCTAATATTTATAAGGTACATTCGTAGATTATAATAAGGCAACACGAAGTGATCGGAGTATGCAACCAAACGGAAAAGCGTGAATGTTTGGATTTGCCGCAACGCCATTTATATGGCATACGTTTTAAATAAACAACAGGAATCCTTAAAGAACGAAAATAAAGGGGATTTTACATACATGAAGCCATATCGGGAATTTCAAGTTCAAATTTTCAATCTTTCCGTTCCAATGTTTACACTTAGCTAAGCTCTACAACAGAAGCATATAACCTAAGACGCCCACCGAAACTCACATGTTTTCCAGTGAAATACGGGGCGATTGCATTCTAACTAGCTTTTATAAAGATAATTTCATATAATTTTAATCCTATTTTACTATAAACTAACCCAGTACTTTATACATAAATCCTACTGCTGCTGAATTATGATCTTCGCACATTTTAGATATTATGTTTATTTTCTTTTTCTTCCCGCCTTCTGTTTCAGCCATGAAGACCTTTCTGGCGGTACACCTCCAAATCAGGACGCCGATATATTTCGCACAAGTATTGATTTTTAACTGCTTCAACAATGCTTTGGTATACAAACCATCTTCCCAAGCATTGGTTAGACCAATGGCACTTCCTTTTGATACCCAAACATTTTTGCGCTCCCAAACTGTAATAAATAGCATTATAACTAATACAAAAAAGGACATAATTTTTTGTATTATCTTGCGTTAAACATCTTGATGTTTAACTTGGTGAATATTTCAAGACATTTGATTTTTCTAAATTTTATTACTGGCATATCTTTATGCGATTATGCTACCTTAATTTAAAAAAAAGTGGTCATAACAAACATAAGTGGTGAAAAAAATCACCCAAGAATTGACAGACTATTGTTAATCGCAAAAGTTATATTATTCGTAAATCGGTTAGGAGTACCGAATACTTTAAATCGGTTAGCAGTTCCAAATACTTTAAGCATTTAATAATATAAATATAAGACAGAACAAAAAGTTTAAAAAATATTAACGCATAAAATTATGCAAATTATAAGATTTGGTAAGTTTCCATAATTAAGAACCGAAATGAATCGAGGAAATTGAATTTTCAATAAAAATCGGCAAAAAAATTACATATAGACATTTGACATTCAATAAACCTCAATTGTTGAAAGTTTGATTGTTTAAAATTGTAGACAAGTGTTACGGATGGAATTATCCTTTCTTTACACCAAAATTGTGTTATAAATACCTTCTACTGAACGCAACAGCGTTATTGTATGGCTTGTAATGGCTGCCATTGGGTTGCAACAATTTTGAAATGGTGTGGTTTTAAAATACAAGGTAAAAAATGCATTTCAATTCTATTATCTAAGAATTATATTTAAACGGATTAAAATAGTTTACTCACTGAGGTTTCGTTGAGATGTCGCCAAAACTTCCAACAGAATATCTATCAAGACAATTTTTAACTCATACTATAAACCTAATTTAGAAAAATAGCAATTTCCCATACTATTTGGCAATAACAGCAATAATAAGAGTTTATAATACATTGGATCATGTGTGACGAACACATTGTCTATCGCACAAGGCAAAATTATATTGATGTAATTATCTTTCTCAATACTCACTGCCCGATCGCTGTTTTATTTATTACAGAAAAAATAATATTTTTAGATCCAGTTTGTGTTTTGCAGAGACTAGACAAAATAACAGTGAATTGCGGTATTACGTCGACTCAATATGCTAAATAGTTACGTTGGTAAGACTGAGCATGTATAAACGTATTTACTGGTTTAGAGGAACGCATGAAAAGGTAATTATTGTATTTTCGGTAAAACCTAAAATTTCGACTCATATATAAATGAAATATATTTCAACGACAATGTTTTGGTTCAGATAAAAATAATGCTTGAAGGCAACGATATATTTACCCTTCACCGTGTTATGTAAAAGAACTATTTTCAGAGCAACTACGATGTTACTATTTATCATCCAAAAATTAACCCCGGAATAAAATGGATCGCTAAAAGACATCGTATTATAAAAATGGTTGCATTAAATTATTTATAACTAAATATCGACTAGCACCTCCTCTGTTGACGCTCATTCTGTTTAGATTCCGGGACGGACGCCCAATTCTTCCCTCCATTGCTATACTACTGAGTGCCTCTAATGACCACTAATCATTTATGCCAGGGTTTCCCAAACTGTGTTCCGCGGAACACTAGGGTTCCGCAGAAGCTAAATGGGGTTCATTTATAGAGACCCGAAACGTTCTCCTTTCTCGTATTTACAGCAGGAAACATGAGCCTCACTTGTAAATTATATACTGTAAGATACACAACCTATATAAATAAACATTATAACGGTTTTAAAGTTAATTTGATTGCGATTCGGCTTATTATCTCTTAGGGTTCCGCCAGAAAAAATATTTGGATGTAACGGTACCGTGGCTTAACAAAGTTTGGGAACCCCTGATCTACTATCTACTATGTATTATTGATTATATTCATCATTATTGTTTTAAACTAAATTATATTATTCTGTTTTATTTTATACTATGTATGCTATATTATTTTTTCCCTCTGTTCTATTATATATGTTTCGTGTACCTATATTTCCTTTTATCCTGCCAGATTTTTGTATATATCTTATAAATATTATGTCTATACCTTTATATGTATTGTGATGACGGTATACAGTTGATTGTATTCAAGTTTTCTCTTACTGTACATACTATTTAATGTTTTATTTTTATATTTACTATCTAGGGGTTACGCAGGTTTTTCACACTCCCCTTCTCAGTGAGTGTTTTCCTGCGTGGGTTTTACTAGTTAGAACAAGTTTGTTCTTATCTTGGTTTTCCCCACAAATTTAAATCTGTCTTAAACTTACCATTTTTCATTATGTTCGACTTTTATACTGTTCTTTACTCTTGTAATATTTTATTCTAACTTCAATTGAAACTATCTATATTGACGAAGGGTTAAATGTAAGAATGGACCTTTATAGTCTAAAATTTGCCCGAATAAAGACGTCTATTTATCAATCTATGCTATTACCGTGAAAGACCTACGCTTCAGCTACAAAAGAGCTTACACTACTTTTTAGCAGACTTCTACACTAGCGTTTTCTTCACGGAAAATAGCTGATATATTTGTGCATGCAGCACTTTCTCCCATTGATCATATGATCCAACCAATTACATTGATAGGCCACTTTCTTTTACATAGTAGTAGTCTGATAACGAAGCTAATATATGTATTGAAAATGTCAAATAGGTATATTATGAAATATTCTCTATCAAATTTTTTAGACAAAAAATCAGAAGATGATAAAGAGGCGGAAACAGTTCCTGAAAATGAAGCAGTAATAATCGATTCTCCGAAGGTTGAGGTAAATATTGAGGACACTACTTTCAATGAGTCAACTGAAGAATGGCATGCAACGTTGGCAGTGAGTATCAGTCACAGTGATTGTTGCTAAAGTGATAGATATGCGTAAGTTGTAGCCTAGGCTGGATTTTAAAAATAAACGTTATGGTAAGGTAATTTAAAAAAACGACCCAAATCGTAGTTTTCCAATAATTTAGTATAAGAATAACCGAAAAAGAGGATATTATTCCTCGTAAAACTATTGTTATTTTGGAACAGATATGACATACATAAGTCACCCACGACCGCTGCACCACCTGATTCCGGAAAAGTGAACTATCGAAGTACGCGTACGAGTAAATGATGCCCTTAGAAACTTATTGATGTTTAGCCAAGTAAATATTAGCAACAATAGAAAGAGAACGCTAACAATGTATGCTTTCATTAAAATGATGCAATTTAAACAAAGTAATTATTTATAGCCACGTAAACAGTATGTTCTGCGGTTATTTTGAACTTTTCTTTCTTACATTTATAAAGGGGAGTGCCACCCCCTTTAACCCCCGCCTTCTTTAACCCGTGGGTGACTTATGTCAAATGTAAGCCGTTATTTTTTTTATTTTACCACATAAATGGCAGTATTTCTTTCATTAAGCACACTCCCTCCACCAACATCACCTACCCCATCACCTCCAGATGTAACTGCACTACGAGGAATGTCATTTACCTCCTCACCTGCACCCTCTGTTCTGCTTTCTACGTTGGCCTCACCAGCAACCCTCTTAACATAAGAATGAACGGCCACCGGAATAGAGTAAATCTCAAACTTCCCCTTCCGGTGGCCTCTCACGCTAATTTACATAAGGTAATTTTTAATAATTGCTTTAATGTAAGAATTTTCCGCGCTCTACTAGACGACATCCCGCCCCCCTACTTCGACAGCCCATATACACCTACTTGATTCTTTCTCCCCCCTCCCCCGGTCTCAATCTCCGCTAGCCTTATTGGTCATTCCCTCTCCCCGCCTATCCTCAAAATCCTCGCATCACCCTCTTACATCCCTACCCAGGGCGTCACTTCAAACAGTACTTCTCTATCTGTTGCTGACGAAGGGCTTCGGCCAGAAAAGTTTTCAAATTTGTGTTGATTTTCATGTGACTTCAGCACCCTCAGCGGCAGGACCGGCTTCAGACTTTTGGCCGCCCTGAGGCGGGAAGTTTTTGGCCGCCCCCCTCCCACCCTCATGTCCCGTAATGATCAAGAATTCACATTTTTTTGAACCATTAATATCTAAAATTATCACATAATATATAGGTATTTTAAAGAGTTTGTATGTTGTGCTGTAGTAGCTTCACTAAATCCGTTGAAATTCAATGGGAAATTCTGCTAGTTTATAATATAATAATGATAATAATGCTAATTTTATATTAAACAAAATTCATTATTGTGCAAGTGTCCATTAAACAACAATATTTGTAAGGCTACCTCATATTTAAATTTACAGTGGATTCGTATTCACCCATTGGATCAAAACTGAATAAGAAAGAACAGACAGACAGAGGGAAGAAAATATAATCTTATTTTGCCAGTGAAAAATTGAATATAAATCTCGTGTAAGTTAATGATGCCATGAACATATTTAATATCCAGTAGAAAAAATATATCAAATTACAAAATTGCGTACTCTTAAAGAAAAGGTTAATACATCGAGCCACATAATTAGGTCGGAATATGTAAAACTCGTTTTAAAATGAAGACATAAAAATGAAAAGTTTTTAAATGCATACATAGAAAACTAATTGCTTAATTAAATACAATGAAATGTAAACACTATGTTGAACTATTTCTCATAAGAAAATATCCGCTAGTGTTTAAATGTGAAATGCAATTTAGGCATTTTTTCGAGTCGATTTGAATCGAGTGCGACAGTGCAATCCAACAATGCAAATCGCAGTGGGGACATCACGTTAAAATGAGATGAAACAAACAATTACAATAGACGTCAGATTTAAGCCATTCCGAATTAGAGACGCTAGGAATAAGACACTTGATTGAAGTTTCCGTAGAAAATGTGCGTCGCACGTTTGTCATTTCTATCATTTTAACAAAGTTAAAGAGAAATAATTCACTCTTCGAGAATTATTAAGTTATGGTCATAGGCACAGCAACTAATAGTAATATCCTCAAAAACAAAATGTTATTCACTATTTTGATATCTTAGATTGATCTGAAAATTTGAAATTTTCTCACTTATTTAATTATACCTGCCTTCGTGAAAATCCTTACAGGAGGAAAGAACTAGCTACTGTGAGTACTGGGGAAAAGATTTATAGAATTTATCGTATAATAATGGAAGGATACTAAATACAAGTAATGATTATTATCTAAGGGCTAGATAAACGAATAAAATCCAACAAGAAAATTATAATAAGTTAAAAATTTTAATTTTACTATCAACCGTACTTAATTCGAAGAATCAAGAAATAGTAACATTATTAATTCCGACTATAACATATCTACGCAACTATAAGAATTCACTTTCGATATAAGAATTATATAAAAATTAGACACACCTCCCTTTGTTTTGGCAAACCAAAAAGTAAAGCTATGAAAAGGTGTAATTTAGTAGGGGTAGTATGGAGGAGAATTCATGGGAGTTGCTCTGTAGCTGAGAGCAGCGATATTATTTATATTCAGTAAGATCTTTCCAGTTATATACGCCGGTAGGATTTCCTCACAACAAAGGGTTTAGCGAATAACGGGGTGGGAAATTTATCCGAAAAACGATCATCCTAAATATTAGGGTTTATTTTTTCAACTTTTGAGATTTTTACTTGAATAACTGATTTGGACTTGCAAGTTATTATAGGAATCATCAATAACATAGGGGTTATTATGACAGGTCGAAAATTCCGACATCGACTAATATTAATGATACTAATTATTCCGAGAAATGTCACAGTACACCGAGAAATAATTGAAGTAAATCTCTCGAAATAAATCAGATTAGGTATTAAAAGAAGTTTAATATAAACAGTAACAATTCATTAAATTCAAACTAACCTCTCCAATGGAAGACAATGTACTGAGAATGTTGTGAGTGAAGATGTCCCACGTAGTGATGAGAAGATCTGGATCGTTAGGATATCCTTCTACCAAAATTAAAACAGTTTCTCTCACAAAAACTCCAAAAGCGAAACAAAAGAAATTAAAAACAAATAATTAAAATATTTCACGAGTTAAAACACTAACTAGTCCTATTAATTTTTACGCAAAATGCACATTGTTACTGCAAAAATACGACACGACTCGCTCTCTCTGCGATGTTACTTCTTCCACAAACTAAGAAAATGTGAGGGTCTTGAAGTAATTCCTTTTTCGAGAAATTTTAGGAGAAAAAGGAGAGAGGGTGAATAGACCAATGTGTAAAACACGTGTCAGAAAGTTTTCTTGGGAACGTCGCGACGTTTTCCGACGCGTCGGTAAGATTTCTTTCTATCCACCCGTAAGGTCATAAAATCTAAAACCTTCAAAAAGAAGGAAAGACTGCCAGTAGTAGCATTTATGATCTTCGCATACGTGTCCTCCCATTCAGAAGAAAGGCGCATGCGGGTGGTCATGGAATTTCCAAACAGAAATAAACCGTCAAAGACGGTACATCGGTTCCTGTCCTCCAATTATTCTTTTCCTTTAGAAACGTCCGAAAGAGTGCTTTAAAATATTTTCTCAACTCACGTGAAAATCGTGCCGTTTCCTGGATTCTCAGAGAGTGGAAAGGGGTCTTCATAATATAAATAAGAGGGAAACAGAATCGTTGGAATCAGGGATGCCGTATGCCTTTTTAGGTCAAATATGCCGATGGGACCAATGTGGAAAATCCCCCCCCCCCCCAACTTTCTTGAAAACATCCCCTTTTTCCTTCACCCTCGGAGACAAAGGAGACGGAAAGCTTGTAAAAACTACCTCGCGGATCCGACCCGCACATGTTGCCTTTGTTTTGCTTTATACTTCCCTCCATTTTTCGCAAATATGTCTCTATGATCTGGGTGGCCGCTCCTGCTGTAAGACCGAAGTTGGGAGAGGGAGGGGCGTCATTGTGATCACAAACGGCATCAGGTCGCCCCCCTCGAAAGTGCGCCCTGAGGCGATTGCCTCACTTGCTTACCGTCTGAAGCCGGTGCTGCTCAGCGGCTCTCCTTCCGGTAAGTGCTCACTGAGTTATATATATATATAGTACAGGGTGATTCACGAAGATATGGAATAACTTCAGGGGCTGATTTCTGAGGTCATTATGAACAAAAAAGTTCATATGAACATGTGTCCGATTCCGAATAATTAAAGGGTTATGGCTGTTTGAAAATTAGAAAAAGGCAAGGCAATATCCGGAATTCGGGAGACAATTGCCGACCAATACGCGATGCGTTCTCTGCTACATTGTTTATTTGCTTGTTTATTTACTTATTTACAGTCTGTATTGTCAAATACGAATTTGCGGAGTTATGGCTGCTCGTAGATTTTCAGCATCGCACCACTCTGAATCTCACTCATAACTCATGCACCTGCGCGACCATGACCTTGTCCGAACGTAGCCTGTCGAAACATGCGCACGCAAAAATAGATATTAGCATTGTTAGTTGTTACTGTGTTAGTGTTACTTTCAAGATGCCTTTTACATTAACAAGTGCTGAATATGCCGATATGGTGTATGTTTATGGATTTTGCGATGGAAATGCTGTTGCTGCTGTCGCTGAATACCAGCGACGTTTTCCGAACTGCAGAGTTCCAAATCAAAAAGTTATTAGCAGAGTGTTCCAAACTTTGCGAGATACCGGCTCACTTCCCAGCGTTAACACTCCATATGAGCGTGTGGTTCAACAAGACGTGGCTAAGCAAAAGAACATCCTTGAGGCGGTACAGCGTAGCCCTCGTACTAGTACAAGAAGGATATCCACACGTCTCGGTGTTTCGCAATCAAGTGTATGGAGAACATTGAATGAAGAAGGAATGTACCCGTACCACTTGCAACGTGTCCAACACCTCGAACCTGGGGATCCTGCCCGACGACTGGAATTTTGTAATTGGCTTAATGAGAATCGGCGTCTGCATCGATACATCTTATTCACTGATGAAGCTCAATTCACCCGCAACGGTGTTAACAACACACACAATTCCCATGTTTGGTCAGAAATTAATCCCCGTGCCACTGTGGACAGTAACTTTCAACATCAATTCAGTATTAATGTGTGGTGTGGAATGTTGTGTGATCAGGTAATTGGTCCATTCATTTTTGAGGGTCGTCTTACTGGACAGATTTATTTACAATTTTTGCAAAACGAATTGCCGCAACTGTTAGAAGATGTGCCCCTGGCTACAAGACTTCGAATGTGCTTCCAACACGACGGAGCACCACCTCATTGTTTCCGTGCAGTGGTTACTTACTTCATTGAGCAGTTCCCTAGGCGATGGATCGGTCGCAATGGTCCACAAAATTGGCCAGCTAGGTCCCCAGACCTAAACCCATTGGATTTCTGCGTGTGGGGATGGATGAAAGATCTTGTGCACCATACTAAAGTGCAAACACGGGATGCATTACTTCATCGCATATTGAATGCTGTGGCTTGCATAAAAGACAGTCATGATGAACTTCGGTGTGCAACGAGCGCGATTCACACACGAGCGGCGAAATACATTGAAGTCGAAGGTGGTGTTTTTGAAAACCTACTTTAATAATACGCGCGTTCGTATTTGACAATACAGACTGTAAATAAGTAAATAAACAAGCAAATAAACAATGTAGCAGAGAACGCATCGCGTATTGGTCGGCAATTGTCTCCCGAATTCCGGATATTGCCTTGCCTTTTTCTAATTTTCAAACAGCCATAACTCTTTAATTATTCGGAATCGGACACATGTTCATATGAACTTTTTTGTTCATAATGACCTCAGAAATCAGCCCCTGAAGTTATTCCATATCTTCGTGAATCACCCGTATATATATATATATATAATCATCATAGGTAGTCTGTCCATTGACAGGTCCGTGATTATTCTAGGTTAAACTTGGTTCTCCATATACTCCTATCTTCCGCAGTTTTCTTCATGTCTTGATAGCTCTCTTTCCCTTTCAAGTCGTCTACTAGCTGAAACATTTTCCTACCTCTTTCTCTTTTTCCATCCAGTTCGCCTTCCTCTTTCTGATAGTCTGTATAATCGTTCGCTTCTCTCCTATTCTTCGTAGTACTTCCTCATTTTTCACCCTATCTGTCCATTTTCTCTTCAGCATTCTTCTCCATGACCACATTTCGAAGCTTTCCAAGTATTTAATATCATTTTTCCTTACCGTCCATGTTTCTGCTCCATACTCCATACATAGCATTTTATCAACCTCTTGCGGATTTCCTGCTTTATATTTCCCGTTAGCAGGAGTTTCTTTCTTCTGAAAGCGGCTTTTCGTTTTGTTATTCTAGTCCTGATTTCATCTGTACAATTTGCTTCTCTCGTTATGATGCTTCCAAGGTATTTATGGTGTGAAACTAGTTCTAATGGCTTTCCTCCAATACTTATGTTCAAATTTTCTTCTTCTTTACTTGATATTCGCATAACCTTGGATTTTTCTGTATTAATTTCCATACCGTATTTTCTACCTGTTATCACTAGTCTATTTATCATTTTCTGGGGTTCCTTTTCCTTTCTTGCTAGAAGTACTTGATCATCCGCGTATTTCACTCTTCTTATAATCCTTCCTCCGATTTTGAAATCTCCCGTGCCTTCTAACGCTTCCTGCATTAGTCTATCTCCATATATATTGAATAGAATCGGCGATAGACAGCAGCCCTGTCTTACTCCTCTACCGATATGTACTCCGCTGGTGTCCGCATTCTCCAACCTGACCTTTACAACTTGATTCACATATAGATTCCTGATCAGTCTCCTGTCTTTCCAGTCTACACCTATATCCTTTAATATCCTCATCAGCAGTACCCAATTTACTCTATCAAAGGCCTTCTGCCAGTCGACGAAACATACGCAGCAATCTTGACTGTACTCTATTGCCCTTTCTGATATGATTCTCACTACACCGATAGCATCTCTGGTTCCACGTCCTTTTCTGAAGCCGAATTGATCTTCCCCTAGCATTTCTTCGGCCTTTTTCTCTAGTCTTTTATTAAGAATCCTCGTGATGATCTTCGAAGTGTGTGACAGTAGGGATATCGTTCTGTAGTCCTTACACTGCATTGCCTTTGGCTTCTTCTTTAGAGGGATCAATGTTACATCTAAGAAATCCTGAGGCCACTCTCCCAGAGTCGTAAATCTTGTTAATTAATTTCGTAATAACTTGTAGTCCTTCCGATCCCATGACTTTAAGTACCTCTACCGGTATTCCATCGCTGTCTGTAGCTTTTCCTTTCTTTAGTTCCTGTATCGCCTTTTCTACTTCGCTTTTCATAATACTTGGTCCCAAGTTGTCTTTTTCAATGCAATTCTCTTCTTCCAGTTCTATTTGTACAGATCCTGCCTGCTTTTTGTATAGCTCCTTAATGTATTCTTCCCATACCTGTGCTACATCCTTTGGTTCTGCGACTATTTTCCCATCTGTATTAATAATTCCTTTACGACGAATTCCATTAGACTTCTTATCTTCTAACTCCAGTGCCGTAGCGTACATCATATCGTATCGTCCTAACTTCTCCATCTGTTGTATTTCCTCACATTTTTCTTTTATCCAATTTTCCCTAGCTTTATCTGTTACCCTTCTCATCTCATTGCTTATGCGTCTATAATTGGTTCTACCTTCTTCACTGTTAACGTTTTTCCATTTTCTTCTCTCATCCATTTTCTCCAGCATTTCCTTAGTGATCCATGGTTTTCTGATTTTCTTCTCTTGTTTCCCAATCTCTTTATTCAAGGTATCTTTGATGCTGGCTTTCACTTCCTCCCATTCTGTATCCACGGTCTTCGGTTTCTTTTCCAAATTTCTAAGGCGATCTTCCAACTTCGTGCTGAACTTTATATCATCATGTTTTGGCATGGAGAAATGCTTATGGAAAGAAATCACATGGCCCGAGAATTTTCCAATGTAAACCTGAACCTTCGTTAAGCCCTCGTAAATTCGCCAGACCTTCACTTCTCCTCGGAGTCTCTGAAGTATAGCTATTATGATTCTGTCCAGTATACATTGTGCGACGAGTGAAATTTTTGAGTGCTGCCGTCCTACGTGGTACGTACTTTCAGAAAACCCCTAGCATTTCCGATTGCCCAAAATATTTATGAATTACAGGGAAGTAGTCACATATTTACTACCTGAAGCAAGTAATAGATGGTGAGCCTCTTGAGAAATAAAAGGCTATGACAATCTATACTTTTTGAGCTTAAATTACGAAGATGCGAAGTTTAAAAATATATATATTTTATTTGTGGAGCGGCGGCGCCTGGCGCCCTGGGGCTGTAGCCCTCTTAGCCCATATAGTTAAGGTGCCCCTGCTTATGAGCCTTGATATCGCAGAGCGTGGAAGATCCGATGTTGAATTCTTTTGCTATGGCTGCTCTATTTTTTCCTTTTTCAATTCGTTTGATCAGCTCCAGCTTTTGTGTTAGAGTTAAAACAACCTTTTCTCTCCTGTTCCTTGCTGTTAGGTGTTTATTTTGATGCCATATTCAATGGATGGGTAATTTTTTAGATAATAAAAAGCGATAAAACTGGAAATTGTAGAAGTACACCAAAACATCTAGACAATGCAAATGGCTTACGTAAACAAAAACGCCATGCTTACTCGGCAGCCACAGAAGTATACGGAGTAAATACGTAATATATACATCTTATATTTTAAGAAATTTTAAAGTGGAAGTTGTGGTATTACACACATACAATTCACACAAAAATTCATAAAAAAAAGAAAAAGAGATAAAAATTAATTGTATTTGTGTAATTGCCGGTATCTAAGTCTGGGCGGTTCTAAATAGCTGGATAGCCCAGCTTTTACTGTATGTGTATACGTGTTATATGGGATGTATAGGCCAAAAACCATGTTTCTCGTATATAACGAAGTCACGCTTATAACGAAGCAATGAGTCGGTCCCCTCAAATACGTATTAAACGAGTTTTACTGTATATATTAACAACCGTCTTGCTATTATCTCCGCCCCTGACAGCTAGGCATTCCATCCAGCATCGAAGTTGGACTTTTTTGAGATCCTAAGATTGCGTTATCTGATCTTTGCGGGAATTAGAAGGGATTTCAATATAAAAACAAGATACTATCGTAAATGAAAATAAAAATTTTATTTAAATGTTTATATATCATTAATGACTAATATATCAAGGGTGGTGGATTCGAATAAGCATATTCCATATGCAATTGTTTGGCGTCTTTCAGATAATAAATTGCTGCACAACAGGATCTAGAAAGCGCCCTTAAACTTTTGGCGTCCCATTATTATCAGACCGTGATGCGTCGCTAACCTCCGGATAATGTGGAATGCTTAGCTCAACAACCGGCTCGCCGAGCATTAATAATTTTAACAAACGGCTCGCGCGAACCGGACGGAGCCGGTTGCAGCACACTCCTGGAATTAGTTGTACAAATGGAAAAAAGAAAAGTGCCTACGAAATCAAGTTTGGACTTATTCCAGGTACTTTATGTAAAGAATATTTACGAGGCGAAGAAAAACGAAAGCATAAAAACTTAGTGGGTCTGTACTCAGAGGACATTGATTCTGTTGTTTTTGAACATGAATTGCGACACTTCCTGCATTTTGTCAACAGTGAGGACTTCATATCATTGAAGTCTCCCACTGCATTTTACAAAGCTCGTTGTTGATGGTTTGAGTGCCACATTTCCTAATGTAGAGACAATTCTTAAATTTTTTTGCAATTCCCATATGAAATGCAACAGTTGAAAGATCGTGAAAGAGTTAAAATTACTTACATTTTACTATGTCTGAAGAGCATTTAACGAGTTAAGCAATTGTAGCGATCGAAGGTTCTGCATCGCCAGTTGTAAATTATGACAACTTAATCGACGAAATTGTGCACAAGAAATGTCGAAGAAAACATAAAATTTATGAATATCTATGAATATTTTACGAAAATCTTTGAATTTTCATTCATTTTATTCCTTAAAATAAAGTTTATTTTTGGATGAAAAGAAGTGTTTTCTTTATATATACAATATACGTAAATGATAAATTAGAAACAAAAAGTACTATTTAAAAATGTAGTAAAAAATTTAATTAACTCATTTTTATGCGCCACATTTTCGGACATGGCCACGTTTACTTAAGTGAACGAATAGAGCCCACAAAACGGGCTGTAACAGGGACCCGCGGATCATATATCCGCCGCTGATAAATATTCACACTTAGTAGTTTAACGTCAACCATAAATTTGATGCGTTTCTTTTACCATAATCAGTGATGGAAATGGTTTTCAGAAGTAGGAGTCCGTTTCGGAATCATTTTAAGAGTAAAGAGGCAATTAAAGATATCGCCGTACTGAAACTACCTAATACACCAAACAGAATACGCTCTTAGTGGAATGAAAAAAAAATTAAAATTAACCTTCTACATAAGAATGAAATAATAATGAAACATTAAATATATAAACATTTCAATGCACCCGAAGAGCTAAACATACTCATGAAACGAAAAAGAGTTGATAACATTTTTTGGTACTTTTCTATTAACGGGGAGCCCAAATTCTCTACGCTTATTATATCTCGTTTGACTGTTGCTAACCCATGACTGATTGGCCGGTCTCGACATTTACAAAACCAATCTCCGGACAACGTGGAGGGTTTCTTTGGTTCCGGGCGAGGCGAAGGGCGCGGTAGCGCCCGGAGACGACTACCCATTAAAACAAAGCGAGCCGAAGGCTCGTCGATATATCCTCTCAATTTGCGGCGCAACAGTCAAGAGGATATAACATTGTATTTGTAAATAACTACCTTATTTAAGTCATTGTTGTATTTATAAATAACTACAAAACATAAACATTAACAATACGCGTAGATAATTTGGGCTTCCCGTTAATAGAAGAGTACCCATTTTTTACTTCGGCGGTTTTCCGGATGTTACGCCGCGTTGTCATACTGGATGCTCGATGACGTTTCTCCAACGTTGTAGTTGGCTTCTTCGACCTGAAGAAGCCAACTACAACGTTGGAGAAATATCGTCGAGCATCCAATATGACAAGGCGGCGGAACACCCGGGAAACTGCTGAAGTACAGCATCCGCACCGCGAGTCTTCGAATCATTGATAAATTTTTTTAGGACCTGCGCCTATACTGTAATCTTCGCATAAAATGAATAAAATTGGAAAAATACCTACCTCCAAATCACCGTAAAGGCGATACTTACGTGCCAAGGCACAGAAGACTCGCAGGATCACTTAGGACGCGCGTTTCGACAGCAACGCTGTCATCTTCAGCAATGTCAAAGTGTGTAAGGTTAGGCGGGGTATTTATACTATTGTTGACCGTTAGAGAAGTAGGGGAGGGGAAAGGTGTATCGATCGTTAACTGAAATAAAGGGGAATGTGGGATAGGGCCAGCGTCGTTATTCATTATTTTGTTTTGGTTATGGTGTATATGTAAAGGCTTTCATCGGCATCTAGTTTGTTTTCGTTGGTGACCGTTTTTAGAAAATTTTCAATTTTCGGTTGTGATAGGATGATGGCAGGTGTTGATATGAGATGCTACACTGGACTTGTCTATTCTGTTGTTTCTGTAATGAGCTAAGTGTTCTTTGAAATGTGTTTCTAATTTCCTTTTCGTTTGTCCAATATAAATTTTGTCACACTTTTCACATTTGATTTGGTATATGCCTGATTTCTTATGGGGGGGTATGCTGTCTTTAGGGTTTTTAATGAGATTTGACAATTTATTTTCATTAACAAAAACTGTGTGTAATCCTATTTCGGAGAAGATTTTTTGAAGTTTTTTGGTAGCATAAGGGTAGTAAGGTAGCTTCATAAATTTTTTGGTATTGGTGTCTTTGTTGTTGAGTGTTGTGCAGTTTCTAAGGTTCATTCTGTGTTGATGTTTTTTTAACATTTTATGAATGAGTTCTGGTTTAAAACCATTCTGAATGGCTATGCGTTTTATATAGGATAATTCTTTGGAGAAATTTGTATTTGACAGTGGTGTGTTGAGTAATCGATGGATCATGGAATGAAAAGGTGCTAGTTTTTGTGAAATGTGATGGTGAGAACTCATGTGGATGTATGTGTTGGTATGTGTAGGTTTTCTGTAAATGTTGAAATGTAATTTGTTGTTTTTCCTAGTTAGAAGAATGTCTAGGAAAGGTAGAGATTTTTTATTTTCTGTTTCATGTGTGAATTTGATGGTGTCAAACTGCTTGTTTAACAAGTTTAAGAATTCTACAATATTTCCTTTCGATGTGTCGAAAATAGCGAAGATGTCATCTACATATCTGAGCCAAATTTTAGGAAAATACGGAAAGGTGTTCTTACAAATGCGTTCGAAATTAGTCATGAAGATTTCTGCTAATAAGGAAGATAAAGGGTTGCCTATGGTTGTGCCTTCTTTCTGTTGATAAAAAGAGTTATTGACCTGAAAATATGTTTGTTGCATACAGAGAGAAGTTAGGCGGATGTATTCGTCCACAATCGGACCGAGGTTTTTTTTCTAGTAGTGAGTTTTTAGAAATTCTATTGTGTTTTTTATGGGGACACTAGGAAATAAAGATTTTACGTCAAACGATACCAATATTTCGTTGACTGAAAGAATTATGTTTTCTACTTTGTTGATGAAATCTGTCGAGTTTTTGATGGGTGAATCATTAGGAAATTGCATTTGTTTAAATTCGTTGTTGAGCCAATGGGCTAAATTTTATGTGGGAGCATTGATTCCTGAAACTATAGGTCTTAAAGGAATGTTAGGTTTGTGTAATTTTGGTAGGCCGTACATTCTGGGGACTGTCGGATTTGAGATGTTTAAACGGTAAAGGAGTTTTTTGTTTATTAGTGTAGGACATGTTTTAAGAACGTTTTTTGTAGAGGTGATCATTTTGTTAAGAGGATTTTTTGTGATTTTCTCGTAAGGACCTTCGTTGAGAAGATGTTCAACTTTTTTGTCATAATCAGTTTTATATGTTATTACTACTTGTTTCCTTTATCTGCTTTTAGGTAATAGCAATTTCTTTTGTTTAAAGAACTAATCGTTTGATAAGTTTTCGGTGTTTGTGCTGATAGTCTATTTATGTTGGTGATATTATTTTTTATTTGATAGTAAGTGGCATTTCTGATGAATGTTTTAGTGTTTTTAGGGAGGAATTTTATGGAAGATTCGATGTCCGCGATTATGTCGTCTATCGGAGGTTTTTGGTATTGAAGAGTGTGTTTGAGACCTTTGTTGAGAAGATCAATTTCATTTTTATGGAACGATTCGGTCGATAAGTTAACAACGAAATTCTTAGATGGACTAGGTGTAGGTGACGTTTTAGGGTTGCTGTTTGTAAGAAAAGGTATTTTTTTCCGGAATTTAAGTTTTTTATTTTCAATTTTATGTTATTTGACACTGTGCATCTTTGTGTTGTACTGATCAAAGAGGAAAAGGTCTGTGCGAGAAAGATTTTTGGTGATTTTGAGATGTAAATTATAGGTTTTTAATTCAAGTGTGCTTCGTTTGCTGTGCAATTTACGTATTTCTGTGTTCAGCCACTTCTCTTTGGCGAAGGAAAAAAGATGTAATGGCGGAAGGATTGTTAGAATTGGGGAAAATATTCTCTAACGGCCAACCATAGTATAAATACTCCGCCTAACCTTACACATTTTAACATTGCTGAAGATGACAGCGTTGCTGTCGAAACGCGCGTCCTAACAATAAGTGATCCTGCGAGTCTTCTGTGCCTTGGCACGTAAGTACCGCCTTTACGGTGATTTGGAGGTATTTTTCCAATTTTATTCATTGTCTTCACCATGTCTCGTGAGTTCTTCATTTTATTTATTGTAATCTTCGCGTTACAATGGAACGGTCAACGCCGAATTTTTATCGAAGATACCGGAAAATAAAAAGAACTGAACTTTAAATATCTAATATCTTTTCACATAAAAAGATGTCCCACAACTATTTCCAGTCGTCGTTTTCTTTTTCCATTCGCTCTTTATTCCTGTTATCGTTTTCTTCAGAACCTGTTCTGTATATAAGAAATCCATCTTCGCGTATTATCCAGGGTTGAATTTACAAAGAGGAGGCCTTACTAACTTGATGAACAGTGTAGTTGATAAATTATTATTTTGAAGTCAAGCACGTTGTGGTGAAATACACGGATTCAAACCATTAAATCTCTCTTCACATTTGGCTGTCGATATTGGAATCATTTTCATAACCATGCGAAGAAATTGTCTACCATTTTGAGTTCTTAAACCCCCAATAGACTCTCATACATTCCTACCACTTAAACCAAATTGTTCTGCCATTTCCTCGGTTTCACTATTCCCGCACATAAAGTTTATGTCATCGATTACCGAATATCAGATCTACTTTATTAATATATCACATTCTTCTTTCAAAACTGTAATCACTGCAAGTATTATTGACGTCATATTATTGATCAGTCTCATTAAAAATTGTCAATGCATGACAGGTAATTTTCCAGTCCTCACCGTCATTCCAAGAAATATCTTCTCACTACCCTCCTTCTGAGCTTCAGCCAAAATATTTCCTCATTTCTCTGTGTGACACTCTAGCAAACACATTATAAATTGTATATTTTGTGCTCTGTAGCTCAAGCAAAAACTTTCGACAGCTTCAAAAAAATGCCCAATAATTCAATGAAATTATACTGCCTATAATCCCTCATAATTTCCTCTTTCGGTACGAGATTCTGAAGTATCAGAACTCGTTCTACTGAAAATTTCCCATTGAGCTTTATAATGCTGCCTCAGTTCAGTAAGATGAAGCAACCCATCTTACGCCGAATCCACGGTCAATTTACAGCAGCTGGTAATAAAAAGTCTCGGCGCAAGTAATTATCTCATATTGGTTCTTAGGTGAAATGTGCTATAAATTTATCACAAAATATTTGTCAATCATTCAGTCCCGCAACTTTGTTTACACCATCGCTCACACCAAATTCAAGGATATAACTGCCGTAGTGAACAAAATTATAAAAAAGTTTTATAACTCCTCACTTTATTGCCAACATTACTGATACTCAATAAAAGAGAATTCAAATGTTTCTTTAAGGCACTGTGGGGCAAAAACATCTTTGAAAGCAATTTAGAAGGTTATCATAAATAGCCTTTTCATTTTCACATTCTTAGCCAAAATGATAGATTTTTTATAAATTTGTGAACCGTTGTTCCTTTAACCTCTGCAATTCCAGAAACCAATTTTGCTATTTCCGCAGAGAGATAAGCATCAGTTTTTTCTGTCGTAATTTGACGTATCAGTTGTGGGACTACTACCGTATACAAGAAGGAGAAAGATGGTTTTTAAGCATCACTGTACATAGCTGCGTTAAAAAATACCGCTCAGGAACTAGGTATGCGACGTGTACCAATGATAGTACGCCCTATTTTCGATTCTACACGAACTTCTTCTTAGTACATATTTCACTTAAAATGACAATTTTTATGTAAAAATAGAAATAGAATTTCTAGTCATAATTGGATCCTCCAACGGAGAGCCAAGCCTAGTCAAGCGAGTCTTGCAGGTGGTTCAAGTAATTTTGATTCAGAAAGGTGTCGCGCTGCGAGGGAATCTTTAATACGTCCATTGTTCAACATAAACCATTAATTATATTTATTTTAACATAAACCTTAATATAATTCGTTTATAAGGAAGTGTATCTGTGTATTTGGGGGTGTCGAGCTCTTTTGAACAAAACGGAATTAACTAGCTCACTTAATAGCTATGATGACATTGACAAAATATGACTCAAATAGCGATAATTTATCTTTTTACTTCAACTAGGTTATGTACATGGTATTATATTATTATTTAGTGTAGATGAATACTATTTCAATATGTTATCATTTATCTCGGCTAGGTTGTTTCCGTATCCTGCCCAGAAATAAACGACACCAGTTCAAGTCGAGGTTCAAAGAAAGACTACAGAACGAAGATTACAAAGAACAACCCGCAACCAGAACAGCATATCTCCCATTCTCGCATTTTCAGCGATTCGCAAATCAACAATCACTTAAAAACTGCTCCAGTACCAATATTCAATGCTTATGCTGGAGACGGTAATTACACCAATTCATCCGAGCGTCAACACGCTGAGGAATTAAAGAGTAGCCTTTCAGAAATACCCGAAATCGAAGTTAACACCTGCGAAAAAAAATCAGAAAAGGCAGCAGAGCAGAATGGAGAAAATTATCACGCCGGTGAAAACGGTCTGTCATTGCAGGAAAATTTGATGTCTCCAGACGATATCCCTATCAAGAGCATAAATATGTTGACAAAGTTAACTTTGCCGGAAAATCAAACTAAGGTGAATGGTAATACACCGATCATCGTGTATCACGTATTTGTCGACGACATGAATATCGTCAATGGAAATAAAAACGAGCAAAACGACGTTGAAATGGCAGACGTGAGTAATCATCATGAAAACGAGGTTGAAATGCTTGACTTGAGCGAAGAGAGCGGCGATGGAAAATTCATGCAGCATGACGTGAGCCTAATTCACTCATTCCAGAATGTAGAAGTAGCAGCGAGCTTCCCACAAAACATAGAGAGATCTGAAAGAGTAGCCGAGTTCAAATCTGGAGACCATTCTACGTTCGTTAACGTCGTCGCTTCCATGACGTACACTACAAACGTGAGTGGCAACGAAGCGACCGGCTGCGTTACGTACTCTTTTTCGGAATCAAACGTTCTCGGCGCCAGAGAAATGAATACCTCGAAGGGGTCTCGAGGTACGAAGAGCACTAATACTACTCCGTCCGTGTTTTGGAACGAATCCGTGAAAGTGATTTATTTTGACCCGCGCGGTAAGTTGAGGAAGTCTGGCGAGGGTAAACAGGATTTGTTAGCGTGGGACATTTGGCCTCTTAAGGATGCTTCCAAAGGCATCCGTCACAAGCGGCTTAATGTAGATAAAATATCAGGCTACATCAGAGGCTATCTTCACCCATCCCGTCTTGAGGTGGATTTAAAACAATCGAATCGCGATTCGGATGAAGAAGAGAGTTCGGATGGCAAGAGTGATAGTTATTCATCTCCGTCCACATCAACATCTTCAGACGGAAACTAAAAGTTGAGAAATTCATTTATCGCTTTGTCGATTTTCATAGCATATAATTAGATGTTGTAATGCTCATGAAAATTTTTGCTATTTAGCTTTTGATGGTGAAGATATACTATAGATTGTCAGACACTCTCTGTTGCCCTATGTGCTGTTTCACTTGTTTGAAACGTAATTTAGGAAGAAGGAATATCCAAAACTAGCTGAGGAATAAATCTATCGTTATAATGATATTGCGAAATTTATTATAATTTTATTGGTGCAAAGAATCATGTAAACCCAGTTCATTTCAATAAAATAGGAAAAAAGGTTTTTATAACTCTTGATTGCTTTATTCAGAAAAGGAAAGAATGATAGCGTTACTTAAATTCTTATTTGCTTTTAAAATTCCAAGAATATTTTTGCATATTTCATTCCTGCAAAATATGCTTGTCAGATAAAACTTTCGTTTTCCTAATATTTGGATTGTATGGATTTCTTCTAAAAGAAATATTATTACAATATTTTTTAAAAATAGCTACCTTACTTAAAGTCATCTATAAATAAATTTAGTACAACACGTTAATAATAATTTTTCTTCCTTTTTTATTGTTTACCCCTTTCTAGGAATAGTTATATTTCGCCGTTACGGTCATTTGATAATTTATATTTTTTTCATCAAAATGGTTCAGATCCGAATATCGTAGGTTATTTTTTTCTAATTTTAACCTAAAAAAGAATGAAAGCCTACACGTCGAAAAGTTGATTTTTACCTCTTATTTTATGGGAAATGGAAATGTCTTCCTTTTGGAGTGGAACCATGACTTTTTTCGAGATGTGTTTTTTCATCGCCTTAAAATATGTGAATGGACCATTTCTGTCAAATTTAGAGTTTCTATCTCGATTCTTTCTCAAGTTATTCGGATTTGTAAATGATCACCAACCAACCAACACTTCTCTGTTATTATAATAGATGTTTAGACCTATATAATTTCACTTTTGTTTCGAAAAATTAATTAGCAAATCTCACAGCAATGTATTTTACCATTATAATGTTAAGCAGCATACCACGTCAAATTTTCTTAAAAAACAATTGGCATTAAATAACAATGACAAATTATTTCATAGAATAAAATTTTAGAACTGTGTAATTTCACTTACTCTCGCTTAATAGCACATTTGTTTATTTAAATTCGTTGCTATGAATACGGCCAACAATACGACTGCCATAATGGACCCGTATAGATATCTAGGTCAAACGTAGAACTATATACTCTGAAAATTTGATGTATATAGCTTACGTAATTTTTGAGTTATTTTGTCTGACAGACATACAAACAGACGGATGAACCGAATACATAAGCCATTTCTTATACAAAATGCCCTAAAAACAATAATAATATGCCTCCACTTCCAGTTGACCAGTTTCAGCCAAAATATTTTCACATCTTGAATTACTAATAAAACTCTCAATTATAAAGTTTTGCGCTGATCTGATTATTAGTTTTTTAGTTAGAGAGCCCACAAAATTCTATTACCCACATAAACAGGCATCATCTATAAAATAGTTTAAACGTACAATCAGGAGACCTCAAAACGTGTATTTACGTTGACATCTCGAATTCGATTTTTTCTTTTCTTCAGAGGGTATAGGTCTCATAATTGTGCCATGCCGTATTATTTTGTCCTTTGTTTTGGTTACAAGTTCATCACAAGATGCAACATACATACGAAAATATTTTTTTTTAACTTCACCCCATTTTCTTCAAACACAAATACAAGTTATAGAAAGCCTTAAGAGTGGACATCCGATATTTATCTTATTGTTCATGTCATTGAAGGGTTCAAATAATTTTATAAAAATTTACAAAATATAATCATATATTTATTAAAGATAATTATTTCTGCTTATAGTTATGCTATTAAACCGTAGGATTGCCATTCAGTAATTCATCATTTAAATGAAAATTGTAATCGTTAAGTTAGCACAATGCTAAAGGTCTGGAGAGATGGCCAAAAGTAAAATCAATTCAGTAAAGTTGATAATTTATGCAATATCATGTTTCTTTTCTCTACCTTATTAAACATTTGATTATGATTTCTTATAATACTATTTTATTTAGTTCACTCCTTTCTTTTCATGCAATTTAAAATAAACGATTGGATTTTGAATTATAATATAAGGGTACTTGTCGGTTATCCCGGACCACTTTCAATTCGTCGTAATTTAATATATTTTATATATGTATACACTAGCAGATTTATCGGCCGATTGAAACGATTTATCTGCAGAATTATAGAAATCGTCAGATAAAACTGTTGGTTAGTGTTGCAGGAAAAATTGATGTTTTGATCGATAGATCGCTAGATAAAATCTGCCAGATTAAATGGTGCAGCTTATCAATTGAACAATACACGCTGAGAGACATTGTAGAAAGATGAATCGTTCGTGAAAGGTCGGCCGATTTAACGAGCGTGGACGGATCGGATGTCCGCCCATAAAAACGGACCGTGACGGAACATATCCGTCCGTTCAGACGAAAATTCATAACTTTTTCATTTTTATTGAATTTGTATGAAATTTTTTGAGGATTTTAGTATAATATAACATTTATAAACATTACCTTTTCCGTTATCTTACGTTAGCGTTCCTGAAAAATACCCCGTTACTTAAACACACGACAAATAAAAATGAATTTCCAATAAGATTAGATGAATGATAGAATGCATTTCTGGCAAAACGTTACTGCGCATATAAATTTTAAAACGTGTTTTATGGTGTTAATAAATGAAGATCATTAAATACGCGTTACTATAACGTATTTAAAATAAAAAATATACATGGAAGTGACCTAATCGAGTTGTGACTTTGGACTTGTATTTTGTTTTGTCAACTTGTCCTTCACTAAGGATAATAAGTAGCTGAACGGTGCTTCATCCATACGCAAGTAGTTTTTGAAATCGTCGGGATCGTGTACCTGTAGATGTTTCAACAACATATGATTCAGGTCTATTTTAGCCAGCCATGTTCTGATCCATTTTTCTCTGCTTTTGCCTCTCCTCCTTCTTTTGATCAGCACATGTCCCATCATCGCGATACAGACAACAGCTTTTTCCGCTCCGTTCATTTTACTAACACACCTCAATTCACAACTTCCAAATGGGCACACTGCTGTTTGCTCGATAAAACTCTCATCTTTCGAAATGGCGAAAGATCAGCGATGAGCAATTTATCTCTCAAAACTGGCCGATATATCTGTTAAAATAGCACACACACGCCAAATTATCGTTAAGATAAGCTTACCGGCCGAAAAATCTTTGTCTTCGAATTTCTAGTTTGTGTGCTACGAAAGATTTTTCTTTACGATTCATCGTCCAAAAAATCTATCGATGGATCGGTCCAATTTATCTGCCGATCAGATAGGCCGATAAATCTGCTAGTGTATATCCAGCTAATATCGAGTATCTGTAAACAGAGTAACAATTAACAATTAACGGGGAGCCCAAATTAAAGTCATTTAAACAATATTAAATTATTAAAGAAAGGTACTGTTGCTAACCCATGACTGATTGGCCGGCCTCTATATTTACAAACCCTATCTCCGGACAACGTGGAGGGTTTCTTTGGTTCCGGGCGAAGCGAAGGGCGCGGTTGCGCCCGGAAACGACTACCGATTAAAACAAAGCGAGCCGAAGGCTCGTCAATGTATCCTTTCAATGTTATATCCTCTTGACTGTTGCGCCGCAAATTGAGAGGATATATCGACGAGCCTTCGGCTCGCTTTGTTGTAATGGGTAGTCGTCTCCGGGCGCTACCGCGCCCTTCGCCTCGCCCGGAACCAAAGAAACCCTCCACGTTGTCCGGAGATTGGGTTTGTAAATGTCGAGACCGGCCAACCAGTCATGGGTTAGCAACAGAAATATGTCTAAAAATTATATTCAAAAAGTGGTCCGGGATAACCGACAAAATAATGTGTTCCGGGATAACCGACAAAATAATGTGTTCCGGGATAACCGACAAGTACCAACATAAGTAACCTTTACGGAATATTCTTTAGTAATTATGAATACCTTTTAAAAGCGCTATAGTTTTGCTGAGCTTGGTTATTTTAATAAATTTCCACTTTTTTGGATTATTTCAAACAAGCTGTTTGATAGCTGCGATATAGCTCGTAGAAAAAATTTTTTTTGCTGGAATTATATATTTTATTATCCTAATTTTTCGATTAATAAGATGTCAGCGTGTTAACTCAGGTTGCAGATTTCATTTAGAATTGCGTAACCGTATTTTATACGGAATGGCTTACAGGGAAATATTTTTAGTAAATTTAACAATGCAGCATTACTTTTCCTTTCCTTATAGCAAATCCTGCATATTTTTACTCTTTATCTTCATTGATAAGGTGAAATAAATAATCTTATCGCAGGGGTGAACATGCGACTTTTGGAAGATGTACTTATGTTAGTCTAAACGTTTACCCGTCTCGCTCGCTTACTTTAGATTCGGTGACTCAGTCAGTGGCGTCACGCAATCTCACCCGGTATAAGGCTTAATGCACGTTCGACTAAAGGTAGACAACGAATTCATTCCAAATTATCAATTGCTTAAATCACAACGCTTTCATGAAGTTAGATTGAAGTTATGGATCATTATCCAATAACCAGACATTTCTTTCTAACGATATTGAACAACTTGAGATTTCCATGAAATGAATATATCCTTAGCGTAATTCCAGCCTCTTTACATACAAATGCCAAGAAAATGTCCCTTAAAACTAATAAATCTATCAAAATGAAGATAAATAAAATAGTTATATTCGCTCGTATATCGAAACGAGTGTTAATACAAGATTTTTACATGATATGTGAACTATTTCAAGTGCTAATAACTGAAAAAATAATCATAAGATATAGAAACTCATTTGTCACGAATTACAAACTTGGACTACATTTCAGACAGTTTCTTTTACTTCACTACTAGAATTATTTGTTCAGTTTTTAGCACTCCAAATCGTTAACATCTCATGTAAACACACCAAATAAATAATAATATGTGAATTTTCCTGAGTGTCGTGTTTTGGAATTCCTCCGCTTATTGTTAGTGTTGACAGCATTTGGATACTCTGACTATTGAAGTATGTACATTCTTTTTTAACTTGTAAAGAGGCGACTCCTGCTTAATCGCCTCAAAACAAGACCGGCTTTTATCCTTCTTTACTATGCAGATAATAACAAACTGTGAGGTGTATCAACAATAAAATACTAGCCATGAATTACAGCCAACGGAATTTTACTTATGATTTGAATAACACGACAATAAGGAATTTACATCAAAAGAGATAAACATTTGTATATTGCGGAAAATAATAATATCCCGCGATGCTATATACACTGATGTAAGTGCAATGATTCCTTTTCGGCTGCAGACTATGAAGAAGACTCGTCCATTCTTCACTATAGGTGCGAATAGTTCTCTTGCAAACTTCGACTAATTCACTTCTGTGATAATGCGGATTTGATGACTTTTTCGAAGGTGTTGAGGCCTGCCTGATTTGCTTCTTCGTATCCAACGATATTTTCCCTGCATCGGGACAGCCACGCCGATATATTGGGGTACTTGGTTGCGGTCGGAACGATAACCTAAAGGTGACAGATAGCAAACATAGATTGTTTTCCATTAAACACAAATTTTAAAATAGGCGGATACACTCCAGAAACTTACGTCCAAAGATGAGACGGTCGAGGCGCAGCAAAAGTCGGCGATAGTCATGTTGTCACCGGCGACCCAGTCGTAACCATCGAGGAACATTTCCAAAAATTGGTACGCCTCCTCAACATCCCTTTTCGCCTCGCTGCTTACCGCTGGGTTGCCAAGAAATACCAACGGGTACTTTAAAGGACGGAGATTCAGCAAAAAATCAATTATCGCTACCTCTCCATGCTCCATCAAAATTCGTACCAAAATGGAAAGGGCACTTATCAACAAAATATAAACAACCAATTAAATTATAAATCATCATTAGAGTTTACTTCAGAGAAACATATGCAAATATGGAAAATTGAGCGATCGCGAAAAAGCGTATTCAGAGAGGTATTTTTTTAAAAACTCTGTTATAATGACTAGAAATTTCCTGTTCGACAATATTAATCTTTTAGTTATGTTTACACTGAAATAATTTACTTTTAATTGGGTGGGATAAAAAAAATCAACCTCAGTAAAATTAATTTTTCCAAGATATATAAGATGAAAAATACTGATTAATTATGACGGAGAAGATGGAGACGATTTGGGCAGGATTTGGGATCGCCGACAACTTGCTGCGCACTCGGTTTATGAAAAAAATTTCGCATTCGTTAGGAAAATCTCGCAGATTTAGCGTATTTCTTTCTCCAAAGAAAAAAGAAAAGCGAACCCAAAGGCTCGACAGCAATAAAAGCGAGGACAGGAAGGTAAACACAACAGTTACTTCGTCAATCCGACTTTAAGTTCAAAGATCGCATCTTTTATTGGGAAAAGTCCAACCAGAGTAAGCAGCCTACATACAAGAAGTTTTAAAAATATATTTTAGATTCTGAATAAGTCATACGATAAAATACTACAAAACGATGGTTAATTATCTCGAAATCATACATCTCCTGAGACGTTTTCTTACAAATTAGATGATATAATATTTCTTACACCGATTAAAGTTTTACACCCATGGCAGCAATGAACTATGTACATTACCTGGGACCTCCTCACAACATCCGATAGCTACAACAAAGTTTTTCTTATGCATAGTAATTTCATCCAATAATATAGATTTTAGCGCGAACGTTCACGAATATTAGGCAAAAATCAACGCGTAAACTTGCTTAAAGAAGCAAAAAACATTTTTCTTATATTAATCAAAGTTTATCGGTAACAAATTGAAAAGTAGAAGAAATCTCGTGGTGCAAATATTTTTGAGTGACAATAAATGAACCATAACGTCGGAATTTGGATAATCTGAAGTGGATGATCAATCTAGCTCGTGGGTGATGAAGGTTTTCTGTTGAGTGTCACTCTACCAATATTAAAGCTTTTGATTCTATGAGGATGCCGCCATTAAATTTCATTCCATACGTAAAACTTTTCTATATTTAATTTAGGATGTCCTGAATGTGACGCGGGAAAATAAGGCAAAAAATTAAATTAAAATTATTGCACAATAATTTTCAAGCTAAATTCTTTTGTATTTTTTTTCGTGAATTAGTGTGTCATGTAAAATTCCTCCGCGCGCCTCCTTGGGCAAGCGCATCATACGTTATCTACCGCTGATACAGCTCACTCAATATCATCTACATCAGGCTATCAGATTTCTGCACGAGTTTTACGTTCTCCGTAGTGCATACGATATAATCAGCGAAATAATGTATTCCAATCATGTTTATTACAAACTTTAATGTAAAATGAATCATAACTTAATGTGGATTTGAGGTAGTTAATCATTCAGCATGTTCTGGTTATCACAGCGTGTGAAGGAGTAAATTATACTGTTACCGTGTTATTCATGGTTATCTGTCTTTGTTTTACGAGATCACGTTGCAAAATAAAAGAAATACGATGGAAGCTAAAGGGACGCATTTTGGTATACATACTGTGATGTTTCTTAGTCTAGGGAATAGAGTTCCCGTGTCGAAATGAAGCCTCTGGTCGACGATTGCCCTCGCCTTGGCTTCCTTCGGATAGAGAGAGTCATCCTCTCCGTATTTCGTGACGAGATAACCAACGATCGCATGGCTGAAATAAAAAATATCATTCTCTTCCGTCCGACCGAGTGAAGCACAGATTTCATGCATAAATTCCATCGGTATTACCTATCCCAAATGGTGAAATCATCATCCACTAGAGTGGGAACAGAATGTTGCGGATTTAACTGCAAATTCAAAAACATATGAGATTACCACTTCAATAAATCACCAGTAGTTGAAAGAGACAGAGTAAGTAGAAGGGATGCGTTATTTCATACTTTTAGATATTCTGGCGACATGTGTTCTTTCTTGAATAAATCCACTATTTTGAGGTTGAACTGGAGTCCCAGAGCTTTCCCTGCCATTAGGACTGCTCTTACGGGTGGGCTGGCATCCAAGTAGTACAAATCTAGCGGCATGTTGCAGAAATTGAGCTGGAAAAGAAGATTTCATTCCGTTGCATATGAAATACATTTGTAGAATATCTCGAAGGGCTGAGAATCAGCGGTACCTCGTCAATCGAGTCGTACGCCCGTTCAAGTCAAGTGATTTCGCAATTTCTTCCGCTGGACTAAAATCAATGAGGTTACGTGAGGTACGAACTGAATGGCGTCTTTATCCTTTCAAAGGGGAACGCTATCGTTAAAAATCTATTGGGGCATCTCTGACTGGAAGTGTTTGATCCAATCGGTGTAGTTTCAAATACCCCAACTTCAAAGAATAATGACCGTTACTTTCCTCCATTAGGTACTGAACTGGGGTAAAATACATTTGCAAAGTGTGTCACGCAACTCTACGAAAAAGTTCCGCTTTAAATACTCGATGAAAAGTAAATAAATAATTAATTGGCAACATATTAAAATCTAACTGAAAGTTATATCTTTTTCCCCGTCCTATCTAGAATGAAGGTACTGCGAGTGCTCTGATGCTCAATCGAGATATTTTAACTTGTTTCAGTGTATAATTGCTTATTAATTACAATGGACTGAAAAAGATAATGATCAAGATTTTTCGGATTTTAAAATCACTGGATAAGTCCGATTATTATAATCACATGATTCAATTACACGGACATGTTTTCTCCCAGCTTTGGACTCGTGGATAATAAAAAGAGCTATTGGAAAAGGTTAAGCCACAGAAATATCACCAAATCTAAAAATAATGCTTGGGAAACTAACTTCACAAGGCGCAGTTCCAGAATATTAGAATATACAACACGTTGTATTTATTCACAGAGGTTGCAACAAAGAAATTTCTGAACATTACGATAAACAGATTTCAATAAAGTCAGTATCATGTAAACACCCCCTACCCAGTGGCGTACGAGACATCCCCGCGCGGCAGGGCCATTGCCGAATAGGGCCCATTTTTATACACTTTTATTCATTTTCACTTGGATCTTGCTTATTGCGAGGGTCTTAAATTTTTTCCATGATTTCAAATTTGTATAGGCGAGGAGAAGGGGGAGGGGGTTACACCTCTTCCAGCACGCCACTGCCTCTGACTCTATATCGCGATTTTTGACGGTATTCGCTAAAAAAATGTCAAAATAGATTCACGAAGTGTATGTAAAGTTCAATTCCACTCGGGTTATTTGTCGAAGGCTTTATTGCGACTAAGGCCCCTCTGGTGGCGGAAATTTCCGCCGCGGCAAGTGGCAAAGGTATTTTCAACAATGTAAACAATGAATAAAAGGTTTTATAGTTGCAGATGCAATATGTCAAGATGAATAACTCAGCTAAGAGTTAATTCAAAATAATGGCGTAAATAAGCAAATCCATGGGCTGATCCATAAGCGTCTCAAGGAGAGAGGTGATCGATCGCCTTTCTCCCTCTTCAATCCGCCACAAACTTTTGTTCCGAAATCTCTGCTCCTGTCAGCACCTTTCTTTTCCTTTTTGTGCGAAACTTGGGATTGAAGCTTATCATCAGGATCCAGGAATTTTGAGTAGAAAAATACACCCGAGTGAGGGCAATGGAGTTATACGGTCTTCCAATGTCCATAAGTCATTGTCATCAAATTTTATATGTATTACAAAATAAATATTAATTATTATATCGTTATTAGTAATTTCTATGCAAAAAAGATAAACATTCCATTTATCATCATATGTACAAAAATTAAAATTTAATGACGATATTTTCCAAATATATGTAAAGAAATATCAGATAGAGATTCACTAGTGTCCCTTTCCTTCGGAGCCCGCCCCGGTACCGTTAAAGATGGTTTTAACCTTGATTAAAGTTACTTACTTAATATGCCAGAAAGTTTTCTTTTAACAACGTAAGGCACCAAAAAATACGGTTGAATACAAAATCGATTCTAATTGAAAAAACAGATGACATTGTGCACAGCGTATTAAAAATTGAATTAAGACATTTAACAATAAAAATTACCCACCTTCTGTTGACCGTGCAAGCGTTCAAGTCTCATAGATCGTGTCTACTCCATCTCGATTTTGTTCTAATTTCAACTGCAAATTAAGCGTTCCCTACACTCTCTCCGACGATAATAAAATGGAGAACAGAATGATTCCTTGAGCTGAAACCAGGACTCTTTTCGAGTTACCGAGGCTATAACCTACGATTAGTTGCACAAACAACATTACCAACTGATTACAAATAAATTTTAAATGGATTGGTGGTTCTAACAGAGACCAAATTTCACGGGAATGAATTTGCTTAACGTGGAAATGAATCGGCAGCAAATAAAAAACATTTGCAACTCAAATAGGAATGCATTTCGTTCTGTGATTCACGAGAAATTTAAATCATGAATGGGAGTAAGCAGAAAGAAAACATATCGAGAATGCGATAATCTTTTTGGAAAACACCGCGGAAGAAAAACGCTTTCATAAGCGTTTTTCAAGCGGTCTGGGTTGGTATTCTGGAGTGTCGCAAGTGATCACGAGGATACCACGAAACATGTTTCCAAGCAGACAAGTCAGTGTCCATCGCGTTTAATAAAATCATGTCAAGGTTTAAAAAGCGTTTTATTTTTTCTTGTTGACGATTACCCAATTACATTAAGTTTAGCCTAAACTCATTAAAAACAGATACGCGCATTTGGGAATTTTTATAGATCTCTGAGAATTACTTTTGCTCTACTGAATTTGCGACGCTGTTATAATATCAGATGAATGCATCCCGACGATATTTGGTATCTTGTAAATATCACCTACATTCGAGGTGAGCACAGAGAAATTCTGTTTATCCTTGGGAGGGAGCCGCACACGTAAAAAAATTTAAAACCTCTAACGAAAACATTTCAGTGGTTGATATGACAACGGAGCGTGGTTATCTGTACCGGAGAAGCCACATTAGTGACATGGCAAATATTTATGTCCTAAAAATACCGTCCAAAAAAATTATGTGTGAACAATTTCCAAAAGACATTGTTCTTCTATCAATCTACATCTAGTACCAAACCCAATAAATATCACACTGCGCATGCGTGTATCACCAGGAATATCGTCGTAATTCAAGGCAGCACTTCTTTTACGGAATCACGCACACTCATTCAGGCACACGCGCATGGAAAAAACCCTGCGAAGAGCGGAAATGGGCCACGCGATTGAAACGCTATCTCGCATGGACGAAGTACCGTACACAGCTGGTGTTATGCGACGCACTCGTCTTGTCTCGTCCAAAATTCCAAGGATTCCAATTGGGGTCGGAAAGTACTGCAAAATAAATACTCTAGATTCATCCTAATCGCAAAATTTACCGATACATTCCTATGCGAAATATTGAAGCAGCTTTGGCAATTTATGCATCGTATTTAATCAAGTTAAAATATTACTTAAGAAATCCATTCGAGCAAAGAAATTGTTTACTCCGAACGCCTAATTTACAGCGGACCAGACGGTTGTTGAAATCCATAAAGAAGAGGGAAACGGTGTTTTATCACGGGAACAATAAAAAGACAGGAAAGGCATCGGTCTCCTGAATTGTAATTTACAATTTAGTAAATTTAGTGGTTGAAGTAGCAACTCGTCGAGAGGTACATTAGTAAATGAACCGAGGGGTTCATGACCTACGAATCAAATGTCCTACGCAGATCCTAGCGTAGTTCCCACGATAATATTAATCTATTTAGACAGAATCGTGCGAGGTCGTTGCCTTCGGCAGCTCACGGCCTCTCGAATCGGCAGCGCTCGTCCCAAGAGCGGCGAATCAAAATCAAACAGCGTTATCATGGATCATCAAATGGATAAATTCGGTCCATCTACCGGCGAAGACTGCATAAATCGACGACGGAGACATCCGGAGACGTGTTTTCCTCGCGTTCTCAAACTGCGAACCGCCGCGAAAAATTAGAGGGCATCGTCAAATGAGCGGATCTCCTTAATTACGAGAGACCCTCAAATTAGGGAGTCTGCGGTGCGGTCGGGGTAGGCCGGCGGTACGAAAAAAAACATCCGAGATGCTCTCGCAAGACCCGTGTTTCTTTTTTGTTCGCCTCCTCGAGCGTTCTTAAGCGCATTACTTCACGTTCATTCACGGTCGACTGACGCTCCCGATTAAGACGTTTTCTAACACCAGGCCATCGAACGAATAAACTTTCGCCGATGAACCGTAATTTCTGCTGCCGGGTATATTCGCGAGCGACGCACTCCCGCGAAGAGAACTCCTTAAGCGTGCGATGGGGAGATTTAAAAAAGTTCGCCTCGGGAGGCCCATTTGTCAAAACGTGGGAAGCGTTCTGAAATCCGAGTCGAGATAACGTCGATCAGATCACACCTCTCTAAGTGATAAATCCTCTGGAATCACTTATAATAAAACGAGAGGAAGGAAATTGAAGGGGGGAGCGATGGCACTCACGTGTTCCAAGCGAAGGGACCAGATGCGAAGATTGATAGATCAGATGCACGCAGGAGAGGTTTCTTGGCATGCGTTGACTTCCCCTCAGTCTTTACCCGCTCTGAGTTCGAGCACGCATTTTTCAACGCCTTTCTCTCTCTCTCGTTGCCTAACCCCTCCCCTCTACCTAAATCTCCTCTCCCTCCCACCACCTGCTCCTCCTAATTTCCCCTCCGAACTTCCTTCGAAGGGGGAGAGGGAACGTCAAGGACATCGGACGGCGTTGGCGAATGACGCAAGGGCGGAGTGGAGCAGGACGGAGGACCATCGCCGCCGCCTCCGACGATGTTTCCGTGAAACCAGTGACTTTTAATGGGCCAGCGTAATTGTTGCGCGCGTAACCGCGTCGCATTTGTGTCGACGGTAGGGCACGACGAACTGGTTTCTCCCCGACAAGACGAGAAACGAAAGAACGAGTGCTGAATGCGCCAGACTCGAAATTTAAGCAAAGCGCCGCTAGTGAAATTCGAACCGTGGAAGAGACGAGAGCGATAAATTTTTATTTGCTTTCAGGATGACGACGATTAAAAATTATCTGTTTGCGCTTTTATTTACTTGTCTTCCGCCTATTTGCAATTGTTATTTGCATACGAAAACTCGAAAAAAATAATTATTTTCTTATTTACTGTGTATTCTCAATCTCTGAAATTTTATGAATAATATTCTATCGCGTGGCATTATGTCGAAGATGATGGCAATAAAAGGTTTGTACTTTCGATATGCTGATCCCGTCGCGAAATTTGCATAAGGTGGAGATGTTGGTAATTAGCGGGTAGGCGTTAACAGGCTAGGCAATGGCTAAAACATGAAGTTTGCTTTGGCGTAAACTGAAAATGAACGAATTCAGCAACAAGAATCTGATTCTGTTAATTATCCCATGCGGTGAAGATAAATGGAAAAGGATGAGATCAAAGTTATTCATAAGAGTCTTTTCAAGTGAATCCTAGTACATACTCAAAAGTAAGATAGCATGATTGTGGCATAAGTTGATAATCAACAACCTCTGATGTATTCTATCTTTGGCGATAATTTTCTCTTTTTACGAAACAGGTACGTTCCTAGGAAGTGATGCTAAATATGGCAAAATCCATTTTCACATAGACAAGCCATTATACAACTGTTGATACGTCCCATTACGAAACTTTTTGTTCCAAAACATGAAAATAAACTAGCGTGACAACAACTCGGGGATCAAGAAAATATGAAACTCAAAGTTCCACAATACGCTATGAGCAAAAGAGAAAAATATTTTAGCAAATTACCACTTTTATTCAAAAATGTTTTCATAATACAGTTTTCAATATAACATTTCATATTTATCGTTAGATGCTCGATGCTGCATTACAATATTACATTGTGGCGCTTTCTATGAAATACGCAGGCAGAAGAAATTTTTTCACAGGTAAATTTTTCTCGTTTATTTGTGCTCGGCAACTGAATTAATAAGTTATATATTTTTTAAGCCGGCCCCAGTGGTGGAAGGGCTAGCGTATTGACCTACCATCACTAAGGTCGCGGGTTCGAATCCCGCCAAGGGCATGGATGTTTGTGTCGTTTTTCATAATTTCATATTTCATCGATCATGTGTGTGTCTGATGTGGAAGGCAACGGGAAACCACCACATCATATGTGTTTATTCCCTAGTTATTTCAAACCAACCTTAGGGTTGAAAACGATGGATGGATATTTTTTAAATTAAAAGTAAAACTTGACTTAAGAAGAGACTTCAGAACGCATAATTAATCCACCGCACGATTAATCCGCTCACAGATAACTGAGGATTTACTGCATTTTAAATTCTAATGTCGTTCTTTATTCAGTTTAATATTTGACCTCATATTTATATAATAATCAGAAAAATCTTTTTTTAATACTTCAGGTATGGCATTTCAAATTATTTCAAGCAGATCCATTCTTCCGTTTGGGTTTGTTTTTTTATTCTGTGTATTATTTATTTTTGAAAACACATTTTCAACCGGATTAAGCACGAGAACAGGAATTTTAAACAATTATTGCTTCCGATTGTAATATTTTTCGTTTTCCCTGTCTTGTGGATTTGCGCATTGTTCATTATTATCCAAAATTTTCAAAATCTGAATATATAGTGTGTATTGTTTCCTCTAAAAACTCGTACAATTTTTTTCTATGGCATGATACATTTTAAATTATTCGAAAATTAGATATAGTGAAATGTCGGTATAAAGATGAGCGTTACAACTAAATATTCAGTGTTACGAAAGTATTTTTCTACCCACCAATTTATCATATATCTTAATGCGAAAACATTTTAGTATCACGAATTTCAGTATAGCGAATTATAATCCCATTCCCCATATGATTCTTATAAAGAAATTCATTAAAACTTCCATGAATAATGTCGAAGAACACATTTCTCTCATGTTCTTTGCCTCTGTGGTGAGTCAGATTCATTTTTATATTATGTAAAGCGGTGTATCAGATAAAGAAATGGAATTCGGTGGAGGTTTTGACGGAGGATTTGAAAACTGAAAACATATAGCCGTGTTTCGAAAGGAAGTGGGATTCATCAAAAGTGTTGACAGGGGAGGTGCAAACTGAACAACCGTATTCCAATTTCGTTCTCCGTAGAAAAAATCTGATGTGGCCAACACATGACTTTCTCCATATTTGGGATATAGATATTTAAATTATTATGAATAATATTACGAGGCAAAATTATTATTTCGTATCGTAAAAGAAGACACGTCCTTGTTGCCGTAAATTACGTATATTTTGAATGTTTACAGAATTCACCGCTACATGGTGTTGGCGCTGTAGGCTGGTATTAAGATAAAGCGAAATATATCCGAAATGGATGGTTCTACGAAAATTAGTTTCAAACAAAACTTAGAAGAAATATTATTCTCTACAACTTTGGTCCTTACGAAGATTACCAATAACGATGTTTTTAAGGAGATATTTATCGGAAACCGAAAAACCGGTTATTTATAAATAACTCCTATAGAAAATTGTTTCAAATGAAAACTGTAGGAAATTACATTCTCTATAACCTTCGTATAGAATTGTATATACAATAATGATGTTTTAACGAAGAAATATCGCAAAAACCGAATCGGGTTTCGAATAAACCTCGACTTCCGTTTATCCGTTATTGTCCAAAAACTAATCAGTTCTTTGTGCTCATGTTAAAGTGTTATATATGAAGTTTGGTAACGATATGGCACGTACTTTTTGAGTTAGAGCGCCCACAGTAACATACACACACAGACATCATTCCGAAAATAGTCTAAACGTGTTCTAGGGACCTCAAAACATGTATTTCCGTTGAAATCTCGAAGTCGATTTTTTTCATGAATACAATACTTTCCCATTACTACGTATGGAGAAAGTAAAAATGAAAAGACCGTAACGCTGTACAAAAGTGTCAGTATGCTGTAAAAATAAATACCGGAACATAGTTTCGGTACAAATTATGCTTCGCTGTCAATTATAATTAGCAATAGTAATGCACCGACTAATTATTTTTTCTTGATGCACTATAGCAGTGGAATATATACTTAGTTGAACAGAAACTTTAAAAAATTTAATTTCAATTGTCCTTATGAGCAGCGAAGTTGCAACACAACACAGTGGCACAAGGTTAACTCGTCCTTCCCGGTATCTAATAAATTCTGTTGAATTGAATCAAAACGCAAATCCACGTTATTTCAAAAGAATACTTTCGGTCATTATTGATTTTGCCATATATTGCCAATAAAATTTTATCAAAATGCCTCTTATACAATAAATAATGCGCAGCATTATTTATCCTTAATCTCTCTCAAGGACAATTTCTCTCGGTCGCTATTACAGTAGAAAAATTCACGCTACGCTTAGTTCTTGCGCGTATGGGAGCCAAACCCTGTTTTTCCATTATTTCATGTACTTTCCTTTTGAATTTCGTGGCTTTCTCAGGAACGTAACCCCTACAAAAGGCGTTGGAACCCTGTATGGTTATATACTTTCGTTATCAAAGCTAAAAAACGGTTTAACTTTTTTTATTGACCTGACGAAAATATTTTGGTATCCTAAGGAAGTTATTTTACAGACATTTCTCCATATATATATATATATATAAATATATAAATATGCTGACGAAGGGATCATCCCGAAAGCTCTAACCTCTACAAATGTGTCTCTCCAACACCCCAGCGGCTCTACTTCCTGTAAGTGTTCACTGGGTTTCCTTCAACACCTAGTTGCCCTAAATATCCTTACTTACCTTTTCTCTTCCGTAGTATATATATATATATATATGTGTATATATATATATATATATAAAAGATTGAATTTAAATTTAAAAAGTTGAAATTAAAATGCAAATCTTATAAATGTTTCATTGGTCAATTAATTCATACTGTTTTATTTCAAAAAACACCCATCAATATGGATTAATGGATAAAACTGAGCACATATTAATAATTTCAAGAGTGAAGAACCTTAAAGAACGTTAAAATCGACAAACATAATTATTTCAGACAGTGAAAAATTAACAGGCGGAAATAAAAGGATTATTTTATATTTGGTTTTACGTATGCAACAGTCAAAGTCATTTGCTCAGAAGATTGGGCAGTTGAAAGTTTGAAATCAGCAAAGCTTGTGCAACATCTATAAACAAAACATTCATATAAAACAGTTGAGTACTTCAAATGTCAAGATTTACTTAAAAGAAACAAAATAAAACTCTTAAAATATATATCATGGTATCTAGTGAAGTTTTGAATGTTGCTTTAAAAACTTATCATTATTGGTTGCAAACATTTTGAATCCACGCAACACAGGCGGAAAATTATCATTTATCATGCGGATGTTAAAATTTGCGTTATCATGCTGATACAATGAAAATAATTTATCTGTCGCATGACATTGCACTACGAGGAGCGTCATTTACCTCCTCACCTGCACACTCTGTCCTGCTTTTTATGTTGGCCTCACCAGTAACCCCCTCAACATTAGAATTAATGGCCACCGGAACAGCGTAAATACTAACCGTCCCCTTCCGGTGGCTTCTCACGCCAATTTACACGAGGCCACCTTCAATAATTGCTTCACTGTAAGAATTATCCGCGCCCTACCGGATGATACCCCCGCCCCCCTACTTCGACAGTGGGAGTTAGCCTACATCTTTCTCCTTGACTCTTTCTCCCCCCCCTGGTCTTAACCTCCGATAACCCTATTGGCCGTCCCTCCTACCCGTCTCCTCCTATCCCCTAACTTCTCTCATTACCCCTCTCCCCCTCCCCATATCCCCCCCAGTGTGTCACTAAACAGTATATGTTTCGCCGTCGCTGAAGAAGGGCGTCAGCCCGAAAGCTCCATTTTTGTGTCGTTTTTGTTCTTTTGTGTTTTTCGTGTGTCCTCAGCACCTCCAGCGGCTCTTCAATCTAGGTAAGTGTCCACTGGGCTTCCTCCAACACCTTGTTGCTACCTTATTATTACCTTTCCTTTTCCTTAAGCATTTATATATATATATATGTAATGTTGCGCAGCTTCTGGTATACGCACGATATTGCTATAATGATGAATGAACGAATAGAATGCTGGAGATGACGAAGCAAAAAGTGAGAAAAGTGTTTCTGAAAAGGTCACACAAGAGATTGCTAAATGCCTTAACCAATAGAGGTTCACTTGCGCGTCGCAACTCCATTAGTGACTCAAATGCGTGAAACCAATATGCACATCATGCGTCCAGTTTTAACCATTGCTACTTAACCATACGAGCTTGAGATATGTGGAGATGGAGCTCAGCACTCTAAAATTAAGTTTCATAAAAATATAGCTGTAATCAAACAACTTTATACCGTACATTAAAAGTCAAAATATAGGCAGAGAGAAATGTCTTTCTGGAAATTAAATTCAGTGTCTTTCGTCCAATGTCCTTTGATTCCACTTGCATTACTATGAATTTCATTACAACTACATATGTAAAACGGTCGTAAGATATTCAGGTTTATCTGATGCTTTCACGTTTATAATTGCAGGCCTGCTTCAGATTTTCACGGAGCCACAGTATGGAATTAATAAATTTTTGGGAAAAATATTAAATTTCAATATTAATGAAACAATATAAAAATTGCTAATTGCTGGAATCCGTTTGATAAATTAGACAGACACAATCAAGGGCTTAACTATTGCCCGAACCCGAGAGTCGTGGAAAGATTCGGGAAATCAAATGGGAATTTCTACGATAGAACACGCCTAAGGCTTATCGCAATGTTGTTATTCGTGTTGAGGAATGAGGGGAAAGTCGTCCAAAACAGCACACTTGGAATAACATGACCTAAAACAACACACGTCTATAAAGGAAGATGGCAAACGTATTTCTAAAGGCATAAACAAAAACAGCGCAAATTTCAAGCTGGGGGAAAGGATTGAAAATTAATGGGTGAAGGACAATTCAGACCAGAAACAAACAATAAATGTAATTGCGGCCATTATGGAATTTTCAGAAGCTCTTTCTTCAAAATGGAATGCTACAATAAACAGAAATCTTGATACGTCTGCTAAATTGTTTTGGAAAATGGCATCCGTATTAGATCCTTTTAAGAAATTTTTGCATGACCATGACAACCACGCTCTCGTACAATTTTTGGGCACATATGATAGTCTGGATGAGCAGATTAAATCCGAACTTACTGCCTATTTATTAGAGGCAACACCTCTGAACAAAGATTTGGATATTATTAAGTTTTGGGTTGATTGTGGTACCCGATACCCTAAATTAAGCAAGTTTGCCCTTACATTACTATGTATGCTCACGGGTAGCTGTGATGTTGAGCGTTCATTTTCTCATTTACGTCATTTGCAAACTCCAGAAAGGAGTATTGTTACAGAAGAAAAACTCGCCATGCAAATGTTATTGTATGTAAACCATAAAAATAATTGTTAAATAAACATTTAAAATTTTAAATATTTTTAAAATCATCTGAATTACTCTATGTTAACCCCGATATTTATCCAGATTGAAATTATTTATAGAACACGATAAATTTATGCCATATTTACACCCGATTTTTACCCGAATGCAAACAAAAATAATAAAACCCGATAGTTACCTCCCGAATGGATTTTTTTTTAAACCCGAAAAATCCATACCCTACTGATAAAGAATGTGTGCTGTTTTGGGCACCTTGTCTGGGAGAGGGAAACCTCTTTGACTCAAGCCAACCTTTTCACATTCCTCGTCACCAACCTTTATGTACGCCCACCCTCAAAGATTACCCCTACAACACTTACACGTGGGAAACAAGTCATGAAAGTGCACAGCGTATGACAAATGGGCGCGTTTCGTGCAATGGAGTTTTAGAAAGAAATGATATACCTGTACGTAAGGGAAATAGCATTTTAAGTTTTTTCTTTTTCATAAATAATCCATTTTCATCCTATTTAAAAATATTGCATGCACACGTAAGGAAATTAAACGTATTTTTGTGAGATTGTTTATGTTAGCAACAACGAAGAAGTAACCATGCAAGAAATATTCGAAGTTCAACTCGAACTAAGACTTTCTTGTTCGATTTTCTTGATGACGACTACTCCTACGATAAAAATGTATAGAAATAGAAATACTCTAATTTATTAGTTCTACAAGTTTCATTAGAAAAATAATGTGATATGAGCAATATTTTTCGAGATATGACGGAAATTTCATTTTTTATCACCAGTAAAGTGGTACCCCTGATTGGCTTCAGTGATTCATTTTTAGGATTTTCTTATTCTTTGATCGTAAGCTCTTAATATAAAATTTCATGAAAATCCGTTGGGTAGAATCCGAGAATGAACACGCGGACGGAGGGACGGACGGACAGAGACAGACAGGCAGATGAACGGACAGACCGACGACAATAGGCGCTCACGCTGGAAGCAAAACGCGCCTAAAAAATGGAAAAACGAAAGTTTCTTTTCAGAATCTACCGCCGGCGAATCACCACTGATGATGGCTGATTTCTAGCTTTTATAAGCTTTTTATGGCTGTTGAACTTACTTAAATTTCCTTTAAAATGACAAAGATTAATAAGTCCTATTCCTCCGGCATTAAGGTAAATATAGCACTTATTCTGAAGCAAATGATTTAAACAAAATTTTTGGAGTTATTTTTTGTCTAAACCTCCAAAAATTTTCCTTATAATGTGTATTTCAAAGTCGAATGCGCTTTAAATCATGCAATCGCTGTCACTATTTTTCATATACTTATTTCTTTTCTTATAAGACGACATAACCTTTCATTCAAAAAACCTCGTCTTACAGTCGGGTAAATACGGTATTTTGAAATGTGTTCCATTATTTAATAGAGGTTATGAACACCATCAGTCAATTCGCTTAAACTTTAGAAATTTGTCGAGACGCCGAAGTATTCTCGCGTCTAGAAATGCGTTTTGCGAAGGAGCGGCCAAGGCGTCGGAAGAACTGCAAGGTAGAGGAGGGAGAGAGTGAGGGGAGGGGAAAAAGGAATGGGTTCGACGGCCTCCTCTCCCTCGCTTCTCTTTGGAATGCCTTTCTGACCCGCACTGAATTGTGACGTACTGGGGACCCGTTTTTCACTCCTAACGGTCCCTTTAAGTCGTCCCGTTTTTATTTCCCCATTGTACAGGGTTATTCATAAAGAAGGTAACACTTTCAATATCTTTTTACGAGAAAACCAATAATGCAATCAAGACATGTGGTATACTGTTGGATGCAGAAACTCTCAAAGTTCAATTTACGTGCGGTTTGGTTCCCGCCTCACTCACTCGGCGACGGCGAGAGGCACTAGTGTGGCAAAATGTCTTCTGGACATGAGAAGGCTTTCTGTGTGCTGCGATTTCATGAAACAAAATGTGCAACTGCTGTTCGGCGTCCGCGTGTGAGGAACGGAGCAAACACGTCAAGTCACTGAACACAAAAGGGACATCCCGAAAGTGAACGTATTTTGTGCATTGGCCAAAACCAGAATTTACGGACCGTTCCTTTTCTCCGAGGCATGTTCCCTCAATTTGAGCAGCATGAGGCTGATATAATTTTCAAACAGGATGGGGCCTCAACTCATCTTCATCTGGACGAGCGTAGTCACCTGAACTAGACACTGCCAGGCCGCTGGATAGGCCGTGGTGGTAACAATGACAACACCTTCTTGAAATGGCCCTCAAGATTACCTGACTTGACACCACTAGACTTTTTTCTTTGGGGGTGTGTGAAAGAGAAGATGTGCATACCACCTCTACCTCATGATCTGGATGAGTTAAATGAAAGGATCACGAACTCATTCGCATCAATCTCTTCGGACGACCTAGCGAAAGTGTGGAATGAACTGGAATATCGAATCGACGTGTGCAAAATCACCCACGGAGCTCATATAGAGAATTTGTAAAGTAAGATGAAAACTTTGAGAGTTTCTGAATACAACAATACACACGTCTTGATTGCATTATTTGTTTTCTAGGAAAAAATTATTTAAAGTGTTACCTTCTTTATGAATAATCCTGTATTTTGGCCACAAAGTTTGCCATATGAACATAAATATTATGAAAAATGTTTCACATCCAAGTTGAAGGCACAAGAGTGAATGCAAACCAGCTTCGCCTTCACTTCCTAAAAACTCTTATGTATGGTATTGCCGCTCATGTGTATAAATATCTATCGAAAACTTTTTAGCCATTACCGATGAAGATGGCGAAACTTTCTCTGGCGACGACATTTGTTCCAAACGAAACCTTTTCAACCGTTAGTCCATGTGACACATAAGCGGCAATACAATACACAGTAATTTTTTGGAATTGAAGGCGAAGCTGGTGGTAATCAGAATAAATTCGTAGATTTGTTCAAACACAAAATATCGACAGAGAAAAGGAGTCGGTGTGAAGTTATAGACAAGAAAAGATAAAATCGGGTAGGTGAAAAGAAAATGTCGAGCTCGGGATTACGAGCCCTATGCATAGCACTTCGCAAGCCAGGATGATAACCACTATGCTACATCTACTGTAAGTTACGGATTGTTCATAATAAGCTTTAAAGGAACCCCAAAGTAAAAAGTTCATTTTATGGCTAAACTACTAACTGTCTACGCCCAAAAGGGGAATGATTCGTAAATCTCGTCTCGACTACTATCCATTTACCAAGTTTCATCCAAATCCGAGATTCCAATAAGTGGCCCTCCCCTTGTTAGATTAACTAAATCCGTTGAAATTCAACGGGCACTTCTGCTAGCAGAATTATATAAATTTATATCCCTGTGGTTTTCATCAGGGGGGACGCGTACGCTTTGGCGTTACGTGAAGATGTGTAAAGAGGCACGCGAAAATTTTAAAGATACTGATGGTTCCCTCACTTCAGCTTACATGGTTGACTACGCGATCACTGTCCTGATTTTACAGTGAGGATTAAAGTTATAAAATATTACTTAAATCTTCCTTAAATATTTTTGCATATCACTACAAATCAGAGTGCTTCACTCTTTCTAGCACGGTGTTACAAAATTTGTACCACCAATTTTTTGGTTTCTGAAGCATGCTGGTACAAAATGTGCACCACTGTTTTAAAATATACTTTTCATTAAGCACGATTGTATAACCTATAAGCATCATATCACAACAATCCCAGTATTTATTGCTGTCAGTTCTAGATGTCAGAGTCATTTGTGTTGCTTGTGAGGTTTTTATATACATTGTTGTTATTATTTATATTAAACCCATATCAAAACATCTGTGCACCAAATGTATCCAACCTCTTAAGGTCAGTGGGAAACAGCAGCTGAAAATTTTCAATACGCGGGCAACATACATTGTATTTGTTCCTTTCAAACTGTTAATATTGTTAAAAAATGAAATGTATGTAAACAATATTATTACGGGAAAGCGAGTAATTTATTTTTTAGAGTCTTTACGTGAAATCTGACATTGAATTTTGTCAGCTAGTCTGATGTATGAAAGAAACATATTTCGTCAACTCTATTCTCATACTATCATTGGAATCTTTGGCCGTCATAATTGAACCGCAACTTAATTTAATAATTTTAATGCTGCGTAAATCAGATTTATTTAAATACATTGAAGCAAAACACGAATTGAGTCTTAGAGAGGCTTATTTTAGAATCGGTATTTCTTAATTGGTAAGACTAAAGTCAGAAAATGTCTGTTATTGTTTGAACCTTTATCCTCCTCATAGGCAACATTGAGGTATTTCGCGTGAAACATTTGCCCGCGAGCTATGGGTTAGACCTTAAGAGGTCGCGAGATTTTTTCACGTAACAGAGGGCGCACAGTTTTTGTCCTTGTTTGAAAATATATTAAAACAGAAATGAAGCACATGTTTTTAGTTACTTACGTTTTAAAACACTAGCTATGTATATATTTTAATGCAAGTATTGTTCAGTTATCTATCAGAAGTATTGCAAATTAAGGAATTCAAAGCGTGCACTATTTTCTTTTTTGTTTCAGTATATCTCCTATCTAAAATAAATCTTTATGCACTTTGTCATTTTATCGAATTAAATAAATATGTAATCTTAGATAAAAATAAAGTGTAGGCGTTCTTTCACTTTCTGTATTTCGTTTTGCCAACATTTTAGGTAACATGTAAAAGTCTTGTCTTTCAAAACTACATTAACTGTTTCCTTTAGTAAATAATTCCAGAAGAAGTGTTGAGTTAGTTGTCTTATAGTAAATATTCAATGCGAATATAATGGAATCATTGTTAGTTTAAATGTTACCGAATGACTATTTTCTTCTTTGAATGGGTTCAATAATTCTATTTGCTTCATTTAAAAATAGATTCCGCCGAAAAAACTTTGTAGATTTAGCCAAATTATTTTTATATTGTCCAGTTATAATAGTACTAGGAGATCAGGTAAATTTGCCGAGCGCATTGCCTAATCATAAGAATGAATAGCATCTCTAGCTGCCTCGTTATTCTCTTATGAAAACACGTACTTCACAAATTCCTCAGCGCCATCTCATAATTTTTAAATGAGTTCAGTATCTCGAGCGTAACCTCGGTACATTTTTAATTGGACTAAGTTTACAAGTGTTGTGGATTTTCTATATAAAATAGGACCGGAAATCAGTATTTTAGGCGCCAAAAGAAATTGATCCATGTTAAGAAGAGGACTCGGTGCTCTTCGAGTAATTCGAACAGGAGATTGAAAGTCGTTTGAAACTTTATATATAGTGTCAATGACATTGAAACAGCAGAATTTATTGGGAGCTCATGTTTATTCGAATGATATCGTTGCTCAAGACTTTCACTTCTTGGCCAGCGCTGCTTTGACCAGTTTTTCGAAGTTGTCGAGACCCACTTGGTTCGCCTCTTCGTAGCCGACCATGTTCTGCTTGCATCTTTCGTACCAATCCGACAGTTTAGGATATCTTGCGATCCCAGGGACGAGAAACTGGAAAAAAGAGGGAATGTTTCCATAAGAAGCGAGCAGAAAAAGAGACGCGATTGAATTAGAAACAATGCGGGCGCTAACATCCAAGGACGAGACCGTTGACACGCAGCAAAAGTCGGCGATGGTCATCTTGTCGCCGGCCAACCAGTCGCTCGCCTCGAGGAACTTCTCCATAAACTGGTAAGCCTCCTCCACGCCAGCTTTCGCATCGCTGCTAATCTCTTTTTTGCCCAAAAACAGCACGGGAAACTGCAAAGGATCGGAAAGGGGAGTAAAATTCAGATTAGCGTTGCTAGCTACGTATGGTCTATACATAAGTATGCGACGGAAAATCGTCACTAAGCGAATATAAGTTCCGGGTATCGTGAAAGAAAAGTATATTAAAGACCCTAAGGTAAAAGATTGATCTTCGCGTAAGGCACTAGTAAATTATCGAGATCATCTTATGGCTGAAAATAAACTCCTGAATAAGCACTTAATTTTCAAAAATTGAAAAATTGAGTACTTAGGTTTCTCCAATATAATCTTGTTGTGGCTTTTCGGAGGTACAAGTGCTTAAATTTTCAAATTTTGATACTTAAGCCCTTGTTCTGGAATTCGCGCAAGGCAACAAATTTTGACTGTTGTCCAAGAGAGAATGGTACGCGTGGTGCGATGAGACGTTCTAACTAGAGCAATAGCCGTTTCGCGGGTCTTCGCTGGATTCGCACTGAATCATGCCTTGGGTCACAGATTCTAAGGACCGATTACACTTCATTCTCAGACCATGGCCTATAAAAAGTGCTTCCGTTTCGCCGGTACGTAGTTTCGCCATCTTTTTACTTTCTATTTATTTTCTTCTTCTTCTTCGGGAAGGAATTCTAATTTTATCGAGACTAACATTATTTGGAAATCAGTTGATGTTTGTTTTTACTTTTTTCTGCGAGAAATACTCAGTTTTACATTGTTTTTGCTCATCTTTACAGAATATGAGTCCATTTGAAGGAGAGGCGATCACAATGTAATTGTCATTTCGGTACATTATTTTTGAATTGCGTCTCTAATATATTCTAGGATGTTTCGATTAGCTCCTAACTTAATAAAGATAAAATGAGGGACAATTTTCCGAGGTGATATCATTCAAAATATTATGTTCGATTCCTCATTTCAAATAGCTGGAAGACTCAATTAGAGAAAACATCGGACCGAAAAACATTGCCACAATTCTTTCATAATTACAAAAATGTTAATATAAATCGTCTGTCTAATAATTAAAACCATCACGATTGTTATAATATACTAGCATAATTGCCCATCAGTATGACGGGATATCTTTAGTTAACTTTAAAATAGTTGCCTCCCTCCTCTTTCTCTCTCCCTCTTTCTCCTCCTCCCTCCCTTCCACTCTCTCCTTCCCTTCTCCACCTCACTCTCTCTCCCTCTCTCTCTCTTAAATGTAATAAGGGACTATATAGTCTCAATTTCACCCTCATTTGTCTGTCTGTCTCCCTCCCTTCTCCCCCTCCCCCCTTCCCTCCCTCTCTCTCTCCACCGCCCTCTCTCCCCCTCCGTTACCATCCCTCTCTCTTCCTCCCTATCTCGTATTAAAGGCATTCAAAGCACGTTTACTCCCATAAGGATTGATATAACAGTAGGATTTTGAGGTCTAACAATGTAATTGGTAGCCAAGGCAACATTCCGTTAAAATGGCAATATTTCCACAAAATATGTGAATTAAACGTATAACGTGAGCGATTTCTAATTGTATGCGGAAAAATATGAACAGAATAAGAAACTTTGTAATTGTTTCTTCAAAATGGTTCAGATCCGAAGATCGTAGGTTAATTCCTTCTAATTTTAATTTCCAAAACAATAAAAACCTGCACATCAAAAAATTGATTTTTACATGTTACCTTACGGAAAATGGAAATGTCTTCCTTGGAGTAGAACCCAGGACTTTTTTGAAGATTTATTTTCGTCATTACGTTAAAATATGTTAATCAAGCATCCTTGTCAAATTTCAATCTTCTACCTATTCAGGAAATTTGTTAAAACGCTCTATATCGACCATCGTGAAAGCGTGACCAACCAACCAACAGACCTGGGCTATTATAGTATAAAATAATCTAAATCAATACAAATAATATTTTTCTAAGTATTCATGACAAAATTTCTAATCGCGACTTGCCTGCTGCCGCCCCTTCGCTTCAACACCTGGGACGATCGCCGCGCTCGCATCTCCCTAGATATGGTACAGATCCTCAGACACGCCTTTCGACTGAAATCCAGCGTGAAAACTAACGGGAAAATGTGAGCACACACGCATGTCGACAGTTCAAATTTGTGTTACAACGTCGACAGTGGTATTTACACGTTGAGAGGTATGCGATCTTATGTGTTTGGTGGGTTATAGAAACGACATTTTCAAGTATGGGCGTACTTATGCCGCTCAAAGAATTAACGAGAGGATCGCCGTAACAGAAGGACAAATATCACTAAGAGCGCACATGTCTGGATTTCCGACCACGTGATCTCTTATTCATATCACTAATTCAATTAGCAAATTTCAGATGTCGTGCTCCCTTATCGTGCTTGATAGGTCCATGCAACAGGAGCGTAATATGAAAATCCGACGTCCTCGATGAGTATTTCTCTGATGAGGCCTCTGCAGGGATAGGTTTTTATTTTATTTAATATTTGGTTAGAGCAACTTTTATTTCTTTGTTTCACCTATAATCCGTGATGTATACGTGTATGCCGTAGATAATGTTGCTGCTGCACAGGGACGGATTGATGGCGGTGCGAACGGTGTGACTGCACCGGGCCCCGCACATTCTCCTAGCCGGCTAGCTCAGTTGCTGCATGTTTTTAGTCCTGAGACAAATTTCGTCAAATGCTGTACGGCGTATTTATATCTGAATGGGAGAGCTAGCTGCCTCCTTTTTCGGCCCCCTTCAGAGCTACAGCGTTCCTTTTCACCACATTACTTCAATGTTAATGTAAACTAAAACTTCAGCACAGGGCATTTTAAATTTCATCCGATCGAAGAAGTTTTTAAACTACAAATAAATTTTGTAGTAACACTCGTGTTTAAAGCCATGAAGTTCAGAAACTTTATGCTTATTTCGTTTTTTAATCCCCTCTATAACATTTTTCTACACCCACCCCTGAAAAATGTATTTTTTTTAATTATTCCCACATCACTGCAAAACAAATAACCCCTTTATTTTTCTGTCCTCTGAAAAATAGTGAGATTTTGTTTAATTTATTTTCAGTGTTTATGAAATTTCCTATTGGCCTACAATATAAAAGATATTTATGAAAAAATGCACCTTTTTACAAAGAAAAATACCAAAAAATTCCGAGGGAAAAATTTGAAAAAATCTCGTGTTTAATTGTTGTAAAAATGAAAGAAATATCACAAATTTTTGATAGCTAATATACATATTTTGAATATCCATAAATAGTACTAAATAATAAAGAAAAAATAATGTAAAATCTATGTTTGGTGAATAACCACCAAAGACGAGTGTATACGTAGTAGTCGAAATACGCATATTGTCTTCATAATATTTTTATTGATATTAGAAATATCTATTCAATTTTTATACATAAGTGTTTATTTTGGAGTTTGCTTTCAGCCATATGATGAGCTCGATAATTTTCTAGTGAATTATATACATGGTGGTTTACTGAAAAGGGTAATCTGTACAATTCTGTTTACTGTATACATGAATGACCCTAAACTGGGATGGCGGAATGCATATGAGAGCCAAGGCAGTTTATCAATATATTCCAAATAAATTTCTATATCACAAAGTTGAACTTTTTTACGGAGAGTAAATTAAACATGGTAGTCGTCGACCGTTTGGTCCTCATGACTTTTCATACATACCTATTTTTGAGAATACTCGTATGTAGAGGTTCGGCCCAATATAACGACCTACGGACGGCAGCCCGAAGCGCCAAAATCTTGGGAGCACTTTCCCGACCATCCATCGAGACATTGACTAATAAGGGTTTTCGCTGAAAAAGCACGGATTTATTATCGCATTTAATCATTTTTCCTTGTTACTGCTTTAATTATATCCGCCAAAGAGACCGTCAATTTATGGGACTCCATAATAGGAATATTTTTACGCATGTTAAATGAATAAAACACGCAGTAATAGTTGATAAACTGATACTATTTCAGCACAAAGCAAATTAACACGTTATCTGAAAGATTCCTTGAAATTTGTCTGAAGGAGGACTGGACTGGACGATGCGCGGGGCGTCAAAATGCATGGCTTAAGATGTATGTATGTATTTAACCTTTCTTCTTGACTTCACGGCTTTTAACTCGGCTATAAAAAAGTAAGATGTGACGTGGAAGTCGCGAATTATGTGTAGGAGTGCCTTGTGCAAGAGCGAAGGTTGAGAAACACTGGCCTACATTTAAGAGAACGACGTCACTCACAAAATTACAAAAAGTCATATAAGTACAATCTCTCTAAGATAGGCAACAAGAATATTTGTTTGTGGAATTATACTGGAATTTCCCGATATACGAACAAAAATTTTTGCTATAAAAATTTAAACTACGACCTCACAACTTGAGATTATGATCATTTGCTAGACCTCAGAAATCACACACAACTCCGTCATTTGTATGTAAAACGGGTAAGAATGTAATATTTATTTCCGATATTTATGTATTTAACGTATACTGTACACGCTATACTATACAATGCAGTATTTATGTTTATTTTCTGTAAAATTACAGTGTTGCTACTGCGGTATTTTCTTGCTGAGCTAGCATATAAAATGCTTGACTTCATATTTGTCGTAGTGCATTTTTGTTTTATCGCACAGTATATCGCTATTAAAACAGAGAAATTTCAGAAAAGATATGCATTTCAAAAACTCATATAAATCAGTATAAATCTCTTGAGCACGTAAAAAAATAAAATCCTCTTTTTCATGGCATCGGGCACACAAAAACATTACATAGCAAATTCATACGATGGGCATCAACAACTATGCGCGCGCGCTCGAAAGTCACAGCTATACCCGGGGTAGAAGTTGCAAATGTATGCAGGCGGTAACGATTCCAATTCATTTTTATATGAATATAATTTTACTCAAAAATTTTTCGAAAATAATTTGGCATACTTTCCTCTCTATGCATACTTCGAAATCGGTATCACTCTGATTGTATAGAAATACCTTAATTTCGCCCTTATAATCGGGGTCAATAACACTCGCCCCCCACCTCAATACCATGGTTCACAGCCAAGCTCGACTTCGAACCCAATCTTCCGTACACACCTTCCGGCACTTCTATTACAATACCAGTTCTTATTAATGCCCTACTTCTTTTCTTTATCATACAATTTTCAATACTTCTCAGGTCGTATCCGGCTGGCGAACCATAGCTCCCCTCAGGTAAACAGGCTACTTCAAAACTTTTGCTCCATTATTGTTATATTTAATGGAAAATAAGATGGTGGTGAATTAATAAATAGTACATTACTTTTTCATACATTTTTATTTGTTTGCACTATAAGTGTCCCACATTTTTTTATGACATTAAACTTTTTCTCCAGCGGACATTTGTTATATTCCTCCACCTCAGCCTCTGTAATATTACAATATTTCCTTGGTAGAAATATCATCCCCCTCCAAGACGGTACATCCCAATCACTTATTTCCGCGGATACCGCCGGACCATACATCGTTACGGTTTTTTTAATGCTGTTAATCTTGTATGTATGCTCCTCCTTCAAATCCTTTGTCTTAACATATGAGATGTACTCTTGCAGGTTGCTATACTTCTCCCTCAGAGAATCCATCTACATCAAATAATATGAGAAACTTATTACTTCTGTTAATTTTAGTAACCTTTTGGTTTTATAAGCAACAAGAATATAATATGGTATGCTTACTGGGAAGAGATGAAGGCGGAGAACGAACGCTGCGAGAAGTAAACGGTGATATCGGTCTGAGAGATGCAGAGGTGAACTAACTACTAGGTGAAAGAAGATTGATTCATTAAATAAAATACGTAGTTTTAATAAAAAATTTAAACTTAATAAATTGGATGTCCATTTGATACATTCCATTTTTTTCTCATTCGCTTTTTTGAAAAAATTCTATATTATTTTTTGAATGAGTTAGTGTTTATAAAAGTTATTTAGTAACATTTTGGTTTTACCTCAAAATAAAGAACAGAAATCTCCGAAAGGAAACCATTAAAAAACCAAAGTGATAAAGGATCAGAATTTGTTAATAAGAATTTTAAGAGTTTCTTATCTAAATTAGGTATTAAATTTTACACAACTAATAATCCAGATGTTAAAGCTGCAGTGGTAGAAAGATTTAATAGAACCTTAAAATCTAAGATGTATAAGTATTTCACTGAATATAACACATTCAATTATGTAGACGTTTTACCGAAACTTCTTAAAGCATATAACAACAGCACACATTCTTCTATCGGATTCGCACCCTCATCTGTAAATGAATCCAACGCATTTGCGGTAGCAAAACGACTTGTTCGAACACGTTTCGGGAAAAGAACGAGATATGAAATTGGAGATTATGTTCGAATCAGTAAGGCTAGAATGTCGTTTCAGAAGCGGTAGAAACCTAATTACACAAAGGAAGTATTTAAAATTAAATCCATAATTCCTGGAAATACAGTTCCAGCATACGAACTGGAAGATTTGAATGTAAATCGAATTAAAGGATACTTTTATGAACGAGAATTAGTAAAGGTCGTATTGACGAAGGATAGTGAATTTAAAATAGATAAAATACTGGAACGTAGGGGGAAAGGACAGTAGATGGAATTTATATGTTCTGGCGCAAAATCCAAGATCGCGGCCGGAAGTCACGTGACATATGACGTCATATCCGGTGCGGTGTTGCCAGATTGCGATCGATATATATATCCCAAGCGGTGTTGTCAGATTGCGATCGATATATATATATATATATTGCATGCGGTGTTGTCGGATTGCGTTCGATGTATCGAAGGTTTTTTTTTGCGACGTTGTCGGATTGCAAAGGCGTTCTCTCTCTTTGTCGTGGCGGTGGATTTGACTGTGTTTAAAATTTTCTCTGCGGTTTTGTCGGATTTGGATCGATGCATCGAAGGCGTTCTCTCCGCCCCGCCCCGGCTTTTCGGTGAGGGGGGTTGGACTGAAAGAGTGTGTATGGATTATTTTATTTGCTTACACATTAAGGGAATAAAAAACAGGTTTTCAAATTATGAAATTTTTAATATCATTACATCACTTTTTGTCAATGCAAGTTCGATCACTGGAAATACATTGTCTTTTATTGAAGAACAAACTGGTTCTCGATCGTTAACACGTATTGAGCACGGTATTCCATTATCGGAGATATGTTTAAGGAGACTGTATTTAGGTTTCTTTCCAAAGTTGATATATTGGAATTTGTTCACTATTCCTTGTAATACATCCACAAAATGTAATATTAGTATCCTTTAAAAATTCGATTTTCATATACAAAGAAGAAGAATGATGTAAATAGAATACAGAGTCATCACAGATTAACTTGAAAGCTAGATGTGGAGATATGTTGCCTACCTGCAATTTTGCGAGGTTGTCGGATTTGGATCGATGCGTCGAAAAGGTTCGAGGTTGTCGGATTTCGAAGGCGTCTTCTCTCTCTCTATCCAGGTCCCGAGAGAGAAATATATTTATTCTCAAGTTCAGTCGTTAAATTATATTTCTTCTCACTCTCGCTCAAGTTCGATCGTATTTATTCTCAAGTTCATCTTAAAATTATATATTTATTCTCTCGCTCAAGTTTGATAGTATTTATTCTCAAGTTCAATCGTCAAATTATTTACTCCCGTTTTTTTCTCGCACTTTTAAAGGAAAATAAAAGGATTTGGGTGAGATTGAAGAGGAATGAAACAATATTTCTTTTATTTTTTATTGATCGGTATATATGATTAGATTTCCATCTTTCTTTACCAGATCAAATTTTTCGATAGCCGGTAGTAGAGGAAAAGTAAGGTTTCTGGGACAAAATCCAAGATGGCGGAGACTAGACAGTGGCGCCACCTATCGTTAGAAAACCAGAACTAAGAAAGTGAAAGCACGCAGTACCTTGGAGGGGGGGGGGAAGAGGAGAGGGGGGGAAGAGGGGGAGGGGAAGGTGCCTCGTATAGACTGCTTTCTATAGTGCTAGATGTGGTGAGGGGTGCGCCAAGTAGGTCGCAAGTTGTCTGGGGATGGGGAGGTCAAGAACCGCAAGACGCCGTCGTTCTGAGGGGGCGGTGATGGAATGTGCATATCTCACAACCGAAGGAAATAGAAAGCTGAGATGGGGACACTATTTATTTGAAAAAACATTCCTTCGGGCTGGAATCGAACCAACGACCTATGGATTTACAATCCACAGCTCTACCTACTGAGCCACCGAAGGCTCTTATCGAATAAAGAAATAAATAAGGTTTATACAGCTTATTGGTACGCTCTGTTCAGGAGAGGTATGGAAATGAAAGAGTAGCAGACAGGTTTTAACATGTTTATTATACACATTTGTACAAAAGAGAATTACAACATTTCAGTCCTTTTTAATAAAGGACAAAATATCGAATATTTATCATGCTCCTCCTTAGGATCATCTTCGCTTTTCCAACAATATGCATTTAAATCATACTCTTCCTTACGATCATCTTCGTTTTCTCAACGATACATATTTACGCCAATTTGAGAAAATAAGGAGTAAGGGGGTTATTTGAAATGAGAAAACGTCGATCAAGTTTGAGCAAGTTTATTTTTAGTATTCTCCAGAACTTCCGAATGCTTTTTCTCCTCTCTCAGTACTTTGAATTGTATTTGTTTCTGTGAATATAATCTTACTCAAAAAATTTTCAAAAATAATTTGGCATACTTTCCTCCCTATGCATACTTCGAAATCGGTATCACTCTGATTGTATAGAAATACCTTAATTTCACCCTTATAATCGGGGTCAATAACACTCGCCCCCCACCTCAATACCATGGTTCACAGCCATCTTCCATACACACCTTCCGGCATTTCTATTACAATACCAGTTCTTATTAATGCCCTACTTCTTTTCATTATCATACAATTTTCAATACTTCTCAGGTCGTATCCGGCTGGCGAACCATAGCTCCCCTCAGGTAAACAGGCTACAGCATTCAACTTCAAAACTTTTGCTTCCATTGCTGTTATATTTAATGGAAAAAAAGATGGTGGTGAATTAATAAATAGTACATTACTTTTTCATACATTTTTATTTATTTGTTTGCACTATAAGTGTCCCACTCTTTTTTATGACATTAAACTTTTTCTCCAGCGGACACTTGTTATATTCCTCCACCTCAACCTCTCTAATACTACAGTATTTCTTTGGAAGAAATATCATTCTCCTCCAAGAAGGTACATCCCTATCACTGATTCCTGCCACTGGACCATACCTACATCGTTACGGTTTTTTAAATATTGATGATCTTGTATAGATGTGCCTCTTTTAAATCTTTTGTTTTTACATACGGGATGTACTCTTGCAGGTTGTTATATTTCTGCCTCAGAGAATCCCTCTACATCAAATGATATGAGGGACTTATTACTTCTGTTAATTTAGTAACCTTTTGGTTTTATAAACAACAAGAATATAATATGGTATGCTTACTGGAAAGAGATGAAGGCGGTGAACGAACGCTGTGAGAAGTAAACGGTGATGTCGGTCTGATGTGGCCAACACATGACTTTCTCCATATTTGGGGTATAGATATTTAAATTATTATGAATAATATTACGAGGCAAAATTATTATTTCGTATCGTAAAAGAAGACACGTCCTTGTTACCGTAAATTACGTATATTTTGAATGTTTACAGAATTCACCGCTACATGGTGTTGGCGCTGTATACTGGTTAATAAAGCGAAATATATCCGAAATGGATGGTTCTACGAAAATTAGTTACAAACAAAACTTGGAATAAATAATATTCTCTACAACTTTGATCCTTACAAAGATTACCAATAAGGATGTTTTTAAGGAGATATTTAACGGAAACCGAAAAACCGGTTATTTATAAATAACTCCTAAACAATAACTCCTATAGAAAATTGTTTCAAATGAAAACTGTAGGAAATTACATTCTCTATAACATTAGTATAGAATTGTATATAGAAGAATGATGTTTTAGCAAAAAATATCGCAAAAACCGAATCGGGTTTCGAATAAACCGCAACCTCCGCTTATCCGTTATTGTCTAAAAACTAATCAGTTCTTTGTGCTCATGTCACAGTGTTAGATATGAAGTTTGGTAACGATATGGCACGTACTTTTTGAGTTAGAGCGCCCACAATAACATACACACACATACATCATTCCGAAAATAGTCTAAACGTGTTCTAGGGACCTCAAAACATGTATTTCCGTTGAAATCTCGAAGTCGATTTTTTTCATGAATACAATACTTTCCCATTACTACGTATGAGAAAGTAAAAATTCCATGGACTCCAATGACGTAACTCTAGAACGGATTTATTACGACCCCGCGAATCCAGCAAGTTTTTCCACAGCAGAAAAATTGCGGAATGCCGCGGATAAAAAGGTGTCGAAGAAAATCGTTCAAAATTGGTTAGATGCTCAAGATGCATACACGCTGCATAGGCCACTACGTAAAAAATTTCAACGGAATTATTATGACGTTTCATACATTGACGAAACATGGCAGTCAGATTTGAACGATATGCGTAATTTGAAAAAAATTCACAAAAGTTTCGGATACATTTTAACGTTGATCGATTTGTTTTCCAAATACGCGTGGGCAGTTCCATTAAAGACTAAAACGGGTGAAGAGATTGTAAGTGCATCCGAACCGATCTTCGGGAATAGCGGAAGAACCCCACTTAAGTTACAGAGCGATAAGGAGACAGAATTTGTTAATAAAAAGATTCGAGATTTTCTCTCCAAGAAGAAAATCAAATTTTATTACAAGCACAATCCAGACGTTAAAACCTCGATCGTCGAGAGATTTAACAGAACACTAAAGACTAAAATGTATAAATATTTCACAAAGTTTTACACTTACAATTATGTAGACGTTTTACCAAAATTAATGGAGGGATATAATCAATCGATTCATTCTTCTATAGGCTTGGCACCATCACAAGTTAATGCTTCCAATGCATTCGAGGTGGGAAAAAGATTATTGGCCAAAGTGAGGGGGAATAGTAGAAAGTCGAGGTTTAAGGTGGGAGATTACGTGAGCAAAGAGAGAATGCCCTTTGCTAAGGGATATACTCCAAATTATACCACCGAGGCGTTTAAAATTACAACGGTAATTCCCGGGAATGCGGTTTCCACCTACAAATTGGAAGATATGGATGGAGAACCTATCGAAGGTTATTTTTACGAACCCGAACTAAGTAAAACGATCATATCCAGCGCCACGGAATTCAAAATTGATAAAATATTGAGGCGTAGAAGAAAAGGTCGCAGTCTGGAGTATTTTGTCAAGTGGAAAGGTTATCCCGATTCGTTTAATTCTTGGATAAAAGCATCGACGGTAAAACGTTTGAAATGAGCGAGTTCTATCTCACTCTCCTTAGCGACAGTTCTCAAGAGTATTTCAAGGATAATACGATAGCTCATTTTTACACAAAACTATCTCAACGAGTGGATTTAAGTAGCGGTGAATGGATAGTAGGTTTGACTGAATTTTCGTATCGAAAGACTCGTGAAAACAGGATCCATAGGGATGAGGTGGTTAGGGATAGAAGACAAGTCAATATCGAAATGGCAAATAGCACACCTATAACAATAGCTCCAGGGACTTATAGATCTATTCAGCATATGATAGACTCTTTACCGTCTGAGAAGAGAAAACATGCGATGGATATATTGAAGGAATATAGCGCTTGTTCTGAAGATAAAGTTAATATTGAATTTCCCGGCGATTCGCCCGTTGCGATCCATCCTGGAACTTACAGCTCTTTAGAAGATATGTTAGGATCGCTGTCGGCTGATAAGAAAAGAAATTTGTTAAAATGCGATGAAAATGAATCCGATAAGTTAATGGACTTAGCCTTAGATTTAAAATCAATCCTGAATGTTGAATTAAATAAAAGGATGACTTTAGGAAAGAAGAAGATTAATGAGATGAATAAATTAATAGGCGTCCATGTTGAAATTTCCTCAGATTCATTGCTTATTGCACCTCCTGCGGGAAAATACGAAACTTTGCTACAGTATATCATCGGTATGATTATACAAGATAATAATGCTCGCTTTGACGATATTTTTTTGCAACTCATTGATTTTATCTACGCGTGCATGGACATATCAGAAGATTTGAAAAAAGTTGCTAACGTGCGAATTGAAATACCGGATAATTCACCGCTAAGATCACCTCCTGGCACTTACACGTCTGCTGCAGATTTAATATCTTCGGTTTTAGAACCGAAGAAAAAGGGTGAAATCGATCTCGGTGAAAGGATGATAAAAGCTATGGATAAACTCGTAAGTTTTCAAGTCGAAATACTACCGAATGATTTGCTTGAGGTTGTTCCTCCAGGATCCTACAGGTCGTTGATGACACTTATGCAAGTAATATATCAGGGCAGTCATGAAAAAGAGTTGCACAGCGAAGCGAAAGATAGCCTACGAGAAATGGTGGCGAAAATAAACCATGTCATATTTGAAAATCCAAGCAATTCGATAGATTTCAACAAAGGAGGGGAACACAGGAAAAAGCGGAGCATCGCATCTAGTAACGACACGCGATACATCTTTGTTTATACGGATTTAATCAAGCCTCAATTGGTCGGTGATTCGCTCAGCAGATGTTTGCGAATCGTCAGCGCGAACGAAAAAGGTCACAATTTTTTCAATCCTGTTTACTATTTTCCCGTAGAGAAAAGAGAAATCGAGAACGTTGAAATGCTACTCGCCGGAAAAGACGGTGAGCCTTATCCCTTCATCGGTGGAACAACACCGTCTCTGTTAGTTTTACACTTTATAAAAGTTTCACAATAACTCAAAAGCAATCATTATCGCTCAGGATGTCGAGGAACGTAGACCGGTACGTGGCATATTACACCAATCAATGCGGAGGAGAAATTGGCCCTGTTTATCGTGCTAGTTACCGAGTACAGAGGGGGAGGGGATTGGGAAGTTTACTGGCTGGGCTCTTTCGTTTCGCGAAACCTCTAATACACAGCGGTCTCAAAGCGGTAGGGAAAGAGGCGGCTAGCGCAGGTCTAGGAGTTTTATCGGATCTAGGCACAAGACCGATTAAGGAAATATTGCGTAATCGATTGAGTGAGGCTGGGTCGAACTTGAAGAGAAAAGCGGAAGAAAAAATTAAAACGATGAGCGGATCGGGTTTACGCATTAGCAAAAGACCAAAGTTGATCATGATAAAAAGGAATGTTAAATGTGATAAACCTCATTCGGGGAGAAAAAGACGTCGCGTTAAGACGAAAACGCATACGGATATATTTTCTAGATAGCTGAGATGGAGTACATGCTCTCCTCGTTGGAACTATTCCGTCCACAACCTTTGCAAACGAATATCTTGGGTAAGCGTATCATTCCCTACAAACCGGTCTCTTCTTTGGATAATCAATCGGTCATCGAATTCGTGGTGAAAGATTCGGGAGATTCTTACAAGGATTTCAACAGTTTTTATTTAAATCTCAAAGTTAAGATTTGCAAATCTGATGGTTCAGATTACGCGGAAGGGGATAAAGCACAACCCGGTGTGGTGAATAATCTTCTGCATTCTTTGTTCAAACAATGCAACGTCTATCTCAACGGTACTCTGGTCACGCCTTCGGAAGATTGTTATCACTATCGCAGCTATTTGGAAAAACTCTTGATTTACGGGTTTGATGCGGGTCACACCAAAATGGCTTGTGAAGGGTGGCATCTTGACGGTGGTGAAAATATCAACGCGATGGATGATAAAAATGTAGGTTACGTGACGAGGAAAAGCAGATATGCAAACAGTAGAATAGTGGAGCTTTACGGAAGACTTCACGCTGACGTGTTTAACCAGCCACTTCTCTTATTGAACGGAGTCGATGTAACTGTTAAATTATTGCTCGCTAGACCTAGTTTCTATCTCATGGATGCGGCAGCGGGCACTTCTTTGGTGAAAATCCTCGATGCTACTCTAGACGTCCAGCATTTCGATATCAACCCCTCCATTTTGTTAGCTCACTCCAGAGCATTGGAGCAGACCAACGCGAGATACCCTTTCAAGCGAGTAGAAGTAAAGACGTTTACCATCGCAAGTGGTAATCAATCGTATTATATAGATAACGCTATATTAGGAAAACTACCTAATACTGTGGTAGTTACCATGGTCGATAACGATGCGTTCGTAGGAAAGAGAGATAAGAATCCGTTCGCACTTTCTCATTACTCTTTGTCCGATTTCTCTCTCATCATCAACGGGGTTCAAATTCCAGCTCAAGGTCTTTCCATGGATTTCACCACTCAGAAATGTTGGACCCGCGCGTATCATTCTCTGTTTTCGGGAACCGGGGTGCATCACAGCGATACGGGTAATCAAATAACTTTGGACATGTTCGCACACGGTTTCTTCGTTTTAGTATTCGATCTGACTCCCGACGGTTCCGGTAACGAAGAATACGTAGGTTTGACGGATAAAGGTACCGTGAGGATCGATGCTCGCTTCGAAAAAGCTCTCGATAGAACCGTAACTTGCATCGTTTATGCGGAATATGATTCTTCTTTGGAAATCGATAAAAATCGAAACGTAATCACCAGTTTCTCATAAGCCTTCGTGATGAACACGTTCGATATAGAAACTTTACTCGGACGGGATTATCGCACGAAAACGTTCTTTCGCGGAGTTTTTCCTTCGGATGAGTTGCCGAAAAGACCATCATCGGGAATTTACATTATAAATTTAGATCCTTCTACTCGACCGGGGAGTCACTGGGTCGCAGTACGCGTTTTAAGCGGATTCATTGCGGAATATTTCGATTCGTACGGTTATCCACCTCTCGTTCGGTCGATAATAAAATTTTTAGGACCTTTTTCTCTCACTCGAAATCACTCTCAGCTCCAGAGTTTTCGTTCGGACGTTTGCGGGGAATTCTGTTGTCTCTATGCACTCTACAAGTCCGCGGGGAAATCCCTTGACCATTTCCTTTCCAAATTCTCCCACCTCGATCCTCCCCTCAACGACTGCCTAGTCGCTCAACTACTCTTCGTCGAGTTCGAAAGAACCAGAGAAGGGAGACGCTGTCATCCCCGATCGCAGAGATGTTGCTCCAAGATAAATAGCCTCGTCGTCGGTTAATTCCTAACATTCGAGAATCAGACTCCGACAAGATGAGACTCGTCGTAGACCTGGTGTGGAGCTTCGACCAAGAGGGCAGCCGCACCGTGAGGGAGTTGGCGGCCGTAGACGTGAACGGTGAAAGAGTGTTTTGGTGCAGCTTCCAAAAGCCGAGCAACTGGGTCGCTGGAGGCACGAAGGTGAAGATTAACGATGCCTTGACATGTCATACCGCATCCTTCATCAACGGCATCGTTCCCTACACCGACTTGCTTCCATGTTTGGAAATGATCATCGAGGACGCCACGGCCTTGTACGCGTTCGAAGAAGAAAAATGCAGCTTTCTCTCCGACCTCACCGGCCGCACCTTCATCGACATGAAAAAGGATTTCAACTGTCCTTCTCCAGACTCCTCCTCCTTCCGAACCGTTTCCTGTTTGAACCCGTGCCATCGATTGCGTAAAAGTAATTGCGCATTGCGAAATGCACATTCCTTATCTCATTGGTTGAAATACCAAATCCTAAAGATCGACGTAGATCCATGTTCGGTCTATCCAGAATGTTCCCTACTATCCTCCTCGTGACATATATACTCAGCATATAAGTGGCGCACTCAGCATTCAACATGCAGAAGTCCACGGGTGTAGAGTCAGCGGTTCTCCTTCCTAAACGGAGGCGGATTACTCCATCGCCGACATCGTCACCATCTAGTACGCAGACCGCCTCACCACCAAAGTCGAGACAGAAGGTCCAAAACGTCGGAGCTGCTATACGCGCCCTTCACGAAAAGGTGCTGCAAAAATGACGGTGGAAGAGTTACGTCGGCTGCCTCTAGACTTTATGAAGCTTTACGAACCACGAGGAATCCATAGAATACGGGAAATTTACCCAGATTACTGCAAAGGTGAAAGTGAAATAGAAGAGTACATGCCATGTTTTGAACATTATAACAGAGGGGATATCTGCATTGATGGACCACCTCCCATGAAAAAGGACTGTTACGATTGTGATAGCCGCAATCCGACTGGATTTTCTAAAGCAGTGCGCGTGTGAGCACCATCTCAGCAGTGTACGTTTGATCGGCATTAATAACGTTGAAAAACCTGTGAACGCTTGAGGCTTGAATTGGTGAATATCTGATAAACTGTATGTAAGGCAGTCACTGGCGCGGAATTAAAACTCCCGTAAACCGTTCCCTCACTCCCTCCTCCCCCTCCTCTTGAGATATATACTTAGCATATAAGTAGCGCACTCAGCATTCAACATGCAGAAGTCTACGGGTGTAGAGTCAGCGGGTCTCCTTCCTAAACGGAGGCGGATTACTCCATCGCCGACATCGCCACCATCCAGCACGCGAACCGCCTCACCACCAAAATCGAGACAGAAGAGAAAGGTGTGCGATACACCGCAATTGCTGCTGGAAACTTTATACTTTTTAAACATTAACAAAACTAAAAGTGTCGCTGTCGGTTTCGACGCTTATACGTGTGAAGTGTGTGTGCAGTTAACTCATTCGGGCAAGGGATCAATTAATCTAAAGTATTCAGATTGGCATGATTTCATAAACCAAAAGGAACCCATCTCCGGTTATTTTAATTCCGGTAAGAAAACTAGTATCTCAACCAGTTTCCCCATAAGTTGGGCAAATTACTTTGGAAAAAGACATGTGCTCATTAAAGTCGATCGATGCTCTATAACCTTGAACGAGGACGAATGGAATAAATTGTTGCTATGTGCGAGACCTGTGGGTTTGGCGTTGGAATTTTTAAACAGCGAACAGGCAAACGTTAAAATATTTTACGAACGGTATAGGAACACCGCTTGCGTAATCGGCATTAATAACGTCGATATCTTTGAAAAATCTGCGGGGAGTAAAATCGACTACGATCGCTTGAGGCTTGAATTTCCATTGCTCTGTTCAATTGGTGAATATCTGATAAACTGTATGTAACGCTGTCACTGGCGCGGAATTAAAACTCCCGTAAACTGCGTGTGTTGTTCCCTGGCGTGGGTTTAAACACCTCGCAAACCAAGTGTGTATGTGCTTCGGAGCAGGTCCCTGGCGTTGGAGCTAATAACTCTCGTAAACCAAACTCTAAACGATGGAAGTTATACCGTTAAAAAGGTGTATCGTGGATTTTCAAGCCTATCGCGATAGCGGAAACGAGTTCGTAGTCAGAGAGTTCGCTATTTGCGACATCGATCGCGATTGCTGTCAATCGTGGGTTTTTCAGCCCCCGAGCGATTTACAATTTGAAAAACAAAATGCTTGGCTCACGCGTAACTATCACGGAATTAGATTGTCTGATGGTGAGGTTCCTTAAGCAATTTTTAAAACCATGCTATTGTAGTATACTACGGGTTAAGGCCTTGTCTTTGTTATGGGTTTAGAATAATGTAAATTCATTTCGTCAATTTTAGGATACAAAGTGATAAATCTACAAGTCTTCGGATGCCCGTCTATGAAAACATTACCGACGTTGGACGTGCTGCATGTTACCTCAGCATAGAGGTAGCGAGTTCGTTTGTGCATTGAACAATTGTCATAAACTTAAACTTGGGTTACTGGACAGTGTGAACACTCAAAGTGAGAACCAAAGACTTTCCACATTTGACGGTTTTCCAAAAAATAAATTTATTTTCGGTGAACAACATGGCTGCCGTTGGATTTATTTATGCTGGTTTTTCTGATGTAACTATTTGTTACAAATGTGGCTTAAATGTATATTGTTGGAAAAGCGAAGATGATCCTAAGGAGGAGCATGATAAATATTCGATATTTTGTCCTTTATTAAAAAGGACTGAAATGTTGTAATTCTCTTTTGTACAAATGTGTATAATAAACATGCTAAAACCTGTCTACTACTCTTTCATTTCCATACCTCTCCTGAACAGAACGTACCAATAAGCTGTATAAATCTTATTTATTTCTTTATTCGATAAGAGCCTTCGGTGGCTCAGTAGGTAGAGCTGTGGATTGTAAATTCATAGGTCGATGGTTCGATTCCAGCCCGAAGAAATGTTTTTTTCAAATAAATAGTGTCCCCATCTCAGCTTTCTATTTCCTTCGGTTGTGAGATATGCACATTCCATCACCGCCCCCTCAGAACGACGGCGTCTTGCGGTTCTTGACCTCCCCATCCCCAGACAACTCACGACCTACTTGGCGCACCCCTCACCACATCTAGCACTATAGAAAGCAGTCTATACGAGGCAACTTCCCTTCCCCCTCTTCCCCCCCCCCTCCCCTCTTCCCCCCCTCCAAGGTACTGCGTGCTTTCACTTTCTTAGTTCTGGTTTTATAACGATAGGTGGCGCCACTGTCTAGTCTCCGCCATCTTGGATTTTGTCCCAGAAACTTAAATTTTCCTCTACTCATACCTGTTTAACACATCGATTCACTACTTCAATTTGTGCTATAAATAATTGTTATAAATTTAAAAAATGGTTTTTAAATACATCTTGAGTCAATCTAAATAATGATTTTTATTTATTTAAAAAAACCCCATGTTACTTCCAGCACCCCTTTCCCTTTTTTTTTACTTCCCCCTCCAATTTTTTTACCAGAAGTCACGTGATGTGTGTCATCATTTCCGAACACCATCTTGATGTGCGTCATCATTTCCTACGTCGATGTTCGTTCCACCTTTTTTACCTCATCTCCATCGGTCATCGTCCTCGAACGTGATGAAACTTGCAGCTTAACCCCTCCATCGGTCATAGTCCTCGAACCTCACCTCCATCGGTCATTGCCCTCGAACGTGTTGAAACTTGCAGCTTACCCCCTTCCACTTTTTTTTACCTCCCTACTCCCCCGGCTTCCGATTGGTTCTTCTTAGGCTCGCAGATCAGTTTTGTTGCGAGGGCTTGCAGATCAGTTCTGTTGCGAATCTATGAAGTGGATGGTTGCAGACTATTTGCTCGCCATGCATCAAAACCTGGAGTATTTGCTGATTGTACAGTGAAACCAGTTTGCTTAACGACTCATGAAAAATCTAGAGTGTAGTACGTAGACGTAAAGTGTGAAAAAGGTGGATTCATCAAAACTATCACCTTCATCCTGGGAATCGTTGGACTCAGCTTCAACCCCCCCGCGGAAGAAAATTACCTTCGATTCATTGACGACAACCTCACCCCTGGCAGAAGACAGAGAGAGAGAACGCCTTCGATACGTCGATCGAAATATGACAACCTCGCAAAAGAGAGAACACCTTCGATACATCGATCGAAATCCGGTAACCTCGGAGAGAACATTTTAAACCATTTCAAATTCACCGCCACAGGTCTATCCAACCTGCAAATTTTAAACACATTCAAATTTACCGCTACAGTTCTACCAACCTGAAAATTTAAAATACATTCAAATATACCGCCAAGTTCGAATTTCGCTCCTCTTTTGTTTCTTCAGTTCACCATGCCACCTACAGGTGGCGGCATGGGTTGTGCCAAAGTCGCTAAATCTCCTCTACTCCCATATATTAGCAGCACCGATGGAAGTATGCTTTTGGCGTGGTAGATTTCTCAAGAAATTGTTAATTTTTATGAGTATTCCCTTTTGAATCCAGCGAATAGTTTCTTTTTGTCATAAGTTTACTCGTATAAGTTGACTTCTTTGACTGCAGACTTTATTTCGTACACATTTAAAATATCTCAAAAATACGATTTTGACGCGGAACTTTTGCAGACATTCGGAGAAAATTTTGTCCATATCGCACCGATTCAAATATCTACCGAAAATCCCCAAAAATTATGTTTTAATAAGATTTTTTCACAACTTTTATGCATTTCTTGCCAACAATAGACCATTACAATTGCAGTTGCCATGACGATAAATTGAATAAATGCGTAAAAATCGCTAAAAATAATCGTAAAATGTAATTTTTAGGCTTTTTCTAAAGAGATTTGAATTTCTACTATATGGAAATTAATTTCATTAGTTTCCTCGGCATAAATGTGAAAATCCCGCGTCTATACCTCATTTTTAAAATATTTTAAAATGCTAAGGAGAAAAGGCTTGCTCGCTTCGTACCAGTTCCATACACGTTATTCAAATGGAGAAACGATATGCTCCTGGAGTCAAACCCAGGACTACTATGTACACGGCGAGCAGTTTCAACTTTAAAAGTTGAAAAGCCAAGTGATTCCTGAAAGTTTGATCGAAAAAGATTGAAAAGCTCTTTAGTTATTCGGTTTTCTTTTTCTCCCACCTAACCCTGTATAGTGTGACACGGTTACAGAATAAGGTACTATTTAATAGAAGAAATAATACATAGAATCAACAGGCTGTGCTTCATGAAAATATTTGGGGTTCTTTTTGTGTGATACGTACCGTGATGCCTCTCATTCTTGGATATAGAATTCCGCTGTCGAAATGGAGTCTCTGGTCGACGATGGCCCTCAATTTAACATCCTTCGGGTATAGACAATCGTCTTTTCCGTACTTAGAGACAAGATAAGCAACAATTGCATGGCTGAAACGAAAACATTGTTATTATAATCTATCCCTCTTACGAATTTAAATATGGACCTCGCGAGGCTTTATCTTAAATACCTGTCCCAGATGGTGAAGCCTTCGTCCACAAGGGTAGGTATGGTGTGCTGTGGATTCATCTGAAAATGTAAAAATCGACCATATTTGTAAATAGCTTTCAAAATAACGGAAATTTGCGGAACGAAAGCAATACACCTACGCACCTTCAGATACTCTGGTGACATTTGTTCATCCTTGAACAGGTCCACAAGTTTTAGGTTGAACTCAAGACCCAGGGCCTTCCCTGTTAAGAAGACTGCCCTACAAGGAGGGGCGGCGTCCAAGTAATACAAATCCATCGGAATATTGGAGTAACGTACGTGGACAGGAAGGTCTTCTGCTGTGATTGAGGAAAGAATTTCGTAAATGTAAGTTGTAACAAGTACATACGCATTTCATGCAAGTAGTATTACATTGAACTTTTCTTAGTCTTGCAGGTAATTGCATTTGCTTGTCTCGAAATCGATACGGGGAACTTCAAAGATTGCATTACCTTTTTAATATTCGTCCCCACGAGATTTTGATTAGAGTCAAATTTCTTTCCTAAATTTCACCAAGTGCAAAGAGAATAGAAAGATAATGAAAACAAATTCTGTTTTTAAAGCAAAAGATAAGGAAATTCCGCGCAGAATGGCACAAACGAAAAAAAACAGGTCCAAACGAAAAACTCGTGGGACACAATGTGAGGTTGGGTTACTTACAAGTAACTTAGAAGTGTATTCCGTTTTTCTATCACAGGCGGTGTGCATTTTTCGATATCTTGCCTATACATATAATATGGAAACTGCGAAACAGAAAATGCAGATTTATTTCATCATATTAAACAGTTGTTTTAATAATCTAAAATTAAAAAACCCAGTTACTTTATTACTATCCCTTTTCTTAAGTGCATATAGAAAAATACTACGCTTATTAAAAAAACTTTTATATTAACTTATCGCGATATATTTAGGTATACGTATATGTAAGTTTTAAGACAACAAAAATAGTGTCTAATAACTCGAGAACGGCAGCATGTATTTAAGCAATTCTTTCAATTTTAAAAAATGCCACACATAAAGACTCATGTGTAATAGCTGCGTAAAATAACTACCCGAGTTCCATTCCAGGGACGTTTAATTCCCCTAATTGGATCACATGGGCGGAACCTTCTCGAATTTTTATCTCCTAAACTACAAGTCGTAATTATATGCTCCCGCTAACTTTTTTGTTGCAAATGTTGTCTTCTATCCAACTAAATTTATTAATCGATACTTACGGATCATATATGGCCAAGGGAGAGTAAAATATGGATTTCTTATCGTTGGATTAATGGACATGGCGTCTCTTGGCAACGGCCACCAAACTACGTCCTACTATCAACCCTTAAAAGTGGTTCCACTCTTGAAGAATTTAGACGAATCTTTGGAGATGAAGATAAGACCGCAAAATATTTAATTGACAATAAATTCATTGAATCAAACCGCTGGATTGGGTTGGTGTTTCATCCTTACTCTATATACTTTCTAAAAGTTGTTAATTAAATAAGTTGTTTTTATATATACTTTTTCTCATTTTAAGGCAGATTTAAGTTAGGTCGTCGTGTCTAATTAGATCACGGTCAGTTCACTGCTAGCAAACATGCATAGGAAACTACGGGTTGAATTCATTATTGGTTTATATAAATTCAATGTTTATCAAGATGTCAGACGCTTCATACATTTAAGTATCAGTTGCGGATATGGCTAGCGAAGCGTAAATAAGAAGGGAAAGATGGATTCATATCCATCACGAGGTTTTGGTGACAAAGAATTATGGTCATAAGTAAGAAGTTTGCCATCAAATTAAGACAGTAAACTCCCAGTCAACAAATATATAAAGTGCGCGCCGGTTAATCTAAATACTACTTCGGAATCAAAATTTCAGATTGAAGAATACATTTTTTTATCGCGCGGCATCAAAAAAGTCGTGTCAACAGCGAACAAAGTAGAATTAAGTCGTTCGCGGAAATGGGCACCATAAAATTTTAAAGTCACCACCTACACAAACCGGGGGAAACTCGGTTGTACTAATTATCCGTCAGAACCAAGATAAGGCGAGCGTAATATATATATATATATATATATATATATATATATATATAAACGTGAGAAGCAAGAGAGCAGGAGACGAGGTGAGGATTTCGCAGTAATTAGAATTCATATGTACGTAATTCCTTTCAACGCAGAGATAAGAAATATAGGTTGTAAATACACATGATTGGAAGATTTAGATCAATTTAAAATTAAATTAAATCGATTTCATAAAAAAGCTTCGAAGGCACTAGTGAGTGACGAGCAGAAGAAAATTATTGGTGGCCTCGAGCGCGTGGAGCGTTCGTTTGTTACGATTTCGTGGCACGCCGACAACTACGCACCGACGATAAACTTATCTCCGTTCTCTCTGTTCATGAAGTGCATTCGCACTATTAAGGCTGGACATAACAAAATATTCAGACCTTCGACCGTACTAAACCTGTGTGAATCGAACTAGATATATTACACAAAATTATTAAACTCGATTTTCAAAATTAATCCGTAATAAGACTGTAAAAATGAAATTTTCAGTTTATCGAGAAACCAATATGTCTTTCAACAAAAGTTTTTTGTTGTATCATGTATTTATGGTTGAAACTCAAACTCAAAAATTAATGAAGAGTAATTTATTTTTAAAATGATCTTTCAAATCGAAATTTAATAGTTGCTCATTAGTGAACGAAAATTAAACGTGCACGCATTTTTAAAGATAAAGATTTTTAAATAAAGAAAACTTAATAATTACGACGTGAGCAGCTAAGGAAGCAAAAAAAATGCTAGAATAATATTTCACCGCGAATCCCAACAGGTGGAAACAATCCTTTTGCTAAGTACATACATAGTCAAATGTCGAAAACTCTCAGATTCCCAATTTTTCCTTATTCGAACAATGGAGTTAATTCTTCGTTACCCCAAATGGATGCCGTAATATATTTTTAATTAATCTATATAATACACAAAATCCATACTAAATTTAAGAGAGATTACTGCAAGAACCGCGATTTAACTATGTACGTACACACACGCACACACATACACAGAAATTGATGATTTGTATCTTATAGCTAATTCTTTGAACAGTTAATAAACGAAGTTAGAATTATGATTCTAATTTCATAATCGAGTTTCCACTTGATACGAATTACAAACGCTTGTGTAAAACACCAAAATTATATATAAGAAAAATTTTGCCTCGAAATTGACATTAATAAGATCGCTAATGAAACAATCATCTCCGTCAAACACTAATTTTATTTTACACCGTAAAAAATTATTCACAAGTGATTGGCGTAGCGACTACAGTCCAGTGGTTCTCAACCTTTTTTTTCCTGCGTCACCCTATGTTCAGTTCATTCACCTCGTTTACAGTTCCATTAATTTCAAGTCACCTTTAACGATAAATTGGGATTTCTCTGACCACATACAGATAGAATTCTAGCATTTAAATAAGCACGAATGTTTATTCTCTTGGTTCTATTTATTTTTATATTTAGTTTTATAAGCCAGAATACGAAACACTTTGAATTTATCAAATATTCGCGTCACACCTCAATAACCGTCGCGTCACCCTGGGGTGTCATGTCACCCCGGTTGAGAACCACTGGACTACACTATCTAATGGGTAGTGTGAAACCTGTGGCATTTCTACAATAAGCTTTAACAACAACATTTTCACACCTTTGCAAACAAAAATAATTTCGCAGCGGCTCAACGCGAGAACAGGTAATTAACATACACGAACGAATACAGCCATAGGCCTGCAAAGCATTCAGTTAGTTAAATTAAAGAGGAATCCATACTGTAGATCAAAAAGTATTGCTCTAAATATATATCGATATTTCAAAACCCCAATGATTTAATCGTGTGACCACGTTTTTTGGCACCCTTGGTTTCTTCGCCTATAGGACGGAGCGCCGAAAAATTGGTGACACTGCCTCAAATGAAAGAGAAAAATAATTTTTTTACAATTTCTCTCTTAATAACAGAAATATTTACATAACCCAGTTTATCAGTTGTGCAATATCGCATTGTGGTGTTCGTGAAGACATGCGAGAGAAAACTTTTATTAGACTAAAATCGCGTTTCGAATTTCCACTATTACGGCGTCATCAACAATGAAAAAATAAACACGAAAACAAACAATGAAATGTTCGATACATATCGAACATTTCATCGGCATCGAACACACAATGGATTGAACATTGAGAGAAATGAGGCCGGAGGACCAAAAAGGCGGGCAAAAATGTTACCAGAGGCTCTCTAAAACAAAGATACATAACCCAAAATCTCGAGAAGAATTGCAAGGGGAAAAAGTTAAGTGCGGATTAATGTTTCCAAGAATCTAATAAATTAAAACTAACCAAATGCTTTCGTTGGGAAGTGACGCAGGCTGTCGAAAAACGCAGCTTCAAAGCTTCTTCCTCCGTCGCCTACTGTTATAGACTCTTCCAGATTCCTCCTTATTGATACCGGCGTGCCCTCCTCACTCCCTCCTCCGTCTCACTCGACTTCCCCTCTTAAGGGGTTCAAGGACATAGAACCTCTAGACGCTGGAGATGATGCTTCGAACGAGGCGAGGCCACCCGTGCACCGACTTGGACAACGATCTCTTCCCTAACCTGGCTAAGCATAACTAAATGCAGCTTTCTCGTTTCGTCGATGAAGAGCTTTAAAAAAAACTTCTGGCCGGATTTGCCGCAGCTCTATACGATAATAAATATCTTATGAAACTTTTTTTTGAGTGGAATGAAAGATTGTTAATCTTCTAAATAATGGTTATTTATATAATAAAAATCACTGTTTCAATTATACTTTCAATGAGAGGCATTGTTTAAAAGACAATATTATCAATCCAGGCTTGCGTGCGGTAGAAATTTTTAACTGACGCAACCAGATTCGTCATATTTCAAATTCGTCTGATTTAAGATACATTAATAGTTCGTAACTTATGCATTTTCGCAAATTTAGCATTGCTACCAACGTTAATAAACCGCCAACATTTCAATGATAAAGGGGAAAATAAAATGCTACACTTTACGTTACATTTTCAAGATTCCTTGGGTAGATTTGAATACAACATAATAAAAGAACCTGACTTTAATTTTCGGAAAATTAAAACTGAAAGGCACAATAATAAACGCGAAGAAAAAATGTGATGTGGCCAACACATGACTTTCTCCATACAGAGCAATGAATATGATTGCTCTCGACGTCAGCGCTATCAGAAATAATTATCAGCGATTACACTCGTCTTAATTTAAAAACATTTTCAATACCTAGTCTTTATTAAAAAACAAGTAAAGAAAATTTCTAGATTTTTGTATAGATACAAAAATGTCGTTTCGCAATAAAAATTCCCTTGACGACGTACGAAACGATATCAACAATTAGAAAATTTTATCAAAGCAGCGGAAACAATGGTATCAGTGACGTATTTAACATAAATTTAGAAGAAAATCAAAATATCTGTTAAACTACCGGTTTTATGAAAATATGTCTCAAACAAAACTTGTATAAAATTACATTATCTGCAACTTTTGTAATTACAATTATTTATAAAAATAGGGTTTTAAAGGAGATATATGAAAAAAACGGAAAAACGACCAGAATAAACATCCACTTCCGTTTAACCTATATTGTCAAAAAACTATTAAACTCTTGCCACTAATATGGAAATATTGTATTTGAAATTTGGTACTGAAATGACCAATACTTGTTCAGTTAGAGCGCCCACAAAATTCATATCACACACACACAAACAGACATCATCGAGAAATTAGTTAAAACGTGTTCTAGGGACCTCAAAACGTGTATTTCCGTTCAAATCTCGAGATCGATTTATTTCATGAAAACAATACTTTCTCTATGCTACGTATATGGAGAAAGTAAAAAGAATCGCATTAAAACTACATTATGGCGTGCGGTGAACAGGAACAAGAACGAAGTTTCATTTGTCACGAATAGGACTGCATCTAAATCGAAGATGTTCCTAATGGATGGATTTGGTTTATAAAGTGACAAATGTTCTATTCGCTCCCCACTTTTATTTCGAGACTTCTATTAATTTCCCTGAATAAACTAAAAAAATATTTTTTATGTAAATCGCTTCATTTATTGCTTCGCACTACACTACACAGGGAGATTTTTGGCATACGGGTCATCATTTCGATAATTAGCAATTCATAAAATTTCATGGCATTTTAATTATGTAATATCAAAGTTTACATGTTACCCCTTTGGATACTTTGTAATCTTATTTTTTATATGTTGACTTACGAGCTAAATGATGCTTACATAAGGCTCTAATCGCACCTTTGCCAATTAGAGAAATCGACGTCTGGCCATCCACCGGAGTTATACCAGTCGCAAAACGCGCAAGGCAAGGTTCCTCGATTCTGGAGATTCAAATTCGAATTCCCAGATGGAAAAGACCGGACAGTAGATTAAGAAATGCCTTGCGTCGGCTGGATACTGAAGAAGGAACTGCACTCGTTGCCGTGGACACGCCCCAGCCGCACGAAATGCTGAAATACACTCAAGTGTCCGCATGGAATAACTAGTTATTCGCACGGGGAGGAAGGGAACGAACTTGTTCGGGAATAGTCCATTTTCTGATCTCGATTCTTATAGGGGAGTGAGGCAAGAATAATTTCACTAAGCGATGAGGATGGAGTTGCCATTATGGGTCAAATTTATTTCTCCAATTTTTCTTCATTGATTCGATATTCGTTTTATTATAGGTTTCTTTCGTTCTTTTCTTCGATATCCTTACTTTAGAGCATATTTTATTATTCGTAAATGCCTCTAATGAAATGCCATGCGTAGTAACTTATTGTTAAAATGTAATCCTGAAGGTGATGATAATTTAGTAGATTTTTACCTTCGGATTACCACCACATTTGGTTATGTAAGACGGATTACAAATATTTATTTTATTTATTTTTGAAAACTGTTATTCACTTGCCTGTTTCAAGTGTAAGAAATGATTGGGCAAGGTTAAGTTTTGAGAATCAAGCAGGCGGAGGAACACGTGGCATCAAATATAGAAATCTTATAGTTTGCTTGGAGTTGCTACTTACTATGAATTACATCGAAATTACGCTTGACTGCACAGAGTTTTAACGATGAAGATGGAATCAGAGTGGTTTACAATATAAACTTTACTACCCCGCAAGTCGTTAATTGCATGCGGCTGTTCTGAACCAAATCATTTAGCCAGAACAAAATGAGGGTCTTTTGCGATGGATAGGTTTTGGCTTCCTCTCACGCATTCCACACCATACAGACACTCGCCGAGAATCCCTGTGACAGTCCGCTTCGGTATTACATGTTGTCAAATTATCATTTTATGGATTTTATAATATATTGAATCCGGTAAACGCTCGTATTTATGCCCTTACAGTTCTAAATTGGCACTAAAAGTGTCACATTACTTCAACCATAAGTTCCTGGAGCAGAATCGTCTTTGATAAATAAAAACGTGACTTATGTTACGATGTTTCTCCGCCTTTGACGTTTCTTTGAAAAATCATAACGCAGAAATGAACTGAAATATGTGGTAGAGATTTTTTACTATATGCACTTGTATTTATATACTTAACGTATTTCCAATTTCATAATCGGATGCTTATAGGAATCTAAGTTTCTTACAAAATGGATGTAGAAACACAGAAATGTGTTCAATATCCGTCAAGCAAATTATTTTATGAAAATCTTGTGTCCAGCACGGGATTGTCCATATTTCATTGACTTCTCCCGTTGACCCGGAAAGGACTATCGGGACATAGGAAATGTCCCGTATTTATGTCGTCGTAGCATACTGAATTTAAAAAAGGTAATTAATGCATGTTACTTTGAATTGCGTTATAACCCGCTCAGTTTATTGGGTCATTCATCGATATGCCTGCCAGTTTACTCTTTCTCTGCTTGTAACACTCATTGTAAGTAGTAAAAATTAAAAACTTACCCTAAAGTAGGGAAAAAGGTAGCATTGCTTCCTCCTGAAAATAGAATGTGAATGGTCGGTGAACTGAAATCTGGATCAACAGAAGGTTCCTAAAGTTTTTTTCAAAACTTGCATGAGGAAACAAAAGTCGTACATTGATTCATTTTGATTCGAGTTTGGTTCCAAATAAACGGCGCTTAGCGCTTCGCACCTATATGAATGTTTTCCTTGCCCGATAAAAAATTAATTTGTAACATTTTAAAATAAATATTTCAGTTAACGTTTCAATTAATATTACACCGTTAAATGCCAGTATAAACTTTCTAAATGTAAGTCAACGTGTGTTAATAATTTATCTTTTTATTATCCCCTTTCAAATTTGTTTCTTCCGTACATTTCTGAAATCAGAGATTAATTTAACAGTATACACACATAACTTTATATTGTTCTTCTTGATTTTTTATTACGTAAAATAAAGATTGACGCTATAAATAGTTTTAGCGCACAAGAATAGAGATTGTTTCGGATTTTTTAAGCGTCCCGTATTTGTCCCGTATTTTATTGAAGAATTTCGTTTTTTCCCCCATATCTTCAACACTGAAATCTGCCAACCCTACCAGCACATAACTTTCTCTATTCAGGATAATGAATATAACTGCTCACGAAATTAGCATCCTCGATATTGATTATCGGCAATTACACTCATGAATAGCTTTTGAACAATTTGAATAATTTTATGGTGAAAAATACTTTGAATCGCTTTTCACATTAAAAAAACAATAAGCAAACAAAATTGTTAGCTGTTGCTATGGATAATAAAATACCAGTGGGTAATTAACATTACCACCTTGGCGCCTGCAGTTGACAACCCTTGGTGTATATTAAAATGGCAATTATTTTGTTTTTAAATATAAATTAATATAATAATATTAATGCCGTTTACTTGAAACAATGAAGTAAACATATTATGACGTCATAATACTAACACACAAATTATCCTGTTTCTTAAAAAAAACTCATTACTCCCTTTATGTTTTGGTTTGTGTAAATCATATGATGAAATTGCATGTTGTTTTTCAAATATATGTTAAATTCGTGGCATATTAGTTTGAAATAATAGGCGAGCAAAGCGAATCGTCAGATGGTGTTGGGCCTCGAAAGGGGCCAAAGGAAGATCCCTTTAAAAACCGTTACAAGTATCAACTTGAACTTTTAGAATGCAACGTGAATCAGCATCGGTGGGAGTAACCTAGAGGTGGTTCCTACACTGTTGCCAAGTGGTGAGCAGGAAAAAAATAAGAAGCATTTATCCGGAAAGTGATTTGGAAAGAAGAAAAACAATGTTTATTATTGCGAACTGTACACTAACACAAATTATATATAGCAAAAGACAGATTTTTTATTGTTAATCGCTGAAAGGAATAAAATTACGTAAAAGATTACTGCACAGAATCCCAGAAAAATGCTGATACCAGAATAACGTATGTAGTGGCGTTCGAGTTGGAATTTTGAAACCTCTCGTCAACCTTTTTAAGAAGAATAGCGACTTTTCCAAATTATGAATAACATGCAACATAAGAAGAGCCGCAGTCATTGGCGAATGTGTTGGAGGGGCCATCGTCTACTCTTAATCTAGCTATTTATTACCTTTTGAAATTGTCTCTCGGCCTAACAAATGTTTCTTCTAATAATAAAATTTAATATAATAAAAGCCGTCGTCTGTTGGTTGGTTGGTCACGCTATGCAGACGCTAATGACTCGAGAAATAATAATGATAGAAACTCGAAATTTGGTAGGGATGCTTGATTAACACTTCTTCAGGGAATGACGAATTTAAATCGCGAAAAAATTCCTTGGTTCGCCTCCAAGAGAGGCATTTCCATTTACCATTACTTAACATGTAAAACGCGATTTTTCGACGTGCAGGCTTTCATTCATTTGGAACTTAAAATCAGAAGAAATTAACTGACGGCCTTCGGATTTGAACCATTTTTAAGAAAAATTTATAGTTTCTTATTCCGTTAGTCTTTTTTCGCCCACCGTTCAAAATATTCCATGTTAAACGTTTAATTTGCATATTTTGTAGAAATCTCGCTATTTTAACGTGATGTTGCTATGTCGACCATTATCATTGTTATACCTCAAATTACCAATATTGTATACATCCTTCTGGGAATAAGCTTGCCTTGAGTGCTTCAATACGAGAGAGAGGAAGGAGGGAAGAGATTGGCGTGTTTTGTGGAAAATAAGTATATTAACGTAAATATAAAAAATTTTAAGTATCAACAGTGACATTTTAGAAAAATTGTAAATTAAAAGCATTCTTAAATTAAATTCTTTTAAACTATACGTGCTTACGAATTTATATTGTTATTCCTCGAATTAATTTCGTAACATTGACCGAAGTTTGGAAACGAATATAAATTAAAATTCAATTAAAATTAAAAGAACATTTAAAACTGTTAACAGGCAATTTTCGAAGAAACAACAGTGAATCTTTTAATGAATTGATTTGTTATTATATAAGGAATTGGAATTTACAGTATGTACTGAATTGACAAGTATATTTCAAAGCAAAAATCAATTTAAAACTATTTTAACGGTTTCTATGTTAAACAATTAGCTTATTTTTTTGTTAATATGAATCTCCAATACAACAATCCATTCAACCGTCAAGGGAACAGTTTACAATGTTGAAATAAATTGATTTGTTTTTGTTCAGATAGTATTCAAAGAAATTATTCCCCTGATTGATTAATTAGTTTTTAATTTAAATATTTTAGAGAGTTTTATTTTAAATATGTAATACATAACGACGGAGAATATTATTGAGGATTCGAGTAAGCTTTCTTTCTTCGTAAGTACAGGTGCAGAGTACAATTTTAAAACAATCATAATGTTAAATGCACGAAATTTAATTATTTTCCCTACGTTATATATGTATGCATATAATTATTTCCCGGTCTTTGCACACCGACATTTATATGCAGTATTGACGAGAACAAGGTGGGAGAAGAAGAACGGAATTTTATAGCAGAAAATAAAAACCAAAGGCATTTACTAAACGACAACAGAATATTCACTAGAAATGTAATATATGACGAAATATTTCATATGTAAAGGTGTGCTAATAATTATTTTAAATGCAAATATTAATAATCAATCTATCAATAATTCTTCCGTTGATATTTCAACGGGCATTACACCAGTAGATAATACTCGTAGATAAAATTGACATGCGTTGTGATTTTGGGTGAAATTTCCGTTTAATATATTCCGTGAGGAAATATGTAATTCAATGGCGTATATATTTTTAAAGCGCACGTAAACAATTGAAACCGTTAATCAACCTTCATTTGACACCATCAAAGTAGTAAGATAAAAATAAAACAAGTGAGGAAAGAATTGCAGAAAAAATTACATGAGGCGCTTCTTTTTTTAAGAATACTGAAATAAAAAACATTCCCCTGCAGACCAACCTATCTGGAAAATTTTGCATCTTTAATGATATTCAATATATTAATTATGTAAATACATTTTCAGAAATATGTAATTTCACTTTTGTTTCAAAAAATTAGTTAACTAATTTCACAACAATGTATTTTACCATCAAAATGTTCAGCAACATATCACGTAAACATTTCTTCGAAAACAATTGGCACTAAATAAAAACGACAAAATATTTTATAGAATAAAATTTTAGAATTGTGATATTTCGCTTACTTTCGCTTAATAGCATAATTGTTTATTTACATTCGCTGCTGTGAATAGGGCCAACAATACGAAAGCCATTATGAACCCGTATAGATAGATCGTAAGGGGTTTTCTAATATACTTTTAAAAGGGAACGGACAGACAGATGAGCGCCAAATTTTTTATATATCTATTCTGAATGTACAAATATATATTCTGAAAATTTGGTGTTTGTAGCTTACGTGATTTTTGAGTTATTTTGTTCACGGTCAGAACCGAATACATAAGCACTTTTTTATTAAAAAAGAAGCGCTAATAAAATTCGTTCGAACAATTTCCTTATATAAGAACTGTATTTTGCATACCTGGAACGCAGGAAAAGTTTTCATAAACGATAAGCATCAGCAGACTTTAGGAAAGCCTTCGACACCGTTTCTCACGTGAAAATAGTGCAAAAATGAAGGGCTTATTCAATTAACGAGAAAATTGTAAATTGGTTCGCCTCGTTCCTTTCCGATAGAACCCAGAGAGTAGTTCTCGATGGATTTGCATCAGACGTCGTCAAAGTGACTTCCGGCGTGCCTCAGGGTAGTGTAATCGGACCTCTGTTATTCTTGATATATATATAAATGATTTAGCGGATAATATAAAGTGTAAAGTTAGACTCTTCGCGGATGACACTCTTGTGTATGGAGAAATCAACACAATACACGATCAGGAGAATTTGCAAAGGGACCTTCATGCTATTACGAAATGGTGTAAAGATTGGCAACTCGACCTGAATATAGAGAAATGCGCCGCAATGAACTTCACGCGCTCCATGAATTTCAACCGTTACCCGTACCAAATATCTGAACTAATGCTAAAAGACGTCAATAGCTATAAATACCTAGGAGTAATTCTCAGTAACAATTTGTGTAGTAGAGAGCATATCAAAACCGTTAGAGCATCGGCGAAAAGAGTTCAAGGGCTTTGCTCTAGAGCAGGGTTGTCCAACCTTTTTCGCCGTAGGGTAAGTACTAAGACTAAGACCACCTAATGAGCAGGTTGAAGGACGCTCGCTTATCTCTCTACCGACCGCAAATCGGTCGACCTCACGCTTCTCCAGAAAATACGGGAAAAGAAGGAATCCTTTCAGCAGGAGTGTAGAGAGAAAGTTTTCTTTACTCTGGTTTCAAAGCCATTAACACATAGAATCTACAAATTTCTAAGGACGAGAGTTGATGGGATCGTGCAATGATATATACGTTTATTATAAAAATTAGGAACCTTTAAATGATCCGAGACGCAAACTGATCATCGGGAAAATGTACGTTAACTTAAAGAATCGCTATAAAGTTTTAGTAAACTTAATTTATCGTCAACAGTAACGGAAAGTCGGTGCACAAGATGAAACCCTTCCGCGGGCCAGGCGAAAACCTTCCGCGGGCCGGATTCTGACACGCGGGCCGTATGTTGGACACCCCTGCTTTAGAGTCCTGCGAGGATGCCCCTCGAATGTGAAGGAAGTCGCCTACCTTTCTCTAATCCAGGGGTCCCCCAAACTACGGCCCGCGGAGTGATTTAATCCGGCTCGCCAGCCTTACCCAACCCAACCAAACCCCCTCCCCACCCTCCCCCCTCGAAATAATTTGTACCGGTGAAATTTCTCGATAATCACCACCAACTCAACCCCCTTCCCCCTGAAATAATTTGTAATAGTGAAACTTCTCGATACCCCCCCCCCCCCCCCCCCCCCCCCCTCGAAGTTTTCACACGGCCCGATCAGTCATTTGAAAAGTCTTAAGTGGCCCGCGCTGTCGTACATAAAGCCTAATGTGACCCTTTTGCACATCGTCGTATCTGTGGATTTCTACCCTGTCACCTTTGACTAGGGCTTGTCACCGCTTTTCCTCTGGGTGAGCTTCAACGATTGCCGGGGGTATGTGACCCTTTCAATAAAAAGTTTGAGGACCCATACTCTAATCCGACCCGTAGTGGAATACTGTTGCGCCGTCTGGGACCCTTTCGAGGAGGGCCTAAATAGGGAGCTCGAAATGGTTCAGCGTAGAGCGGCTAGATTTGTAAAAGGAGAATATCGGTATGATGCGAGTGTATCAGAGATATTGAGGGATCTGAAATAAATGGCAGACGTTGAAGAGTAGAAGAATTGAATACAAAAGGAAACTCTTTGAAAAATTCAAAAGCTCCGAATTCGTTGAAGACGTACGCGGCATAGTCGTCCCCATCGGTGTTAGTGAACGTAATGTTAGATCAGAGTGCAGGAGAAAATATGTCGAAACAATCGCTAGAACAGAGAAATACTACAGATCCTTTTTCCCAGATGCGATAAGACAGTCCAACAGAGGAATTAGTTAGATTGCACTTGGTGTTGTGACACCCCCTGCCAAACGCTTCTGGCGGCTTGCAGGGTATTGATGTAAATGTAAATGTAGATTGCATGCTGCCCATCAGACGTGTTTGTTGTCACAAATAAGTGACATGCTGGCTTTAAATACATCGATAAAGTAAAAAAGAGACAAAGGTAGTTTATAGCATTGAAATTGCTACGGAATACTTACTTTATCAAAATACTTCTTTATTTGAATAAATAATTTACAATATAGATATTGATAGAATATTAAAACATTTCTATACATTACGTGAACTATGAATTAATGAATGAAACTCTATTGAATGCAATGCAAACATGATAATACAATTATAAATAAAAAGACCAAATGGTCTTCCAAATAGTTAGTTGAATCAGTTTCATATATCCTTCACAAAACAAAACCTATTATACTATCGCCATTAACACTACATTGTTTAAGTTACCAATGTTACCAACCGGTTTATTTACTCACCGGGCTCGTATTTTGCTGTTATTCAATAGTATATGCACATACATGATAATTAATTTATTAATTTTCTTGGCTGAATGAATCAGGTCATTCAAGTCAGTTGTCCCTCGGAATTAAGGGTATTCGTTTTATTGAATGTCGAATCTTGCATCACAAAAGTATTATTTCCTTTTTTTTTAATTTGATTGTATCGTTCGATATCAGTCAAATGTCTGCTGTTTTATATTGCATCAATCTGATGTAGCCCCTATCCATTAGGGCAAAATAACCCAGACTCGTGATGGTAATCAACGTCTGAAAAGTAAACAAAGACAATCACTGATTGAAACATTAAACATGCATATTTTATTGTGATAGAATGACGATTACAACTGGTATTAAGATTCATTTCAATATTATATTTGAGCATTAAGAACAATTCTAAACTGTTGATCGGTTTATTGTTACACCATAGAATGTTCAAACAACTTCATTGTGTTATAGTTCTACAATGTCTAAAAGGTCAAACAATTTTTGAAAAATAATTCTAGATTTGTAATTGCCCATCAACAATGAAAATTGACGCTAGGAAAATAAATGTCTATTCTTATAAGTGTCCTTTGGTACAATCACCGAGTTTGTGCGATGATTTTAATAAATTTTAAAATGCAAATCAAGAATGCGATGCACCGGATCCAATGCTATTTAAATGGGTGAATGAAACGCCCCTGGGATCGAACCGGGTCTTTTAACGTATTCGGTGAACATCCAATTCTACTTTTAGGCGTAAAGCCGACCATGTCTAGAAAGAATGTCCATAATCGATTTTCTTTAACTAGGACCCACGAATTTCGTTTAAAATGCATAAAAGCTCTTATTTTCGCTGTTATGTCGAAAGATAAGATAATATAACCTAGATGTAGAAAAAATAAAAAATTAACAAACCAAGAGATTAACAAATAATTGGCAATAGGAAGATAGTAAAATTATAAAGGATTAATAATTGTTTCAGAAGATCTATCAGCCGAATGCCTTAAATGCAGCAATTATCGTGATACTTGGCAGTACTAATATATAGTAAAACTTCTGGTAGGAGCCCTCATGACACTATTGTTTAAACACTAGAGAAAATAGGTACGCGGCTACTCGAGAGAAAAATAACACTCCATTCTGATACGTATTTCTAACATAATTAGGCGTGGTCATATTGAAGACTAGCAGAAATTCCCGGCGTTGCCCGGGGAAATTTGGTTCAAATCCGATCGAAATTCTAGATGATACATGGTATTTAAGAATTCACTCGGCCACCGTTTTGAATAAAACGGGAAGAGAGAAACAAAAACCACGTATGAATTATTGCTGGAAGCCCTCCACAATCGCACCAAATTTGATTCAAATCAATAGTACGACTTGGGAAAATACACGTAGTTTAATCAGTCCCCGCCGTCCAATTACGGATAAGGAAGTAGTCGTTTCCCTCCTTTCTCACTCTGTATATGATGTAGAGTTACCTGTTCTTTGAGAACAGGAAGTTTATGAGAACAGTTATTTTATTGGACAGAACAGTTCGGAGAGAATTGACCCGTTCTTTCTGACTCATCTCTAGATGGCAATGCTTTAGAATACAAAGTTGTTTTGCTTTTTGTACAATTAATATAAAACATTTGGGATTAAAAAGTAGCCCACAACCTTCCTATTTGTGAAGAAAGTATTTGTTGAAAGTTTGATTATTCTAGCTTTAACGGTGTGGAAATGTATAGATGCACAAACAAACAAACTTTCATAAATATATAGGATATTGATCTTATACTTGTATTGCAAGTGACAAATATAAAATTTGAACTTCCTAAGTTAATTTACTCGAGAGTTATCGTCGAAAAACCAAATCAATGCCCCCCCAAACCCCCACTTCATTTTTTTTAGATACACCACATCTAAATATTTTAGAGTGTGTGTTCTTTATACATTTTTACACCGTTGAATCTATCGAATTAAAAAGTTTCATGTGCTATCCCATGTACCAAAGGCAGAACTTGGTCTTGGTTTGCAGACCGTGGAGTCTCTTATACCCCATTGGGTCAACAGAATACTATATCCATAAGAATGCATGGGAAATGGTGTGGAGAAACCCCAAAATGCCATTCAGCCCTTCACTGATGTGGATATAAATATACCTAAATATTAACTTACGATCACGGGAAATGACTTATTTTACGTATGAAAGACTGATTATTTTAATTCTGTTCATGTTTTGTCATATTACATGCTAAATCGCTCGAAATTTTTCTTTGAACGCAAAATTTATCGGTTTAGATGACCATTTTCCAGGCGGCAACAAAGCTAAATTACTTAATTGTTGTCCTCTTGAAAGTTAGAGATATCCACGCCGTGGCGCGCCGTAGAGGAAGAATAACTAACTCCAAGATAAAGGGTACAAATGGATTTTTGCCTAAATATAGTCTATGAATACTTTGAAAGTGAGTCAAATGATTTTTAAGGAATATTGGAACATTGTTATCTTTTGCCATTAACATTGAAAGATTTATCGCAACATAAATCGACACATCTACTTACATTTGTTCGGTAACCAAGATGTTGTTTATTGTTTACGTTTTAGTGTTGACATAATTCACATAATTTTATTGCTGCTTTAAAGGCTTCGGTGCATTTATCCATGTGAATATTAAGTAAAATGTTATTGCGTAATTATATCAATGTTAAAACTTCACAATACAATACATAAAATAGTAAATTTTAATGTAAGCATCGCTTGCGTAATTAAGGAATGGGAAACGTTTGCCCCGAGCAATAAAAATCGTTTGCTACTTAAAAGGGCTAAACTGCAGTATAGTGGACCACTTACGTATCGCCGGCTCTAAATACATACGTATTAACGGGGAGTCCAACTTAAAAATATAAATACGGAACAAATATCATTTTCATTGTGTTCTAATATTTCAAAACAACATTAACAGAAAGTGATTGGTCGGTCTCGACATTTACAAACCCAATCACCGGACAACGGGGAGGGATACTTTGGTTCCAGGCGAGGCGAAGGGCGCGGTAGCGCCCGGAGACGACTACCCATTAAAACAAAGCGAACCGAAGGCTAGTCAATATATCCTTTCAATGTTATATCCTCTCCATTTGCGGCACAAATTAGGTTAGGTATATTTTCCATGGTTTTGTTATTATTATTACTAGTAGCCCGTTGCAGCTTCGCCAGCATTTCTATAAAAAAACACGGAATGTATAAAATATTATAATCATTTCTTTTTTAATATTCAAATTTTCCATATATGACAAAAACATTTATTTATTAGTATCATATATGGCATTATAAATATCAATGACATAAATTTAACTTTTAAACTAAAGCTTCTCTATAAACAACATTTAATGTTGTTGTATGTGGGTAATTGGGCACTGAAAATCGAAGATTTTGTCTATTTTTAACTCTCGATGCAGCTGCATACAATTGTCCATGAGAGAAAACAGTTTCTTTCAAAAAAACACCAACTGCTTCTAAAGTTTGTCCTTGTGCTTTATTTATTGTGAGCCCAAAAGCTGGTTTAATGGGAAATTGACGTCTCTGCCACTCGAATGGAAAATCGGTATCGGTTGGTTGTAGTGTTATCCGGGGAATAAAATAAATTTCACCCGTTTGGCATAATTTTACTTTAAAAAGTCTATTATTACGTTAAATAGAGTTACCTTTGCTCAAATTAAATATTTTCAAAGATTTAACATATAAGAACACCAATTTTGAATCTGCGCATGTTGATGCAAGGTTTCATAATCTCCGAGATTATTTCCGAGACAATTTTTTTTATTTAGTGTTGGACCAAAATATTTCTTCAATAATGGAGAGGTTTCAGTTACTTAAAAACCACAGTGAATATTTTAGTTTCTTGTATAACTTGAGTGAATGAACAAAAGAAATTAATTAATTTAACGAAAGACAAAAAGGTAAATACATAACCTTTAAGAAATATTTGGACAAATATTTGAGTTACTTACGTTGTTTTAAAAGCGGTTTGCTATGTAGAATACAAAGGCAGACAAAAATATTACTAAAACGTAGTAATATAAATAGTAGAAACGCCTATCAATAATACAGGCTATCTTTACTTGTTTATACTGCTGCCTTCCTCCATCTCTCTCCCTCTTACTCTACCCTCTCCCCCCTCTCTTTCCTCTTTCTCCCCCTCTCTCGTTTTAAAGCATTCAAAGTGCATTTATATTCCCGTAAGGCCATTTGCACACGTGACGATATTATCGCTGTCGTCGACGACAGCGATATCGCTCGACTTGTGAATACGTGTGTTTAAACGATTGACTTGCACACGTAGGGCGACACGACAAAAGTATCGCGGCGACACGCGTCTCGATAAAAGTGTCGTCTTGTCTGTCGCCCGGTTCTAACAATCGGCGCGACAGGCGATATCGCGTTCTCAGAAAAACAGTGCAACCAAATGGCGCACTTGCACACGCATTGACATGTCGCTTCCCCCTAGCACCGACGTGCCACATTTTAGTCTGAGTTTGGAACACGTGAACTTTACAACGTTTTAAACAGCGCGTGTTTATTGTGTTAAAAATGAGTGCCGAAAAATTTAAGTATGATATAACAACACTTATTGAACTAGTGGAGAGCAGGCCCACCTTGTGGGACAAGACGGCAGATGACTACAAAGATAAAATAAAGAAGCAAACGGCGTGGAAATAAGTGTTCATGTTTTTCGAGGAGGAGTTTGAAAGTTTAAACCGGAAGGAACAAAATAAGATAGGTAAATTGAATGGAAATACATTTTTATTTATATTAAATTGAAATCTGAATCACAACTGGCAGTATCGCCGGGTTTACGGAAATATCGCCAGTTATCCCGCGACAGCGATAATGTCGTTGCGTGTGCAAACCAAATCGGACAGCGACAATTGTCGCTGTCGCGGGCGGCAGCGATAATATCGTCAAGTGTGCAAATAACCTAAGAATTGATATAATAATCGGATCTTGAGGTTTAACAATATAATGAGTCGCTATGGCAACATTCCGTTAAATGGCATGATTTGCATAAAATATGTAAATTAAACGTTTAACATGGAATAATTCGAACTGCGGGCGAAAAAAGATGAACAGAATAAGAAACTTTATAAATTTTTCTTCAAAATGGTTCAACTTCGAAGGTCGTAGATTAATACCTTGTAATTTTAATTTCCAAATGAATAAGAGGCTGCACGTGTACAAATCGCGTTTTACATGTTAAGTAATGGGAAAGGGAAATGCCTCCCTAGAAGTCGAACCAAGGAATTTTTTCGCGATTTAAATTCGTCATCACCTGAAAAAGTTTTAACCAAGCATCCCTGCCAAATTTTGAGTTTCTATCTTCATTACTTCTCGAGTTATTAGCTTTATGAATCTTAGCGTGACGGACACTAAGAAATTTATTATATAGATTACTAGCTTTTCGTACCCGGCTTCGCCCGTGTGCATTTAGGACTGCAAATAGTTATACTTTTTCCCGCTTAGAAGACAGCTTGAGAAAATGATACATACTAAAACTTCTCCTCTCCTTTCTGTAAACTACATTAGGAGTCTTGAAATAAAGTGGAAAGAACACGAAACGAACCAATACGAAAACTACAAAAACCACCATGAAAAAAGAAATGAATTAAACGCTAACCAATACCCGGTAGAAAAGTATGTAAACCGACAAATAAATAATCGTGGAACATAAATTAAGAGTACAACCAAAGAATATAAGTTCCATGTAAATACCACCAAGAAAAAAGAAATGAATTAAACTCTAACCGATAGCCGGCATAAAAGGTGTAAACCGACAAGTAGGTAATCAATGAACAAAAATTAAGAGCACAACCAAAGAATATAAACATAGACTACAAAATGAACAACTAAGAACGAAAACAAAGAAAACAAACAAAGAACACAAAAAATGGACACGAAACGAAAGCAAATGAAAACAACAAGCTAACCAAAACCAACCAACGAATAATCTCCTAAAGCTCAATGTCTCTGATGATGGCGACTGACGCTTTCTATTCAGTTGCTAAATAAACAACCAACAATCACAAAATAGCGTGTCGTAGTGATGAGTAAATATTCATTACGCGGAATATGAGTTTGTATGTCAACATAATAACAGGAGAAACTAAATAAGAATACCTATTATTACTCTAAATAGATATAAAATTATTGATCTTAATTGTGTTTTCCATCGTAATTAATTGAATAATAGATTGAGATATTCGAACGAATCGATTTTAAATAATGTAGTAAAATGTTTTACTTTTCTAACGTAATTAATTACGTGTGTGTATGGGTAGTGTTTACATTTTACCCATGGAACCGCAGACACGAATTCTTAATTTTAGTTCAGAAGACATAATAAAGTTCAACAAAAGTATTATTCAAATAAAATCTTTCGAAATTCACTGCGTTACGTGTTCAAAATGTTAATCTAATTTAGTTCTCGTATTAAAATAACAATTACTCAAGAGTGAACCTTATTTCCAATTGATAAAACTCTCTTTTAATTCAAAACAATATATATTACAAAAAAGTATCTAATTATTATTGAAACGCAAAATGGATGAGCATAGGAAAAAACTTGCATGTTAGCATGAAATGCTCAATTCAGTTTTTATTGACAAACTGATAAAACAAAACACAAAAACTTTAACGTAGTAATTTAATCATATATCTTCAGTAATTTTCACTTAAACAAAATATGAAATAAAATAAGACAAAAGGCATATAAAAACAATTTAACTTATATCCAAACATACCTATAATGCGAATGACACGATTACAGAAAAAGAAACAGTTCACTAATGTTTATTCGCAGAATTAACCTGTGTATAGAAGACCATAGATACTAATTCTACGTTTACGATATGTTTATAGTTCAAACGTAATTTGTTTACATCGGTTGCTAAGTATATCCAAATGCTGAGCAATAATGAAAAATAAGATTTTTCCTTCAATTCGTCTTATTTGATTTGTAAACCCCTCTTTTAAAAAATTATTCCAAAAGAGGAGATAATTTACCACAAAAAAGTCTGCGAGAGCATATGTCTGCGATATATATGTAAGGAGTTAAAAATTCGAGAAATTTACGAAAAATTTTTTAATGGAAATCCCATATAAACGAAAATATTTTATTATAATTAAATAGTACACCGAATCGGTTTAAAATCCTTACTACACCACCGTACACATGATAACGGTTAATAAGACACCTTCCTCTTTTTTCTGCGTGTTGTAGTTTCTGAGCCTTAGCAGAACATACATACATACGATACCTTACTTTATAGATATGTACTAGCTTTTCGTACCCGGCTTCGCCCGGGTGCATTTCGGACTGCAAATAGTTATACTTTTTCCCGCTTAGAAGACAGCTTGAGAAATTGATACATACTAAAACTTCTCCTCTCCTTTCTGTAAACTACATTAGGAGTCTTGAAATAAAGTGGAAAGAACACGAAACGAACCAATACGAAAACTACAAAAACCACCATGAAAAAAGAAATGAATTAAACTATAACCAACAGCCGGCATAAAAGGTGTAACCGACAAATAGGTAAGCAAGGAACAAAAATCAAGAGCACAACCCAAGAATATAAACATAGACTACAAAATGAACAACTAAGAACGAAAACAAAGAAAACAAACAAAGAACACAAAAAATGGACACGAAACGAAAGCAAATGAAAACAACAAACTAACCAAAACCAACCAACGAATAATCTCCTAAAGCTCAATGTCTCTGATGATGGCGACTGACGCTTTCTATTCGGTTGCTAAATAAACAACCAACAATCACAAAATAGCGTGTCGTAGTGATGAGTAAATACTGATTACGCGGAATATGAGTTTGTATGTCAACATAATAACAGGAGAAACTAAATACGAATACCTATTATTACTCTAAATAGATATAAAATTATTGATCTTAATTGTGTTTTCCATCGTAATTAATTGAATAATAGATTGAGATATTCGAATTCGATTTTAAATAATGTAGTAAAATGTTTTTCTTTTCTAACGTAGGTAATTAATTACGTGAGTGTATCGGTAGTGTGTACATTTTACCCATGGAACCGCAGACACGAATTCTTAATTTTAGTTCAGAAGACATAATAAAGTTCAACAAAAGTATCATTCAAATAAAATCTTTCGAAATTCACTGCGTTACTTGTTCAAAGTGTTAATCTAATTTAGTTCTCGTATTAAAATAACAATTACTCAAGTGTGAACCTTATTTCCAATTGATAAAACTCTCTTTTAATTCAAAACGATATTATATATTACAAAAAAGTATCTAATTATCATTGAAACGCAAAATGGATGAGCATGGGAAAAAACTTGCATGTTAGTATGAAATGCTCAATTCAGTTTATATTGATAAACTGATAAAACAAAACACAAAAACTTTAACGTAGTAATTTAATCATATATCTTCAGTAATTTTCACTTAAACAAAATATGAAATAAAATAAGACAAAAGGCATATAAAAACAATTTAACTTATATCCAAACATACCTATAATGCGAATGACACGATTACAGAAAAAGAAACAGTTCACTAATGTTTATTCGCAGAATTAACCTGTGTACCTATAGAAGACCATAGATAATGAAAGAAAAACATACAATCAAATCAGAAGATATAAAATGAGTATTTCATCAACTATTTCTACGTTTACGATATGTTTATAGTTCAAACGTAATTTGTTTACATCGGTTGCTAAGTATATCCAAATGCTGAGCAATAATGAAAAATAAGATTTTCCCTTCAATTCGTCTTATTTGATCTGTAAGCCCCGCTTTTAAAAAATTATTCCAAAAGAGGAGATAATTTACCACAAAAAAGTCTGCGAGAGCATATGTCTGCGATATATATGTAAGGAGTTAAAAATTCGAGAAATTTACGAAAAAATTTTAAATGGAAATCCCATATAAACGAAAATATTTTATTATAATTAAATAGTACACCGAATCGGTTTAAAAACCTTACTACACCACCGTACACATGATAACGGTTAATATGACACCTTCCTCTTTTTTCTGCGTGTTGTAGTTTCTGAGCCTTAGCAGAACATACATACATACATACATACATACATACAAACACCTTACTTTATAGATATGTATAGATAGATAGATAGATAGATTAATTTGAATACGTTTGTAAGCTAAATTAACAAATTGTAATTCTGTTATTGGCCAAGAGACGGCGATAGGTAAGTGGTCTACTATTTTGCCCCTTAAAAGAAAACTTCCCGAGCAAAGCCTGGCGTTTCAGCTAGTAGCCTATATTTTAAGCTGGACCAGTCTAAAGATATCCTGGAAGTTTCAAAAAAATTCGACCAGCCGTTTTTGCGTGATGCGGTAACAAACAAACAGACAGACAGACTTTTTCCTAAAATATTTACCCAAATTGTTTTCCTAAAGTATTTCTTATTAGACTTCTTCGATGTAATCAACCGTTAGCTGGAAATCAGTGATTTCTCTTACGGGTGCCCCCCCCCCCACAACTCCCCTCCCCTTTGTCTGATTTTTCTCATATACAAACTTGATCTTATATTTGTTTTGAAAGTGACAAATATCAAATTTGAACTTTCTAAGTTAATTTACTCGAGAGTTATCGTCGAAAAACCAAATTGATGCCCCCCCAAACCCCCACTTAAATTTTTTTGAGATACACCACATAGCCTATATTTTAAGCTGAACCAGTCTAAAGTTACGCTGCAAGTTTCATAAAAATTCGACCAGCCGTTTTTGCGTGATGCGGTAACAAACAAACAAACAGACAGAAAGACAAAAATTCTGCAAACAGGTTCAAACGTCTTCTTGTGATGCAAAACACACAAAAAAGTAAAACCCCGACAAGAAAAACAAATGTACAGAGAGAGGTTACAATTTTATTTATATAGATATAAAGCTCTTCATATTTGGTCGTCCTAAAAAATTTCGAATTCCTATAAATGTGCAGAGGATAAATAAATTCGGAGGCAGCCGTAACTTAGTGGAATTGCATATTGAAAATTCAAAGACAACATTTGAAAAAACATTTAGGCTTATGTCAACTAACTGGGACCACATGTAAAACTGACCGCGAAGCACACCCCTCGACCGTCATTAACTCGGGTTAGAGGCACATACTTCGAGACCCATCATCAAATCCGAGCTCAGGTGCCTTTACCCTCTCTCCAGGGGGGCGTGAATTGAGTATAACGTTAAAATAAAAATTAATGGCACCAAATTTTATGTACACTAAAACGCAAAGAGAATATAAAATCCACATAATCGAAAGTTCCAGAGAGTAATAATAGCCATGGACATATGAAAAACGATTTTCTCACAATTTTATCACGACGAATTGAATAAATTCGTAAAAAATCACGAAAAATATTAATTAAACCTAATTTTTGACTTTTTTCGAATGAGATTTGAATTTCTACGATACGGAAATTTATTTCCATAAGAAAAAAGGCCTCGCTTCGTTTCAGCTCTGCCCATGTTATTCAGATGGAGAAAAGATATGCTCCTGAAGTCAAACCCAGAACTACTATGTGCACGACGAGCAGTTTCAAATTGAAAAGTTGAATAGTAAAGTGATTCCTGAAAGTTTGATCGAAAAAGGTTGTAAAGCTTTTTAGTTATGAGCGGTTTCCCTTTTCTCCCATCTAACACCATATAACAACCAAGCATTACACCCTCCGCACCGTCTAGCGAATGTCTGCTTTCATTACAATCCCGTCCGAAAACTCTTAAGAGGTTGGTATTCCTTGGCGTCAAGATTAGATGTGAGCGTAAATATGTTATTATTTATAGTAGAATTCCGTTATAAAGACGCTCTCGATCAGCGCATTCACCCGAATATGTTGCTTGAGTCACAATCGCACTAAGTTAACAACATAAAATAGTTTAAATTTTATTGCAAAAGACGTCGTCGGCTAGCGCCCCCCTGGAGAGAGGATAAAGGCACCTGAGCTCGGATTTGAGGATGGGTCTCGAGGTATGTGCCTCTAACCCGAGTTAATGAGGTCGAGGGGTGAGCTTCGCGGTCAGTTTTAAATGTGGTCCCTGTTAGTCGACACAAGCCGAAATTTAAATTACTACGTACAAATTCCACCAAGAAATGAAAGAGGTTACCATGGTTTATAGCAGTGGTCTTCAAAATGGGTGATAGGGCCCACCAGTGGGTGTTTTAGGGTTTTTGGTGGGCGCTTTTGTTGTCAAGTTCATATGGAAAGTGAGCGGTGAACATATTTCAAATAGCAAAATTTAGTAAAAGTGGACGGTGAATCAAAAAAGGTTGAAGAGTCACGGATTATACACGCAAGCACAGAGCCGCAAGTTTTTAGTCCAACAAATAAATAAAATCTGATGTGGCCAACACATGGCTTTCTCCATATTTGGATTATAGTTATTTAAATTATTATGAATAGCATTATGAGGCAAAATTATTATTTCGTATCGTAAAAGAATACAGCCATTCTTATTGCCGTGAATTATATTTTGAATATGTTTACAGAATTCACCGCTATATGGTGTTGGCTCTGTATACTGAAAATTACCAAAAAAGTTGAATATCTCCGAAGTGGACGGTTCGACAAAAATTTGTTTCAAACAAAACTTGGAAGAAATATTATTCTCTACAACTTTGATCCTCACGGAGATTACCAATAACGACGTTTTTAATGAGATATTTGACGGAAACCGAAAAAACCGATTTTTTAATAAATAATTCCTAAACAATACCTGCTATGGAAAATTGTTTCAAATAAAAGTTGTGGGAAATAACATTCTCTATAACAATTGTGTAGAATTTTATATACAATAATGATGCTTTAACGGAGAAATATCGCAAAAACCGAATCGGGTTTCGAATAAACCTCGACTTCCGATGAACCGGTAATGTCCAAAAACTAATCAGTTCTTTGCGCCCGTACCAAAATGTATATCTGAAATGTGGTAACGATATGGCAAGTACTTTTTGTGTTAGAGCGCCCACAATCACATACACACAACACACACACACATACGCGCACACACACAGACATCATTCCGAAAATAGTCTAAACGTGTTCTAGGGACCTCAAAACGTGTATTTCCGTTGAAATCTCGAAGTCGATTTTTTCGTGATCACAATACTTTCCCATTACTTCGTATGGAGAAAGTAATAAGGAAAAGAAGGGAAGGGGAATATCGAATAGGAACGTGTAATCCGGGGTGGGAAAGAAGGTAAAACGGTCAGAGGCTCGTTTATTACAAAATAATGATAATAAGGGGGAGTGGGAAGGAAAGGGATACTCGCTGACTGTTTTTATGCGAAGTGCGGAAATGGTTAATTATCTCCAGCTGTTCTAACAAAGGCACTGAATTTATTTTCTATATGTATTTGAAGGGCATAAATCCATGATCAAGGTCGCCCCTAGAGAGGTGCGGGGTCAGGAGAAAGTCGGATAGTGCGGAACCCTGTTAACATTTACCAGCAAATTTAACTTAAGGCATGTACACATTGGACAACATCGCTTCAACTCGGTAACTTTCAACACCCATTCAACTCGGCAGCATCGTCGACAACGTCGGTCGGCAAAACTTCAAAAGAATCGCCTTGTGGAAAAGTTGTCCGCTCAAATGGGAAACAAGGCGATTTCCGGACCCTTCAACCTTACTCCACCTCCACCCAATGCTCGCTGAGCATGCGTCTCACAATCAGTCAGTTATACCGGTTATACCATACCCCATCTCTTCCCAATGCTCGCTGCGCATGCGTCTGAGTCAGTTATGCGTTTTGCCTTTCACTCACTCAGAACAACTGTTCTCGTTCTCCCGCGCAAATGCCATAACGAATACTGGCCTGAAAAGTTGTAACGTCAAAAAAGAAATCGTCCGCTGTGTGGACGCGCAACAAACTGTTCAACGTCAGTCCAACAACTTTCGATGTTGAAAGTTGCCGAGTTGAAGCGATGTTGCCCAGTGTGTACATACCTTTAGGAGATCCTTGCGGTGATATCAAACCCATGGCTTTCAAAGTGCGAGCCCGTGGCGGTCGCCCCGATTCGCCCCACCCTAATGATGGTCCTGTCCATAATATATTAATTTGAATATTCCTCTATACCTATAACATTTCAAGTGTAATAAGCTATAACTGCTGGGGTGTTGGAATGATTTGAAAGGGTGATTTAACACGTACCAAAGAGAATTTAGCCCAGGCGAATCCGATAACAATGTGAAAGTCGTTTCGAATGTGTTCCGTCAACACAGGCAGGCAACCGTTTTGATGAAATCCGGTCGTGTCGCTTCCCATGATACAATATGAGTCGCCTAGCGAATCGGGATAACAGCATGACGACGGCAAGGTGCTGGAGTTCAAGACGGCGTTCCAATCCCCTGGGTGACCAACTCCGCAACAGCTGAACTGTGGAGAGTTAAGACATATCGTCGATTTATCATCGCCTGAAAAGTACGGCTCACAAAATTCCTTTTATATGTAAGATAGCATTTTGACAATGAAAAATGAAATTAAGCATGAAAGCGTTTACTTCGGAGAGGACCATATCGTTTTATTTCAATAAACGAACTTCGCTTTAACGGAAAGTTTGTTTATTTGTAAAACAGATATACAAAAGTATCGCTGAAAACTATGCTGATCGTCCGTACCAAAAATATAATTATGTCATAAAATATATCCTCCGTGCACTTATTGGCACGAAACAAAACTAACATGTGCGGTTATTCGAATAAAGCTTCTAAAATCTTCAAATTTGTATGCATTATTTACATGGGAGGTCGTCTGCTTGTCTCTCCCTTCACATCTTTGACATCACAAAACATTTGACTGATTTTTATAAGATATATTACGGAAGATTTGGACTGAAAGTTGTCGGCAGAATTTTATTTTGGTCTACATTGGCCAATTAGTACATAGGGGCATAGATTGAAAATTACCTGCATCACGTTAATATCACGCGTACAGATTACGTTTGTTTGATAATTGAATTTCCTGAAAACGAGAATATCGAAGTTTTGACCGTAATTTTTAACTGTTACTTAAAATTTTTTATGTAAGATTATATATCATTCTTTTAATTATAATTCCCAATGATCTTTATACATTCTCATTTCGCGACATAATTTGTAAGCTATATTTACGCCGCACTTATTATGTTAATCCTCATTCATGATAACTGAGAGTGAAGAGCAAAGTTAACAGTGGAGGGGATGACGGCGTCGCAAGATACTATATATGAAAGAAAAAAATGCGCTACAGAGAAAAATTTTCCGGACAACAGTGATGAGAGATGCGTAAACAACGATTATTTAAAATAAAAAATTATACTTATAAAAAATCTAAGAAATTTTATTGCATACAAAAAGGTAAAAATGAAAACATTTTGGAATAATCTGAAAAAAGTCACGTAAAACTTAAACTTAAAACAAAATTTATTTTTTATATAATAATAAAATTGCTCATACTGGAGTTATTCGGCTTATTAAATTATTTCGATAAGCCTTTAAGAAAGGTCTAAAGATTGTCGTTATTAAAGGCATATCGAGACCAGAGAGCGAATATGAAAAGACATAATAGGCGGTGAAAGAAACAGCTGCGCATTAATGCTGGCAAAAAGTTCGCAATAGCTTTTAACCTGATGCGATTCAAGTATTCTTTATCTGATAGCAAACATCTTCTGAGAGAGAGGAAATTACGAATATCAACAAGTGAAGGTCCCCTATTTTTTACTCGTTTCCTTGTGGTGATAGTGTGATCGCGCAAATTCAAATGACATGGTTCTTGCAGCAAGACATAACATTCTATCACCGTGGCATACAGAAATCGATTTCACGATACGACAAATTCTTGAATAAATTTGGAAATTATGTTGAGAAGAATATTATCAGAGAGAGAAAGAGAGATCATCCGTACATTAGGTTTGTTTGTAACTGAAATACATAGGTCTCGAATGAAACGATTTGGGAACATTTCTTTTTAAAACTATCCTAGCATATGAAAGCTAATGTGACAGAAAATATTTTAAATTTAATATATTACTAGATAAATTATATATCTTAGATATGTTTGGAAAAAACTAATTCATTTTAGTGTAAACTTGTGTAATAAACTTAGTGTTCGGTGCGATCGATTACTTACCCACTGTTGCAGTATATCCCAGTCATCTCTGTAATCCGAGAAGGATTTAAGTCCCTCGTTTAACTCCTTTTTCGCATTTATCTCGGCATCGTGTCTGTATGTAGATAACAGGGTGAAGTTCGTAAACATTCCATGGATAACTATCGCTATATCGCCGATGGCGGTTAGAATTAAAAACTATAATAAAGAGAAGAAAATAACGTTGTTATCAACAATTTAAGAGCCAATACGTTTTCTACGATTAGAGGATCTACTATAAATAATTGTATAATATAACCTTAAGATGATAGGACATGGACTCGACACAGTTACGCAGTTTTGCATTTCTATTAAATTAGTGTAATTGCCTGGAAAAATGACCGAATGCATGAATAAAGTATTAATTAAACTTCAAACACTTCCTTCGAATAATATGGAAACAGGGAAAACCTTCTGTCATGGCCGGGAATCGAACCTGGGTCTTCCACATTCTACCACAATAATTATCGTAGCAGACTATTTCAGCTGTTTCAGAACGCAGAGGCAAATTTCCTTTCTTGTCTCACGATCCAGGAAATCGTGTAAGACTTGCATTATGCTAACGACGGCCAGGAGGAAAATATTTATCAATCACGCGATTTTATTCGACAACCTCCGCACGTTTTCCTCCACGTTTCAACCTATCACGAGAATGTGTTCTTTCTTTCTTAAAATCGTAGAATTCGAATGAATGAATTTATTTTACAGCAATTTTTCGTGTGCGTCACCTTTTCTACGCATACATATTCATTCCGTCGAACTTTCCTGTTTCTAAGATCATTAAATAAAAACACTTAAGGTTTACATCGTGTGCGGGTCGAAAATAAAGCCTAGCAGGTCTTATTTATATACCTCACTAACCTATTTTTAAAGTCTTGGATTTATCTGGCATTTACCTATTTTTCCCATGTAGTATGATGTCCTTGAATTAATTTTTTCTTCTTCTTCGACTCTTAGTACCCTTAGTATTGAGAAATTTGGTTTAAATTTCGGCAAAAAATCGTGAGCTTTCGAAACGCTTCCGAAAATTCTCTTGTTAAGCTATCCATTACGAACATCAATTTGCATCACCAACACGAACATGCTAATCACAATTTTAAATCTAAAACTTCATATTGTCTCACCTAGTTTTCTTTCTCTTAAAACATTACATAGGATTTGATCAATCACGTCTCCTACTTTAACAGTTTCAACATAGATATACGAAAGTTTTGCACAATTTTTTTTAAATTTTTCATTGCTTCTAGCATTCTTCCTACGATCACATCCCTAAAAGTTCGCCATAACCATTCCCTCTTTTATTTCTCTCTCTCTTATCTCATTGTTATTAAATTCGTTCTAATCTTAGAATGTTTCATACATCCTTGTTTTATTAAATTATAAATTTCTGTAAACTTTCTTGTCTACGACGTTTCTTTCCCGTGGTCGGGAATATAATAACCCTTATTAGCTAAATCTGATTATCAAGTCGTCTATCAATATAAACACAGATTTTTGAAGAAGATGTTCGTGGATGCCGTTGCTCTTAAAAGGCAAACGATTAGGCGATTCTTTGACTCATACATGTATCAATAAGGGTTAGATTTTTACCAATAAGACGATCCGCTGACTTTCCTTGATGGCACCATAGCCGCCAATGAATCCAAATAACATCAATAAAGCACCAATGAGGATGAAATATAAAGGGTAATGCTGAGCGAAGTCGAAATGACTGTATTTAGAATACGAGTCTAGCTCAATGCCACCCATGACTATTAAGACGATTCCGCATATCTGTAATAAAAAGGAGATTGAAACATCAATACAGTCATCGAGGAGTGGAACTACCCGCTTAAGCAGATATGTAGAAAATCTGATGCGTCCGGCACATAACTTTCTCAAACAGATTAATGAATGTGGTTGCTCTCGAAATCAACGTCCTCAAGAATAACTAAGAAATATATACATAAACTGAGTTTTAAAGGAGATATTTTGAAAAAACGGTAAAACTACTAAAATAAACCCCCACTTCCGGTTGACTAGTTTCAGCCAAAACCTTTTCAGATCTTCCTTTTCGTAATAAAAATCTTAAACATAAAGTTTTGTGATCATCTGATCATTATTTTATGAGTTAAAGCGCCCACAAAATTCTATCACATACACACACATACATCATCGCGAAAACGTACCCAAGGGACCTCAAAATGTGTATTTCCGTTGAAATCTCGAATTCGATTTTTTTTCACGAATACAATAATTAAAAAAAATTAGCTCGAATGAAAAGAAAAGGAGATTGTTGTAAAAGAGATTTCTGTTCACGATTATAAACAAGACTTTGAATATTTAATCGAAATATTCGCACATAACATATACTTTATATTTAGAAAAGATGGTGATGCTGCTCGGTAAGACCTTTATCGGAATTCACGCTATCCGTGAGAGCAAATGATCTTAGTAATATCCCACAGAAAATAAATCATGGATCTTTTTTTAATTTTATATGATTGCTTAAAACTATTGGCAATAGAACAATATAGATAGTCACGCTCTTGGTCATATCTAGACAAGATTCAAAAAGCCCGTTGAATGGTCGTGTTCACCTTGAAAGCTTCAATCTCAGGAATTGAGAGTTCTTATGGTGAGACATGTGAGCCGCATAGTGTTCCCTCAATTTTCAGAAGCATAATCATCTTTTCACAGTTACGCGATGTTTGCCAGACAGTATGAAAATCCTCCCAAGTGTAGCATTCCCTTAACCCAGGGCTTCTCTAACTTTTTATCTTCGCGACCCCCCCCCCTCCCCCCCCCCCCCGTATATACCACAGAAACGTTTATGTTCCATCGGGACAAAGTTTAGTGTTGTACCACTAGTGAAATTTCAAAATTAAATTAATTGAAATTATTTGTCATAAGTTTTCTGGTGGTGGTATTTGATTACAAAATTATTATTTGGGACTTCGCGACCCCCCTGAAAGGTACTCTGGACCCTCCAGGGGGTCGCGACCCATAGTTTGAGAAGTCCTTCCTTAACCGATGAAACTAAAAATCGATTTATTATGATGTTGTAATTTCCATCGATTCGAACCACAGAGCTGGTCTGAGATTTGAAAAAAAAACCATCTCTACAATGTTTTCACGACTTTAATTCAAACTAAACGCGCCTAAATATTTATTATTTTTTATAAAAACGCATTCCATATTTACCTTCCGATAAGAAGCAGCTAGATTTTAAGACAAATTTATCAGGAGAAAGTTTTAATGCATATATTTTCACTTACGTTGTTTAGGGACACAAAAACATCTATCTATCATCCAATGATAACCAAGTTTTTGTTGCAAAAATATGCATGGTATTCGCCGAAAAATAAGGTAATTTCTCACATAACTTCATTATAGTTTCATCGCAGATTCTATGACCGTTTTGGTGACGTTTTTTTACGTGTATGACTTTCTTGGCCTCAGGTAGGTTGAAAAGTAAGCAAATGAAGATACCATTCCGCATTTTAATTTCGCAAAATCATCCCTATTACGTAATGTAAAAGTAAATTGTGGACTTGTTTTCAATCACGGCTAAATATTTACTTTTATCATAAGATAGTAAATGAGGATTAGATCAAGAATATGACAATATATGAGCAGTATTGCATTTATCCTCAAAACAGTAATCGTTTCTAAAAATCCCATAAGGTTCTCAGTGTAAAACAAGTATGAAATAGAAACTAGGGAATAGAAGTTCTGCTTTTGTAAAGAAAAAGTAACTTTTTATGCCTGTAATCTGGGAGAAAAGTCTATCCTCCCGTATTCAAAATTGAAGAAAAAAAAATATATATATAGACTCACCTCATAGAAGAGGGCGAAAGCGATAAGAAGATACTTAACGAAACTTATCCACACAGAAAACATTGTCCTAGGAACATATGGAAGCGAACACGTTATAATTTTGAATGGCCCTCCTTTTCTTTCCGCTAGCCAGTCCTCGCTTCGGCGACCGAGTGAAAACAAGCCGTCACCTTTTCCTCACAGGTAACCTCTTCAACTCTCGCGTCTGCTTCCCTAGCAATCGCAATAAACGCCGCTGTATATGAGGAAATAGTTCCTCCAAGGCCTCGCGTGGCCAATGAAGCTCAATCTCTCTTCACTCCGGTCGCCTTTTCCTCGTCTTATCGCGTAGTGCCTCCTATTTGAGAAGAAGAAAATACGAATTGTTGCCCGACTCCTTGTTTTACTGTCGCGGAGAGATCCAACGGAATTTCGACGCTCTTTGCGTGCGTATCGAACGGGTCGCCTCATCCGTGACGAGATATAAAATGTACGCAACATTAAATAAACATGATGCGTCTCGACTGTGACAGATACGACCACGTGGGCCTACGTAATCGGCTTTTGATTAGACATCACGAGCGACGCTCGAGCAAGAACTTCTCCCCTCTTATTGTTCTCTCGCCATAAGAAACTAACCAATGTGCGCTCCGGGATATTCGGGACCGAGACGTTGCCGGATTTCCCCATTTCGCGGTTATTTTAATTAATTCCCTAATAATTGGAGGTCTCGGATTTTCCTTTAGGCGTTCTGTTTATATTTTAAAAACACAATTACTTCCTTAAAATCGCGTCGTGAGTCGAAGCACATTTTCCTTTATGAACGGTGTTATAAAGTGAGGCTATGCAGTGGTCAGCTGCCAATCTATTAACAATGGGCTAGCTGTATTTTAACGGATGTAGATGGATTAGAAATCAAATGGCATACGAATAAAATGTTTTATTTTTTCAACCCATAGTTACAAATATTAATTGAGGAAAGTCTGATATGTGATTTTTATATTTTAGCAACTAAATATAACCCACGTTGTTTATTCATTTATAAAAGGATCAGTATTTAATCATTAAGGAGCAGGTTTAATCCCTTCTGTAAGGTCTTTTGACTGGATTTATTTCGGGCATTGAAATATTTTTGTTTATATTTTCGATAAATTATCATACCTAAGGAGCTATTATTCATAAAACGTTTAAATAAAAAAAATTTTAACCGAAACATTCGAAATTTTCATGTTTATATTGTCTAGTTAAATAAATCCAATATGCACATCTGGTAAATTTTAATTATAGGTTCGTTGATCGGGTAACAATTTAACAATGGGCTCGTGCCGAGCCCAACCGAACTCACTGCAGCTCACCCCTGTGGATATGTTCCTGACTCATCGGCACATTGGTTCAGAACAGCAGTTCTCAACCGAAAATCTGAGCAGCGACTATCCAGAATATTCCAACAAGAACAAGTAAAAGCAATTTTTAAACACCAAATAGTTAACAATTCTGTACTTTCATAAGCATTTTCCAACTGAAAAAACAAACAAGTATCTCATTAATCAGTGATGCCCATCATCCAACATTTTATGAGAAAAATAGAATATCGCGGACTGGAAAATAATTGTCCGATTGAGAAACTCTGGTTTATAGATTAACTAGGATCATAGGTTTGGGAGAGATTTTCAGGCGACCGTGTACGGAAAATTTAAAGCGACGCCTCAATAAAGAGAGGAAAGTGAAAGAGCTTTTTTGCGATCTCACCCAGAAGCAAAGTGGGAGAGAACAAGGTAAAGGTGGCATCGGAAATTTTCAGATGTTTCATTTATGGAGTACTTTCGATGTGATTAGATGTCGCGTTAAATTATATCATAGAATGTTTCGCATGGCGTATCATTACTTGTCGCAAACGTTGTCCGAATAGGCCTTGAGGCGTCAAAAACCGTTTCTGCAAAACCGAGCGTCTTAAGTCAGGAGCATGTTCATTATTAGAAAACTTTGTAGTTTCGGAGCGTTTGTAAGTATCTCGTTTGTCAGCCAAAATCATATCCTACTCAGTTTTGGAAAAAGTATCCCCTTGTACAACCTCGGAGCAAGAAAGATTGACGGATCTGCTTCTTTTCTTAACAGAAAATGGAGAAAAATTCCGTAATTCGGGATAAAATCGGGAGATCTAAAATCAACGGAAGAAGCCTTTACTTGGTGGAACTCCATCATAAATAAAATGAGAAAAATTACATGGTATAAGTTCGACTTTATTAAAGTAGATACTACCGGTTTTGACTAATATCTAGCCATCATCAGGTACAAAATTCTAACCCTATATTCTAACATTCGAAAAACAAAGTTACGAGTTCAATAATAATCAAAATCCACATCTACTTAATATTTAGGTTGTTCAAATGACCCATAATATTCTTTCAGGCAGTTCACCCTTATCTTCCACAAACATTAAAAGCACTACACCCCACGTCAGCACCGATTTGATACATTTGAGGGTCCTAATTAAGAAATTGAACCTCTTTATTCCTTCAAAGACAGGCTTCAAAACTTTAAACACTATAAGCATTAGTGGATTTACAGTAATGCCAAAGTAGGCAATGGCCTAGAGGCGGCAGGATTTCGGGGCAGTCGGATTTGTATATTCATTTGCCAAGTCACAGAGGAAGCTCCGTAAAAGTGCATTCAGTGTGATTTTCAAAATTATGGAAGTCGTTGAAGATTACTTCGAAATCACGAAAGACCATTGTGACCCACCTAAGAAAGCTTGTCAAGGTAATAACCATATATTCCTGGGAAAAGAACGGATTGTTCCTCTGGTATAATATATAAATTAAATCAATTTTATTGAATTTTTTTAAGAGGACGGAAAAGTAATTTTTTCTATGGTAGCAAGTTTCCAAATCCGCTGCTGATTATAAGAGATATCGTAACCGAATAGGCTGTTGAATTCTAGATTAATTTAGTTACAAACACTCCATAATTAAAAAGTAAATAAATAAAAACAATGAATGGGTTTTTAATTGATATATTCAATTATAATGAAGGAGCATTCCTACGCTTTATAATCTTTCTAATATCGTGCTGCCAGCGCTTAAAGCGATTTCCAATTAATAAGAATTTCATTGAAGTCGAAATTTTAACCATTTATCAATTTTAAGTTTCTGAAAACGACGACGGGAAGGATAAAGCCCTTTTTTAGGGCCCCTTCTTTTCAGGCAGGAACACATATGCGTAGTAAACATCAAGCGAGCCGTCTCACGTTCCGAACTTTCTCGAATTCCTTTCGTTTTGATGGCCAACTGCCTTCACAATGCAGGAGTAACTCCTTATCTTCTTTCGAAAATAATAAATGTTCACAAGGAGGTTGAGAAATTCGCGGCGGTTTACTGCTTATGCTCGAATTTTGTTTACACAGCGAACTACTGGATTAAGTGCTCAAATAAAGTTCAAGTCTTTGGAGCAAAGAGCCTTCCGGAGAAAAAAACAATGGTACTAACACTACTAACATATCTTGCGATTCAAATTTTCTCCCAGTAAAGCTACACAATCCTTCGGCTCTCTTATCTATGAAATTTACAAATTCGTTAAACAATATATTTAGTATAACTTTTTAATTTCTTCAAAAATGTCTTCAGCTCTAGCAAAAATTAATTGACGCAAAGCTAGAAATTCTTCAATTAAGTTGAAATTTTCGTTGAGCACACAGAGCCGAGCGTTATCAGTATTGTCACAACGAATAAAAATTACCCGCAGGGGGCTATAAATGAAGCACTTCGCTTTTTCAACATTACTAGACGCCTTTAATTCCAGAGCTTAGGTAAGGCGCGATGTCATCAGACATTCTTTTTACGACTTTTGGGTAACCACCACATTATGTGACCGTTAAAAGGCGTGATTTTACAATTCCCCCTCCATAAATGTTACGAGCAAGCATAAGGAACATTTCATAAAACACTAAAACACCATGTTAATCAAGTCCTAAATGTTTTTTTGAAAAAATTACTGCTGTCCAGTGTGTTTTTATTTTTAGATGAAATATCGACAATTTGAGCCAAAAGGATAGTTGGAGTAAACATTTTTAAGCATTTGCTTAAAATTACGCTCTAAATAATTATTTCGGAACGAATTCACGATCACCACTTATCAGGTAAAAATGCTTTGAAATCTGAGCGAGAAAGCAATATAAGTACATTACAATGTTAATCATTCTCACTTCAGACCCACCATTAGTATCACGTGTTCCAGCTTTTTAAATTTAATTTTAACGAAACAACGAGCTATTTTAGCCTCTAAAGCTGAGGCCGAAGTGGTTAGTAAATGGTTCTGCTGCATGTTTTTTTACGTGAACAGCATTTTTGAGAGCATCCAAGATTAAAAACGAAGCAATCCGACCCTCCATTACATCTCTCCACGTTCATCAATCTGAATTCCCAAATTTCAAGCCCGAAAAGCCGTGTTTAGAGGCCCTGCTCCACTTGACCCCTTGAGATACATCCAGCACTAAGGTGCAGGATGAGCTAGAATCCCTCTAATCCTTACATACTCGAGTTTTACATATACAAGCGACTCCCGAGATTCGACAAATTCGAGATTTCCACACAACCGATCGAATTGGGAAATAGTTTACGCGGAGTAATTTTCGTCCCGACCAACCATACGAGGTTTAGTTTCAATGTAGACATAGTTATTTCTGCTCTAATTGTTTGAATTTGTGCTGATTTCACTTTTTTTCTGTTAATCTTTTATTTAAATTTATTTATTTTATTGATTTATTTATAAATTTATCACTTGACATGATATCTAAAAGGAAATGTAATAGTGATAATGCAAGTGAATCAAATAAAATAGTGCATAAGACTCATAGTTATGAATTGAAATTAGAAATTTTAAAGCGTGTTGAGAAGGGTGAAAGCCATACTGAAATCGCACGATCGTTGGGAATGTGTGGGAATGTGTCGTTCAAGTATTAGCACTTATGTGAAACAGAAGGAGAAAATTATAGAACGTGATAAATTCAGGTAATTTGATAACAACAATAAACTTCCCCACCCAATACCTCCTCTTCTTCCAAATAAAATCTTCCAACTTCTAAATTAATAAACCAAGTCCAGTAAGCGCAGATGAAAAACATTTAAGGTATAGAAATATTTTTAATTTTATTGTTTCTTTATTCTTAAGTTATTTTGTGCTTTTTAATAACTTTTATATTAATTTTGCTGCGATAAATAGTTGAATGTATAGATAGATGTATGCAGGTATGTTGTCCGGCTCGTGCAGAACATATTGCATACATCTATATTTGAAGTTCGAAACAAAAATTTATTTTTTCCTTTTTAGTACAAAAAATAAGTTATACAATTAAAATATTTATTATTTAATTTATTAATAATTTAATATTGTCGTATTAAAATATTAGTAATGTTATTTTATCTTTATAGAACACGAGGGGAGACTTTTTCCCAAGATTCGGGAACGTTTCCCTCGATTATAACATGCAAGTACACCTATCCCTCGATTTACATGGTAGATAGGTTCCGCAAAACCACCGTGTAATTCAAGACTGACATTTGTATAGAAAATGGGGGGATAGGTTCCAAAAAAATCCTTATTATTAATAAAACGAATAATTAATATTTTATTTGTACATATGTACATATTTATTTATCACAAATTTCAATTCAGTCATTTATGTAACATATATATTGGGTATGTTTTATTTTCACTAATCCAGATAAATATTGTCATTGATTAAACTTAATTAATATGTACTTATAATACGCATAAAAAATGAAAGCTCCTCAAAATTAAACGTTTACAAACAAAGAAAGTTTCACTTAAATTCTTATAAAAATGTCTTTTTATTCAGTATCGTCTTAGCTTGTTAATATAGCAACAATTTTCTTCTTCTTCCTCCGTTGAAATTCGTCACTGCTGCCACTAACTTCCTCGGCACTAGAATTTTTTTGGATTCATTTTCCATGCGAGACATTATGGGCCTCATTTCAATAAACTCTGTTATCAAGGTTTGTTTTTTATTTTTTTTCCAATTCCATGTAAATTTCCTGGTACGGAGCTAAGCAGTTTTTTAATTCTCTTTGAAATTTTAAGCTGTGATCCATGCTTGGATAATTATCGAGAAAATAATTTTCCAATTTTCTAGCTATTTCTAGGCCTTTACTTATTGTGTTGGAACTGGGTCATCGCAATCGCTTTCAGGATCACTGGAATTGGAACTGATAACCATGTCTAACAATTCATCTTCATTCAAACCTCTTTCCACCAACAATTCTTCAATTTCCCCAACAGCCAAATCATCTAAACCTTCACCTCCCACTAGATGTGCCAGATCAGTAATCTGAGAATATGCATTATCTGCTGATGGGATACTAACACCACTCAAAACTACTTCGGGCCATATAGCTTTCCAACAGGCATTTAAAATTGATGTTTTTATTTCACGAACTGCCAATGCCGTTATTTTCACACAATCTAAAATTGTAAAGTTTTTCCAAACTTGGCTGACAATGAGCATATTGTCAGCATCCAGTTCATCCAGAATTTTTTTAAATGTACTTTTTTGAAATTTTACTTGCTTCCACCATCAGTAGCGCATAAAACCGAGTCTCTTATCATGTAAAACAAATCTAGTTACATTTTCTTGACCGTGTAAAACCAAAACCGTGTACATCAAGTACCATGTAAATCAAGGGATAGGTGTATATGGAAAAACGGCGTTCAACATTCGACAATTTGAGATTTAACCACGTTTTCAGGAACGCATCCTTGTCGAATCTCGGGAGTTGTCTGTATAAGCACTGCATAGTTGTCTGTAAATCTCAAGGGGTAAATATATTGGCACAAACTTGATTCAAATAAGTAATGAACAAAAACACTTTGTGACCCAAGTTGTATAATACACAAACACACGTTTATCACATTTTATGCATAATTTTCAAAGTAAATTTTCTTTCAAAGTATTTTTTTATATTTGATGGTATTTTAGTCACTCCGTTGAAGTTTTTTCAAGCAGCCAATGCATCAGAACAACTTTAAAACTCACGCAACTATTAATAATGATACAATCGAATTAAATACTATTAAAGACTAGTCAGTTGCGCATTAGTATGCAATTCAAACTGACTCTTCACCAACTACAGTAAACTCCCCATTATCCGGCACTCATGCAACCGGCATCTTTTGCATCTTGATTTTTTTTATTACTTCTAGTTCGAAATGTTCCCTTTAAAATTGGTGCTTTTGGCAATTTTTTGTTTACATATCATTCAGAAAGTTACTGCTAAAATTTGCATTTTCGGCAGTCACAATATGCAATTTTGGATGTTTCTTAAACTCGGTGTTTATGTTAAATAAAATATTTCGCATGTCCCTTTTAAATGCCTCCTACAACTCCAATGTGCGCTATAGGTGATAAAAGGAAACAGGTTGTGCTAATCTTAACCCAGAAACTTGATATAATAAAAAGTTGAGAACTGCAATGTATTAATGAAAGAGTTCAATGTCGGTTCTTCCACTATTTATGACATTAAGACAGAGAAATCACAGTTAATGACTTTCATTACATCTTCTGAGACAACTAGAGGAAATGAATATCGGCGCACTCTTCGTAAGCTGAAACTTGAGCAATTGGACATTGCTATTTATGAATGGTTTTCTATAAAGTGTTCTGAGAAAGCTCCTATTTCTGAACCATTGTTGATTGAAAAGGCCCAAGATTTTTATAAACAAGTGGAGATTAGCAAATTGTGTGCATTTTCAGACGGACATGTTTTAAGAATAGGAATAAGATCAGACGTCTAGATGTTTCAAGTGATAAAAAATCGGCCGACCAAGGATCTGCCGACAAATTTTGTGACTTTCTTGAAACATTAGTTAAGGAACATGGCCTAACTCCTGAACAAATTTATAAAGCTGACTAGACCGGTTTATTTTGGCGATGTTTACCACATTCAATTCTGGCTAGTTTAAGTGAGACTCACACTGAAGATTTTAAGAAAATAAAGACCGCTTAACTGTGTTCACCTGTGTATCAATTTGCCTCAAGAATTTCTGCTAATACATTGTGTTGCCTCCTGAGGCAGCGAGCTGCTAGAAAAATTAAAAACTGAATTCGAGGAACGTTTTCCAAATTTTACAATTAAATAATTGCTGCAAAGTGATATAGAGTTGAAAGATACAAAAATTAGGATTTTTGGAAACTTATTTCATCTGAAGTATAAAAACTTGCATTTATTTTGAAAGCATATTTTCCTTCCACTTATTTATGTGAATCAATATTTTTTCCATATGAAACTAATTAGGTAAATTAAAAACCAGAAATGCACTCACCAATGAACTCCAAGTAACAAGCCAAATTATCAATCATTGGCTGAAGATATGCATTGTAAATTTGCTCATAATCGTTTAAATAAAGAATTTAAAATAAATTTGGCAATTATTTATTTTGTCAATTTTCATAAATGGTGTACAATGAATTCTTTCTTTATGGTTATTTTTGGATTTAACTTATAGTTACAATATCCTAATGCACATGTTAAAAAAATTTAGTAGCTCAAAAGATAATTTACAGAATTTGGGCCAAATTAAGGGGAAATTGAGACAAAAGGGGCCCTTGTAATATTATCCACATGGTAAAAATATACAATGAAGAGTATGGTCATAAATATCTTTTATGAATGTGGTATTTCTAGGTGGTAAATATTATTAAAAAGGTAGTCTGACCAAATCTATAACTGCTTTAATCATTCAAATTCTAAACAACAAAGAAATTCCATAAAACATTTTCACCGTACAGCCTTTTACATGGATACATAATTTTAAAACTATAAATATATCTAGTATTATGTATTCAATACATATATTGTGTAAATTGCTGTACACATTCTGAAAATGAATCGTCACCCATTTTTTATAAACTACAAAAATACAGAAATGTCTTTCACTTAAGTTTTCAAGCAACATTAGTTATAGTACATTAGGAGTACACCTTGATTTATATTTTAAAATTTGGTCTACTATGTAGATATCTAACAAATGTCATGTTTTCTTATTTTAGCTTGGCCAAAGTTTTTGATGATTTTGAAGCATATTTCTTGCATCAGTTCACTCTGTGCCCAGCAGTGATAATGCTTTTAGCTGCACATTGTTCACCTGAGCTTATTCTTTATAAGCACTGCTGAATGAGTGCTCTCCAGAGCAGTTTGTGACCATTAAACAAAGGTACATTCTCAGAGAAAGACATTAGGAAAAACCATCCTTGATCTCTTGTTCATGCAAAAGCTTTGCTTGTGGTGGTGTGTGACCTCTTCCTTTGGCAAAGTATACAAACTGAATCATTTCTTGAGGATATACATTTTCATCTAGAACCTCAGGATAGTGTGCAGTTAATTTGGTAGCCTATTCCGTTATTTCTCTGTTCGCCATTGTGCAAGAGCTTACCATAACCTTGAAACAATTGTAGATAGTTGTGTATGCAGAAATTCCATCATTCAATGACATTTGAAGGTAATCAATTATATGCAAGTATGTCTCCATACGGAATTTTTCTCGTCCAGATAATAGTTGCTTATGATTCCTCACTGTCAACATTTCTTTTTTTCCTTCTTGCATGAGTTAGTTTGTAGTCTGATGTACCACTTACAGTGTTACAATCTCAGATTTATAAATGGCACTAGATCCAACCTCAAAAGGCGCTAAAATTATAGTAAATGGCTCCAAAAAAGTGCTAGATAGAGAAATACGTTTATATTTTTTTCACTTATGCTGCCTACATGCATCAGTAAATATCCTACACTCTTATAGCAGTGTTAACTGGATACAAAACTAGCTGGAAATAGTGAAGTTTTTGTTTGTATTTTAAATTTCTTTTTAAAATTACTTACTATCATCTCAGGCACTTAGGATTTGGAACGAAATAAATTTAAGAGGACGAATCTAAATTTCTCTACCGTATATTATCAAATATATGCATATATTCAATCCAAAAATCAAATTTTTATTTTTTACATTTCTCTGAATATACATAACACAAAAGTATTGATACATGGAAGGGCGAGTAGGGTGACCATCTGGCATTGAAGACTAAGAAACACAATACAAAAGTACTAAAATACCTATTCAAAATTTTACTTATATAAATAATTGTTTAATAAAGACATGGATAAGGTACTTAAAGGCATTAAAAAAAGTAATAATGGTAGGTGGCTAAAATTAATTGTGAATATAGGGACAACACTTTTTGACTGAAATTCTTCACTACTGAAATACATTGAACAAGAAATTTAAAAACATTTCATTAAAACTATTGGTAAACATTTGCCAGGAAACTAAAAACAATTTACAGCTGCTACACAGCAATCAACAGTATATGTTCCAGCAAAGTTCAAGGAATGCGCTGTATATGGCACAAGCACAGCAAGTGGATTACATTTCTTCACTCTTGCCTGCATTCCAGAATATTTTCCAGCTATATAAGTCTGACCATGATAATCCATAATACCATAAAAACCCATGTCTAGGATGCACTATTTTCTAAATTTTCAAGACTAAAAAGAAGGGTGCGTTTTATATACGGGTACATAATAATTGACGTTTTACTCTACAAAATGTTCTTCGAAAGATGAAAATTAAACAGCAGCAAACTAATATTTAATAACCATCAAAGATTTTATATGAAAATTAAACTTTTTAATATGAAAATAAATTGCACTTTTAAAAACAAAAATTGTATATCCAAGAAATTTCTGGTCATTAGTCAACTCATACCTGTACATGGTTACTAAACATTTTTTGTTCTTTCTGTACAGTCTTCAGAGAAAATGAAACACTTGATAACTATAACTTAAAAGCATGCAAGTCTGTACATTAAAAAAATCTTCAAGTAACAAAACAAATTAAACTTTTAATAACAATTTTCCTAAAATCAAAGAAATTTGCCATCAGCTGAGTCATCTTCGGTAATAGAACTGGTCGTTACCTTCAAGTTTCTGAAATTTCAGATTCATCCGATTCTTATGTTATGTCATCATCTTCCCGTAATACATTGTCTTCAGTCCTATCTAAAGCATTACTTATGCAACAACTTTATGACTGAGTCCCCCTTTGGTGAATGTGTATGTGCTATTCACCATTCAATCGGCCCACTTATTCTTCATTGCCAATTTAAATGGTTTGTTAACATCTATAGGCTGCAGGATCGATGTCATTTCCCCTGGAATAATCACCAAATTTGTCTTCATTTCAAGCAGTTTCTTTTATACTTTGGGACGTGTGGCATCAGAATGAATCTAAGACAAAGAAAGATCTTTGACGCATTCAACCAAACCTTCTTTCCCAAACAAACTTGATTCAGTCACTGGTGATGTTTTCATCAAACCAACCTTGCTGCTGAACTCGGACAATGATGTCACGAGTAAAATTCGCCTTTCGGTGTTGTTTTTCTTTTAAAAACGACATACGGAGGCAGTTTTGTCCAATCAGCCATAAAGGCATTTTTATTTTCACTGTAAGTTCGCAGGCGATTGTAGAAATTTTTACTGTTTTGTATTTCAATTAGGAAGGAGGCATGTAAATTTGCTACATTTTATCTTCTTCTATATTGCTTGCCAAAGTGTTTTACTATAGCCTTTAATATGTAGTTGCAGCATCGGTGTTACCATGCATATTAAAATATGGATGATGAAGATTTTTTAAATGTCGTATTACAGATCATTCGGTAAATTCACTTGTCAGCTAATACCAAGCAGTGATGGATTTATGCACAAGCAACTGCCTATGGTGCCAAACTATGAAAGGCGCCTAATTGTGAAGGCAACAAGTTATGAATAATGTTTCCCCTAAGTTGTGCGGCTGCGTGGCCGTGCACCAATTTCTAAACACCTGCGCACTGATTACAGTACTCCGCGCACCACAGACTAGAAGCAGTGACGTAGGGGTCACGCCCGCAGCCCCACGCGGCGGGAGTGGGCAGGGACGAATGGGGCACAAAGCAAACCAGGCTAAATGGTCTCACAAGCAAAGGAGGCCAAGAAAGAGTAATAATCTTAAGAGGGAGAAGAAAGAAAAGATGGTTGAACCATACAAGAGTATGATTTGTTTTTACTCCTTACTGTAGAAGCCGTATGAACGTTGATTAATTGAAAATATCTCGATTTGAAACGGGGACGGCATAAGCTAATATTTCCGATCTCGTTCGAGGCTAAGTGAGCTCTGTGATCAGATTGCTGACTACAAAGATTACTTACAAAGATTACTTTGTAAACAGATTGTTGGCTGCCCCTTGCGCTAGGTCAGTCAAGGTCACAACTCGTTAACCTCCGTCCCCCATACTCTTCCATATGAAACAAAACAACCTTAGAGTGAGAAGTGGGCAGATGGGCGGATTTCAAGCTCTCATTTAGGAAGTGGAATAGCCATCGAAAGATTTTTCTTGTCCTTTAATATTCCGTCCTTTCTCCGGTATCATCCACGAGTAGTAAGTCCTCAGAAATGGACTTCCAGTGCAGTAAACGTATTTCTACATTCTTCGTGGGAGATTAAATATTAATATATTTTGAACATGAAATATTAATATTTATAAGAGACGTTTATCATTTCCTAAAAATTAAGGCGAATTCTTGATTAACGTAACATATGTAGTACTCATTTGTTATTTCCATCACAGTATTTAGTCGGTCAGAGTGCACCTGCATCAAATGAAAGGCCAAACATCGCGATCGGAATGTCTCATTTTAAATTAATTCCAAAGGGACAGCCAGTAAAATGATAATATAATTCAAAGCGATACATTAGCGTAAACTTGATAAAAAGATAACCTAATTTGATAATGATGTCATTAAAAACAAAGCAAGATTTATTACGTGGAAGGACCTCTGTTGCCCGGGGTTGCCCTCGGTTTTGGAGTCACAGCGTTAAGACACAAACACACGTTCTCTTTTATTTATATTACTATTCATGGAGAGTTTCAGTACCTTTATTAATAGGTACTTAATTTATTATAAAAAACCAATGAATCTATACAGATTCACATTTGCTAACTAAAATTCTAACAAACGCATTTCCTCAATTTCAGCCCTTGCATAAGATGTCAAAAAGAAAGACAAATGGTTCTCTCTTAAGAAAAATAAGCCCTGTGTGCTTTTTAAACACGAATGGCTTTCTCAGTCGATTGAAACCGAAATGCCATTTTCGTCACAGAAGGTGAAGGTGAAAATAGGAGAAATTTTTGTTTATCGTCGTGATACAGATGATGTGATTTGCACAATCTGTTCTCAAGCAAATGCTGAAGGAGAGTTTATTTCTTGGAAAAAATGGATCGAATGGAAATTGGATTACTTGAAACGACATATCAACCAAAAAGCGCACATAGATTCCGTTAATACTTTATGTAACAGAAACAAAGGTGGAATTTTACGAGTTTTAACCGAAAACCAAGAAGATCGTGAGAGGAGAATAGAACTCTCCGGGCGTAAGAAGGCCGATGCTAATATGATAAAAATTTTTATTGATAATGTTATACTTGCTATAACCATTAATTCATCCATGCTCTCCGTGCAGGATATTCATGATCATGTGGCTAAGTATGTACCCATTCCGGAATCCTGGCGCAGTAAGAATTATGCCTTTGAATTTGTAGAGTGTATTAACTTGGTCATACAAAAGGAGTTCATGGATGAACTGCGTGAATCTTCTTCCATTCTCTGGTAGTAGACGAAAGTACAGACATTTCTGTACATAAAATGCTGATTTTCTACATCAAGTATCGACCGAAATCTGAACTTCTTCACAAGACTAGGTTTGCAGGCATCTTGAAACTGTGCTTGCGACAGCATTTCTATTGTTAAAGCAGTTAAGTAATTTATGTTGATAATAATCTAGATTTACAGAAAATGGTAATGTTTACATCAGATGGACCTTTAGTTATGTTAGGAAAAAATAATGGCGTCGCAGCAATTCTTCGACGAGAAATTAAGCATTTAACGGAGCAGCATATCGTAACTCACTACGAAACATGTCTCAATTATGCATGATACTGAAACTCTTTTAAGAACTGTTTATACATTGTTCAGCAGATCATCTGTAAAGAAAGAGCAATTTCAAGAACTGGCAAAAGTTACAGAATATCATGTGCTGGCATTTAGACCCCCAAATGAAGTTAGATGGCTTTCAAGGCATTTTGCAGTAAGTGCACTTATTCGAAATTATAACGTCTTGATTGACTACTGCACACAACAAGTCAATGACTGCAATGATCCAATAAACAAATATTGTCTGAATATTCTTGAAAATCCACAATATCGCGTTGCATTAACAGTTCTGAACGATGTTCTAGGTGAACTTTCATCACTGTTCAAGTTATTCCAAAGAACTTGTTTAACTTCAGTTGAGGCAATGCAATTTGCAAAAGCTAAAATTAATAAACTGAGAAGCCAGTATTTAGGTGAAGTTGTTTGTTGGAGTGATGAAGCCAAGACTGCTCTGGCTTCTGTCGATAGAGATGTTGACACTGCTGCAATTCTTAGATTTGTTGAGGTTCTATGCGATCACCTAGATAACAGACTTCCAGAAGAGGAATTGAAGGACTGGCATGCATTTGATCAGAATGCAATCAACTACAATTCAAATTTTGAATATGGAAAGGACAATGTGGTAGAATTATCGAAGAAATATTCTTCCCTTATTCCAAACTATGAAGAAAGTACACTCACAAAAATGTGTGGGCAATACAGTGATTTTAAATTTTTAGCATGTCAAAAATTTTAAACGGGTTCAATTCAGACATTCACTGATTCAGTGAACTATACTTTGAAGGATGACCAATTTAAGGAACTATCGATTCTTTTGGATATTTGTGCGACCTTTCAGGCATCAAGTGCTGGCTGTGAACGTGGTTTTAGCTTAATGAGCATAATTAAATCTAAATCTAGAAATAGATTAGAAACGAATCATTTAGACAACTTGATGAGAATCAAATCCTACATTTCACTTGGCCAAAATTTGAATTTAGATGAGATCTACAAACATTGGGTTGATAATAAAAAGAGGCGTGAAAAGAAGAAATGAAGATACCATGATCCCACAGAGATAAACTTCAATTACAAATATGTCTAATTTCAGTTTCATGCTTAAAAACTCTTTATGATTAGTCACTTAAAATATATTTCGTGCTTACTTTTACATTTATTCAAAATGCAATATATTTCCGATTCTAGTTCTTATTTTATATTTCTTTAGGAATCATAACTTGCTATATCACTCTAAAAACTTAATTTAAATTAATTTTAATAAAAAATACTTACTATGTTACTCTGTAAACTAGTTGTAAACTTCACTCTGTGATTACTATACAGTAAAATGGAAACCTGTCTATCCTCTTTGTTAACTTAAATTCAAAAATAAAATTACTGTATTTAACATTATTATTTTTTTGTATGTATGACTGTATGGCACGATAGAATGAGTACGAGTTTTATATAATTAATAAATTAAAGTTCCTATTCTGTTCCATTTTTAATACATATTTCCTTATCACGACTGCCTTATACAGTCCCGTTGACACAAGGTAACCAGTGAGGCCGCTAAAAGCGACACCCCCTTTGTACTACTTGTTTTTATTACAATTTTCATAAAATGGCTAATACAGAGTAAAAAAAGTATCTTAGAATAATCTTATAGTAAATTTTATAGATGAAATTAAATGTTAGATTTTTTTATTTCTACCTTATTTCCATATAAAAATGTAAAAAGTTCTTGCATAAAAGGCCGCTCAGTTCATGGTGTGAGTTTACAAAGACCGCTCAGACTCCCCCGTTTCCGCTCAGATAATCAGCCGCATTAGAGGGAACATTGGTTATGAAATGTATCAAATTATGAAATGCGCCTAATCATGAAACCTAAAGTATCTAATGGGCGCCAGAATTAGACTACAATGAAACATTTTGCGTCACTTTCACCCCCCATCCTGTTCTCCTGGAAGACAATCCGCTCGGATCGGATAATGATCTTGATCTGTTGTCGCGACATTGTAACAAATTGTTGCGAGTGCTCACAGGCTCCGTGGTGCGTACAACGGAAATAAAACTGTGCGCTTCTCAGAATGTTGCATCCCTCAAACGGTGTGTGCAATAGAGCTTCCGGACAATGATCATTTGTAAAGTAGTTCCAGTTACAGTGACAGTTCTTCTTACTTCAGTGCTTCATCACTTTTATCCTAGCGGCCATTTTATGTTTAACTAAGTTTATTTAGTGACTGTGCATATTGTTGTCCGTTGCAGTTAGTATTTATCTTTCGAGTTTTTACCCTTCTTAAATAATAATGGTGCCCAAGAAAAAATTTTGCTGTTGGGAAAACAAGAAGCGAAAGGAAGCACGATTAGATTCATTAAAAAATCAGGAAGGTGCTTAAGAGAAATTCTTTTATAAGCCTGAACTGTCCAATGAGTTATCATCTTCATCAGTAGAGGAATCAGAATTGATATCCGGAGCTCAAGAGGTAGTGTGTGAATCTGATAAAATCGGAAAAGGTGATGAACCATCCCACTTTGAAAATCTTACTGAGAATGTTAATACTGAAGGACAAGAAGCAGCCATGCAACCGGCTCAAGCATCTACTGTAAGTAGTGATCCTGTCTTTTGGGACATAAACGATTTAATTAGAGATTTTTTAGCAAAAACCGGCTTTCAACAGAATTTAGAGGCCGATTTCAATAATTCAAAGAGACAATATTCTGACTGCATTTGCTTTTTGATAAAAACTCTGTTTGAACGGCAACTTTTAAATAATGAAAAATGGCCACGTAGCTGGTTAATATATTCTGTTAGTACCGGTAAAGTGTTTTGTGGACCTTGTAGACTCTTTTGTGGTGAATCAGTGTTTTCTAAAGCAGTGGTTCTCAACCTTTTGGCTCTTGCGTCCCACCTACCACCTTTTCAAGAAACTGTGGTCCCACCATGATATAAAGAAAAACCTCACTTTTCCTAATAAATGTATTTCTACGTTTATAAGCATATCAGTAGCACGTTAATAATTGGTAGACACAAAGGAGAAGGTCGAAATAAAAAATATTTACTTGGTATTTCCACAAAAAATTATTTATTTATTTATTTTAAAAAATTAATTTTTGTGGAATTACCAAATAAATCTTTTTTATTTCGATAATATGAAGAAATTCCATCAAGTTACACCTGAGACTGTTAAATATATAAAGGAGAAGGTGCCAGAAAGTCTAACCAACTGGGATGCCAAAATGTCTTCAGCAGGCTCTGGTCCCACCTAGACGGCTTTCAAGTCCCACCAGTAGGACGCATCCCACCGGTTGAGAAACACTGTTCTAAAGAAGGATTCAATGATTGGAAAAATGCTGCAAGAAGAGTTTGTGAGCATGAAAATTCACATGGCCACAAGACGAGTGTAATTCATTTGAAAGAAAGAGGCTGCCATTTGAGTCAAATCGATAGTAAACTAATTTTGCATCTTGAAGAAGAAATGACTTACTGGCAAAAGGTGTTGCACAGGGTTGTAGCAGTTGTACTTTCATTGGCTTCTCGAGGATTACCTTTCAGAGGAGATGAAGAAGTTTTTGGGTCTCTAAATAATGGGAATTATATGATGGCTTTGGGATTAATTGCAAAATTTGAGTTTCTTGTCAGAACATATAGCTCGTCATGGTAATAAAGATAGTGGTAGCACTTCATATCTGTCATCCACTATTTGCGACGAGTTCATTGGTGTCATGTCAAAAAGAGTTACACAAGAAATAATTAGTCAAGTATTAATGGCAAAGTATTTCTCCATTATTGTTGATTCTACGCCAGATATATCTCATACAGATCAGCTTGCTTTCATTATTAGATATATAATGGAAGATGGGACTCCTGTAGAGCGCTTTTTATGTTTTCTAGAAAATACTGGCCACAAATCTGAGGAATTAGTTGATGCTATTTTTAAAAAATTATGAGAAATTAATATTGATATAGGCAATTGTCAGGGACAATCTTACGATAATGGTAGCAATATGGCTGGAGTGTACACCGGACTTCAAGCAAGAATTAAAGAGATTAATGATCTCGCCTTTTTTGTGCCATGTTCAGCTCATTTGCTTAATCTTGTTGGAACAAGTGCCGTAGAGAACAGCACAAATGCAGTTTTTTTCTTCAACATTTTACAAGAAATTTATAATTTCTTTGTAGTGTCAACGCATTGATGGGAAGTTCTCCAGTCATGTATTAAAGCTAAGGTAGTTAAGAACTTATCACTAACACGATGGTCAACTCGAGAGGATGCTTGCAAAAGTCTGCGAGAGTCGTGGAGCGAAATAACTCAAGCTTTAGAAACGATCGAAAAAGATTCATCAGAGAAAGCTCCTAAACGTTGTAAAGCTTCGGGGTTGCAAGATAAACTTGAAACCGCCTTCCTGTGTAATTTATGGAATATAATACTGGAAAGATTCGGAGCTGTTAGTAAAAAACTTCAAAGTGTTAGTATTGATGTAAGCATGGTAGCAGAACTATACGTCTCACTAATTGAATTTGTGTCAAATATGCATGACAGATTTGATGAAATTGAAGTTAGCACTATGAATTTCTCTGGACTCTCAGACTATATTCAAAAAACAAGGAAAAGAAAATCATTCTTTGATGAAGTACAAGGCGACAAAGTTGAAATGACTGGAAGAGAGAGTTTTCGAGTGAATATGTTCTTCCTTATATTGGATAGGCTGAAATCAGAATTAAGTAGACGCGGCGAAGAGTATAAAGCATTCATAAGTCCATTTGAGTTTCTTACTAAAATATATAGAATGGAAGCGCCATTAATTTCAGAAAGGGGACAACATTCGTTGAATACCTACCCTTTAGATTTGGAAGAAACATCTGTAGAAGAATGCCTTCATTTTCGTAATTATTTAGGTATATAGTAGTTCCACAGCCAATGAATATAAAACTACTTCATTTCTGACCCTGTGTAAACTTATTCGGTAAAAAGATATTCAATCTGTCTTCCCAAACATTGACATTGCAATAAGAATGCTTTTGTGTATGGTGGCTACAAATTGCAGTGCAGAACGATCGTTCTCCATGTTGAGACGAATTAAAAACTATTTACGATCAACCATGGCCCATGATCACTTAAACAATCTTTCAACTTTAGCAATAGAAAAGGATTTATCAATGTCCCTAAATTACAATGATGTCATCAATACTTTTGTGGCCCAGAATTGCAGAAGAAAGAAGTTCTAGTTCAGTTTAAAAAATGTAAGTATTTATAATTTACATTCTATTTTATACTAGGACTTTAGTAATAATCTTGTTTCTTTTAAACTCGCAATTGTCAAACAAATAAATGTATTGTTATTTTATAAACAATATTGTTATCTATATAATATTCGCTAAAATAATATTTTATATGTAGTAGGTGGTAGTAGGTATCTATGTCTAAATAATACCCAACTAATATATTTATAATTAGAAAAAGGCGCACAGAAAAATAGTGCCTATGGGCACCAAAACCTTAAATCCAGCCGTGATACCAAGTAAAAAGTATATTCGATGGAAATCATCCAATAGAATGAATACGAATGTTTCATGGCGATTTTTAATATTCCTAGAATTTTAAGAAAAAAGCTTTCTGCGTCCTTTACACGGAAACATAAAATTCTCAGAATTTGATGCCAAAAACCTCCCTGCATCCTATACATGAGTTTTTACAGTATTAATTGCTTCTGACTTCAAATAGCCCAGCAAGCCATGTGTGAGCCTTGAGTTTCGACCTATAAAACTATGATAAAGCACTCAACGGGTATGCCATTCAACACATATCGCACAGTAACATTTGAGCTCATCAGCATGGGTTATATCTAGTGTTGAATCAACCGACACTGAGAAATACTTGAAATTTACTTTACAACATGAGGTTCCCTGATGATGGCGACAGAGCTAGTCGCCGAAATGTCGGCCATGAAGACCGCTATAACCCAGCTAGAAGCCCAAGAGAAATTGACCATGATTTGTTACCTGCTTTGCTTTCAGTTCATTGAACTCTTCCACAAAAATTAATGAGAGATATCCTGCCTTGCCTCATCCACTGTTTTCATAGTTTTTTTTTCTCTATAAGAGGCTTAAGTTAGTAATGCAGATGTTATGTAGACACGTCAAGGGCCTGATTTTTTTTATAAAGACTTCTTACTTCTTTTTAGGGAAAAAAAGCTGTTATTTTATTCATTGTGCATATTATTATTATAATCATTACAAGTAGGTCACAAGGCCAGCTGTCAACATTACAAGGTCATCAAAAACAGTAATTTAATTAAAGTAAGAAAAGTGAATGAATATTTTTATGGATGCAGCTATAGTTTGTCTCTATGTCTGAGTGTTAGCATAGGGTAAATATTTAAATAAGAAAGATAAAATTCACACACATAACGACTGGACTTTCTTCATGCAAAAAAACAAGTAAAAATGAAATTATGGGCTATTTAGAAAATTATTCATATGTATGCATACAAAAGGAAAATAACTTATTTACATTTAATTCTTCACCAGAGATAAACCATTTCCTTTCATCCACTGAATCCTGTGTATAAACAAAAGTAAATTAAATGAAATTACATAATTATAGGTTTGAGCGATATTTGATTTGGCCATCCCTATTACTAGGAGCACTTCCCTCAGCTCCCATAAGATTTCTTGGTTCTTCTCAATAATGCCCTTATTTCATTAAAACGATCTTCCACCGCTATATCTTTGTTTTCATTGTATTTGCAAAAAGGTTGGGTTGCCACCGTTGGTGAAGGGCTGCACTTGGCAGTAGCCCATGCCTATAACCGGCCCTGATTATATCAGATCTTGTTTACTTCAGTTGCTATGAGGGATAATTTCTTTGAAATCAATGAAAAAAAAACATGCAAAAAATACTCTAAGTTTAAAGTGAACTAGAATATTCTTGGTGACATGATTGACCCTTAAGATCCTTATGCATCAGGCATAAGCTGGAATGTTGGTAAATTTGGAAATGAAAAAATTTTCTATGACCAGGAATTGAACCTGGGTCTTCCACGTGCCAGGCAGGTATTTTACCACTGAATTACCATAGCAGGCAAATTCTGCTGCTTTAGAACGGAAATATTTTCTTAGGTTAGGACTGGACTAGTCATGCTAATATCAACCAGCCCTAATGGATGTCATCAAAGATTTGCATACAGCAAATGGAAGACCAGGGTTCGATTCCCAGTCATGGCCGATTTCTTCTCATTTCCAAATTTCCCAACATTCAAGCTCATGCCTGTCACATAAGGATCATTCATTCCGCGGAACACCATTTGGAATCACTGATTTAGATTATCAATGAAGAGAAGATAACAATAACGCTTTTCTTTCGTCTATTTGAAGGTTTAATTGGCTTTCAAATTTAAGGCTTAAATGAATCAGAAGCAACAATGAGAGTCTCCTTGGCAACGCCCTGAATGAGTACGAAAAATCCGCAAAATTTCGAAAAAGAATGCATATTTCTGTAAAATTCGACAGTATAACGTGTAAACATCGCACGAATAAGATATTATAGAGCTTTAGCCGTCGAATAAAGCAAAAAAGAAGAAAATCGGTCCATATTTACGTTTTTAATGAATGAAGGAAAAAAACCTTGCACTCTGAAAAATCGAAAATCCCGTCTAAACTTATGGGAAAATATAATTGTCTCCTGGATTCGAACCCGGGACACTTTAGCAAACGAAAATATTTTTCCAGGGACCTCATAGTCAGTAGAAACAAAACGCCGTTTACCGCATATCTTTACGACGAACGGTTCTCGAGAAATACGCCGATATAATTACGCGAGACTTCATACACACGCAGCAGCCGTGAACCTAACCCCCAGTTTTTCATAAGGCCTTTGCTTCTATTTTCGCGGATTCCAAATTCGCGGTGTTGTCGGGACCGTAACCCCCGCGAATTTGGAGGTTCTACTGTGTAGCCGACTGGCCGCGGCCGCGAGACAACTGGCCGCGAATAAGTTTCTCGAAAATGGTCTGCGATTATTGAAATACTATGCAATGGTTGTGAACCCGATGACATTGAAATGGGTTTATTTAATTATTATTAAAATTACAAACAATATTTTACAAAATATGAGAATAGAAATTGATTATAAAACATTATAATTATTTGTAACATTTTGATGTTTTTTGTTCATTACATATGAAAAGAGTATGAATAATAGACTGCGGCAGAAAATAAAAATAGCAAAGGCAAGGTTACATATCAATGAAATTTATTATAAAATATCAAAACGTAGGAATTAATAATAATATAGAAAAATTAAAATATAGGTAATATCGTAATACAGATAATAAAAAAAGTTAGGCGTCCATTTCAAAATTATGAGCAATACACCCTCAATATTCGATTTTGTCTCTATTTCCGTAATCTGCAACAATTGCTAAAATTTTAGCATCCGCAGCTCTATACTTTTTCAATTTTACGGAAGGATTTTGTCCTGCAATTAACTGCTCATAATAAAAATCCCTCCCACGTCGATAAATTTCCAGATGTTAGGACCCCTCATTGTTGTTTCGATCGGAGGATTACATTGTATCACATATGTTTGACGATATTAAGGGGCAGATCCTTTAAAAACTCGCGACTATTATACATTTTAATGCATTATTACTGACTTATTAATTGCTTTTTATAATAAATAAATGAATGAAAAATTGAAAGATTTGAAAGCAAAAAATTAAATGCGTTATAAAATTTTTCAAAATTAAATTACTTGAGTAAATGAGGAACTACAAAAATTTCTCACATTTTACTCAAAACATGTATTTCCGTTGAAATCTCGAAGTTTATTATTTTCATGAAAACAATACTTTCTCTATACTACGGTATATGGAGAAAGTAAAAAGAAATAATTTTCATAAACGCACTTGAAATATTCACATGAATTCCTTCACCGAATTACATTTTAGCCATTGGTTCAAAAGATGTGTTGAGTATTTTTGTTAGAATGATTTTTTGGTAGTTTCTGAAGTAACCAGTTGACTGTGGTGAAGGGATATATATTTCAATGTTATTGGGTTCACAACCATTGCTCAGTATTTCAGTAATCGCAGACCATTTTCGAGAAACTTATTCGCGGCCAGTTGTCCCATTCCGTGTGTGTGTGTATATATATATATATATACACACACACAGATACTTAAAACATTAGGTATATACATACATAGAGGTGTATAAAAAACATCGGTTAAGTAAATGCATGTCTTATAAAATATTGCGTCATCCTCATATCGGCGTTCACAATTTAAATAAAATTCACTTCGTACGTATCTTTCACATGCCATAGGCAATCTGTGTAGCAGAACTGTGTACAGCCGAGCACAACGGACTATATTACCACAATTATAATAATTTTCTACTTAGACAAACCCCGGAAAAGATCAGGAATGACTCCTTCCCAATTTTCTAATTTTGAAGTGCCTACGATTCAAAAAGTATTCGATGGATATGATTGGCTTGCACCAACGGTGTGACGTCAGCCCTTCCACATAGTTCAAATAGCCGATGGATAGATGTCTCCGATGTCTCTCGAAGTTCGACCCATCCGTGCGGTACGATACAATCGCAGCAACGTACGAAATCGAGGTGAGCAAAATCGCTTTACATGTCACGATTGACGTTTTGTTGTTGGGATAAAAACCTCGTAAAAGTATTTCGTCCGGAATGTAAGTACTTCAGTTTCTTTATTTATTAGCTATCAAATTGAAAAAATAAGATTGTTTTAAAAACTGTTTATATGTAATTGTAAAGATATGAATTCAGTATATAGCAATATTAGAGTACATTCTTTTTTAAGGGATATTACTTTTCAATTTTAAGACAGAATTCCATTTAAAGCTCTATTTAACATAACTTATAAGTTTTATCGCATGAAATTGGCGATAAAAGAATATCAGGAAAGAGATTTGATTTAAACTGGATTCTTGTTCGTGCAATCGGAGCTCGAGTCTTATTGTTAGAGGCGTTGTATTTTTATTATTTTTTAAATATATTCTTTATATTACACAAGCTAACCAGGCGAATGAATAGATGAAATCAAATTTATAAAAAAGAAGATACAATGTAGATGCCATTGTATATGAAAGTAAAGGTCTTGATGCTGGGTTGTATTAGTCTTATCGTACTTTATCTTTACCGTGTCATTTATCATAAAATTATCACCTGGAATCGTTTTCGTGCTCCCCATTTCATTTCTGCGAAGAATTTTTTCGTTAGTGTATTAATGATAGCGCGACTTGTCTTAATTCATTCATTAGGCGCTGTCTAGAAAATTAATGTTCCATTTGTATCGCGCACTTCTTATACTTGCTTCTAGTTGGGTGTAACGGATGATGAATTATTTATAGATTAAAAACTACCCTTTATGTTTTTTTTTAATTTGTATCTATCGTTTATGTGACACGGTCGTGTTATTTTTATTATGAAACGTATCTTTGGAGTGTTTATATAGTGTTATTAAACATTTACTTCTAAGAAATTTATTTGTAAATACTACTTTGTGCCTTTAAACTGTTTCATATAGTTTATCATCATAATTTTAGAATTTTACTTACTGTTAGATAATTTTATTGCTCTATCGCATTTCTATGACAATTTGACAAGTAGTTTTTATATGGCAACAGCATAGTAACCTCTAGTTGACAAGTTCTTAGCCATCGGTATTAGCCAACAAAGCTCATTGTCAGACTATATATAATTGTTCTTTTCTGCTCGCATATGGAACATGGGGATTAGTTTATAAAATAATTGTTATTATTTCACCATTAATTATAGAGCTCACAATAGGGATTTTATGTAATAAATAATGGAGACAAAATTTCTGTTATGAGTCTAATATTCATTTTTATGGGTGTACAAATTAACCATAATTTTTGTAGTAACTGACCTGTAAATATTTGTTGTGGCTGTTTCAAATTTTGCTTTAGCCAAATAACTTGAGTCGCGGGTGATATAAAAGTTTGTCGCGAATTTCGCATAAAACTTTCTGGATGTTGCATATGATTATCCTAACGTTCTAATAAACCGATGCAATAGATTAACTACTTCCAAAACTGCTCTTTTGATGGCTGATATTCAAAGGAGATAGTAAACTAAACTTCCGGCTATTTAAAGGTTTTATAATATGTACTTCCTTTTTGTGTATCTTTCATAATTAATAACTTCCTTGTATAATTTTTGTGTTTTCATTGTTAAGACAAAATGAACTTATTAATTTTATCAATTTCGTTATGATTGTAGTCTCATTTATCTCTGACGTCATTAGTGCCGTCTTCCGCACTCTTTTATTTCCTGTAATCGTCTGGTGACTCACTTCCCGCACTTCGTTTGGCGGACGTTTGAGGGGGGAAGAATAAAGATTTCGACGAATTTGTCTTTCCGGTGAAACTCTCTATCACAAGCTTTCATACTATTTGGTGAAATTCTTTTTTTAAAACTTTAAAAACCACAGCAACAGTTTCCTACGCACTTCCGGTACTGAAGGCATTAATGGAAACTTTTCCCGTCGTTTTTCTACGAATTTAAGAATAATGTCAATTATTTCAAGTTTTAGATTTCTTTTGGTTCAGACTGAAGAATTTACGAGAAATTTTAAGTCGTCCTTCAATTTTATATTATGTGCCAACAGTTAAAGGAGACGTGACACTTGCGTGCCAAACGAACGATAACCAAGGCGTTTGTATATATACTTACGGGTGACGTCAAGTGTTTCTTGGTTGAGCAGCTGTCTCGCGTGTCAAGATAGTCAGCAAAAACAAAAAATCTGGTCCGCGCTTTTTGCTTTGTGTTCTCTTGCACAAAAAATTATTTTCGCAGTAGAGGCTGTTCGGCATGGCCTTTTCGAATCCCAACATCTTGCGCTGTGTTGTTTTAAAAGCGATGAATGTCTATATCGCCAGATGTTTTGGTGCGTTCCATCGCGTCATATAATATTCCTGGATCTGACGTTTCCTAATCTTGGAAATGAAAGTCCTATTTTTGTCAAATTATCCTACAACAATGCATGCACGATGAGACGTGCGCATCTCAATTGTTATCATCCAGTGAATTTTCAAGGGGCCCTTCCTTTACATTCGTCACCAACCGATGGTTCTTCAAAACCTGGCAACCCGGGATATAAATCCTTTAATGGCCTCGAGGGGTAGACGAGTGGGGATGATGCTTACACCGAAGGCTGCCTGGGACTTGAAGCAAACGATTTTCTGACAGCGCCAATCCCTCAGAAAATAACTCATTTTGCATTTATAAGTTTTCCCCTTTCAAAATCGCTATAATCAAAACCTCTCTTATGCGTTTTACTGGCAAGTTGCGCGATTTATGCCTGGCGACTGACAGAGGCTCCCCCATTCCTATATGGTATTGACCTGCAAGTAATTAAGTGGGAATACGAGTCCGCCCATGCGAGTTGGAATTCCCCGTTATCAGCCCTCCGTTGTTGCCTTGCAGCCCAAATGTGTTGAAGCGTATCCGTACGATACCTGAAAATGTTTACCGTAATATGGTAGTTGGCGGCGGTAACGGACGCAAAACTATGTCACGGAATATTTGCCATTCATAAACGAAAAACTACAATCGAAAGCCACATTTGCTTCACTTGTGAATCTACGGAGCGGCATTCGCGTCATTGGCCTATTATTTTTTCGCTGGTCGGAAGCGCTGAACTTTTTTTTACCCGCACTTCGACGCCTCGTTCGCATCTCCGTCATTAATCTGCCCTCCACTTGTCATTTCTGCTGTGTTGGTTCGCTCCTATATCATTCAAGTGCTATGTTATTTTCGTCGTGAATTTGTCGGTTTTTTCGGCAAATCAGTCGCGCTCAGTGCGTGACTGAGATCTCGTGCTAGCCATTTAATGTTTCCTATCAAATCCTTCGTGATCCCAAGAAGTTTCACGTCTGGCTTGGCAACGTCGCACGCCTCTCGCTGAGCGTATCCGTGTATTTTTTCATTGACTCAATAACTGAGCTAATATGCTTCCAGTTCTCCATCGTCAGTCTGACGGGTCAGTTTGGTATTTTCATTTCACTCGGGTATTTTTGTCTAATTGAAAACGTATTCTTTATTTCAGTTGTTTATCATTCGTGGTGAATTTTGTGCGTTGAGATCTACGAGCAACATCTTGCGAGTGCGCTCTTGTTGTCACCTGAGTGTCAATGAATATGAGTAATACATGGCGATGAGATAAATCATGTTTTCATTGTTTGCGGCGTGAAGTGAGCGATTCAATGGAGTATGCGAGGCACGAATGTAAGGAACGCGATCTGCCGTCTTGAGAGACCTACTTCCTGTATAGTGACGTCTGTGTTTTAGTGTGTTTATGTTGTTGACCCTTGGAAATTCTTCGAGAGTGCAAGGAGCGCATTTTGGGTGGCTATTTTGAACGTGTGCCTGTCTTAGGCGGTTGGAGTGGCGGCTGTGTTGAATTTCTCCGAGGGTTGTGACATTCGAAGCGGGCCTTCGATATGGCGGATTCATCTGCAAGATTCCATCTCTACGTGATAACTGTTACCGCAGCGTTGCTGATGGTGCTCATTACACCGGTGGCCTCTTTGTCGGGATCGAATGTGTGCATAAGACAAGAAACGTGAGTAAAATCCTAGTGTTAAATAACCAGAGTTTATCGAAGTTTCAGTACTGTTTGTATGTTTGTGATATGGTGTCAGTGTTTACATATTAACACAAAATTGTAAATTTTTTTACCATATTTTGAATAGATCATAAACTTTTAGTAACATTTCCTGCCTTTTAAGTATTTTCTCCGCTTGATAGTAATTATTGTGATTATATTTGTTGTTGAAAAATTGTTAGGAGAGTAAATGAGTTAGTGTTCAATAAATAACAAAAAATAACTTTACAATGTTGAGGGTCCTTTTACTTAAATATTTTTAGAAGATAATTGGACTAAGCAAGTTATCTTCCTGTCATGGATTGTTTAACTTTGCCGTTGAATTATTGAGGATGTACATTTACATTAACCCAATTAATTGTGAAGCAGATTCACAATTACAATGCTCCATCCATTATTGGGAATATTAACACAATCTGTGGACATTAGATTTTTATTGATTTATTGTAGCAATGCACTAGTGTCTGTGTTCCTATGAATGTTGAAGTGTTTATAATGTGTGTATTGTGAATTAACAGGTAATTATTTGCAATACAAAAGTGTGACTGATATAGCCATACTGGCTTTATGCAACATTATAATGGTGATGGCTATAGCCATCTTGTCTGCAAAAGTGTTAAGATATGTCACCATCAAAAGCTTTTATTGTGCAGCACTTTTTAAACCTCAATTTTTTACTAAAGGCTTGCTTACACTTTTGCTTTGTGTCATTATGGCTATGTGTAAAACCTATCATTTTAATATATTAGATTCATGGTGCTAAAGAATGACACCAGAGTTTAGGTAGTTTTGGAACCACAGATCACATCATTGATGATGATAGTGTGGCCACATAATATACAGTTTATGCAGATTAGGAAACGAAATGGAGCTATAATAAATTAATATTCTTTTTAAACTATCGTTAAAATTGGGCAGTTTTACTTTTTCAGATACCTGCATTATCTTTTAATTAGAATATTTTTGTGCTGTTAGCTTGAAAAGTTTATTTATCATACTATATATACAAATCAGAAAGGATATATTTACGGGTCTGCTGCTATGGTAAATAGTCATTTAGTTTACATTGCTACAGTAGTAACACAAGCATAAATACCAAAGTAGATTGATAACTAAATTTGAGGCATGTTGAATAATGAATATACTTTTAAATTTTTCTGTAGTTGCATCCATTGTTTTATGATATTTACATGATAAAATATTGATTTATATAACATAACATCTTCACATATTGACTAATCACTGCATAAATAGTAGCGTAGTTTGTACATTTGTATGCAAAATAATTAAACTTTCATATTCTATTTATTCTGTAGATCGTTAAACAAAAAGTTACATCAAAAATATATCTGCAAAAAAGGACAACAAAAAAGCATAGAAAACATTACATCTTGGTATGTTTTAAATAAATGAAAATGAATACAACACCATATGCTCCAAAAAATTGACTAAATATAATAACTACAGGTCACAAGACCATCACACACACAGACACCTGATTTACAGAATGTTAATTTCACACTAGTGATCGAGTAAATTTAAGCACGAGTTTTTGAGAATTTTACTGCCATGCCAGGAATTTGCAATTTCACACACACAGAATCAAGCACTGAAACCAGTAATTATTCTATACCTAAATGCCCAATTTGACATATAAGATGTTATCATCAGTAGAATTTAGAAATGCTCATTCCCTAAATCCGAATGACAATGAGATTTCGATTCAACCTATTTTTCCCATGATCAACTTTATGCCAGATGCTCCAGATTCCGTAGTGACGAGTATTTATAAATTTTTATACCACAATGAAAAATCAAATCATTTTTTACTCTAACATATAAATGTTTTTATAAGTTTTTTGTTGTAATATTTTACTAGAACGAGTAATGTTGTCAGAATTTGTGTTTATCTTATATTTGGTTTTGTTATAAATGAAGAATTTTGCAGAATGAATTTAAGGATAAAAATCAATATTTTTTGATAATTCAGGTTTAGTCTTAAACCCAAGTAATGCCAGATACTTCTGCTAGAATATATGTATATCATCATCAGCCTTTTTCAATCCACTGATGGATGAAGGCCTCTTCCAGTTTTCCGTATGAACTGCCTCCCTCCTTCAAGTTGACCCTAAGAAAGTGTATCCTTCAGAATGTAAACCTTGTTAAAAGTAACTAAAACACTCCACAATAGGCACTGGTGTATCATTGTCGATATGCTTGAAAATGATTTAATTCATACAGATATAGAACTCAATATTGTAAATAATTATAAAAAGCTATATTTCTCTAAAATAAGCAAATAGTATCTAACAACATTGTAAGGTATAGAGTTTTCCATCCAGCTACTGCAGAGTTTTCCTCACTCAAACAGCAGCAGCATTGTTCCTACAAGTGCAAACACATAAATACATCTTAATTTAGCCAGTGGCCTGATTTTGTCAATTGGAAGTCTATAGGTACAAGAAGACTTGTACAATGTCATGTTGATTATTATTAAGTTATAAACAGATTTTGGAGTAGAAATTACTACTTTCAATGTTTCTACATTTTTGATGAAATTAAATTTTTGATTTTATATTAAAGGTACACAACAACTGTAAGGGTGTCAGAGCAAAAGCCATATCAAGTGAAAGAGTACACATGGTGTGTAAACTTTCCACCACGATGTTCCAAGTATAAAATAAAGTTTAAAACTGAGTACCGAGATCAGGTAAATTCTACAGAATTTTTATATGACTGATTCCATAATAGTAGTGCTGTAAATTATGAATAAATAACACAATTTCTTTTAGATTCTTTAATGGAGAGTTCCAAATTTTTATTATGAATTTTTCTTAAATATGTAATGGTTAATGTTATTAATAACTGATGATAATGATAAACAGTATTGTCATTCATAAATTCAATATCTTGAATTTTTAAGCCTAGATATTTTGTGTAATTATAATCACTGAACATGATAGCCTAACATATATTAATTAATTATTGTAATTGTCTCAAATTATGAAAATTGGACAATAAAAAATCAAGTAAATAAAAATTAACAATTTTTAAATCTTTGCTTTTATTTTCATTAAATGAAACTACCATTGGCATTCTTTGAAAATGAAACATATCTATTTTATGAATATTGACTAAACGTTGTCCACTAAAGGAACATCACAACCTAACAACTAGGGATGGCAAAATTTCATCATTTAATTAATTAAAATGAATTGATTCGAATTGGGTATTTCAATTCTGACTACAATTAATAATTAATTTTATTTTAATAAATTCGATTCTCTTAAAAATATTCCATTTGGCATGTGACAAATTAAATTTTTGAAGCTATCAATGCAATTAAATCATTCAATTTTTTTATATAACCCTTAAGACAAAAAATTTACTTAAAAATATTGAAATACTGTATATAATGGAATGACATAAAGTAAGGGCTTACTTTAATAAATTAAGCATAGTCATATGTAAAAACTATCGTTTTATTTATCTTCTTTAGGAAATAATAAAAACTCGGCCCATTGAAGAGTGTTGTTCAGGGTACACTAAAAGCAATACAGATGATGTATGTATACCAGTGTGTTCAACTGACTGTGTCCATGGTACTTGTGTTGCACCAGACACTTGTCATTGTGAGAAAGGATATGGAGGGCTCACCTGCAATGTCTGTAAGTGAATAATTATAGCACTTAATTCCCAGTATGTTGTCTCTTATCATGCACATCATCACATAGCATAAGTTGATTTGTGTAAGTGTAGGTGTATGTTTTCACACATCTATTAGTAAATAATCAGGGCTATCAGGTGTTATGAATGTACATATACTAGTCAAACTCCATTGGAAAGGGATCATGATGTGTTTCTAAGGTTCTACAGAGCCCAATCCAGAAGAGACTATGCATACTTTATGCAATCCTACATCAAAGCACACCATCCAAAAATGGGAATATAGGTTGCTTTTTGCCCATTCTATACACTAAGACCCCGGTTTGCATCTACTCGATTTAAGTTGTTTCGCATTTGAGTCGTTTAGGTATTAACATCTAAAAATCTATTGTGTCATTAAAACCAACAGTTCTGTCATTTTCTACACAGGCTTTCCCATTCACCTCCTTTGCCATTCCCAAGAAGTAGTTTTCTCTCAGAAAATGCTCATTTAGTGATTCAGAAGGAGCTGACTTTAGGAGGGACTGAGAGAAAATAAAGGATTTGTGTCGCAAGCAGGAGATTCGTGCGAGGATGAGTGAAGAGTTACTTTGTTACAATTGATTGTTCTAGACGTTACATTGTTGAAACCACCCCCATGCAACTTCACTCAGAAACCGTGACGGAGTGTTGGTGGGGCCTCGCGCTAGTAGGAGCTGATGTCGAGTAAAAGATAAAAGGTGAAAGGAATAGAACGGAACTTTGTAACCGTTCTCGACGTGATCTTATTCACCTTTTAAAGCGTACTCATCTTGAGAGAGTTTTGAGTATTGATGCTTTTCGAGCTGAGGTGTAAACTTCGTCATTTAAAATGTAATCATCTTGTGATAATTTGAGGACTGACGCTGTTTTTAAGTGATATTTAAACTTGCACGGAAAAATGCCGACGATTATAAGGTGTGCAGTCATTGGTTGCGGGAATACACAGGAAATTCCTGGCATAAAGTTTTTTAGTTTCCCGAATGACAAGGAGTTGTAAGTAATTTTCTAATTTTTCGAGTAATTGGTGCCTTATCACCACTTCATTTAAAATTTCTAAGTTTTTATAATTTGAACTGGAAAGGGTTAAAGCTTGTGAAGTAAATTTTTATTAAAGTTTTTACAAACTATATAATGTAATCTAATAATGCATTGTATATTAAAAGTTATAAAATATTTGCTTGTCATTAATAAAAATTGTAGTTTATGCAAATATTATGAGTTTTATCACCTGTGAACCAAAAAGGTGTGTGCAAGGTATTTGTATATGTGATTTGACCAAAAGTTTAAATAATTAAATTTATTCATATTTACAATGTGTTATATTCATTGTTGATGATGAATTCCCTCTGATTTATTTTTTGTGTATAGTTCATTGACTAATGATCTTCTCTGGATAATTAACATTTATTAACATTAATTAAATATTTTTTAACTAGACGAATGAGCCCGTTTAAAACGGCCTTTGAAAACAAACAATATAAAATAAAACCAACAAACAAATGATAAAATTATAATATTTGAATAAGATTGGAAAGGGCTACAAATGAAAACAAAGGAATAGTTTTAAAAAATTAAGAGGAAAACAGTCTTATACTTCAATAATATTATTTATAACGATGTTCCTTGTAAATACTCTTTCGTTTAACAGCAATATTGCCCTTGATTATCTTTATCCTTAACCCAAAATTTCAAATTATGTTTGTCACGTGTTCTAGTTATAGCTACATACAGCTGTCCATGTGAAAAGCAATATTTAATAAGTAACCACAATCAATCGTTCAATTCCACTAAACAGCAGTTAAGAACAATCTCAATAGATATATCAATACACACGCGCATATACCGTATTTATTTAGATAACAATGTAATCGTTGTATGGTTGGTTACCCTATAATTGGATTGACGCGAATTAAAAATAAACCACGAAAAAAAATATTTTCATAATATCGGTTCTATTCAGATAATGCGAAGGCACAGCGCAAGCAACTGCCTTTAATATGCAGGAAGACTTCGATAAGACAACGAAGGCACGTTAAAATATCGTCGAATTATTTCAAACATTAGCATGTTTTAAAATACGTAATTTACCGCATTTATCTATCTGGTACTTACGTATTAACGGGGAGCCCAACTTAATACGTAAGTACCGATTGATTTCTATCAAGATATCTGTTGTCTACAAAGGAATTATATCTCGCTTGACTGTTGCGCCGCAAATGCAGAGGGTCAGAGAGGATATTGGCGAGCCTTTGGCTCGCTTTGTTTATATTGTAGTTGCCACCAGAAATTAAAATGTGATTGATTTTTCAGTTGTTATCTATAACAAATCATTTAAATGTTAATTGGTTTCTTTTAATGTTCATCAAAATTAAAACATGATTTAAATGGTATTTGTTCGGTTTTTATGTTGGACTCCCCGTTAATGCGTAAGTACCATCCATCCAATTTATGTAAATGAATATAGGTGCGGCCGCAATTAGTTATAGAGTAGGAGCAGCACTAATTGTTCTGGCAAGTGCTGCCATCTACCAGCCAGTTTGCTTAACTAACTGATGAGACCATCCGGCCAGACACCGACAAAGACATCAAGCGTTTTCTTATAGTAGATTGTGCCATGGGGTGGTAGTTAAATATTTGAAAAGTTTCATTTCATGCCATGCTGCCAGTAAGATATTATATCAGTTAGTGGTTGTTACTATAAAATTCCAAATTGTTATAAAATAAAACAATATGTCTTAAATATTAGTGCATTTCATCCAAAAGTAATGCCAATAGCTAGCATGATAGGCTAATATATTTTTAAACTTTCCCTTTTTAGGGAGTTATAAAATGACCAGAGATAGCATGGCAAAAGAGTTATTGTGATTATGATTAAAAAGGGTTGGAGACTACGGCGAGATGGATGTTTCAAAATTAAGAAAAACTCATTAACCTTCAGTGAAGGAATTCCACACCAACTGCATTGCTCTCAAAATACGTATTTAGTGTTCCACTGAATATTTAGAGAGTTGCAATTGATACTTGAGTGCGTGTGTGAGTGTTTTGTCTGACAGGTCCCTGTCACTTTCGAAAGACAAATAAACCTCCAGACATCATGTATGATGTCAGGTCCCTGCCACGGAGTAACTTCCTGTAACCTGGTATTATTTCCACCTTTTCCTTTTTCCCTATTTGTGCGAGCGTGTGTGGTTGCTGAGTAGGTCCCAGTCGCGATCGTACAGATTCACAAACCTACCAGCAACGGTGTCAGCAAGGGTCCCTGACGCAGGTTAGCTCCTCGTAAACTCTTTGCTTTTATCCTTTCGAACGTATGATTAGTTCTTGTGTGAGTGAGTGTATGTGCGATTGACATCAGGTCCCTGGCATGGACTAGTACCCTGTATATCTGGAAGTGTACCTACCTTTTGTGTAACCCTTTTTTTTCTCTTCTCTTGTCCACTTTTTAACCTTTACAGTTTTTATTGTCTCTAAATATTCGCTTTGCACTGTTAAGGAGTTTTTCTTAATTTTGAAACATTGTGATTATGCTTCAGTTAGAAATTTTTGAATCTGGGAGCACTTCATCGATTGTTTTGAGGTGTAACAATCCTTTCACAGAAATGTTTAAAACTCACGTAAGCATGGAGAGAATTAAGGTCAATTCCTCCTGACTTATTTTTAATCCATTGAATGTTTTAAAATTTGATTTATCATAAACAGAGTCTGTAAAGTGGGGAATTCAACCTGGCGAACATGAAAGGCATACCCATAGGTTTTACTCATTGTCTTTTGTTCTTTGTGCCTTAGTATTCATATATGATTTCAGATTCGTCTTTTGTGATATTAAATATACCAATATCTTTACTAAATGTGTAGAAATATTCCATTCTGAAACAGTATAATTAATCTACCTCAGTACTTCGTTGGTAGAATATCTGGCTGGCAAGTGGAATGCCCAGGTTCAATTCCTATCAAGACAAAATTTTCTTACGTTGTAGACATATTTTACCAATAATTGGAGGTTAAATTGAAAACATATTCTAATATTTTCATATACTTCATCAAAGCATCTTGATAAACAGTAATCTATTTCACTACAAAATTAACATATTTTGGCCAAGAACAAATTCGAGATTAAATACTTGAAAAATAAGTACTTGACTTAGTTTTCTCCAATAGCCATGATCGTGAAAACCATATGTGCACCTATGTTCAGTAGTGAGTCACCAAAAGTAGATTATGAAAGATTTTAGAATATACTTTTGGTAGAAAAGTCTAAGTTTCCTATTCATTAAATTAACAAACATGACTTTTTTATTTCAGAACAAATTTCATACTTTTATTGTTGATGTTAAAATCAATAATTATAAACAAATCTGGCTTTTAAAATACAAGATAATAGAAATGAGTGTACATTAAATTAATTCACTGTAAACTGTAATATATTCAATTTTGGTGAAGTAGCGCTCTAATCTAATGAAATGTACTTCTCTCATTGACTAATTCAGCTTGCCCTGAGGGAAGATGGGGACACAACTGTGAAAAGTATTGCCAGTGCCTGAATGGGGCATCATGTGACCCTTCTGGAGGACAGTGTCGATGCAACAGGGGATGGCGTGGCCAGCATTGCAGCGAAGAATGTCCACCTGACAGATATGGGCAGGATTGTGGTGAGATTTGTCGCTGCAGTAACGGAGGGTCTTGCCACCACGTCTCTGGAGAATGCCACTGCCCACCTGGTTGGACTGGACCCTTGTGAGTGAACCTTAACTTGCAACATCCTACTTTGAGGTGATTTTTATTAATCAGCATTATATAAAGGAGCTCAACGAAAATGTTACTTTTAGGTGTGAAGATAGTTGTCCTGAAGGGACACATGGAGAGGAATGTTCATCCGAGTGTCGATGTCAGAATGGAGGGACCTGCAATCCTGCCACAGGGAAGTGCTATTGCACCACAGGATGGACTGTGAGTAAAATTAGTTTTTGTATTTTTTAACTCCATTACTCTTAAAACTAATCATCTATCCATTATCCATTAACACACTGTGTACTAATGACCACAATCTCTATGCTTTTGTTCTGAATCCTTTCATTGAAATTTCTTGGCAGGGAGATGTTTGTGGCAATCGATGCCCTCTTGGATCTTGGGGAGTGAACTGCAGCAAAGTATGTGATTGCTACAATGGAGCCACATGTCACCATGTCACAGGGATGTGTGAGTGCCTTTCTGGCTTTGTAGGTGAAAAGGTAAGAAATACTGCTTTAAATCTCCTAATTTTCTCTTAGGTTTTCGCCTCTGCATTATAGATTTTTAGGAAAAAATTTCCTTAGTAGATTCTGGTTCTTTAACATTCATCTCACCCCTTTTGCTGTTGTTTATTCTTTTGACATGATGGTGACTTTTGAATGCTGAAGTATATTCCTTGTAATTTTTGCCAAAGTCCAGGTGTCAATGTCTGTATTGGGCATGGTTCACCAATTTTTAGGTGCGTTTTGCTTCCAGCGTGAGCACGTATTAGTGTCAGTCGTCTGTCCATCCATTTTGACACAGTCGATCGAAGTAGGAACTAGTTTATGTGAAGTAATTTTCGTCCCAACCAACCATACGAGGTTTAGTTTCAATGTAGACATAGTTATTTCTGCTCTAATTGTTTGAATTTGTGCTGATTTCACTTTCTTCTGTTATTTATTTATTTTATTGATTTATTTATAAATTTATCACTTGACATGATATCTAAAAGGAAATGTAATAGTGATAATGCAAGTGATTCAAATAAAAGAGTGCATAAGACTGATAATTATGAATTGAAATTAGAAATTTTAAAGCATGTTGAAAAAGGTGAAAGCCATACTGAAATTGCACGATCGTTGAGAATGTGTCGATCAACATTCCTAGGTGCAGTGTTGTGATTCCTAAAATGGAAAAACTTTTAAAACTTTGGGTAGATGATCAGTGTCAGAAACACATTCCTATTAGTGAGACCGTGATTAGAGCAAAGGCTGCAGACGGCCCAGTCTGGCTCACGTGAGCCGTTTGTAACAAACAACTCGCGCAAGCCAGACCGGGCTGTCTGCAGCACAACCCTGCATACATCTGTCTATACATACAACTATATATCACAGCGAAATTAATATAAAAGTTATTAAAAAGCACAAAATGACTTTCAGCCTCACTAGTTAATTTAATCTGTCAAACCAGCCATGACTTGCATTAAATGGAGGCTCATCATCAGAAATTTCATCCATCCTTTCCTTCAAATCATCATAGAGATCCTTAGCCTTTGCTCTAATCATGGTCTCACCAGTAGGAATGTGTTTCTGATCAATTCATATTCATTGAGAATCAGATAGATCTATAATTTGATTTCTCCAGTTCATGTTTACACAAATTAAATACTAAGGGAATAGCTCAAAGTTAACTTTTTGGTGTTGTTTGCTATAGCATAATGTAATTGAAGCTTTTTGAAATATTTATAAATAAATTTCAATTTTCAGTGCAATCAACAATGTCCAGTGGGAAAATATGGCATGAATTGCTCCAATCTCTGCTTGTGTCAGAATGATGCAGTCTGTTCCTTCATTGATGGATCTTGTAAATGTTCAGATGGTTGGCAAGGTCGACACTGTGAAGAAAGAATATGTGAAGATGGATTATATGGTGAAGACTGCAGTGAAGTTTGTGAATGTGTTGCTGAAAATACTGAAGTGTATGTTTCTATGAGATTTTTTAGGCTTAAGATACCTCAAAGAATAATGGTATTATGAGTAGTATTTATTCAGTGAAATCTCATTACAGCTTATGTTAATGAACTTTACATTTCTCTATTTAATGCTTAAATTACATGGAAACTGTTTACTAAATACAGTTGGATAAGAAAATACAGATGCTTTAGGTATTTTAAAATAAATCTTGACATTCTTTTTTCAGTTTAATGAAAATGGTCTTTAAATATACACATAAAACCTACCGTAATTATTCGATTATATTATGCATTTATAATAGTTTTAGTTTTATAGTTGACAAAAAGTTAGTGTGTGTATTATATATGGTTATAAATGCACAACTTTTTTCAGTATGGAAATAATTTATATTTTCGAACATGTTTTTACCAATAAATCATACATTTCAATGCATTTCGATAACAAACATGTTTTTTACGAATACATTTCAATAACATTCCTTTAAATATTGTTTTTCATAACAAAAATAAGAATATTTATTTATTTACTTTAACTGTCAGAATTACTAAAGTAAACGTTGTCGCTGGGCAGCAAAGGATGAACTGTTATTCCAACTGACCAGGTTAATACAAAAGGCAACATTGAGACAGGTTTTTATACATTGTATCAATCTTTAATGGGAGTCAGAACCTAACGTAAACTCTCTCACATATATCTAGTTTGGCAGCAAAGCGCAAACTCGTATTCCAACTGACCAGATTAATACAAAAGGCGACATTGAGACAAAATGTTTTTATATAGCATAGCGATCTTGAGTGGGAGAGTCAGAAAGTAACGTGATATTCTTGTATACTCTTTCACACATATCTCATTTGGTGGCAAGGCGAGAACTGTCCCGATACTACACATAGTCAAGTAAAATTACATTGATCTTTTACTAAAAAAATAGGTGCATATTATACATAGTGATAAGAGAATTTTCACATTTCACTCGTGAAAACGGGTGCATAGTATATAGGTTGTGTATTATAATCGGAAAATTACGGTATTTTAATTTAAATCTTTCTTTGTGCCATACCGTATTGCTCAAAATTGGTAACCATCAAGTGTTAATTATACAATGCATAATTTAATTTTGGTATTCATGTCGTATGCGGTCTACAGCCTCGTAGACTGTTTGACTGTTGCGCCGCAAACTGAGAGGTTATAACACTGAAAGGATATATTAACGAGCCTTCGGCTCGCTTTGTTTTAATGGGTAGTCGTCTCCGGGTGCTACCGCACCCTTCGCCTCGCCCGGAACCAAAGAAACCCTCCACATTGTCCGGAGATTGGGTTTGTAAATGTCGAGACCAGCCAATCAGTTTCTGTTAATGCAAACAGTTTATAGAAGCTAAATATTATTCAATTAAATATATTATGTTTAAAATATTGGGTTTATTAAATTAAATTTTAACGTATTGTTGGATTTACGACATTTTATTTTAAAAACAACATTAACAGAAACTGATTGGCCAGTCTTGACATTTACAAACCCAATCTCCGGACAATGTGGAGGGTTTCTTTGGTTCCGGGCGAGGCGAAGGGCGTGGTAGCTCCCGGAGACGACTACCCATTACAACAAAGTGAGCCAAAGGTTCGTCGATATATCCTCTCAATTTGCGGCACAACGGTCAAGAGGATATACTGTTGTAGACCGCAAACAACCTGTAGACCGCATATGACATGAATACCTTAATTTTTTTGCTAGTAATTAGATTATAATGAAAAAATGTTTTGGTAGGACCAATTAGATTTGTACAATGAAAGCTTTGTAACTTTGAAGTTTATATTATTGAAATATTTTTAGGTTAATTATATAGAATATAACATGGAGTAATAACTGTTACAATGATCTAAAAATTTATTTACTTACATTCCATCTTTAAAAGTTTTAACATTTCAGAAAATTGAAAATGCCACGAAATTGTTTGAGATCTATTGCTGCATCATCAGTTGTAACTTGGTTGGAAATTTCTTAAGTAGTTTAGAACTGTTGAAATTTAAGTCAATTTTTGAAAGTAAATGTTCTACCCTCAGTTATACAATTTTATGAAACTATTATACTTGAGAGGTTGGATTTTTGTTGTGTTGGTATTTACTGCATCTTATTTGCCTTAAGTATTTAATTTTCTTCGTGGTAATATTTGAAAGAACATTTTTATTTTGATTTAAGAGTAAGAAGTTCTTGTTGAATTTTGTATTCAAAACTTTCATGAAAATAAATGTTTATGATTTATTTCCAGTTGCCATCCTTGGACTGGCAAGTGCTTATGTAAGGCTGGCTGGGATGGAAATACATGCTCAAGGCCATGTCCGTTGTATACTTATGGCAAGGGATGTCATTTGGTCTGCTCATGTGAAAATAATGCTCAATGCAATCCTGTAAATGGCAGCTGTTCCTGTGCTGCTGGTAAATATTAATCTGGATAACAAATGATGAATTAGAGGATAATTTGTGTTCTTTGGTAGTGTCAGATATAGTGGCATAGCACCTGTAACCTTTCCTTATTTATATTGACTTCTGCATATTGTTCTATCATTTAATTTTACTTTTACTTGATCACTGAAAACTGTAGTAACGTGGAGATTAAGCATTAGCTATTTGATCTCTTCCGTAAACATTATATCTTGTTCTTCAGCTAGATGACATGCATTTCAAATAACCAGCATGCCTAAGAAAGGGTTAATATAAAACAGCAGAATTATTTCTTTTGCAGTTTTTTGCCCAAAAATTAAAAATACTGAGATTTTTTAATTACTACTACCAAATTAAGTATTTTTTAGATTTCTAAGTATTATCTTGTCAAAAATATTTATATTTCATATTTTTAACAGCAACCTAGCTGCTAGATAACAACAGTATGCTATGAAGAATGTTTTTAGACCTAATTTTGGTTTTCTCATGTTTATTTTATTTGAAAGTGTATTATTTTAAATGATTGTAAGTATTAAAAATAATTGTAATGTTTTTGTTTTTCAGGATATCGAGGTGAAAACTGCCGTGAGCCTTGTCCTCCTGGCAGATTTGGAGAAGATTGTGCTCAGAGATGCAATTGCCGTAATAAAGCAACATGCTCAAATGAAAATGGGAGATGCATCTGCCCACCAGGTAACCTAAATTTTGAATTATAATATAGTGAATGCTGAATTTTTACTTATGCTTGTCATTTATATACTGTAGCAGTTAATTCCATTATGTCTGCAGATTAATTCTTTTAACTGGACTTAAAAGTGTAAAGCATTTTTATTGGATAAATTACTAATTTTTTTCATTCTCTATAAACTATTAAACCAACATCTTGAGTGAATTTGAGTAATACAAAAGAACTGAAAAAACTAGGAATAATTTTCTTTAGGCAAAATGGCTAATTAGTGAAGGGAACTTAAGGAGTAAAGAGAAAAACACCATGTATAATTTTCAAGAATTAGTTTAACTTTGATCATTTCTGTGATCTAACTATTTTCATTTCATTCAGTGAACCATGAACAGCTTTCATCTTCCCACTCATCTAAAATAGAAAACAATGTTTGAATCACATATCGTTTTTTTGGTATTTCACAGAAACTCATGTTAACTGTTCAAGTTGTATATTATGGAAGATATCCTTTTTAAAACGAATTTTTAAAGTCTTAAACACTTGTATTGCAAATTTAAAAATGTGTAATCTTAAGGTATGGATTGTAGATAGTTTTGGTGTATTTGCAGTTATCTAAAAATTATCTTTTTACATTTTTATGGATAGATTGTAATTTAAGATCTACAGTAAAGTGTGATTATGTATGAAGCAATGCAGAAGTAATTCTCTGCTCTTTGCCCTCACGTTAGCTTATGTATGATGAAGTTATGGATTATCTATATTCTTTTGTAATATTATTTTTAGATAATCTCAAGTGATACAAGGTGTTAGTTTCATCAGTGACATAACTATTGGTGTGATATGAACACTGACTCAGTTAGAGCCATAAATAGCATCTTGTAGGCAGAGCATTTTACAAAGGTACAAATATAAAGATCCAATACCTAAGAGAATCTTTCCTACATGCATAATCATATTCAGCATGAAATTTACCATAAGAAAACTGTTATACCTTCAATCTATTGTCCATAATGATTTTTGTAATGACATTTACTCTTATTCTGTTATAACACTCACAGCGTAGTCTCTATTCACCTATTCACCACTCTCTTACAAAAGCGAAGTCTTTTTATGAGTTGGTCTGCTTAAGGTATTGGGTCAAAAATTTCTTAAGAGATCTCTTTCTGTATACAGATGTTTACATGGGATGTGCAGAGAAGACTCCTATTCTCTCTCACACACACATTATATTGTTCCCATAAACAGCTGAGGCATAGGGCCTAGGGTTCGGAGACAAGTATAAGGTCAGAAAAGTGACCTTGAGCATCTCATAAACATTGCCCAAAAAAGGTCATCTCTGCATTGTTATTATAGAACCATGCAGGAGCAAGGGAGAGAAAAGGGTCTTACCTTAAAAATCACTGTAACTGCAGTAAATAATGAACTGGAAAAAATTCCTCACACAACTAACCATAGCAAACACAGAAAAAAGTATGCTCCGTTCACAGCAAATGCAACTACATGACTAACTCAACAGTTAAAACAAACAAGAAAGATCTAATTCCTTACTTCAACATATTGTCATAGGTCTCTTTGAAGAGGCCTTTCTCATTCTTTGTTTTGTGAACAGACCTCTTTCAATATGTGCTGATGCATAAACCCAAACTCTTGGATGGTAGACCCACACAAAATACACAGGCCAAAGCATTCTTTTCTTCTATATTTTTCACTAAAAAAGGGTCTTCGCTCAAAGATAGGTAGCCTCAGCATTTCTTTGCGATTTTCCAAAGGAACGAATATCACTATACATGTGGCAAAAGAAAAAGTATTCACAAAATTTTTAATCTTTAGAAAAAAATAGGAAATACAATAAAACTTGACAAATAAAATATAATTATTAAGGCCAAAACTTCCTCTTTTAATATATATCAAGGTGTTTAAGGTTGAAGAAATTTCAGCGCAGCAAAAAATGAAGAAAGCTAGCGATGGCGCTCAACGTATATGTACGTCTGACAGCGGCATACAGAGTTTTTGTTCAACATACAGTGGAACCCCCATTTAATGTTTGCGTCGGGGACAAGTTTTTTGTACCTTAAATCGAGTAATACATTAAATGGGGGTTATCTAAAATTGAAGGACTAAACAGCAGTTCATTGATGTCAAATATGTTTTATTAGTTAAAACACAAATATTAAGTGTATAGATTAATTATGATCAATTTTTTTCATTTATAAAATTTCACAGAAAGAAGATGGTTGAGAATAATACCAACTGTAAGTCCTCCAGCAAAGGTGATTCTTCTAGCTTATGGTTTTTTTTGCAAAATTAGTGGTCACTTCATGGCTGTGACCCTCATTGGACCTCCTAGCGGTGAATTTGTGATCTTTAATTCTTCCGAGAAACTTTCTTGAAACTTTTAAGCAAATAAAAATACTTAATTGAAGCGCTCCTATATAGGAGGAATCAACCAAGCATGCAGATCCTTTCAGTTTTTTAAGTTCGCATGCTATAATGAATACATGATATAATTGGGCTCGCAGTAAAATCCCATTATAACGCAGGTTTCGGGAGACAGAATGTACACCCGCATTATCGGCAACCCGCGGTATTTTGGGAAATAATTTTTAAAAACGTGAAAGCATATGAGTTATAACAGATTTAATTGCAAAATACTATAAAAACTGATATCGTATTTTGATTTAAATGCATACCTTACTTTAATCGGTGTTTTTAAAATAGTCCAATATTTTCTTTTGGCACAACAGCATATGTAAAAGATGAAGATGATCACAATCACCCTGTCTCTCCATCCATTTCATCACTTCACTGTAGTTATCCAATACTTTGCTTATCTAAGGGGTCTCAACCTCAAACATCTCTTCATTCTCGCTGTCATTTTCTGATAATTTTTCTGCTCTTCCGCGGTTCTGGACTTCAGCTACAATTTCTTCATCATTCTTATATAGAGTGACGGGAGTTTAGCATCGCGGTCAAATTTGAACCAAGTTGTTTACGAAGTAAATAAATCGCGGTAAAATTTGAACCAAGTTGTTTACGAATAAAATAAATCGTGGTAAAATTTGAACCAAGTTGTTTACGAAGAAAATAAATCGCGGTAAAATTTGAAACAAGGATGTTTATGAAGAAAATAAATGGAATCATTTTGGGGGACATGACTAGACCCGCAGTAAATCCGAATCCATGGTATAGTGAGGCGCATTATAATGGAGTTTTACTGTATTTACGAGTTTCGAATAATTATCCCTCAGTGAAGCAGTTTTTAGTCTCATTTTTTACATTTCGGCCCTTTATGCGAAGTGGGCTTGCAAATTTGATTGCGTGTCTTGTGCGGTGTAGGGAAATGCTACAGTGACTGACGAGTAAGAACATACATCCAAAGTTTTAATATCATCGCCACTCGATGTAATAATAACATTGTTGTGAATAAGGCTTCCCTTTTTTTTGGGAAGATTGTCTTCCTTTCGGGTTAAAAAGGTAAATATGGCTGTAGTAAACGCGGGTGGCCCAACTAGCTAACGCATCACGTTAGTGAGCGAGCGCCTGTGAACTGAAATGTAAAAAAATCCATTTTCACGTGATGACGTCATCGCAACTTTAGTGAAGTACGTAACAGATTAGGACATTTAAGGTGGATTGACAAAACAGCAGGACTAAATATTAATTCTTTTGAGTTTATTTAATGTAGTAACAACGCCAGTATGTGTTGTGCCATTGATGGTTAGATTGAATTAGTATTACATCTCCAACAAATGAAATATTCTCAAGTCACGGTGTAAACGTACCTGAAATCGAGGCGATGCCCTGCAAGGGACCAGAATTTTGTCCCTTAATTGCAGGCAATTCAATAAATCGGGTCATACAATACATTATTTATATGAAGCTTTGGTCAGGGCCGCAAAAAAACCACCTTAAATGCAGGTAAACCTAAAATGGGAGAACCTTAAATCGGGATTCCACTGTATATATACGTTGGATGGCGTTGAGGGGGTTAATATGCTTTGGGTGAAGCACGAAAACTCGCTACTTATTGCGGGACTGAATACAAAAACTAGTTGTTGAACTGTATCTGCAACCTATGGCATATTTATATTTTTACTTTCTGCATACGTAGTATAGGAGAAAGTATTGTATTAATGAAAAAAATGAATTCGAGTTTTCAACAGAAATACACGTTTTGAGTCCCTTAAGTAAATTTTGACTATTTTCATGATGATGTCTGTGTGTGACAAAATTTTGTGGGCGCTCTAACCCAGAAACTAATAACAGATTTGCACATAACTTTATACTTAAGATTTTTATTAGCAAGTGAAGATCTGAAAAGGTTTTGGCTGAACCGGAAGTGGTTTATTCTAGTCGTTTTTTCTTTTTTTCCAGATACAGTAAAAGCTAGTTTATCTGGCTATCTTGGAGATTGTGGATAGCCAATTAGGGGAAATAGCCAGTTAGGGGAGCATTTTTTGATTTTGACATCACAAATTTAGCAATAACCAAACAAAATTGGGCTTAGGTTCACTATCGTACTCCCCAAACATAACTGTACATAAGGTTTGCATTTTCCATTTTAATTCTTCCACACACAGTTAGATCTAGATATTTTTATTTCATAAGTTGCTATGCTTACATGCAAAACGAAAGACTATTGAAAAGTTTAGGGTGTCGGAGAAGTTTGGGAAGTACGACAGTGAACCTGTTCCCAAAATTGAATTCAGGGCCGGTGTAATGGGGTATGCAGGGTATGCTATGCATAGGGGCCCCCAGAAGAGGAGGGCCCAGATTTTGCTTGTATGTACCATAATTCATTGTTGTCAATAACTGGCACAGTATATTTATAAATATCGATACAGATAAATGAGATGAGTTAGGGGTCAGATGCCAATATGAAAATCACTATCCGATGACCACAAACTAAATTCTCTGGGGTGAAGATAGGTAGAATGTATGTGACATATATTTAAATTATAGAATACCAATTCTAGATAAAGTACCGCATATTGTCGCTACCTCATTATCCCAGGTCACGTAATGGCCATTGTTGGAACATTGCAGAAAAAGAAGAGGGGCCCCAGAAATCGTGCTTGCATAGGGGCCCCCAAAGATATCATGCCGACCCTGATTGAATTTATTGGATTATATCTTTCTTATTTATCATTATTTACTCTATTAGAAGAGGGCAAAATTATTTAATTCTTCAGAACATTTCTGTGAAAACCAGTCATATAATATTTTATCCAGTTCATCCACTATTGCTTATGAAGCGTATGATGTTTATTAATTGATTTACTCGTCTCAGAAGGTGACACAAATTTTATTAATTTAGCCTTGATATCGTGGAGCATGGAAGATCCGATGTTGAATTCTTTTGCTATGGTTGCTCTACTTTCTTCTTTTTCCATTCGTTTGATCAACTCCAGCTTTTGTGTTAGCATTAAAACAACTTTTTCTCTTCTGTCCCTTACTTTTAGGTATTTATTTTGATGCCTTATTAAATGGATGGTATTTTTTTAATAATAAAAAGTGATAAAACTGGAAATTGTAGAAGTACACCAAAACATCTAGGCCAGGTGTCTCAAACCCGCAGGCCACATGAGGCCCGTGCGATGCATTTGTGCGGCCCGTGAAGCAATTTACTTTATACTACGTGACCCGAACTCAAATCTATTTCTTATAAAATATTTCACGCAAATATTTCTAAATAATCTAAGAAGTGTATTAAATCATTCCAATTTATATCAACCTGCACGGTTGAGTTACTGAAGAATGTTTATCCCACTGCCAGCGAGTTTCTTGCGTATCAGAAGGACAACCCTTGATGTTAAATTTAGCATTTTTGTAATGACTGCATGTAAGATGCGTAATAGAGCGATTCCTCTCTTGTGGAAAGGGAGAGTGAATATAATACAAAGAATACGAAAAGATGTGAAGACTGCGAAAGTAAGGAATGCGGCCCACAGATTGTCAGAGAGCCGTCATGCGGCCCGCACATTGATGTGAGTTTGAGACCCCTCATCTAGACCATGGGTGGGGAACCTCTTGCCCGAGGGCTACATCCGGCCCCTGGGAGCGTTTTGTGCGGCCCATGAAACAGTGATGAAAAAGAGATCCGTAAAATTGAACATATAAACTCATTTTTAAATCCAAATAATGATAATAAAACATTTAATACTGAAATGTTAATCCTAAATATGTAATTTAGAATTGATTTCCACTTGTATGATACCTTATAATCTCTCGGTAACTTCAATTTAAACTGTAATCCAGCCTGCCAAAGCATTGGCAACATCCAATGCGGCCTCCCAAAGGATTCGCCACCATTTATATGGCCCGCCATGTGGAAAAGGTTCTCCACCCTTGATCTAGGCCAAGGATGGCAAATTATTTACGAGTCGCGTGCCAAGAAATTACTGTGAACCATCAGAATTTTTCTTTGCATGCCACTAGTTTACTCTTTCTCTAAGAAACTTCATGTTTCATACAGAAAATACAAGCTTACGTGTGCCAACTAAAATCGCCTGCATGCCATTTCTGGCACACGTGCCACATATTTGTCATCCCTGATCAAGACAATGCAAATGGCTTACATAAACAAATAGCCATGCTCACTTTAGCAGCCCAAGAAGTATACGGAGTAATTATGTAATATATACAGGGTGTCTTAATTACATACCTTAAATATAAGCATCGTGTTCTACACCTACAGACAAGCAAAAAAGTTCATATAAACATATGGTCGCAGCCGCTTCGTTAGTGAGATATGGCAATATTTTTAAAAAACTCGATCGTTTCCCCTTCCAATCCTTTCCCTTCCCCTCTTGTGCTTTGTCGGCAACAATGGCAACAGCGAGGCAGTGCTGTGACATGGAGAAAGCTATCATTCAGTCAGACAGGGTTACTGTTCTGGGAGACATGTTACGTATTGAAGAATGGCGCATAATGCGGACTATTCATTAGACGAATTAACAGATATGATACTGCTCTACGGAGAAGCAGAGTGGAACAGTGCAGTCGTTGCATGTCTTTACGCCGAAAGGTAACCACAACGACGGCATCCAAATCGCAGGACATTCATTTCTCTGGAACATCGTCTGAGAGAAACAGGTCATATGCGGCCCATTATGACAAACGCTGGTAGACCACGAAGTCGCAGGAGTGCTGATGTGGAAGAGGATATTCTGCATTCCGTTGAACGGTCCCCTGGTACTAGTACCAGGCGGTTGGCTGCTCGTCACCAGATTTCCCAGCGAACAGTGGTGAGGGTGTTGCATGATCAGTTGTTGCATCCATTCCATGTACAGCGTGTTCAAGTTCTGCAACCGCCGCTGGATTATAAGCGTCGAAGAGCATTCTGCAAATGGCTACTGAACCAGGATGCAGCATATACGAACTTTCTCAGTCAAGTTTTGGTGATGGATGAAGCGTGCTTCACAAGGAATGGGATTTTTAATAGTCGTAACCAGCACACATGGTCTGATGAAAATCCACATACATTTCAGGAAACCCGATTCCAACAGCAGTTTGCAATTAATGTTTGGGCGGGAATAATTGGCGATCTCCTCCTAGGTCCTTATGAGCTACTCCCTCGACTGTCAGGGTCCTCCTATTTACATTTTCTATCTCTACAATTACCGCTACTACTAGATGACATACCCTTGGGAACGCGTCAGACAATGTGGGTATTGCATGATGGGGCTCCTGCCCATTCTGCTTGCGATGTCAAGCGGTATTTGGACAGTCACTACCCAGGTCGATGGATAGGACGAAACGGACCAGTTGTGTGGCCTCTGCGATCACCCGATCTCACTCCTGGCGACTTTTACTTGTGGGGCCATCTAAAGAGCATTGTTGATGCCCAACGATGTAATACGCGTGACGAGCTATGGAATGTCATTGACGCTGCTGGGACGACAATACGCGAAATGCCTAACGTCTTTCAGCGGGCCAGGAATTCTTGGCGCAACAGGGCTCAGTTGTGCATTGACTGTAATGGTGGACAGTTTGAACATCTTTTGTAAACCATTTGTAACTGACCAGATGCCATTCTGTTCACAGCTAATAAACTTTTCACCCAAAACTACATTATTTGTCTACTTTCCTTTCCCTGTGCTTCCTGTTGCCATATCTCGCTAACGAAGCGGTTGCGACCATATGTTTATATGAACTTTTTGGCTTGTCTGTAGGTTTAGAACACGGTGCTTATATTTAAGGTATGTAATTAAGACTCACCCTGTATGTGTGTGTGTGCGCGTGCGTGTGTGTATATATAATATTTTAAGAAATTTTAAAGTGGAAGTTGTGGTATTACATAAATACAATTCATACAAAAATTCATAAAAAAAGAAAAAAAATACAAAATGAATTGTATTTGTGTAATTACCAATGTCCAAGAGTGGTCGGTTTCTAAATAGCTGGATAGCACAGCTTTTACTGTATTGGTGTAATAGCCACTGTCTAAGGGTGGCTGGTTTCTAAATAACCGGATAGCACAGCTTTTACTGTATCTTCTTTAAAACTCAGTTTAATTAAATATTTGCTATTATAAAAGTTGTAGACAATGTAATTTTCTACACGTTTTGTTCCAAATATTTTTCCAAACCAATAGTTTAAGAGATTTTTGATTTTCCATCTAACTTTATGATAAATACGTCACTAAGTTAACCATTGTTTCCATTGCTATGATAATATTTTCTAATTGTTTTCAGCGTTGCATATGTTGGCAAGGGTAATTTTAATTGTGCATCAACATTTTGTTATCCATGGAAGCAGCTAACAATTGTCTTTACTTATTGTTTTTTTAATGAAGACAATTGAAATTTTTGAAAAATTATTCGCAAGTGTAATTGCTGATAAATATTCCTGAGAACGCTGATGTCAAGAGCAATCATATTCATTGCTCTATATGGAGAAAGTCGTGCTGGACAAATCAGATTTTCTTTAAATGTGCTCTCTGCTTTGCCAAATTTGTTCATTTCCTCATAACTGAAAAATGTGACATAACAGCAGTTAACTTCAAACTAGAAAACCAACTTCAAGGTTCTGGCTTTTTCATAGTTCATACAACACAAACTCTTAGAAGAAATCAATGTCAGCTTAGTTGCCAAAACAATTTTTTTAACAGTGTAAGAGATTTTTATGAGATGGCAACAAAAGAGCTGTACCTTTGAATTACATAGTTTTTAAGAATGTAGGTATTTTTGACCCAACTAAGAAAACCTCAGAATTAACGAACAAAATAGTAACTTTGTTAAATTCCACAATTTTTTATTTCACGACTGGTTTTGCTAAATAACTAGCATCATCATAGTTGAGCTTCTTTTTTTTAACCTCAGAATTTTCATTACTTTGCAAACTTGCAAAGGCAATGCTTATACAGTAGAACCTCATAAATCCGGCACCCTCGGGACCTAGCACGAGCTGGATTTTAGAAAATTCAGGCTTTTTGAAAATGTTGCACATTGCCTAAGTATCCAGGGGCAAATTGGCCTATTGCTGGATAAAACAAAAGAAAGCTTTTTGTAATCTATATAATGTATTTCAAAATTTAATTAGAAATCACGCCAGAATATTTTAAAATATGAAATACATACACAAAATGTGTGTAAATAAATATGCAAAATATTAAATAAATCATAATAGATGCCTTGCCCTCTTGCCACTCTTGGCTACGCCACTGCACCTTCATACCATATCACAGCCTATATGTAAAAATAAATAAAATACATAACATTAAAATCCAAAATTTACGACAAAACTTATAAAAGAAAGTATCATTAGCAAGTGGACGAATTTGGAATAAGGTCATAGCAAATTTAATGCACACCAATTTACAATTCTCGTTTCTACTCTCTATGGCTAGACGATAAGGTCGAGACAGCGTCTTTAGTTGCGGGAATGCAAGGTTCGTGAATTTCAGAGTTGGAAGCTTTTTGAAGGTTTTTCTGCAAAATTGTCTTGAACATATCACACAGCTTGCTTCATACATTGTGATCTTTCCTTAATAAGTTTATCTTTAATTAGGTATAAATTCATCATATCCTGTGATTCGATGCATGACCGCTGCTCTAAAGCCAATATTGTATCAGTGACTAATTCTATGCAACGGTCTATTAAAGGCTTGTTTGCAGCTGCATTGTCATCATCGTCACTTTTACTTTTTTCATAATTCTCACGTTCGGGTTCCAAAACCATTTTAACTATTTCTCCGTCAGTTAGCTGATTCACTACAGGCACTTCACTGTCGATCTCCATCCAGTTTTCAACGACTTCTTCTTCCAGACCCTTCGTGAAAGCGTTATTCGTCGATCCATTAGCAAATTCCATAATTTCAAACACCAGTCTCTTTTTGTCACTAACACTGAAACCTAGTAAATCTGGTGGTGATTCATCACATCCGTCAAACATGCTTGCTGGCCACAAATTATGCCAGGCATTTTTCAGTGTTGCGGTCGTTACATCAGTCCACGCTTTAGCTAGAGTCCAATCGCGTCCTTAATGTTAAATTCCCTTTTAAATCCGTCAGCACCTTGGCCTCTATTGCAAGCAACAAGCAATTTCTGCATAAATTGCTGTCTGTAATAGCATTTTAATGAGCATAATATTCCCTGATCCATAGGTTGAATAATAGATGTACAATTTGGAGATAAATAAACCACATGCATGTTACCCAATAACAAAAGTGATGCATCAGGATGGGCAGGACAGTTATCTAATGTCAGAATTATTTTACAATCATCACCTAGTCCCTTAGATTTACAATGAGCACGTGCCTCTGGTGCAAAATAATTCACAAACCAATCCAACATTAATTGAGAAGTTATCCATGCACGTTTATTAGCACAGTAGTTGACAGGAACATTCTTTACATCCTTTAAAGCACGAGGATGTGCACTTTTACCAATTACAGTTAGCTTTAGTTTGTGCGTACCTGCTGCATTTGCGCACGCAAGAACTGTCAGCCTCTCCTTTGACTCCTTCACTCCAAATGCCATATCCTCATCGGCGGCTGCAAGTGTGCTCCGAGGAAGACATCACCAAAATAATCCTGTCTCGTCCGCGTTATATATTTGCTCTGCAGTAAGATTTTCATCCGAAATTAACTTTGTAAACTCCTCTACAAATGTTTCGGCAGCATCCGAATCGGCACTTAAGTTTTTCGCCAGACACTGCTAATTTTCGTATTCCATGGCGAAGCTTGAAGCGATGAAGCCAACCTTGCGAATAATCGCAAGCTTTATTGATTTTCAAATCATCGTGGAATTTCTTTGCTTGCAATAGGCCTGATACCGGTACACCTTCACTTCTTCTTTGTCGAAATCATTCAAACAGTACTCTATCGACATCGTTGACCCTGGAAGTGTGTAATGTTTTTCCGCTACTCATAGCCTTAGGAGTGTCACTGTCTGCATAAAATGTCAGCAACACACTTTTTTGTTTCTTTACATACAAAGTAGAACTGCCTACGCTATATTACTTAACTGAAACACCTTTTTCAAGTTTTCTTAATAAATCTACTTTTTGTTCAATAGATAATAATACTACTGGAGGGGTTTTCAGCTTTTTTTTTAAGACATTCCAATATGAACTTGAGCAATATCACACTAATGAAAAACACATGCGATCGGTAAGAATCTGAACACGCGACTGTATACAAGTTATACAATGTGACTGTGGAAATACATGTTGGTCCAACATGTATTGGTCAGCTGACAATTGGACTCACACACATACAATGTAACTGCTGCCGTCAAATTGGTTTTAGAATTCGCAAATTTTGATGCGAAGCGGTGCGTTTATCGTTTCATAGCGGATTAGGCTACACGCGGCAAAAATTTTAAAAACTGCCTGATTTTTGATAATCCAGGATTTTCAAGTGCCGGATTTATGAGGTTCTACTGTATTTCCTCATAGCAAAGATGAAGTAGAGAGAGATTTTAGTAACTTGAATCTTATTAAAAGTACACACAGGTCTGCACTGAATGCTCTGATGCCATGTTCATTTAGAAAATTATTGCAGATTTTGAGCCAAAACTCATTAAGTGACAATTTTATTCAAATCTTTCACATGCATCTTTGACATCAGTGTCTTCGTCATCACTAGAGAATTTAAAAAAGTATAACATCGATATTACCTACTTACCGTCAAAAAGGATTTCAAGAAGAGAAATTTTCTGATGTTGGACTTATCGTAGGTGGAAACACGGACTACTCTTTGGACTTGGGAAGTTTATGTAACACTGACGGATTACCAACTAAACTTTCTATTAAATAGTGCGAAAAGGAATAGACATCTCTTGGATTTGTACGATGGTCAAAACACATTAATGTTATGGACAAAGTATCTAAAATGTTTGATTAGACTACTTTGTTGTTCAAAATAAAGTGATTGAGAGAGCGCTCCGTAATATGAGAGACTTTGCTGAGAGAGCTTCCCATAACATGAGAGACTTTGTAAAGACTCGAATATAAGGCGACCCCCCTCTTTTCTGAGGGACAATTTTGGGAGAAAACCTCGCCTTATATTCAGGCATATACGGTACTTAAAATATGCGATGCAGATACTGAATATATTAAAAGCATAAATTGGCACATTTTGCATAAAAAAACCAAGATATTACATATTACAGGATTTTACAGGGTATTTTGATGTTGGTAACAGGATTTAGAAAAAAATGGTGGCAGCTGTGGTATAGCCTCAAGGCATACTTTTTATGTTTACGCAGATTTTAGTGTCTTGTCTTTGTATATCTCTTCAACTTTTCAGTTCATTATTTAAATACAAGATATATATTACCACAGAGGAGGAGAAAGAAGAATAACCTAGTCAAAGGGTTATATCATGATTTCCATTTGTTGTGACCAAAAACCTATAATCATGCAAAATTTCAAGTCTCTAGCTCACCTGGAAGTACCTCATAATTTGTATCCACCTATGTAAGAAGCAACTACAGGTAGACCCTGATTTATGAAAGAGTTAAGGTCTTCAAAAACCGTTTGTAAATCGAGGTATGATTTTTCATTGACTCCCATTATAGAAAGCGAGATACATTCCTGTGTCAAAAAAATCTTCCCCTAAATGTAGTAAAATGACATTACACGTATGTTTCTTGAACATTTATTATGAAAAACAATTATTCTAAGCTTTTATATAATATTACAAGTATCCGTCACTTTGCATCTTATGTTAGTTGCGTTCCTTAAAAACGTAACTCATTCCCACTTGTTTCTTGTTTTTCGGTCATATCATGTGGTTTAGCGTATATTTCAGGAGTTGAAACTGGAACACCATGTTGTCATTTTTGAATCTCCACCTCTATCAACCTCGAATTACTTTCCACTTTCCAACATTTTTAACTCGTTTTAGTATTTCTCCCCCAACTCTTCTCATAAGCAGCTTAACTAGTGTGCCATCAATGTATTACACCAATGGATTTTGAGCCTATCTAGGAGTGGAGAAAGGTTGAAAATAAGCAAATGAATAAGTGGCCAGGCCTGATCCCGATCATCAATGGCGATAGCTAGAGAAAATTTCAAATTATGCCATACTTTGAATTATCTTACATCAAGTTAGTGAGGTTTTATAGTGTATGTGCATGTGTGTGGGTGTGTATAATTATACATTATATTATTATTATATTTTAATAAAAATTCTTCACAATAGTGAACATCTTTTGTCAATATAAAAACCTTCTGTGGAATAATTTCCATCGTGATAGTATAATTTCTTTTGAATTTGTCCTTAATTCTGACTTTTTGTAAAGGGTAACATGTTGGTGAAATGCATCAATGATTATATGTAATATTTCACACTATTATTTTATTTTTCTATTTTATTATTTGTATTATTAATAATTATTTAATAAAACAGCATTTTTTTATTTTTGCATCTTGAGTTCGAATTATGCATGTTTTGTTTTGTGTGCAATTTTGATGGTATTTTGTTACCACAGGATGGGAAGGTCACCTGTGTGATCGTCCATGTGGCGACAAGTTGTACGGCAAAAATTGCAGTGAACATTGCAAGTGCTCTAATAATGCTGTCTGTAATCCAGAAAATGGTTAGTAGTCACTCACATGCTGTTTAAAGCAATCATTATTTGTACTATTGCATGATTATTATGTTTGATGCAACCTTATTATTTTAGCTTCCAATAATCTTTTTATATCTGTATAATTCATATGTTAATTTTTACTTATATTTATGGTCATTTATAAATGGATTTTGGTTTGATATTATTTTAGCTTTGTTTGCAATTGTAAATCCAAGCATTATTTAAACCCTTTGTTTCCTATCTCTGAAGTTAGAATTAGATCTTAATGTAGGCTGTAGAATTTGTAGTAGTAGATTTTAAAAGTTTTTTTAGTCAGCTTATCATTTAGTAATCCTATCTAATTTTGTTCGAACATGAACCTAAAAGTATCATCAGGTTTTTGATTCTATTTTTTGTTGAAGTGATTTTGGTTTACAACTAGGGTTGCCAACTTTTAGATCTTCATGAACCGGAGATGTTGTTACGGGTTTCCTACTTTAAGATATTCGTAAACTGGAATTTGCTTGAAATCTGGATACTTCAGAAGAAATTCAAGAGGAATTAAATCTAACGATATATATATATTCAATATTCTTAAAGGCACTCATGATTTTAGGACATGATTAAAAATCATTGTTTATTTTTTTAATATCGCTAATTATTGAAATTGTAAGAGCATCGTCAATTTGTTTTTGTATAAAACAAAATTCAGTGGAAATTAAAGTGCAAACTATCTTAATTCGAATCATTTATAAAAAATCGATACAACATACATTGTACAAACTTTCTCATATACTACTGTGTCGTTTAGTTATCTTTAGAAAAATATAAACTATGTAGAATTGTTATAAACATCAACTTAACTATATGAAATTTTATGAAAATCGTATGAGCCATTTTGTAGAAAATCCAATTGATGTTAAAGTTGCCCAAGAGTAAACTAGCCTTATATTCATTCACTGAGAAAAATGAAATATGTAGTATTATTGCAGATGTTTACTCAAGTAATTGTACGAAATTTTATCAAAATCGTTCTAGCCATTTTTGAGTAAATCAAATTATTGTTAAAGTTGCCTAGAATAAACTAGATTTATATTCATTTTTTGAGAAATATGAACTATTTGGTATTATTGAAGATGTAAACTGAGGTAACTGTATGAAATTTGATCAAAATCGTTGTAGCCGTTTTTGAGAAAATCAAATTATTGTTAAAAATGCGTAGAATAAACCCCTTAATTATTGAGCAATGTCAGCTATTTCTTCATATCTTCTATTCTGTATGATAATATGCGTAAATACGAGATTTCATTATTTTTGCTGTACTGTTTAGACTCTAGAGCTGCAAACAGACAGACGGCATTGCGAAAACCACTTTTTCGGACTCAGCTACACCTAGAACCGTCAAAATCTCGAGGTCGAATTTTTTCGCGATTACAGTACTTTCTCAATATACTTCGTATATGAGAAAGTAAAAACACAAAAAGTGATAAAAGGAGCTTTCCGCTGCAATCAAAATTGAACCGGAGATTTGTGCTACTTACCCGGAGACTGGAGATTATGGCGATGACCCAGAGATCTCCGACTCGAAAGCCGGAGGTTGGCAACCCTATTTCCAACATTAGAATTGGTCAATTCTCATCAAATTTTTCACCTCAGATTTTTGAGAAATGAAGTAAACTGGTGGAATTCTTCTGGATTTCAGCATTTTGATTATAAACTCAGCTTACCATAATTTTCCATTTATCACGTCATTTTTTCAGAAAAATCAGCCAAAAAGCTTGGGATCCTATTACATGTGGTAACAAATGCAAATGTTTTCAGCTGGCCAATAATTGTCATTTCTGGTCACATTATAGAACTTTTTAACCAAAATACATATTTTATTTACTGTATATTGGATTGGATTACTCTCCCACAATCCCAACTGCTAACAGTTGCTCTCCCCTTCATTAATATTTCCACAGTGAAAGGTTACATTGATGTTATTACTATAAAATATTGATAAGACAATTTTGGCATTTTGTTTAAGTGGGTGCATAATATATTAGATGCATATTATAATCAGAAAATTATGGTAGTTTCAATTTCAATATTTATGGCAAGGCTGTGAGTTCAGAATGGTTTAAGACTTTTTTATTTAATGGAATGCTATTGCTAATTGATTTCAGCCGAATAAAACAATTTATAAGCATTTTTAATACTTTTATTTAAATAATAAGTTGAATCATTAATTTTTTACTTGATTTGATGATTTTTATCTATATTCTTTATTCAATTTTTTTTTCAGGCACATGCACATGCCTACCAGGGTTTACGGGTGAATTCTGTGATCATCGATGTAGTGCTGGTTTATTTGGTATGAACTGTAATCAGTCATGCAACTGTGAGCCAGAAAACAACCTAGGTTGTGATCCAGAAACAGGGAGATGCATCTGCAAGCAGAATTGGAATGGTATGAAAATTTTTCCCTCAGCATTTGTGATTTACCAGATAATGGAATGGTTGATCTGTTTTCCTCATTGCTTTGGTAGTTTTCTTTAAAGGCACACAATACGTACAGTGAAAACTCGTGTAAGAGGAGAAGCTACTGTCAATGCTTTCATGAGTGAGTGGTGGGCGTCAATTCAGGGCCGGCCCGAGGTATGGGCGAGCCGGGCACCTGTCCGGGGTGCCAAAGTGTTGAGGGCGCTATCCCGATCATCTATTTATGCATTACTTGCTGGCGAACAGATGTTGGACAATAATTTATACCGTGGAAAAGTCTGGAATCTTGATGACATTCCTTTTATTTTTTCATTATCAATAAGTTTTACAAAGCGATGAAAAAATTAACGTGTCATTTGTAAATATCTCAAAAACATTTACAGTGGAGGCGCTGTAGTGCTATCTCGCTCAGAGCGCCAAAATTCCTCGGGCCGCCCCTGCGTCAATTCCTTAATAGGTTTTTAGAATTTGCCTTCAGCATTAGAGATATCAACTTACAGTTTTTATTCAAGTTATAAAGTCTATGAATCCCCATGTTTCAATTTAAGTGTATTATCTTTGTGGGTAGAGCAGTGGGCTTGGTTTGCCAGTTCAAATCTTTTTGAAACATTTTTCTTTTAATTTTATTAATAACTGTGACCTTATCAAGAAGGTTTTGGTGCTGGTTGGTGTGGAGAGCATTTTCAGTCATGGAAGTGTGAGAGATGTCATTTCCTATGAGAAAGTTTCATTGAGGTTGACAACTGCAGTTTGACAAACTCTTTTTTTAGTACTCAACAACTTATTGAATCTCTCAGAATTAGATGCATTAATCGGAAAAATCCCCATAGTTGAGATAAACCAGAATCAATTCCAGTAAAAAAAAAGGTTACAAGTTGCTCAGTCATCATTGAGCATTTTGGCCTATGACACTTGATAGAAATTAGTACAGTAAAATAATTACAGTTGAATCAATGTTAAATAGGATTGTTGCTCATTGGATTTGAGATATTATCAGTACCAAATGCACAAACTTCTCAGAAAATGAACTGCTAAATACATATTTCAAGAGCTATGCTCAGTAGCTGAAGATGAGAGCTTAGCTTTTGAAATACATATTTGAGTCTACTTTACATCTATATGAAAGAAATTGCCTGAAATTTTCTTGATTTTTTTAAAAAACCATTCCTGGAACTTTTGGAACATAGGTACCTTGTACACATATTAGTCATTAACACAATTTTACTGTCTTTTTATAGGAATACGATGTGAGACACAATGCTCTCAGGGAACTTATGGTAAAGATTGCAGTAATGCTTGCAACTATTGCATGAATAATAGTTCTTGCGACCCAAATACAGGGAAGTGTATATGCTCCAGAGGCTGGGAAGGTGAATCATGTGATCAGCCTTGCCGTGAAGGTTTCTTTGGATTGGGATGCAAAGAGAAATGTCCGGATCGCAATTATGGTAAAAGTCAGTAATTTTATTTATTAAAATAAGTGTTAATTGTAAGCTGTGATGTTCACATGTGAGTTTTGTAGTGTACTAGTTTCTCTGTTATTCCTAAATAGATCTAAAATCTTGTGTTGTTTTGCCCAGAATTTCTTATTCACCACAAAATACAGTAACTCCTATGAAAATTGTATGGACTAAAAACAATTGGAAAGGTCCAAAAATTGCAAAATTTGTAGTTGTGGAGCAGGAAGACCATACCTGAAGAACTCTTCAAAAAGCAATTCTTCAAAAACAATTTCTCAAAAAAAATGTTTTAGAAGAATTTTCCACAGATCAAAAAGAAATACTAATATCTCAGTAAAGGAACAAATGATTTTTCTAGTAGAAAAGGGTAAAAACAAAGCACAAATGATACATCATCATAGGCCCTGAAAATTCCAATCTAATGGGGATAATATTGTTATTCCCAAATAAGATCTCAAAGTCATTTTAATTAAATGGGTGAAAATATTTTTTGCAACAATAAATAATATTCATACAATCTGATAATTTCTTTTTGTTTCATATGAAGGAACAAATCCACATAGGAGCCATTACCTTTCATTGGAAGTAAATTAGTGTACATATTGTAAATCTTGGGGTTCGCTGGAGATCGGCTGAGGGAAGGTGAGGGAGATTTTGGCAATAAAAGGCCGCTCAAACTTGAGTAACTTTATTCGTCTTTCCACATCCCGCTCCCGCGAACAACTGACTCACTGCCCTTTCCTTCGCCTCTCACATCGCATAACCCGTTCTTCTCTGCCCCCATGCCACCTCAGCTATTCCCACGCATGCACATCGCATAGCCCGTTCTCCTCTGCCCCCATGCCACCTCAGCTACTCCCACACGTGCACTCCTTCAGGTCGTAGGGTGAGGCGTCCACCAAGCTTGGGAAACGCCTAGGTGGCAAAGCAGACAGGAAGTGGCCCGGAATGTTCTAGCATAGCACTTACACTCACTCTCCCCTTTGAGGCGAAGGAAAAGAAAAAAAAAGAGAAAAAGAAAAGAAAACTGCATCTACTCGATACATTTCCAAAATTCCACATAACATAAGTAAATACATCGTTCACTGATTTTGCTACTTCTGATTGGATACATTTACACAATTTCACATAACATAATTAAATACATAAAGGAAAAAGCTAAATATACTCGATACATTTTCAAAATTGCACATATAAGTAAATACATCGTTCACTAATTTTGCTACTTCTGATCGGATACATTTACACAATTTCACATAACATAATTAAATACATCGTTCACTGATTTTGCCGCCTCCGATCGGGAATGGCCGGCTCCTCCGAAAGCACCACATGCACATGACTCGCATCAACTACCTTCGCAGATTTCCCCGCAATTCTCCTCCTCCACAAGCAAAGTGTCAAGGCGACCAAGACAGCAATAATAGCAGGCGACGCCATACCCCAACTAATACACAACCTTCTATTCCTCGATCTCTCCCTTTAGCTGCTGTAACGCATCCCCACTACTAATTCAACTGTGCTAAAAATCCCCTTAAATTTATCATATTCTCGATTCAACTCCAATAAATCGAAACTCAGCACCACTGTCCACTTGTGCTCCGATGCCATCCCGTATGGCAGTTGCGACGGGGTGTTCCGCTCCATCGACCTCTTGAGCTAGGATAGCCCCTATCGCAAAGTTGCTGGCGTCAGTCGAGATAACGAACGGCCTTGTGAAGTCAGGGAAAACAAGCACTGGGCTGCTAGCTAGAGCGCCCTTTAACACGCGTATCGCTTTTTCACAGTCGGGGCACCAAACAAATCCCGTTCCCTTTCTCAAAAGGCGAGTTAATGGCCTGGCAATGACGGCGTAGTTATCCACGAATCGCCGGTAGTAGTTGGCGAGCCCTAAAAAAGATTGTACTTCCTTTACATTGCTTGGTGTGGGAAATGCCATCGCTGCCTCAACTTTGTCGGGATCTGGGCTAACCCCATTTTTGTCGATTACATGTCCTAAATACTTTACTCTCCCTTGGGCGAAGTGACACTTTTCGAATCGGAGAGATAGCTTTGCTGCTCTTAGCCGTGCGAAAACACTCTTCAACCTTTGGGCGTGTTCTTCAATGCTTGATCCGAAAATTATAACGTCATCTAAATAAACAAGGCATTGGGTGGGCTTCAGTCCCCTTAATACCCCGTCCATCATACGCTGGAAGGAACTTGGGGCATTACGGAGGCCGAATGGAAGGCGGGTATACTCGTAATGCCCCCCCTCTACATTAAATGCCGTTTTCTCTTGGGAATCCGGGAGCATTGGGATTTGATAGTACCCACTAGTTAGATCCAAAGTGGAGAAATAGCAACTCTTCCCCAGATAATCAAGAGTTTCCGTTATATTTGGCAAAGGGTACACATCAGGTTTTGTGACTGCGTTCAATCCCCTATAGTCAACACAAAATCGGTAACTCGGGTTTCCATCGAGGGACTTTTTGGGTACGATCACAACGGGAGAAGCCCAAGGACTTTCACTAGGAACGATAATACCTGCGTTTAGTTGTTCCTTCACAAAGCCCTCAACCAATTGTTTTTGGTGGTACGGCACGCGATACGGTCGGCGGTAGACGGGCGCGGCGTCACCTGTCAAAATTCGATGCGAAGTAATGTTTGTTGCAGGAGGCAAGCCCCTCCCGGAAAACAAATCCTCGTACACCTGTAATAGCGGCAATAATGCGTTCCTCTCTGATTTACCTAAATGTTCGAGCCTCTCTTCAAAATTCACCTTACTCTCCTGCCCCTCCACTGTTCTAACACACCTAGTTCTAGTGGCCAATAAGCCCTCCGCACCATCCTCCACTTCATGTAGCGTGGCTACCCGCGTCCCTTTGCGCAGGGTTATGACATCTTGTCCAAAATTGCCTATCTTCATAATGACCTTCCCTTCCTTTAAAATCCTGCATACACCTCGCGCTATAGCGCAGTTTTGAACGTCCACTATTTTGGGTTCGGTTATATAGTCTCCCTCGCGGCAAAAGCCCTCGTCAATCACAGACACACACACTATTTTCTCGCTCATCGCAGGGATAACCGTCTCTTCTGATACTTTTACCCAAATCTCTTTCTCCCTCTTAGCGCCCACCTTACCCACTCTCTTTCCCTTTCCCTCCGCAAGTCCGCGGTTTAAGCTAGGCCCCCTTAGCGGAATCACGTCGTCCCCCAAGCGCATCACCCTTCTGCGCACACTAATCACTCCATCATGCCTATGTAAAAAGTCTAGTCCTAAAATCCCTTGATAGTCGCCTACATTACCTACTACCTGCATTCTTGTGCCATACGGCTTCCCCCCTATTACACACTCCACCTCTTTTTCCCCGAAATTCCACATATATCCCCCATTGATCCCTTTAATTCTAAAAGGTGATTTTACCACCCCCTGCAGTCCACATACTTCTCGCGTTATTAAAGAAATCTGAGCGCCGGTGTCAATAAGCATACGGCATCCTCTCCCCTCCACTTCCGCCACTAAGTCCTCCTCTTCAGGCGCTGTAGCAACCCTAGGGAACCAAACGTTTATTGGGGCCCTTGAGGGGCGGAACCGTCGGGCCCGTTTTCGTTTAAAGGTCGCGGCACCCAGCTTCCCCTATTCTTGCATTCCCGAGCGAGGTGGCCGAATTTCCCACATGTAAAGCACCGACGGCCGCCGCCGCACTGTCGAGCAAAATGACCCAGCTGCCCGCACGCGAAACAGCGCGGCTCCGCAGGTGTTCTGTAGATGCGCTTCGTCGGTGGCGGTCGCGCCGGGGTTCTTTCCGCCTCTCGTATCCGCACGGCCGTCTCAATCGCCGCGTCGAAATTCTCGGGCATCGCTAGTCGGCATAGTCTGCCTATCTCCCCCGGGAGTCCCCGTAGGAAAGCATCCAGCACCCGCTGATCCGCTTCAAAACGAACTGCCGCGGAGTGCTCCACCGTCCCGGACAATTCATATGTGTGAGAGTTCACAACCCTCACGCGATTGGCGAATGCCTCGATGTCCTCCCCCGGCTCCATCTCCATGCTCGCCAACAGTTCACGATAGAAGCGGGCCGTCCTTTTCGGCTTGTACCTCTCTAGCAGGGCCCATTTTAACGAGTTGAAGTCCGCGGCTGCTCGGCACTCTTCCTTAGTCCGCGAAAATTCCGCGGCTTCTCCCCAAGCCGGATTTTGGCCGCTTTCAGTGTGTCCGCATCGTCCCATCCGCTTAGCTCGGCCACTTGCTCAATCCTTTCAAAAAAGGCCGAGACGCTCTCCCCTTGCCGACCAGCAAAGATGTCGATTGTACTCAACAGGCCGAAGTTTCGCCCTCGGACACTTGTGGGTGAGGCAGGTTCTCTCGCGCCTACCCCTTCCAGCTTGTTCTTCAGCTGCTCGTTCTCCTCGGATAAGCGCCGAATTTCCTCGCCAAAATCGTCGATCACCTTCTGGAGCTCGGCCCCCGACGCTGACTCGGCCTGCCATGATGTTATTCTCTCCTCACCGTATCAGCGATCCCCAGTACCGGAAATTGGTAAAGCGAATCCCACTTCTGACACCAGTTGTAAATCTTGGGGTTCGCTGGAGATCGGCTGAGGGAAGGTGAGGGAGATTTTGGCAATAAAAGGCCGCTCAAACTTGAGTAACTTTATTCGTCTTTCCACATCCCGCTCCCGCGAACGACTGACTAACTGCCCTTTCCTTCGCCTCTCACATCGCATAACCCGTTCTTCTCTGCCCCCATGCCACCTCAGCTATTCCCACGCATGCACATCGCATAGCCCGTTCTCCTCTGTCCCATGCCACCTCAGCTACTCCCACACGTGCACTCCTTCAGGTCGTAGGGTGAGGCGTCCACCAAGCTTGGGAAACACCTAGGTGGCAAAGCAGACAGGAAGTGGCCCGGAATGTTCTAGCGTAGCACTTACAATATAATATATTTGGTATCTACCATGTTTATTGACATACTCCTCATGCTCTGCCATACAGTTGTACATTTTATCAGGAAAACTATATAAGTTACTTTGTATAAGTAACACAAGCACCACCTTTAAAATTTTATTTGACCGAAAATATTGTTGTTTTCACCCATTTCAAACATTATTTTCAGTAAAAATGAACAAAGACAGAAAACAATGTTTTATCACCATACCATATATCGTATTTACTCCTATATAAGCCAATTTTTTCAAATTTTATGTTTACAAAATGGAGATGCGACTCAAAAAATTGGAAAATTTGAATTGTGAGATAATCATTAAATTTCACCGGGAAAACACTAAATGGCTCTTATGTTATGCAATGCTAGTAGACGGTATTTGCATTCTGCAAGCATTTCAGCCTACTTTCAATAATGGGGTAAAATCAACCCCTCACGATTAGTATTTTAACTGTCAGATTTTTCCCATTGGTAGAGACTGTAAACCTATATTCATGCCAAATTTGAAGTCTCTAGGTCATCTGGAAGTGCATAATAATTTGTATCCTAGTATTGGCAATACTGGAGCAAAACAGCCACTAAAAATTGCAATTTTAAGAATTTTATATTTTTTCCAATGTTTCTTACAAATGCCACACATTTCTGCCAAAGTTTAATGATGTAGCACCTCCAGAAATGTATTTATATTGATTTAATTGTTTAAACTTTATGAATTTTTAACAGCCACAATAATAAACTTCATTTTAATTTTCATTGTTAATTGCTGCTGGAACACCAATCTTTTTCTGAAAAATTTCAGCTCCCTAGCTCCACCAAAACTACATAAACATTTGTCTATTTGTTTAACTTTTATGAATTTTTAGCTGCCAAATAAATAAATATATTTAAATTTCTATAATCCTGTTGCATGTCATGCATAAAGTCTTAAAATAAATATATAATTAATATCATGCATGATGTCATGCAGTTTCTTTATAAAAAGAATATCTACAGAGAAAATAAATCAAAACGACTTCCAAAAAGAAAAAATCACGACCAAAATGTCTCTCCTAATAGATTTATCAGAATAAAAGTCTAAACAGTGATGAAGCCTTGTCATTTGACTGTCTATATCAGCCATTCACCCTGTGTTTTCCACATGTAGCGTGTTTGGGTAAAATACTATGCATTCTGCCTTTTTTGTGTCTCAGTTCCTTTTGGCTGTATTGTCTCTTGTATTTTATTTTTTAGAAAAATTTTACAGATGTTTCTATGGAACTAAATGTAAATATTATTGTTCTAGGCCAATAGTTTTCTGGTAAATTGCTCAAATTTCTTAAGAGTATTTCTTAGTTATTCTTTGTTGGATAAATAAATAACAAACCATTTCATATTATAATTTTCTGCCAATAGATAATGTACATACTTAAACTTTCGGTGGCACACAAATAGCAGTTAAATTTCTTTATAGTTGAGAGATTGAAATAATGTTTTAATTTTCACAAAAAGTAATTTTTAGGCTAGTCCAAAAGAAATTTAGATTCAATCCATCATGTAAGAGAAATAATGCATTAGGAATTTGTATTTTCATTTTAAAATCATCATTTATTCATTTTTATATTGTTGTTATAAAATATTTTTCATCTGATGGGATCTTTATTAGTTAAAAAGGTGATATTTGCATTTTAGGTAATGGGACTTGTGACCATGTGACAGGAGAGTATGTTTGCAGGCCAGGATTCATAGGATTTACATGTGACCATCCATGTCCAAAGGATACATATGGAATGAACTGCTTGGGAAAATGCCATTGCAAGCATGGAGCTGATTGTCATCATGTTACTGGTAAATGGAAAATGAATGGCAGTTTCTTCTGCTTTACCTTGTTAGTGAGGAGGAATTTAAATTGAATTAACAACTTCACATATGGCTTTAAACATTTTTTTAAAAGTTTTTTATATATTGGAAGTGTCACAGGTAGATCAGAGGTTGTCAATCTACAGCCCATGGACCACAGGCCAAGGGCATTTTTTGCAATCCACGAAGCTATGAATGAAAAATCAATTCTTAGACTTGATTTTCATCTATATCATACCATATTATATTTAGGTAACTTCCAATGTAAACTCTTTTGTGGCTTGTCTAAGACTGCTTTCACATCAATTAATCAAGATGCACAACTATAGGTTCTACTCACTAAAACATTCTCTTATCATGACTAAGTAAATGCCATTTTGTTTCTGTCAACTAGGAGACTCAGGGAAAACTATTTTTGTTTGCGAAAGTGCCCCAGGTTAGACTCCAGGATACAATTATATTTTCCCACAAGTTTACACGGAATTTTCGATTTTTCAGAGTACAGGGTTTTTTTTCTTCAGCCATCAAAATACCTAAATATGGATCGATTTTCTTCGTTTTTGCTTTATTCAACGGTTCAGCTGTTTACTATCTTATTCTTACGATGTTTACATATTACACAGTCGAAGTTTTCAGAAATATGCAATTTTCTTATTTTGTGGATATTTTGTACTCTTTCTGGGCATTACCAAGGTGACCATTATTGCTACCTCTGATTTGTTTAGCGTCGATGAAGCCTTCAAATAGACGAAATAAACATGCCTATAAATGTTTTTATCTCTTCAGTACTAGTTTTTACTCACTCACGTGCTCTTGAGCATGGTTTCAAATTCGGGTTTGAGTCAAGAAATTTCCTAGCATAAAGTTTCGTCTGCTCACATATCATATTACACCAGTGGTGAGCAACCTCTTCTACATGGCAGGCGGCATTGGTGGTTGAAAATTCCTCTGTGGGCCACCATGCAATTTGTCAATGCTTCAGCGGGCCAGATTAGACTTTAAATTGGACGTTAAATAGAGAGTCTGAGATATCATAACAGTGAAAATGAAGTCTAAATTAAGTTTCAAGGGCTAACACTTCAATATCAAGTATTTTGTTGTCATAACTTGAATGTATATTATATAAATTTGTGTTAAATCTATTTTTAATCGTAGCTTCGCGGGCCACTTACCACTGGATTACACAAATCACTGTCCATAAACATTTAAAAATATTCTGTTCATCTTCAAACTACACAGTCACTCCATTATTACCACTGAATTCAAATTTATTTCGAACACTTTCTATTGGAGTCCATGTTTTAGAGTCAAGGTATTATGCTTTTCTTGATCTACAATATCCTCACTTTTATCTTCCTACTCACTGGAACTTACATCAGTGTTGATGTAAATGTCATTGCTCTTCTCACTGACGTCGCTATTGAAATCTTCCAAAATCACACGAACATCCTCCTCAAACTCCATAGAATATTTAGTGCATTTACTAGATGATGCATTATATGAATTTCTCCCACCTTTAGAATTGAACTTGAAAATATCTAGGGATAAAACACTTTAAAATTTAGAAGACTTATGCGTAGATTCTTCTCCGAAAACACACAACACTTGATACTCCTACTTCACAGTTCAAAAGATAACTGCCTTATTTCCAAATGTCACTGGTCACAAATGCAAGATTTTCTGCAAGAAGAAAGGGAAATATTTATTGCCCATATGCAGTGCCATGTTTATGCACAGGCAACATAGGCAACTGCCTACGGCACGAAATTATGAGGGGCACCAAAATATGAATGACACCAAATTATGAAAGGTACCAAATTATGAAAGATGCAAATTATCGAAGTTTTCATTAAATAGTATACAAATTTTGAATTATATCGCCTCATTTTAGAATACACTAGTGTAATGTCCATCAATAATTATGAGATTCAAAAGATGCGCAAATTTTAAATTTCGTATTTTACATTATATTCAAGGTAGTACTAAGGCAAAAATTCTGATGGATAATAATAATCCTTTCATATAAATAATTTTCTTATTCGATGGCAGCTCAATCGATCATTGTTTTCTGTATGGAATAATCAGGATTGTGCCGACCACCTCAGTTGCATCTCGAAAGGGGTGACAGAATTTGACTACATTGAAATTCTATCCAAAAATGTCATTGTTTTGGATAGTGTTTATTCCTTTTTAAACGATGTTGCAACAGTCCGTATTTTATATGATTATGCTGAGTTGACCTTGTTCTGCATGGTAGCATCTTTGTAACTTACGCAATGTATGCGACTTTGTTACAAAATTTAATTTAATGAGAAAAGGCACATTGAAAAATTATGCCTATGGGTGCCAAAAACTTAAATCTGGCCCTGCCCATATGGCCAAAGAAACATAAAAGCAAGAAAAGGGAAATGCATCTTTTTGGGACAGGTCGCACGGGGTGCAAAAAAGATTTCATGGTGCATTTGAAGGGCGGGTATAGGCAACCACACAGGACAGATGCAGGGTTTTACGATATTACCTGCTATTCTTGATTCCTTGGGTATTAATGCCATCTGCTGCAGGAAATACATACTCAAAGGTCCAAGGAAGAGCTGTCAAAAATTTATGACGAACGAGAATAGGGAGAAAAATTGCATGACGAATATCGTCACCCCCAAATGGATTGCACTACCAGCATGAGGATCATATTCGTCACTCCCAGTCTAGTGATTAATAATATCAATTATTCATTTTTGGTTTATTTTACTGTTTAATTAAATAACTTTGAATTTAATTCTATGTTCAAATAAAATAAATTAGTTGTCACTTACGTAGCCTTTTATTTTTTTTAACAATCTAAATGGAAAGTGAAGAAGATACTGCCAGCTATCATAGTCATAGATTATGGATAAATGACAGTGAATGTTAGGTGACAATCATGTTTACTCTGGAGCAGCATTACAATGAGAACCTAGAACTTACCAAAAACTTACCTGCCGCACTTGTGGCAACGGGCTCCTAGTACACTTAGATTTCAATGATGTACCTACTTGTAAAGCGATATTGAAAAATTATGGGATTCCAGAATTTTTAACTCCATTATTCTTATTATTATTTGGTAAAGTGGAATTTCTAATTCTGCGACAAATTATTATAAGGATCATTCATATTTAATTTAATCAAAAACTGCCTAGCAGTTCAGGAGATGAAAGTAATGACAAATCGAAAGGTAAGACATACCCATAAGGCATTCTGCTAATATTTCGTTGTTTAATATTGCTTAATAATTGCTTTGAAACTGGTATAGCTAAGGGTGCCCTGTGTTCACGTGGTGGTCCTATTAATTAGGCTATCAGAGTGTGCCTTACATGTAGCAGATTTGTTTTTACTTATTGAATCTCCTGAAGCCAACAGCTAATAGTGTAGACCAGGGGCCTTCAACATTTTCAGCCTTGAGGGCGCATTTGTGAATTTATAGAAGTATTGCGGGCGCCAATAGGTGGTACATAGAAAAATAAAACTAAAAGAAATGGGTTAGATTCTTTATTTTCAAACAGATAAATATATTGATTTAAATACAAAATTTATGAATAATAAATAATGACAATCTTGATATTTTAATGAGAAAATTGAATTTGTACTTCTTCGGCTAGCTTGTTGTAATTGGGAATTTAGCTTGAACAGGCTGCCCGTAGGCAATCGTCAAGATGTTCATCAGTCAAACCTGACGGAAGCTTAGATTTAATATGGCTCACAGTAGAAAACACTGTTTCGCATAAATACATCGATCCGAAACAAGTAATTTTTTATAACAATGCTCCGTAGCACTGGATATTTAACCTTATCAACAAGATTCTAAAAGTTATCCTTATTAAAATGAGCTTTTAAGGATATATCGTTTTGAAAGACAGTGATTTCCAACTGAAGCTCTTCAATTTTTACACTTTTAAATACTTAACTGATAGCAAAGCAAACTCAGTGACGTTAATAGGCATGAATGGATTCAACACGAATGTAACAAATGGTTCCAAAACACAGCACTCACTAAATCTATTATTAAATTCTTGTAGGAGGTTTTCAATATAACAAACGAAAGGACTAGGATCAAATTCCTCTTGTATACTTTCTACGATTAAATTCAAATTGGGGAAATATACCATCGAATTTCTAGCTATATGAGTTTTCCATAAATTTAATTTACTTTTAAATCCATTTACTGAGCTAATCATTTCAACAAGCTTACGATTTTTGCCCTGTAATTCTAAATTCGGCACATTCAATTTTTCGGTTACATCGGTCAAAAAAGCTGGATCTAGTAACCAAAGGTTATTCTCTAATTCAGGATACATTTCTTTTTTTGGCCCTAAGAATTCCTTAATCTCACTTATGAGGCCAAGAAAATGTTGTAAGACTTTTCCTCTGCTGAGCCACCTCACATCCGTGTGCAACAAGACATCTCCGTAAACAGCACCTTTATCACTTAAAAATGATTTAAATAAACGATGGCTTATAGCGGACGATCTGACGGAATTTATAATTTTTGTTACAGTAGTAATTACATGCTGAAATTTCAACACTTTTGCACACAGTGCTTCTTGATGAATGATACAATGATACGACAAAAACTTCGGGAATGAATTCTCTTTGCGACACAAAGCAAGAAAACCGTTGTTACATTCAACCATTGAGGCAGCTCCATCGGTTGTAATTGCCACTAACTTTTGAACAGGGATATTATTTTTCTGAATGTAACTATTAAAAACACCGAAAATATCTTCTCCTCTCGTTTGCCCAGGAAGAGGGTGTATTTTCAGGAATTCTTCCTTTACGGTGAAATCCTGAAAAGCCATTTTTACAACAATTGCCAACTGATCGATATCAGTAACATCAGTGGATAAATCTAGTTGCAGCGAAAAACATTCACATAGTTCTAAATCCTGAATCAACAGCGATTCTATATTTCTGGCAATGTTTTCTACTCTCCTCGAAATAGTTGAACTCGAAAGGGGGATTTTTCTGATGGATGCAGTTATTTCACTTTTGTTCTTAAACTGATTGAAAAGCTTTGCTTCTTTGACTATTTCGCCGTCTTGGAATGGCTTCTTTCGTTTAGCTAACACATGGGCAATTTTGAATGACGCAATAGTTATATTTTTAGACTCTGCACAAGGTTTTACGAGAAGAGCTTGTTGTACGGATAAATTGTTTCAGTTCTTGTAATTTTTTTCTTTCGAACTGATAAATTAACAGGAAATTCATTATTGTCAATTTGTATGAAGGCTCAAAAAATGTCTTTCAATATTACTTTTCTTTGGTACTGCCACACTCCCAGAGCACAATAAGCACACAGACTTGCCGTTTATAATCTACGAAGAAAAATTGCTCCTCCCAGTCGGAGTTGAAGAAATACGTTCTTTTCCTCTTTGCCATGATCTTAAACCCTAATTTAAAATAAAAAATGAAATGAAATTCTCAAAAATTGTTAAATTAAAAAAAAGTAAACTACAAAAAAGAAAGCGGAAGGAATTCATAATTAAAATTCAAAAGCATATATCATAACTATATTTACCAATTATTTCTAGATGAGACTAGGTTAAATTATTGTCTTTGCAGTATAATATTAGTGAACAAGATTCTCCTTTTCCCAAAACTTCGTGTTTTCACTAACTTTGCGACCGCGAGCTACCAACTGGGGAGTGTCATTCCGATGTACGAGGCGGGAGTAGGAGACTCAACACAGTACATATCGTGTAACAATGAAATGTTGAACATAAAATGTTACATTGCTTCTTTCCTCTCTTAACAATGTTAAATATTGAGCTTTCCTATGGCATATAATTAGCTACTTTGTAGCGAATTACCACAGACTCAGCTGAAAAACGAAATCTGTATAAAATTTTATCCGATCGTATCTTATGCACCTCCTCAGTAAATGACTTGCCATAGCCTTAGTAGCGGGCGCCAAAGAATTCTATGAAGGGTGCCATGGCACCCGCGGGCGCCGGTTTGAGGGACCCTGGTGTAGACATATTTTCACTCTTGTAGACATTGTGCTCTCAATATATATAACAGTAATTATAAAATTTTGATGCCCTCTGCCTGAATTATTAAGTTCCATGGCATTAATCATGGAATTCAATGGGCTCATTAGGAACTAAAACATATGACTAACATCACACGTGTACCAAATTTTTAATTAATAAAGTGGAATAATGAAAATGCGTCAGAGTTCATGTTGCATATGTTTTTACTGAATACATTAACAATTTCTTCTCTATTAATTATTAACTAGCTGATCCTGCGCAATCTTTGCGCAGTGAATTTTCAATTGATTTATAAAAAATGATGAAGTATGTAAAATAAGTTGATCTCAATAATACACATTTAACTCTAAAAATGCATTTCCTTATACAGTAATTGATAGCAAACTTTTGTTTTTCTTTTCATTCAAGTATATGTCCTTTCTTTTTTATATAACAATCCATGCAACCGTTTATGTAGATTATCAATTAAGAGAAGATAACCATTTAATGTGTTTAAAAAAATAACGTGTCCCTATTCTCATATAATAAACATTATGGATGTATAATATAATGGTTCTACGTACAAAGAGATAAGATTCCAGCATTCAAACCATGATAGGAAGATTCAACTGCTTTGATTAAATCGTTAGAAACGCTTCCCATACGTAGTTAACTGAATAATTATCCGTAAATATTTATGTTGCTATGTATAAATGTTGACATTCCTACAGCAATAATTTTTATGCTTAAACAAAGTCCGAAGCGAATAACACTTTTGTTTTGTCTATTTGAAGGTTTAATGGGCATTAAATGAATCGGAGGCAATAATGAGAGTCTCCTTGGCAACATCTGGAAAGAGTACGAAATATCCATAAAATTTCGAAAACAATGCGTATTTCTGAATGATTCGACCATGTAATGTGTAAACATCGCAAGAATAAGATAGTATAAAGTTTTAGCCGTCGAATAAAGCAAAAACAAAGAAAATCGGATCATATTTACGTGTTTTAATGAATGAAGGAAAAAACCTTGCACTCTGAAAAATCGAAAATCCCATCTATCTATATATCTACAGTTCACCCTGCAAGCCGCCACAATGGTGTGTTGCAGGGGATTCAATAGCACCAAGGGAAAGTGCATAATAGTGAATAGTATCACTCTATGTCGGCTGATTTCTATCGTTCTAGGGGAAAACGAGCCTTTGTACCTCTCAGTCATACAGGCTATCTCTCTTATTTTACGAGGATGGTCCATTCTACCAATATAAGTTAGCGCTCTTATTATTTCTTCGACATCGCTGGAGAATATATGCGTTCTAAATCTTTCAAGAAGTTTTAACCTAGAGCGTGATCGGCACTCAGTTAGTGATTCTCATCCTAAGTCCTGTATCAAGCCTGTAACACTTTTGTTTCTATCATAACAATTTTTGACAAATCTAGCAGCTTTTCACTGCACTCTTTCTAACTCTGAGATTGATCCTTTCTCGTACGGATCCCATATGCTCGACTCGTACTCTAATAGTGGTCTTACTAACGAGAAGTAACATGTCTCTTTGACTTTTTCCTCACTTTTACCTACTATGCGTTTGATGAATTCTAATTTCTGTTTAGCCTTCCCGCATATATTTCATGTGTGCATATCCCATTAGAGGTTGCTTGTTAAAGTAACGCCTAATGCCGTGTAAACTTATGGGAAAATATAATTGTCTCCTGGATTTGAACCTGGGACTTTATGAAAATGAGAATAGTTTTCTAGGGGCCTTCCTAGCTTGTAGAAACAAAACGCTGTTTACCGCATATCTCTACGACAAATGGCTTTTGAGATACAGGGTGAGACGAATGGACGGACATCCGGCTATTATAGATATATATAATGTATATTTTAATGTTTTCATGACAAATGACTGCCAATTATTTTGGGAACATTGGATTCATGTCAGTACTGAATACAGTAATAATCTTGCCATCAGTATATAAGATGCAGGCTGATTTTGGAAGCCATTTTTCTGGAATATAGTTGAAAAATATGGTAATTTGCTTAAACCCGAATAAGAGTTTAGTTATTATGAGAAATGTTGACATAAGGTGTAAGTGGCATATAAGATCTAATGAGCAATGTTAAGAATTACTACTGACTAGCAGTAGCTACATTATCACTCCTTCTGTCTTGTGGCCACAGAAAAATGAACTACAACAAGAAAAATTGTTTGTTATCTTTGTAAAAGATAAAATATAGCTGCCACAAGTTAAATTTTCAGGGTAATACTTTTTAGAAATTTCCCCATGCTTGGATTGATGATGAAATTTGTTTGAGGTTGTTGTAATTTAGTGACTGCGAAATAAAGTCTTATTTTTATTCACTTTTGTGCCATTTTATAAACTTTTCATTGGCAAAAAATTGATGTTTGAAAAAATGCTATCAGCATATTAAAAGGTATTTACAATGCCAAACTGAAACAAGTTTATTTCAAAGGTAGGCAGTGTTGTAGGAATGTAGCTCATTTGTCCATTTTATTTGTGAGGTGCCTGTTTTTGCTTGCCTGGTTGGATGGGTCTCTCCTGTAGCAAACCATGCCCTGATGGAACCTATGGAATGAATTGCAGTCAGCATTGCAAGTGCCTCAATGGTGGACGCTGCCGTCGCAATGATGGCTTATGCAAGTGTCAGCCAGGTTGGATTGGACAGCAGTGCACTGAGAGTAATAAATTTTTATTTATTTTACTATTTTAACATTAAAGAGGATACTTTCATTTTTATTGATAGAAATAATTTCTTCAATTTTTATGTTGATATTTTCCTGTAATTTTTGCTGGCAGTTCCATATAATAACAATATTTTGTGTCTTAATTTCAGTTTGTCCTGAAGGCTATTACGGTGATCATTGTATGACCCCATGTGAATGCCTTAATGAAAATTTTAGTTGCCATCCAGCAGAAGGATGTGTCTGTCGTCATGGCTTTACAGGTATAATTTGATGTTACTAATTACCGTCCTATTTCTGTGTTGCCTATTTTTTCTAGTATTTGTGAAAGAATCATCCTTAACTGTCTTTACTATTTTACGTCCCCTTACCTTTCAACTAAACAACATGGTTTCCTTCCAGGCCGCTCTTTTTTAACTAGTTTAGCAATTTTTCAACAGCATGCAGTTGTTGCAATAGTTAATAAGGCTCAGCTAGATACTGCTTACTAATACTTTTCAAAAGCTTCTGATTCTCTAAATCACAAACTATTGATTTATAAACCTAATCACCGTTATAATATTCATGGAGATTTCCTTAATTTGTTGAGTAGTTTTTTGATTAATCGTGTTCAACAAGTTGTTCTACCTGGCAGTGTATCAGATTGGTCGATTGTTACATTAGGAGTCCCGCAAGGTAGTGTTCTGGGACCCTATTTATTTAATCTTTATGTTGATGATTTGGCTACCCTTATCCATCCTTCCATAGCAGAAACATTGTTTTATGCCGATGACTGTAAACTTTTTAAGAAGATTGTCAATATGAGAGATTGTATGTCTTTCCAAACTGCACTTAATCTGTTGTTAAATTGGTGTGAACTCTGAAAGCTTAACCCATTTCCTGCCAAGGTGAGAAAACTTAATAAAAGCTTGTTTTTTTCTTTGCCATTTTTTCATATGCTTCATAAGTAAGATAAAAGCTAAGTATGGAGTTTGTAAAAAAATTTGAAATATGAGAAAAAAATGGTGTGTTTTCGCACCTTTGGCCGAATCCAGTATCTAGGTAGTTCAACCGAAAAAATAAAACACTTGAAAGAATATATTTTTATCATATATTTTTTTGGATTATTTACAGTTTAAAATTTTTAATACACATCCTGAAATGTTTTCAGTGAATTCACAAGGAAAATTATACTTTATGCATGAAACTGTTCAAAACATTTTGGGTATAATGGCACGTCAGACTTGAGCACTTGAAGATCGTGTGACTTTTGCACTTCCTACACCTTCTTCTAGAGTCAATTTTCCCCACTGAATGACCAGCCATGTCTTTCCTTATGTCTGAAGGCAGAGATAATATGGATGGTCTTCCTTTTTGAGGGTTTGAAGTTGAAGCAGAGGGTACATCTCAATCTTCACTCGTCACTGGTTCACCTCTCAGGAGTGTTCGAGCTATAGGTATACGATCTAAAATTCACCTGAGACATCTTACTCCCTGTGGCCTTTCTATATAATTTCCAAGAATTTGTGCAAGCACTGTCCAATAAATTTGTAAATAATGGCCACCACCATTTTTTGTCTGTAATTTTTATCCTATAATTAGCTTTGGCGTTATCATATAGGTCAACTCCTCCCATATTTTTATTATACTCTAATTCCATGGGGTTATTTCTCTCCTCTCCTTCCTACTAAATTGTTTTGCACTTCCAACTGTAAAGATAGATGACGTGTTACTGGCTACTGTGACAACAGAGTTGTCATTCCATTTTATTACTGACAATTCAGCAATTTCATCATATGCATGGTCAAAGGAGCCCCCTAGCTTTTTTGAAAGGCTCTTAGAATCCTCCAGCGGACATTTTCCAGTTCTATTCTCGCAAATTGTGCCAGTAGTGAAAACCCTCTTTTCCTTTAGGATTCGAAATAAAGTATAAGAAGAGAAAAAATTATCAAAAAATAAGCAGTGCTGTGATGGATCAGGAACAACTTTTAGTAATTCCAGAATCACGCTAGCACCTAAACCAAATTGATTTTTCTCATTACTTCCTCTGGCCCCTCCATATGGCAAAAACTGAAAGAGGTACCGTCAGATGAGCAAAGGCACCAAATTTTAAATCCGAATCTGATGGGCTTATTTTTTATAAACATTTTCGCTGAGTGGCGGCCAAAATAAGGAACCATTTGCTCATCTATAGAAAGATTATGTGAAAAAATTCTGAATTGAAGAAATTTTTCGTTCAAAAGGGCAAGTATCGGTCTCAATTTCGCAAATCAAAAAATTTAATGAGCTTATTACCTTTGAGAAATTTCACGGACTATAGTCTTTGAAAAATTTCATGGGCAATAGTCTGAAAAATTTCATGGTATAGCCTTTGAAAAATTTTGTGGACTATAGTGTGAAAAATTTCACGAACTATGATCTTTGAAAAATTTCATGAATCTCTTTTATAGCCCTAAATCTATTCCTACTCATTGTATTTCAGACTATCTCTACGCCTTTATCCTCATCTTTTGACCAATACATATCTTGTTGGGGAAGTATGTGATACCCAGAAAGGATTAAAAATCCAATGAATTTTCTCAAATTAGATATTTTCAAATCAAAATCCTGTCTATTATGGTCAACTGCGTATTTCTTTGAAATTTTTTCAAACACATTTTCATCGAAAAACAACTGGAAAATGTCCACCAAGCTCATTTTTCATCATATTCTTCTTCTTTAGAAGACGGAACAGACTAAAATTTGACTAATATTTTTTTTCCACAGAGATGGCTCATCCTTAGTCACATGTAATTTTTTAGAAGTACCTTTTTTGGTGCGTTTTGGCAGTTGAGGTTGATATCAGCTTCAAGGGTCAAAGTATTCATTATCCCAGAACTACGGTGAATTTCAAATGTTCCTGCGATGTCAATATTGATATTTTCAGCTCTTATTTCGTTGTCATCTATATTCTCCTCGTTAGTAAGGTTGTCTATTTTAGGAGGAATGTAAACAGCATCTGTTTGTTCATCTTCGGATTCAATCAGTTCTTCCACAAGCGGATCTTCTAAAATGGCCATTACTTCTTGCACAGACCAAGGTGTTCCAATTTATGGGTTCATCTAAAGCAATGTAAAAAATGTTTGGGAGTCATCACAGAGATAAAAGTCATAAGATTAATTTGAACAGAATTGATAATTTTGAGAAAAACTTACCTTATAAGAAGATTTATAGGCATCAATATTCCCTTGAATGAACTAGGTATTCCTCAAAGGCAGTATAAATTATAAGAAAGTAGCTTCAACGTAACTAGAGCAGTGTTGTTCACAAGAAACAGCAGACGCAAAAAGTAAGTTTCTCTTTCTGCAGCTAACAGAAAACTAACCAACCACCCAAGGGTTGAGGGAAAGTAATGGAAAAAAGCAATAAAAATACTACAAAGGTTAGGATGGACAATCCACCCCCAAATAGGAAAACGGGCTAGCCATGTGGCCGCAAGCTGTGTCGTTTCCGTGTAAGCCCAGACCCCATCCCGCCAAAGGTGCGAAAACGCACCATTAATTTCAATTTTGTAAATCTCTCAATAGAAGGCTTTAAATTTTAAAACCCAATAGGAATTTTCGAAGCAAGTATTAATCTATTCTAGAACACTATCAAAATATTTGTAATGATTTTCTTTGTACTTAAAAAAAATTCTTTTTAGATGACCTTCACGATCTTGAAATTGCCTATATTCAAGAAATTATATAAAAAACACTAGTGCTCATAATTTTTTTTCTTGTTTTTAAAAATCAGTTTGAAGTCTGAACTAATGAATTGGGCATAAATAAAATTGAGAAATGTCGTAGGAAACAACGTTTTTTGATGGAAAAGAAATGGTGTATGTTCGCACCTTTGGCCGAAAATGGGTTAATCTAAATTTTAAGAAATGTAATGTCCATCTCACTTCTTAAAAACATGGTTTACTTTAATTATTGTCTTAATGCTGTTCCATTGCCTAGAGTTTCCCAGTAGAAGGACCTTGGTGTAGTCACTGATAATAAACTAGGCTTTTCTGAACATGTTATAAAGATAAAAAACCAAGCAATGTTCCTTATAAGAATTTTATATCGTTTTACAGATATTACTGACCCAATGGCCCTTAGAATGTATTTTTCTTCGTTCATTCTCCCTGTGGTTACTTGCTGTTCGCCCATCTGGTCAGTCTCTTCCTCGGTATGATAACCACGTAAAAGTGAAAGCGTGCTAAACGAAAGCATGCTAAACGAGGGATGCCTGTATTATTTAACTTAAAATCTCGTACTTATTATGCTTATAAAAAATTTATTCAAAATTCTAGTGGCAAATAACTTCGAATTATATCATCACATATCTTCTATTAGTTCGTGTTTCTTCCACGCCTCAGAAATGGCACTGTACAGCTCAATCAGTTTACAGTGGCAGCCGACGACGCACGAGAGGGGAAGGGAATGGGAAGCTTTAAAAGGGAGGGCTGATGTCAGAGCTGCGCAGTATACGAATTTTGGTTCGGACGAGTATAGGTTTGCGTATCTATTACCCATGGCTAAACACGGCGCCCCCTATAGGCGGTCCCGGCTCGAAAATGGACTCATCCTAAAGTGAAAGTGTCTAGTGTGCACTGCCATCATAAAACGATCGAGCTATAGTGGAGTGTCATTGGCATATGTGATGTCCCGAACCCTGTTTGGCTTGCCATTCAACCAATGAAAATGCTGACTGAGCATTGCACTATCATGCATAACCAAGCACATTATATAGGGGATTGCATGTTAATCTGAATAACTAATATATGCAGATTAACGTTAAGTTTTAATGAGAGTATTTTTATAGTGATTATATGTGTGTTATATTTATTAGTTGTAATGAAAAAGTAATTGATACACTTGTGTTGGATCTAAAAAATGTATTAAACTACAGTAGAACGCCATTAAAATGAACTTCACTATACTTCAGGACAAGTCATCCCCCCAAAAACATTTTTAAAAGACACTAAAGTATTCAAGCAACAATGTGTAATGTTTTTTGTTTTTCATTATTTCCAAGAAAATGTTTTGGCACATTTCTGGGAAAGGGCTAAAAAAATATATCTTAAGTAATTGTGATAATCATGGATCAAGTCCTGCAGATAGTGGTCATGAAGAAAATGGATACTAATATCAAAACCCGATCCTTTGAAAAACTTTTGTCAGCTTCAGTTTTCAAAATGCTGTTCTTGGGCAAGTGTAAGTTACTTCATTCCAAGCTTTTTTCAGTCTGAAAATCTCTCCTAATCTTTCCCACATGTATTGGGTGCATTCACTGGTAGTTGCTCAAATCATTATGATTGCTCTGGTCACTCACTTCAGAAACAAACTTCATTGGTAGTGCATTCTCTGCCTAACTGCGCATAGTTGCCTCCACTTGGGACACTGCCACGCTATCTGTATTTTCTTCTAGGTCACTTCTGCCACCCATGTCACATGCTTACAACTTTACATAGCCAGAAATAAGTTGTTGATTTTATTTCAATCATATCTTTGTGTAAAATGTTCAAGAACAACTGTCAGGAAAATTATGGAAGAAACTTTAATTATAATTTAAATCAGGGATGGCAAATACATGGCATGCATGCGATTTTACTTGGCACTTGTAAGCTTATATTTTCTGTATAAAATATGAAGTTTCTTATAGAGAAGTAAACTAGTGGCATGCAAAAAACATGATGATTCACATTACTTTCTTGGCATGCAACAGGAATCATTTGCCATCCCTGATATTAAATCATCAAACTATAATAATATATATAAATTATTTATTTTGTAATAAACTGTAAATGTTGGCAATAAGTCATGTATTTATGTTTGAATTAGCACTTTGCTAATTCGTGCCCATCTGCTACACTAGTGTTAAATATTAAAATATTGTCTTTAGGGGTGAAATAATTTCCTTAACTTTTTCAGGTGAAAATTGTGACATTGCAATTTTATCCAGAAATGTTCAAGATTATCCTGGCAATCAAGGAAGTGGAAGCTATAGTAGCACTGTAGCTGGAGTTATTGTTGCTTTAATTTTAGTAGTCATATTTTGTGCTGTGGTTTACTACCATAGAAGAAGAGTGGCTAAGCTCAAAAATGAAATTGCCCGTGTTACTTACATTGCTGATCCAGAGGCAGCACCTGGTATGTACAGCTTAGAAGTGACCTGCATGAAAAAAGCCTTGGAACAAATTTATGTAATAAATTATTTAATTTGGATATTTTTATGAACTGAAAAATGGAAATTGAAAGTGAAATTCCAACAAGTTGTTATAATGAATTGAAATGCTATCACCAAGACATTTCTCATAAATTGATGTTACCTAAATTCATTAGAATGAAATTTTATTGACATTAGGGTTTGTAAAATGATTTTGTCATTTACTGAAAACTCAAATTATTTGTTTTTATATATTAAAATGTTGGTTAAATTTCTAAGTATGTCAGAAAAGTGATCTTATTATGCCAGTTTAAATGACAGTACCTGATATGACCATGCAGATTTAAATTTTCCGTTCTTAAAAACCCATTTTTTGAGAGTCCTGAGTTCATCTTTCAATTTTAAATAACTAAATACTTTTAATTATGCCATTCTGATTCTCAGGTTTTTATTTTGGAGAATAGGAAGAAAAATTTGGGGTGAAAATATTCACCTAAAAATTGTTTCCAAAAATTTTTCAGTGGTTGTAACCAATGACTTACTTTGTTGCTAAATTTAGTATCTGTTAATGTCATTCATTAGGTTAGGCCCATAAAGCTTTTTATAAGCAATCTATTATGAATAACCAGTTTCTCCTTTAGGGTATATCACCAAAAACCTATAAGGGCTACAGATTAGAATTTTGTCATGATTATAGCTCAGTATGCACAACCCAGGGGAAGTTCCCAAGAAAACATTTTTAGGGATGTTTTCCAAGTCATTGTTCCATGTCATTTATAATTTCTTATAAGAAAAATATGAGCCAGTACTAGGAAACTTAAGGTTGCATTTCTTAAATATCATATAATTGAGATACAAACTCTAGATTTAATAGGCCTATAGCAAAAATCGTTACATTTTATTTTTATTGTCACTAAAATTCAGTTGCTCTCTGAAACAGCTGGAAAATTTGTTTTGAAGAAATACAGTAAAACTTCGTTATTTCAAAGTTCAAAGGATCAAAAAAATATGACTTCGAGGTATCCGGGTTCGAAATATATGAACTTTCATAAAAATTGAACTTTCTTACGATCTGCTACTCAGACAGCAAAATCGCAATACAGAATCTTATCTATTCATTATACAAATGAATTGGCCTTACAAGTTAGTATACATGGCAAATTTGAACAGAGCTGAAAAGAACACTTAGTTCGCGATTCACAAACATAAAAGGCTCGAGTGAATATCCCGAATTTCCCAGATCATTTCAAGTTACTCTTTTATGCCACATTTTGGAGGAGTAGACATTCAACTGTGCGCCAAAAGATTTTCACGCATCTATCGAACCACAAACTAACTTTCTCAGAGAGATCATACTCATTAGTTATTTATTGTAGAATGCATTATGCAAATTTAAACAAAAAATATCTGTTACATTGTGATGCACTCTAATTACCAATAATAGAGTGAAATCACCAGCAAAATAGAGTACAGTAACAGCCCATTGATTCATTGCTTAAGTAAGCTGATGGACATAATGTGTTTAAATTAAAATTAATAAAAACACAGTATGCATTAATTAATAAAAAGTTGTGAATAACAAATATGACATAAATGAGATATTTAAATACCTTCATAATTCTTAGACTCTCAAAAGATCGATCTTTAAGCTTTGCTTAGCTTCTTTTTGATCTGTTGCTTCAAAATCTTGCTCAAAATGATCACAATGACACTATGGTATGAGACAGACTGCTGATTTTATTCTGGTCATAAACATCATGAGAACGTACAAGTCATGGGACAAACAGTAGTGGGAATATTACATTGTGCTCTTCTTGTATGACATTATGGGAAAACCACTAGGTTTTTATTTTTGGCTCATCACTTATTCTCGAGAAATACAAAGGCATAACAATAATAATCCATCTTTATTAAGAGTGATATTTTGACAATCATATCCAATCTTACATGTAACTCTGATGAACACAAACATTCATATCCTAGGCAGAGTTCGATCTTGCGACATTAGTATCCGTTGGCAGATACTCTAACCACCCGTCTACCAAGGCATGATCTTTTTAGAGATGACATTTGATCAGTGGCAGATTTAATGGAGGTCACACATGGCACTCACCAGGGGCCCCTTGCAGTAAGGGGACCCGAAAAAAAATTTTATGTATAATCTCAGAATATTAAATATCTCACTTTAAAAGCCATGAACAAAAATTTTATTTTTTGCACTGCAATACGTAATATATTGAAAATAGGAGTCAAATAAAGGGGTAGTCATTAGGTGAGGTTTCAGTATATACTATGATTGCAGGGCCCCCAATAATTTTGCACCAGGGGCCCCAATAGTATAGCGCCAGGGGTTTCAGAATGTCTAAATCCGCCACTGCATTTGATGTAACTTTGTACAACATTATTTAAAGATTGGTTAAGTTACAGAAATCAATATTCCACCTTCTTTTCTGGAGCATATCACTTTCTCATGAGAAAAATCTTGCCCAGGTTTGGGAGATCATGAGGATTGAGATAATAGGGGTTTTTCAAAACAGGACAAAATGGCTTTTTTGACCAAAATGACAGGATGGTCTGGAAATGGATAAGAAAGGGGACTGTCCTGGCGAAAATGGGTCACCCTACTATTAAATAAGTAAAAAGGAGTCACCTGTTTGGGGCACTATATGTATTTCGTGTATAAGAAATCGGGATCAAAAACATGATTTGATGGCGAGCGCATGAACCTTCTGCTTACATATACATTAAGGATAGGTTTTGAATTAAACGAACTGTTCATGAGTCATTGGGCTAGATCATGACTTCGAATTTCATTGTAGATGTATTTCAAATAATCAATACCATAAAGTACGCAAAATCCTAGTTTGGCCGGAGACTGATCTTAGCTTTAAATTACACCATACTTGAATTATCCGGGATCAAAATGATGAGGTTTTACTGTATACAACTTTATGTCAATGCAAAATTTTATTTATGATTATGTTACACACTAATGTAATGTCCATCAAAATATCAACGGAAGAATTATAGATAGATAGATAGATTATTATTATTTTCATTTAAAATAATTAATATCCCACTTTCACATATGAAATATTTTGTCATATACAACATATCTAGTGAATATTCTGTTGTTGACGGTCTCTTTAGTTAAACTTAAAATAGTTGCCTCTCTTTCCTTCCCTTTCCCCCCCTTTCATATCCTCTCTCCCACCCTCAATCTCCCTCCCCCTCCTCATTTCTCCCCTTCCTGTCTTTCCCCCTTCCCCCTCTACTTCCCTCTCCTCCTCCCTTTCGCTCCCCCCTCTACCTCTCTCTCCCTCCCTCTCTCTCGTATTAAAAGCATACAAAGCATGCTTACACACATAAGGATTGATATAACAATAGGATTTTGAGGTCTAATAATATAATTGGTAGGCAAGGCAACATTCCGTTAAAATGGCAATATTTCCAAAAAATATGTGAATTAAACGTATAACATGAGAGATTTAGAATTGTATGTGGGAAAAGATGAACAGAATAAGAAACTTTGTAATTTTTTCTTCAAAATGGTTCAGATCCCAAGGTCGTAGGTTAATTCCTTCTAATTTTAATTTCCAAAACAATTAAAGCCTGCACATCAAATAATTGATTTTTACATGTTACCTTACGGTAAATGGAAATATCTTCCTTGGAGTCGAACTCAGGACTTTTTTGGAGATTTATTTTAGTCATTACCTTAAAATATGTTAATCAAGCATCCTTGCCAAATTTCAATCTTCTACCCATTCAGGAAATTTGTTAAAACGCTCTTTATCGGCCATCGTGAAAGCGTGACCAACCAACCAACAGACCTGAGCTATTATAGTATTAAATTCTTATCTAATTACAGTAAAACCTCATTATTTCGAAGTTCAAAGGACCAAAAAATTACAACTTCGAAGTATCCAGGTTCGAAATAAACGAACTTTCATAGAACTGGAACTTTATTACGATCAGCTACTTGGGCAGCAAAACCACATTATGGAAACTTATCTATCCGTTCTACAAATGAATTGGCCTTGCAAGTTAGTATGCATGACGAATTCGAACAGCTGAAGTGAACACTTAGTTTGCGATTCACAAAGACCACAATGTGTGAAAAAAAGGCTGGAGTGAATATCCCGAATTTCCCAGTACATTTAGAGTTACTCTTTTATGCCGTGAAGAAAAGACATTCAGCCGCGCGCGAAAGATTATCACTCATCTATACTCCATACTGCTGCATATTACATTGTGCACTTCGTGTATGATATTATGATAAGACCAGCGATGAACTGAAGCCGGCTCCTGCTGAGTCGCGTGAGCCGGTTGTTAAATTTTTAGAAAATATGAAAATTTATTGATTTTGTACTTTTAAGTACATGTTGCTCTATCTGATAGTCAATTAACGACAGTGTATGAAATGGAATACTATATTATGAACCGAGCACTTGTCAAGCTAGAGCAGTGGTTCTTAACCCCTGGTTCGTGACCCAAAATTGGGTCGGCAAACCATTTTGAGTGGACTGTCATTGATTTTCCATTGCTTTCTATATCCATATATATCATTTCTCCTAACAATCCATTCAATGCTAATGACCTAAGAGCTTATTTTCATTTATTTATTAAATTCCTATTTATTTTATTACTTATTACAAGTGAGATATTGGAGGAAATGGGTCGCCACGACCAGAATTTGGGTTGCAGCCAAAAAAGGTTAAGAACCACGGAGCTAGAGGAACGCTATTACTAAGCTAGAGCGATCTGGTGCCCCTGTCATCTAGGCATCCTGCCACCCTTATCCAAATTTCCTTACGACTTTTTTTTTAGAGCCGGTTCTTAATATTTCTCCAGCTCATCACTTGATAAAACCACTAGGTTTTTGATTTTGATTTTATTATCGGGTAAAACAAAGGCACGATATTTTTAGAGACGACATTCAGTATAATTTCGTACAACGTTATTTAAAGATTGGCTCAGTAACAGGAATCAATATTACACTATCTTTTCTGGAGCATATCACTTTCTCATGAGAAAAACTTTGTCCAGGATTGAGATAGTAGGGGTTCTTGCAACTTCTGTTCATTTCAGTTTGATTCTCGAATTTCGCTATCCGATTGAGGATGTGAGCATTCACAGTGATGCAAGAATAAGCTGAGTCATTTATTTGAATTATCTATGACTTGTATTTCACGTTGGCTATTAAATAGGGTGACCATATTCCGAGGTGAAAACAGGACATTTCCTGTTGTAAGAAAAAACCTGGACAAAATTTTTGCATGATTTTTTTAATGGTAGATCTGTCACTATCACGATCTATAGCAAAAAAGGCAATTAAGAACTTTCCTTACAGTCTGGAGCATGCCAGACTAGGAGAAAGCTCACAAAACAGAATCTGTCTAGCATCATCGTTGTCGTAACTCAAAGGGAATAAGTTAGGTTAAACCCGGGCAGGATATTATACGTGGAGATTTGGTTTGCCATCTCAAATTTATCAATGACCCTGAGGTTTCCTAAGCTGACTATTGTGACTGTAATTAACATTTGTTGTTCATTTGATAATCTCCATGTTTCTGAGAATCCTACATTTCTAATAGGAATATCAGCTATACTATCAATCTAAATTTTATTTGTGACGAGTTTCAAAATGGTACAAAAAGGCTTTTTTGATAAAAAAAATGGGACTATCCCGGCAAAAATGGGACGTTTGGTCATCCTACTATTAAATAAGTAAAAGGGAGTCACCTGTTTGGGGCGCTATATGTATTTCGTGTGCAAGAAATGGGGAACAAAAATGTGATATGATGGCGCGTGCATGAACCTTCCGCTTATACAGGATCGAGGTTTTGAATTAAACGAACTGTTTGTGAGTCACTGAACCAGATCACGACTTCAGATTTCATTGTAGGTATATTTCGAATAATCCATACCAAAAAGTATGCAAAATGCTATGGTGTTGGCTGGGGACTGATCTTAGCTTCGAATTACACCATACTTTGAATTATGCGGGATTGAAATAACGGGGTTTTACTGTATATCTTAAGCTACTGGTTTAGTATTCTTCTAAGCTTTGACTTCCAATAGCTATGTGTATAGTATTACAATATTATATAAATTATTTTTTAGTAAATTATTTGATCAAAACTATTCCTAGACAAATTTTTATACCTTCGGAGATTAATTATATCATAGGTTTTGTGGCTTATTTGTAAATATGTTGTCTCAGATTTCTTAAATTCCTATCCAGTTCATTGGATCCATATAAACATTACACACTCTGTTACGTTCATTGAAACTCTTCACGGTGATGCACAACCAATGATAAACAATGTCTAAAATTGTACTTCTGGTTCCTCTGGAACCCCTGTTTTTGGTAGTGAAAGGTTGAAAAACTCATTTGAAGGATCCTAATCTGTTCTTGTTCTGAACAAGTTTCTATCTTAGATTTGCATTACAGCATGTTCTTCTCCTTAAAATCTTTCAGAAACTTTTCTTCATTAGAATATTATCGCCTAGAAAGAAATTTAGATTTTATCGTGCTATTTAGACTTGAATTAACCATGCTTTGAATAATGGAAGAAGGATTTTAATCATTTGAAAACATTTGTGACTTGAGAATAATTTGAGAACTTTCTTTATTCATATATTTAGTATCAGTAGGAGAAATTTGTAGATATTTCACCGTATTCTAAAAAGTTTATTCAGTGGTGAGGAGAGTTTAAGTATACACTTCATGTAATTGCAAGTTATGCAATAAGGGCTCTGATTTCTATATCTCTGCAAGCATTAGATAGAAAATTTTATGCTCTGTTTTGGGTAGTTCAAGAAGCATCATTTCATTTCAGAGATGAGTTTTAGGGAATCTTAACATACTACGAGTATCTATGTATAAAAAAATCTTCGTTATTTTTTCTCAATTCAGTAAAATTGTTTAAAATAAAAAATTTAAGCATTTATTTATACTTTAAAAGACATAACATAACAATGTGAACTACACTTTTAACAAATTACCTTATTCTTAATTCTATTTTTCTTATTTTTCCTTCTAAATAGACCGCCATCACTTTGACAATCCTGTATATTCTTTTCAAAATTCTGGTCGAGGTGGACTTGGAACTCCTGCAGCCAATGGATGTGGCATTAACGATAGTGCCTCACAACCTCTTAATAATGTACAAAAGATTCGTAATGATTTAGGTGGAGGAAAAAATTTAACCAATTTAGAACGCCAGAAATTAGGCCTTGCCTCAAATCATGCAAATGTTGAAGAAGATGATGATGAGCTAAGCATTAGAGGTAAAGTTAAACTATTTGACTTTAATTTATTTCTACTTATATTAGTGGATCATATTTTTATATTTCATTTCACATTTGAACTCTGTAATTGTTTTTGGGTACTTTGATATCAGGTTTTCAGTTCTAAACATTGTGAAGGGAATTAACTAACATTTCACTAGAATATCATTCTTCAAAACAAGTTTTTCTATAATCCACATCCATGGATCACAAATCTTCAGCAAATTTCTGAAATATCTCCACAAATGTGGTATATTTCTAGCTCTCATCTATGGTGTTTCAGTTGCTATTTCCTCTAGTATCATGCGGTTTTCACTTAAGTACCATCTTTTCTTCATTCATGTTTAGCTTTTCAAGCACATGATAAATCTTCAAATGGCTTTATTATTTTCAGCCAGTATGCTAAAATTATTTATTCGTTACCTTTTCCAGTCTTCATCACTGAGACCAACTTAATAATTGTAAATTACAGATTTTTATTGATATTAAGAGAATAAAAATTTCAAATCTTAAAATAATATTTTATCATTTTATAAACATGATCTTATCCTTTTTCAATGAGAAAGTATTTCTATTACTTTGTGTCATTTATATTTTGCACCAGATTTCCTATGGCAACATTTTGATAAAACAATTTGATATAAGAATAAAATTATCGATATTGAATCATGTAATGTTATTTTCTATTTTCTATAATTGAAGGAGCTTACGGAGTGTCCTCCAATGCTGCAAGTCTTAAAAACCGTGATGCTGATGCTGGGAATCCAAATGTGAATATGTACCATAGTATTGATGATGTCCCAGACAGAAGGAGAGCCAGAGATGGTGAAGAATATGATGACAACTATTTTGATGACATGCTCAAAGTAGAGCATTTATATGATGAGATAAAACATAAAGATGGCTTAGGAAAAGAAAATGGTAAGCTTATTCCTTGTTGTTTTTATTCTCTCTATTATCCATTTCAAGGGTATTAGATGATTTTTTTCTCAGTCTCATAGATCAAGTGATGTGTTTTAATGATAATAAATACTTTGCCTTGAAGGGGGAGTGAGCTCCTTTATTCGTTTTTGTTAGCAGTAAAATGACACACAGCAACATATACAGATTCCAACCGAAAAATTATCTTAAAACTTACAATTGTTGTTTGTAGTTCCAGGCATAATTCATAAGATCTGAACTGTAATTATTTTCCAACACTAAGAAACAATTTGGCATTGCTGTCATTCTCTCATGATTTAAAGTACTTCTTTCTCCTGCTTAACTCGAGAGTGTATTTTAGAAATATCACACACAAAGTGAAACTATACAAAGTGAGAAATGGAAAAAGTACAGTGAACTCCCGATTATCCATGTGCGGATTATCTGGTTTGCAGTCACTCTGATAGTTTTGAGACACAAGGAAATTATTAGTCTCCTTGTTAATCTATTCTAATATTGTTTTATATACAATAACAGTGAGTAAACCATGCAAGTTTCAAATTGTTACAATGCATTTTTTAGAAGTTAGACTGTTTTATATCAACACAGTTCTTCTTTCGTCCTTAGTAGCGACAGAGCTCAAAAAAGAGCATTTTTGAGCTATAGTTTATTATGACTTTAAAAGTGGTTTAAGTGTACCTCAGTGATTTGAAAAGTTAAGATATATATTCATGGATGCTTCTCCTTCCCAGGAGACAGTGTTCCATTTGTTTGCAAAATTTCATAGAGGCAGAGATTCTTTAAACAATTAAACTCACTCAAGACACCCTGCTACTGCTGTGACGGAGGAAATTGTGTCACGTGTGGAACGTCTATTAAGAAAAGACTCACATTGCACGTATGGAATAAGCAAGGCCACCTTAGGGATAAGATCGGCAGTGGTTTCAACAATTTTGCATGAATACTTGCATCTAAAGAAAATGTCAACTTGTTGGATACCTCATTTGCTTCTCAATGACCAAAAGGAGTGTAGAATGAAATGGTGCTTTAAAACGAATTTAAAAAATTGATGGAGGCAGCTCAAAAAGAGTTTTTGACATCGTAAACAAGGATGAAGGTTGGATCTAGCAATTTGATCCAGAAACTAAACAGCAGTTGACAGTTTGGATCTTTCCAGGAGAGCATTCTCCATTGATAGTTAAACAAGTGCTAATTGTTTGCAAGAAAATGATTTGCACTTTTTTCTGCAAGCAGCTGCATCGCCACAGTTTCTCTTGAAAACAGAAAAGCAGTTAAGGCTGATTTGTGCAGCACCGTCTGTTTCCCATAAATCTTTGAAAAAGTTGAAGAAAAGTGTCCAAAGTCCAGTTTGTGAGATATCGTGCTGAACCCCGACGGTGCTCCAGCACAAGGCTTCATGAACTGCTGCATTTTTGGGAATGTCACATGACCAGTAGCTGGAACATCCACCCTATAGTCCAGACCTGATACCATGTGACTTCTTTCTTTTCCCAAAAGCCAAAGAAATCATCCGTGGACAGAATTTAAAAATGCCAGAATCTAATATATAAAAATGAATGTGTGTGTATCATAATTTTAAAACTCGAAAACTACAGATCATAGAAGCAAGAGAAAGGTATCATTTTAACCAGAATAACGAGTACGGTGGTATAGTAAAGCTTTTATATCGATTTGATTGACCTGTCTAATTTAAAAAATATTTTCTTTTTTTCATTTTCTCCATTTGAATAACATAGGGACGAGTGCAGCTTATTTTTCATTTGAATTTTGAAATTACTTAGAAACTTGGTACGAACTTGAGACTTGAATGGTTCTACGAAGAAAAGAACAAAGTTTATTTTTATTGAAGACAGAATCCGAATCCTGATCGAATAAGCATAAAAATCCATTTAGAATCAATAAAATACGTGATTTTATCAGTTTTATTACAATACCCATTATAAGCTACCATGACAACTCCCATTGTCGCGAAATTGAGAGTTCAATGCATTTATAGGAGAAAAATTTTAACGTAATATCGTTTGTCAATTTCTATGTACGATTTTAATTTGTTTACATGGAAACCAAATATTTGTTGTTTTTAATTGAATTATCTTCAAAATCTAACATATAAAGGAGAATGTTTGTAAGTTTGTTCGCTTTGAATGCTTTTATTATGAGATAGGGAGGGAGAGAGATGGATGGTAATGGAGGGGGAAGATGGAGAGAGGGAGGGGGAGGCTGGGAGATGGAGGGGGAGAGGGGAGGGTGGGGGAGAAGGGAAGGAGAGGGTGGAAGGGAGGGGGAGGGAGTTTATACGGTATTTTCGTAAGATTTTCTTCCTTCATTCATCTAAATAGGAAAATCAGTCCACTGGGTCGAAAGGTGTTCATTGAATGGCCCGTTCAAATTTCGGTTTTTTAAGTATATCTCAGCAACGAATTGAAATAGGTTTAAAAATATACATTTTTCATAAGTTATTTCTGTAAAACATAATTTTCGCATTTACGGCATTATTGAAGTATAGAAATTTACTCACATTCCATATCTTACGTAAAAATTGTTGAATTGTTGTTTATTTCATTGAAATATTTGTTGTTTTTAATTGAATTATCTTCTAATCTAACATATAAAGGAGAATGTTTGTAAGTTTGTTCGCTTTGAATGCTTTTAATACGAAATAGGGTGGGAGAGAGATAGATGGTAACGGAGGGGGGAGATGGAGAGAGGGAATTACAGGGAAGGGATGGAGAGAGGGAGGGGGAGGGTGAAAGATGGAGGGGAAGGGAGGAAGAGGGAAGGGAGGGGGAAAAGGGAAGGAGAGGGTGGAAGGGAGGGGGAGGGAGTGCATACGTTATTTTCCTAAGATTTTCTTCCTTCATTCATCTAAATAGGAAAATGCGGAGCGATTTTCTTCATTTTTGCTTTATTTGACGGGTATAACTGTGTACTATCTTATTCTTGCGATGCTTACATGTTACACGGTCGAAGTTTTAGATTCACTAAAGCTGTTGAAATTCAACGGGCACTCCTGCTAGTATGCTATAAATGGGTACATGGTAGCATTAAATGTCATCCCTCGAGAAGATTGGCATTTAGCATTTAAATCTTTGTTTAAAAGAATGCAACGTTGTATACATTGTCGTGAGGAATATTTTGAGAAACATTAATAAAAATTTTATTCCTAATTGCTTTAGTTGTTTCATGTCTCAAAACAGAGTGACCCACGTATATCATTACAACTGTCACTATTGTAACTGTATACAATGACCATTGTGATAGCAATTGATTAAGATTTCAGTGATATCCTTATATTTCACGGAGGTATGATTGAGGTAAGAATAAAGGCAGTAACTCTAAATACTAGATTTAGAAACCTTAAATTGAAGAAAACTACCATATATACCCACATATAACATGCACTTTTTCTGTAAAAATTTTGGCTAAAAAGCAGGGTGCATCTTATACGAGGGTATATATTTACCACGGTGTTTATTATAATGGACCGACATTAGAAAATGTCATCAATTTTACGTCCACTCAATATTGGGATGATATTAAACGTTCTGAGTGTATTCTCATGCGATTTCTCGGTAATAACTTGAACGAAAAACATAAATTAATGAACAAAAACATCAAATTTATTACATAATTATACTTGATGTACAATACAAGATAATTCAAATAAAGTAAAAGTAATAAAGAACATAATTAAGCATCGCAAAATCCAAGAAATTCTTAATCACTGCCCCATTCATCGGTGACACTATTGGAATCATCTTCCGCGAAAGATAACGTTAAGTTCTCCACAGTGTAATTCCACATTGTAATTTCCTCGCGGTTGCATTTACGTTGGAGACTAATGTGCGAAAAATGGAGTTGGCTATATCAAATAATGGCGCCAGTCGACCTCCACCGATGGGTCTGAAGTGCAGTTTAACTGCAACTATGTATTCTGTTTAGACTGATACATATTTAAAACTGTCGTCTTCACACTGGGAAACTGCTAAACTATGTAAAGCTCGTTTCTTAAATGGCGGATTTTTATAACTGACTTGAGTAAAGTGCTGTCTTACCTATTTTAGTACGAACTAAGGTACGTATATTTTCATTAATTTACTTATCTCAATGATATTGACAGTAGAACAAATAATTTTGACGTTGAATGATAAGCATGTGACAGAAATCGAATTCTAGAAACATATGCATGCTACGGGCGGGTACATAAAAAAATCGCAAAATATGGTGCCAAAAATCTCCCTGCGTGTTATACATGGTTGCGTTTTATATGTGGATATATACAGTATTCATTTTAGTTTGGTAGGATTATAAAAATTTTTCTCTAAATGCAGTGTGAAAAGGTTAAAATAGAGAATTGCTATGTATTTCTTATTTGAAACGTTTGCCAGAACTGCAAATATTTTCCACTATATGCTGATGGTGTTAAATCAGTATTCCACTCTTATGTTTCTAAAAGTTACCTTTTAGAATGAGAAATACAATTTGAAATTAGTTTTTCTAGTCTAGATGAAAAGTTCCCTTTAAAGTTCCATGATAAAATATGGAATGTTTTTTTGCAGAGCTGGAATATGACCATTTAGATTATACTCGGCCAGCAACAACCTGGAAGCCACATTATCAGAGGATGGCCAATGGCCTCACTGGTCCAGGAAAACCTCTTCCACCAGCTTCAATTCCATCAACTGCTACTCAAAATGAATTTTCTGAGAATGGAGAAAATTCAAAACCTGAAAATCAAAATGATCAACTCTCCAAGTAATTTTATCAGAGTGTATTTTGAAGATAAGAAGACAACGATTGAAATCATAGAAAACTATATTTAGGTTATATGGGTGTCCCTTTTACAGCTCATTTTAAAGTCATTTTCTAATAAGAGTAGTTTCTGTAAATATTTGTGTTGATTTTATATCCTATATGTACAGTAAGTATATTAATCATGTAATTTGTAACAGTCTTACCATTCTCTCTATTGTAAATACATACAAGAACATTGAAGTGATAATGCATCTTTTCCATGAAGTGACGTGATTTATCTGCTAAAAATGTGCAAATTAATCTCACTAAGTAGCATTTATTGTATACATTACTCATGGTATGTGATAATTTAATCATGCATTAAGGATTACAGAAGTTGTTAGTGCCTTACATCTGGTAACATAATTGTGATTTTCCTCTGTGATTGATCAAGTCTTCTATCAATTAATTTAAGATTTGTGTATGTAAATGTGAATATGTGACAATGTGATTATGTTCGTGGTTTGGTCTTATATTGAGTGGTATCTAGGTAGCCCAGTGGAATCTCTTCATGTATATAGTTGTTAATTTTATTACTTGTATATGCATGAAAATTGCACTGGTGTATAATCAAATGCTAACAGATAATTTTCAAGAAATTTCAGGAACCATCAAATCTTTTATATATTTTTTGGATGCATTTATTTTTTAAATTAGTAATTTTCTTATGTATGGATTTGTTTTTCTGCAGGTCTATATTGCTATACCAATTATTTAGGCATGATGAGCCATATATATTATTTTTGTGAATATTAGAAGTATATTTAAATTTATATATAAATTCTGAGATTGTAGAGTACAATCACTGCATTTTATAGGAAATAGTATATTGGCACTATTTCACATTTACAAGTTTTATAAATTAGAGAATTTCAATTATCATTCAAGTAATGTTGCTGCCAGCCAATCTAGGATACCTTTATGTTGTCAAAGGTAGCTCACCTCAACATAACAATTAATAAAATACCAGGAATCCAAAAATTGAACCTTTTCAAGGAAGCAATAATAGTACGTGAAACAAGTTTTGCAGGTTTAAACTGTTTCTGCCTAACAGACATCACCTTAGTCATTGAAATAAAAAATTAGCCAAAATATGTGCAAAATCATCAGATCAAAGAAAATATATTTGACAAAACCTAATATTTAAGAATACTATATGAATTGGAGTTATAGAAGTTTTTAAAGGTTATATTGTTTGTTATTATTATAGGTTTGCATGAAAAAGTAAGAGTATTATATTGTTTATCCTTCATTTTAGTGAGTCCCAAGTCATACTAAATCATGTATTTTTTTTTTAATTTAACATTTAGCTAGTTACATTTCCAAGCCTTTTAGATTGTTCCATCAGATATTAATTCCTTATCATTTATCATGATTAATTCAATGGCAACTCATGGTTTTTCATATTATCATCATATAATAATACTCCGCTAATCAAGCGCAATAATCATCCATCCTATTGCTCACCATGTCCTTTAAGAATCTTTAACGTGCATTTCTGTAACTTATATACGCAAATTTTACTGATTCCTAAAATAACGTCAAATTATCTCCTCTTTTGTCTTCCAATTTGTCATTATAATCAATTCAGCCTTTTATGCGAGTTGATAGGGAATTCCTTTGTAGATAATATGGATAATTAGCTATAAGAGTACAGTAATCCCTCGCCATTCGCGAAATTTGCTTATCTGCGATTTTCATTTTGAGTACCTGTTTTTTCATTCGAGAGGCCAAAATTCGCATATCTGCATATGATCGCTTAAGTACCGGTCACTCTGCGTCGTTTTTCGAAACTTCTTCACTAATTTCCTCCAAACGCCATGCAGCGCCATCAGTCGCTTAAGTAGTGCTCACTCTAGTGTCGCTCTTTCTCTTTTGCCATTACATCTTCTAGGTATACGGTATCCAGACAAATTAATTCGGACAAAGGCATACAGTTTGCAAAGTTAATAATGCCAAAAAAGGCAGCGGAAGCTAGCCTGTAACGGCAACCGGTATAACCGCATGGCAAATTCCGCACAGACAATGAGGATAAGGATTGTCGCAGTTCCTCGCCTACTTCATGAATTTAGTGTGCCATTTTCATAGTTTTTTATCAGTAATAGTGCTTAATCGTGGCCCCAAAATGAGTAATGAGTTAAATGTAAGAAAAGTTGGTAAAAAGGGCAATAAAAGTGAGTAGTTTGGAGAAGAAAATTGAAGTTTTAGATAGGCTTGCGCATAGTGAATCTGCTTTTATTACTATTTTATGAATGTACGTACCATACTATTAATTTTTAAGGGTTAAAATGCAAGTTAAATAGCGGAATAGGGACTCGAAGAACCTAACCCTATTTTTTCCATATACCCCATTATTTACCATTCGCAAATTTGCTATTCGCAAATGGCGAGGGACTACTGTACTTTATCTTTCACATATATTTGACCAAGGCTCAATTATGAACTATTTCAAAGGCTTTGGAAGTGATACCAGAGTCACTTTGAAAATATCTACATAGGTTTGGCTCAGTTTTCTTAGAGGAAATTTTTTGTAGCCTGAATAATATAATTTTATGTCCTCTTCTACTTGTAAGAAAAAGGTTTCAGTTACATGAGCGTTACCTGAAAATTAGTGAGAGTAAGTATTTGTTAATAACAGGGTAAATAGGGACCAGCCTAATGATGTATAAAATATTTGAAGGATATCAATCGAGGTAAAACTTTTATATTAAATATTAATTTATAAATGCCATTGGCAGTAATTTGTAGCTCAATCAACGTTTCTGTACATGATGTATTTGAATTTTATAATGAAAATCTCACAAATTATATCTATTACAAATGCATGAATTGTGAGATACATAAAGAATTATTGCAATTTTTCAGATGAAATATTTTGTTGTGATAGAAATTATTTTACCAGTCTTATCAAATGTTTTTATTATGAGAGACCTAATACTCAATCGTGAAAATATGCCTTCATTTTATTTTTAATTACTGTTAAAATTTACCAGATATTTTATTTTTATTTCATAGAATTTTATGTATAAAATATTTTTATGGCTCATTTCTTGAATTATACCCTTGTTTATCCTTCATAAATTTTCATTCAGCTTTATTTGAATATTGTAAATATTTTAGAATCTGTTGTAATGTTTACATATATGCTTTTTAAAAAAATTCTGTAACACATATTGATGGCAATAATTGTTAGAAATTTACTTGTACCAAAGCAAAATAAAGTAGTTTAAGACAATACGATAGAATATTTATTGCAGCTTTGCAGAAATATGTAGTTTGAAAGAATAATTATTTGCTCAAATCAAATTACACACTCAACAGTATATTTTTCATATGATTTGGTTTCATTAAATATCGTTCAATTTGTTATAAAATATTTATATTCACAATTTTTATTGGAAAAAATAGTATCACATGAAGTTCTTAGATTATCATACTTTGGTCTATTTAATACTGTTATGGCCTACAGAGGTATTCATTGGGGGAATTCAGTTAATGCACTAACAGTCATTAAGATGCAAAAGAGCATGGACGTACCAGGTGGAGGGGGAGCACTGGACCCATGCCCCCACCCCCAAGGAAAATACAACTGACCGATTTATGTTTCCAAAGAATGTGCTGGCAAAACATGCACCCATTTTCGGTCTTTTATTTTCCCTCTTCTCGGTTTTTCCCATCTTGAGCCTTTCACCCTTTCTCCCCTTGCATTCCCAAGTCAAGAAAACCGACCACCACCCTGCCTCCCTCAGTTCCTCTTTGACTTCTTTCAACCCCTTTTCCTTCAACACTTGCTCTTTCCATTATTTCGTATTTATGACATCGAAAAAGAGCAGATCCCGTCAGGCCCGTCTTATAAATACGGGTGACTCCCAAGTTTCGACCATTCGAGATTCGATAAATTCAAGATTTTGACCCAGCCGATCGAATTGGGAACTACTTTACGCGGAGTAATTGGTTCCGACCAACCACGTGAGGTTTAGTTTTAGTGTAGATATAGTTATATCTGCTCTAATTGTTTGAATTTGTGCTGATTTCACCTTTTCTGTTAATCTTTTATTTAAATTTATTTATTTTATTGATTTATTTATAAATTTATCAGTTGACATGGCATCTAAAAGGAAATGTAATAGTGATAATGTAAGTGAATCAAATAAAAGAGTGCATAAGAATTATGAATTGAAATTAGAAATTTTAAAGCGTGTTGAGAAAGGTGAAAGCCAAACTGAAATCGCACGATCGGGAATGTGTCGTTCAACTATTAGCGCTTACGTGAAACAGAAGGAGAAAATTCTAGAAGATGTGATAAATTCACATAATTTGATAACAACAATAAACATTCCTAGGTGCGGTGTTGTGATTCCTAAAATGGAAAAACTTTGGGTAGATGATCAGTGTCAAAAGCACATTCCTATTAGTGAGACAATGATTGGAGCAAAGGTTAAGGATCTGTATGATGATTTGAAGGAAAGGATAGATGAAATTTCTGTTGATGCACCTCCGTTTAGTGCAAGTCATGGCTGGTTTGACAGATTTAAGAGAAGGGCAGGTTTTCATATCCTTAAATTAACTGGCGAGGCTGCAAGTGCAAATACTGATGCTGCCTCAAGTTATCCTGATGAAGTCCCCAGTCAATAGCCCATCCAATTCCCCCCCAATAGCTCATCTTCTTCCAACTAAAATCTTCCAACTTCTCAATTAATGAACCAAGTCCAGTAAGCACAGTTGAAAAAGATTTAAGGTATGAAAATATTTTTAATTTTATTGTTTCTTTATTCTTAAGTTATTTTGTGCTTTTTTAATAACTTTTATATTAATTTCACTGCAGTAAATAGTTGTATGTATAGATAGATGTATGCAGATATGTTATCCAGCTCGCACGAGTCGTTTGTTACAAACGACTCGTGCGATCCGGACCGGGCCATCTGTCTGCACAACATATTGCATGTATCTATCTTTGAAGTTCGAAACAAAAATTTATTTTTTCCTTTTTAGTGCAAAAAATAAGTTATACATTTAAAATATTTATTATATAATTTATTCATAATTTAATATTGTTGTATTAACATATTAGTAATGTTATTTTATCTTTATAGAACGTGAGGGGAGACTTTTTCCTGAGATGCGGGAACGTATCCCCCGATTATACCATGCAAGTATATGGAAAAATGGCATTCGACATTTGACTATTCGAGATTCGAACATGTTTTCAGGAATGCATCCCCGTCGAAACTCGGGAGTTGCCTGTATAGTAATATGAAATCCCTTAAAAATAAAGACAAAATGTTGAGATAGGATTAATTTTATTTCTTCTGTTTTTAAACCTTCCTATGTAACTGCTGTCAGAGATGGTTTTAGGAGAGAATGAGCCGTGACAGAGGCGTAGCGTACATGTATCGAACCGATGCAGTGCACCGGGGCCCCCAGCCAAAGGGGGTCCCAAATGCCCCTGACGTCTTATACCTTTCATGATAAAATTAATGATAGGGGGCCTAAAATTGAATATTGCACGGGGGCCCCATAACAGTTTGCTACTCCACTGAGCCGCGAAGTTCCTCGGGCCTGCAAAAATTTTGTAACAACCACTGTATAAGAATGGAAATATCGCATTGTTTTGACCTGATGTTTGACATAAATTTTCTCTTTCTATTAAAAGATACAATAGAAGAACAATTATATTGATTACCCATAATAAAACGTATATATGGTGGCAGATAAAAAAGCTATAGGGTTGGTGGCAGCGATCCATTTTCCAAAAAATTCTCTTTATTCTGAGAAGGGTTTGAAGATGGGAGAGACGGAAAATGCTCCTCGTTTTCGGAAAAAGGTGGGTGAATAAAGAGGAGAGTGCAGGGTTGATGTAAGGAGGAAGCTCTTGTTACAAAGGAAAGATTCCTAAGTGGGATGGAGGAAGCGGAGAAGATGAAAAGGGCGTGACATTGGATGAAGGGTTTGAAAAAATTAGTTACAACACACTGTTGCGGTGTGAATTGTCACATTGAAATACATCCTTACCATATGGTTTCGTTTAACCCCTAACAGTGTCACTGCTAACTCTTCGCCATTCTGCTGCAACAATTTCGTTGGAGTGGTCATTTGTGTGGGAAGTTTCTTGGCGTGAAAGGAGGCTTAGTGTTTGTCTTCTTGAGTGTTTGTCCTGTTTTTGTTCAATTATGTGGATTAATTTCATACTTTCCACCTGGTTGGTGAACATGGTAATTCTTCGCAACCACTGACAGTCTTTTGTATAATTCATCTCTCGGAAGTGACATCACCTGTACAGGAAAACTTCATTGAACGGTTAGTGTAGGTTAGTGACCCTAATTCTTTTAAATGGAAATGTTTTCTGGTCTTAATTGAATTTTCTATATGTACTTCCTAAATCCTGCAAAACATAAACATAGCCATGAGGTGGCATGTTGCGGTGGAGCGACTGCACCAAGCGCCATATCTTAGAGCAGTGGTTCTCAAACTTTCAACTGTCATGGGCCCCTTGAATGTTATGTGGCCTCATTTGAATTGAAAATAGTAAAAATAATAAACTTTAATACTAATTCCTTTATTTTATATAATTGTTAATAATTTTTATCGCATTGTATTTCCTAAAATTTTATTATTGGTGAATATTTTATATTTTGGTATTTCACCTAACATCTAAAATAATTTTGCGGCCCACAGTTTGAGAAACACTGTCCTAGAGGACTCGGATATTTTTCAAGTCTTTAAGGAATTCTGAACTGGAAACTTTTTTCAGAACTTATAAATAGTGAAAGTGAAATACGGGACTTCTCCAATGCTCAGTTATCCTCCATTTTCACGTTCTCACCCATCCTCACACTTGTCACATGTTGTGCGTCTGGGAGTCTATAGGCTTTGGCACAAAACAAAGGGCGTGCTATCCCAACCACTTCCGATAAATCTTGAGGATGTCCGGTCATTCATGCACTGCATTTACTATGCGAAAAGCGCTCTTTTTTCTCTCGTAAGATAATATCTGCCATTTTCCTTCACAAGCAGAAAAGATTCCCAGATGGAGAACTCTTTGAATCCTTTCGATGTCGAGAGGGAGAAAATAATTTCAGTAGTGATTGGTAAAGGAGTTTCTACATATAAGTGCTGCTGATCGTTTAGAAATTCTGTTCCAGTAGTCGTCTCCCTCTGGTGTGCATCCCACGGTGTGTATCATTGGAAAAGATATTTTTCTCTATTCTGCCAAAACGTTTTCCCAAATGCATGATGCTGGTGAAGAAAGGAATAACCCTACTCTAGAGACAATTGCTCCACAAACTTTCATATCTTCTCATCAGAAATCCGTCAGTCACACACACAAACAGGTAGACCTCGTCTTTTACTGCTTCTCTATTCGCGGTTTCGCGATTCTCCATTTGTGACCAGTTTCTCATTTCGCGATATCGTGTTTCGCTCTTTCGCGGTAAAAAATCACGGAAAAAAGTTTTTCTTCCGTCGTGCGAATTGTAATTACAGTTGAACCTCGATTTAGCACCACCATTTGTTCGCCTCTGACATTGGCACTAAAGTGGGGATGGCGCTAAATCGAAACTGAAGAATTATGACATTATTTTCTCTAGAGAAAAAGGGAATATCAAATATATTTGTGCATATGAACGATATAAAGAAATATAATGCAGATAGAAAAATATTTAGGGATTACCCGGATGTGCAAAGTAAAGGTTAATAATAATTACAAGAAATAAAATTTGCTTCATTTACAATAATTGTCCAGTTTATTGAATAAACGTGAGTTATGCATTACAGAATTTTACAATGCAAATGAAAATAGGTATAGTAAAACTCACTTTTTGACGAAATACTTATCCAGTTTTGTTTGAATTTTCTTTTTGTCATCAATTTTACTTATAGAAATGTTCAGAGTTACAACATGTTTCATTACGTCTTTGTTGTCTGATTTCTCTTCAAGGTATCAACGAATTTTGTGAAGGCATACTTTAGCCTCCTTAGCTGTCACTTTTTCACAAACTTCCATCTCATCTTCTTCACTAGCATTGTCAAATGAAAGCTCATTTCTTTGTGTTAATTCCACAATTTCCTCGGTTGTCATTTCTTCAAAAGCAGGTTCTTCTTGGTCGACAGCAAGAAAATTTTCAGGAGACATAGATTCACTCACAGCTGGAAGATCGTCCATGGCTATTCGCAACTCCTGGATAGGATTATCTTGTTTCTTCTAAGTGAACTTTTTCGATAAGCCCAGTGTGAGCCCAACAGTTACTTATTGTTTGCGGTGAAACTTCATCAGTTTGATCATATACAATGCGTCTTTCAAGGACAATTCAAGTGAACAATTATTGTTGTTGCTCTCTACTATCTTCTTCACTTGATGTCACCTGTAATGTGCCTTAAAACTCTTAATAATTCCAGCATCAAGAGGCTGTAGGAAACCTGTGCATTGTGCAATTAGGAGGTATGAACTCGAGTGTCACATTACTAAGATTCACTTCTCTGTGGCAAGGAGCATTATCTAAAAGCAAAAGCACATTGCAGTTTTTAATTTTAATTTCTTTGTTGAAATTCTGCAGCCACGCACAAAATTCTACTGCAGTCATCCATGCTTTCCTATTATGTCTATAATTCATGTAAATTGATGGGTTGAAATTCTTAAAGCACCGAGGTTTTGCTGCCCTTCCAATTACAGTAACAGTCCCTTTGTCACTCCCGTCAGCATTTGTACAAAATGTAAGAGTGACCCTTGCTTTTATTTTTTTACACCCTTTCACAGTACTTCTCGATATTGTTTTGTCTGGTTGCATTCTATAAAAGAGAGCGGTTTCATCCATGTTATAAATGTCTCTGTGATCATATTTTTTTAACATATCAAACATTTTTTGACGATATCGTTCCACTACTTCCTTGTCAACCTCAGCTGTTTCTCTATATCTGTTTCATTGAATCAATTGATGGCTCTGCTTAAAACGATGCAACCAACCATTGCTGTATACAAAATCTCTGATACCCATCTGTTCTCCCATTAATTTCGCCTGCTCCTTAATTACTTCATCAGTTACCGTTCCATTTCTTGCATTAACCTGTCTTTTCATGTTTTGGTCAGTACTCCTGAATTAAGTTTAATGAAAATGGAGAAAAAGTTACACTCTGAAATTGATATTTAATAGTAATAATACTAAATATTATTCATTAATAATACTAATAATATTCAATAAAATATTTTTAAAAATACCTGTTTAAAGCTGTAATGAATCAGAAAGGCACTTGAAGCACGAAAGTAAAACGTTCTGTCTACAGGAACTAGCAAGGAAGGAATGGCAGATTTTGGATGAGAAAAAAAGCGAAGAACTTTTTCCCAGACTATACACCATGGGGCGCATAAGAGCTCACATTTCAGTTCGTAGAGGAAGACGATAATATCTAAAGCTCTGTCTCACCGCCCGTTTTGACTGCGCAGTTTTAAAACGGAGAGTAAAATGGAGCATGTGTGGTATCAAAACCACAGACTTATCTTCCCTGCACCGTCAAAACAGACGGTAAGATGGAGCCCCTACCTTTAATAAAAAAAGAGGCAGACTGGTATGCAGGTTTGGCATTAAATGGGTTCGTTTGCAATGAAAAATCATGCATTTAGTAATTCACAGATATGGCGGCATGCGGGGGTGGATGGCGCATACCAAGGGATTCCCCTATTTAATATTTATGGAGAAGATCCGTTCACAAGTATTCATTGGCGCTTTATGGGGGTGGCGCTATATAGGAGGGCGCTATATCGAGGTTTGACTGTATATAAACATTTGGAATAAAAACAGAAACGAATATTTTAGCTCCAATGCAGGCAATATATTTTTACCTATAACGAAAAACCTACATGGCTGAGTAATTTGAAAACTTTCTACATCAATGGCCGCAACAAACACGCACTGCTAATAACATTTGATGCAAGACTTGATGGTGAAGTTTAGTAACTAAAGTTTAATCTTCAGTGTGCAATATGACTCCTCTAAAACAAAAATCAGACTGCTTCTGAAGATAATCCTTTAAAAACTATGTAAATAGCTCCTACGAGGTAGGCAACCCACATTAATTTGAATCTGAATTGATGTGTGTTGTTCTGTGCCACCCCCAAACCAAATCCTGGATACATCACTGCAAAAGAGAGTAGCCAGGATTATGTCCAAAGGCAGGCATTCAGATGCAGATTTATGGGGTGCAAGGCCCCTAGCTGATAGTGGTTTCTGAGGATCCTAGGTGATAGTAGTCTTGGGGGCCATGACTCACAAATTCTGAAAACGTGGTTAAGGAAAACACGTATCAAACTCTTAATAATTTATTTGTGTATATATTTACAATACTAGTAGATGATGCTTGCATTCTGCATGCATTTTTTAAATTTGGAAATTTAGAATTCCAACTTTTTTTCAGCAGTTTTGTCCAAATATATAATCGTGCCAAATTAAAGGTGTTAGCACATCTAAAAGTTCTTTATAATTTTTATCACCATATGGGGCAAATCAGCTCCAAAAAATTGGAATTTTTAGAATTTAGATGTTTTTTCATAGGCTGTAATCAAATATCTATAATCGTGCAAATTTCAAGCCCTTCACTCATCTAGAAGTGCCTTAAAAATTTTATCCTCGTATGGGGTAAAAACAACCCCTAAGGTTTAGAATTTCTACAATATTGGATTTTATCCTTCTGTTTTAACTAAAACCCTATAATTGAGCCAATTTTCAAGTTACTAGCTCATCTAGAAGTGCATTATAATTTTCACACTCTTATGTGGCAGAAATGGGGAAAAACACTCCCAAAAATTGGAATTTTTACTATATTGGATTTCTTCCATTGATCATACTTTAATATTAATGGTATTATGATATAGCTCTCTGATTCCCTTTAAAAGATTACCCATATAAAAGCATTGAGCTTGTTGCCATTACAGTTGATTTTTGGGTCCCAGAAAAATTACCACTTTTTTCTGATAAAAACTAAATACTTGTATTTACACCAATTCTACATGGATTTGTATTCCATCTTCAAAAATAAGAAAAGACAGTTTCTAAGCTTTCTGATAGTTCTAGTCCCAAGTTCGAATCTTGAGGGGAAATAATTTTAAAAAACAAATATAAACACATTTACACTGATTTACATGCTTTTCTTATGGGGAAATAATGGATCCAAAATAGCCCCTCAAAATTGGAATTTCAACTCTCAGATTTTTTCCTTCGGTTGTGACCAAAAACATATAATCATGCAAAATTTCAAGATTCTAGCTCATCTGGAAGTGCCTCATAATTTGTATCCCCCTCCTATATCCTATATCAGAAGCGTCTATACCAGTGGTTCCCAACCTTTTTTAGTATAAGGCCCCTTTCTTAACTTAAAAAAATTTCACACACCCCCACATGCTAATAGGCTTTGGTAATTATGGAAATACATAATAACAAATAAATTAATGGGTCCAACGCATGACTTTCTCCATACGTAAGTTGTCAACTAAAATCAAATAAATACGGCGATAGGAACAGTTCAACTTACAAGCTTCAGCGCTAGCGATTCAATTGTTTTGTAAATTCACCTTTGCCGTCACTACCACACATGCGAGCTGCCCACTAACCATCAATTTCAAAGAAATTGAATATCTCTTGTAATATTCCTCATATGAAAATTTATTTCAAACAAGAGCTGTAGAAAAAAATAATATGTACAACTTTTACCAATAAAGGTGGAAACCATAGCATGAAGTAAATATTTTTAATAATCTATTTATTTTTAAAAAGAAACATTAAATATTTTAATGAAACGTTTTACAATTTTGAATAAGTATCGAAATGGAGAGAACCAAAATATTTACAGGCATTATCTATACTTTTCTATTATCTAGCAAAAACTAACCGCATATTTAAAGTAGTTGGGTTAGACTGGTAGGTAGCGTGCCTGCCTTCTAGTCCAAAGGTCGTGGGTTTGAATCCCGCTTCGGGCATGGGTGTTGTGATTCGTCTTGGGGTTTTCCCCCTACCTGCAGACAAGCCTAAAATTGGCTTTGTGGGGAATGCATCATTAAAAAAAAACGTATTTAGTAATTGGGTATTCGGTAAGATTTTACGGATTATAATTATTAAAGTGCCTTAATATTTAAAATATTAATGAGGGGTTATGACATCGCAATTTCATTTGCAATTTATATTATAATTCCATGAAAAAGTTGCCTATTTCTATAAATGACCTTGCGGCCCCCTTGGAAGAACTTCGCGGCTCCCCAAGGAGCCGTGGCCCACAGGTTGAGAATCACTGGTCTATATCTTATAGATAGTGGTTGGACTTCTGAGATCGATGTCAATTTCAGCTCAAAGTCTTCCAGTTAAACCCTTAGAAATAATTATTTTTTCAATGATGCCCATCAGTTGAGACTGGTTTGTCAAATATAGTTTATGTTGTTCACCGTATTCATTTACGGTGTATGACCTCTTCTTTGTGTTGTGGTCACCTAGATCTGGCCCTATATCCACCAATGCAGGCATAGCTGTTGACAGTTATTTAAATCATGGAACATATTACCTTCATCATGTAAGTATAGGCACACTTGTGCAATGCATGTTAAAACCCCCTTAGCATGTATAAGAAGCATTGTGAGGTGCATAACTACCTTATCAGAGTTACAGGAAACATTAATATTCCTAATCATAGATTAAGTAAAACAGGTAAAAGTTTTAATGTTATGGCTATTAAAATTTACATTCATCTGTCAAATGATATTAAGGCAACCTAAGAGGCCAAATTGAGTGAGGATTTTTTTAGAATTAATTACTTTTACAGTTTTTCCGAGTATCTTGTTGTAAATTAATTTTCTTTTCTGTTGATACTTTATTACTGACTTGTATTTTTGCATTTCAGTGTAACTTTGTATCTTTGCTGATTTTCTAATACTTTGTACAATTTGATGAGGCTATGATTACTAATGTAATTACCTGTTAATCATCATAAAACATATAAAAGACAGTGTGACTTTGTCATGTAATGCTTTTTGAAGCTTAATATCTCGCAGACAACTGAACCGAATTTGATGAAATTTTCAGGATAACATTATGATATAATAACAAAACGTTTTAATGTATTGAACTCGAGATCAAAGACCCGGGTTACCATTTCCCATAAGGTAACACGTAAAAAGGGACATTTCAACATGCAGGCTTTCATTCTTTTTTAGATTAAAATTAGAAAGAATTGACCTATAACCTTCAGATATAAACCATTTCGAAGAAAACATTATAAAGTTTCTTATTCTGTTCATCTTTTTCCACCTCCAGTTTGAAATTTCTCAATGTAAACATTTAATTCACACAGTTTGAGGAAATCTTGCCATTTTAACGGGATGTTGCCTTGCCTACCAATTCCATTGTTAGACCTCTATATCATATTGTTAATTCAATCCTTATGGGTATAAACGTACTTTGAATGCTTTTAATATGAGAGAGAGGAGGGGGAGAGAGGTAGAGGGGGAGCGAGAGGGAGTAGGAGAGGGAGGGAAAGAGAGGGAACTATTTTAAGTTTAATTAAAGATAGCCCATCAACAACAGAATATTCACTAGAAATGTTGTATATGACAAAATATTTCATATGTAAAAGTGTGATATTAATTATTTTAAATGGAAATAATAATAATCTATCTATCTATAATTCTTCCATTGATATTTCAACAGGCATTACACTAGTGACATGATATGCCCTAAATCTTCCCTGAGCAAAACATCTGTAGCAGTGTTTGCACTATTTACATAGTCTGTATGAAATTTTGAATACATTACTCAAAAAATGCACCTTTACACATAAAGTATAAGTTAAGGAAGTAATTGAATTTTTTTTAACAAATCCTTGTCGTCTATTAGAACAGTGGTTCTCAACCAGGGAACCAGTCTTCAGGGGGTCCACAAGTTGACTTGGGCACCTTATATTTCAAAAATATGCATGACTCCTTAAGATCCATTTTGACCCTTTAGAGAGGTTGGATAATGTTCGGAAATGTCTTAAAGGAATGGTCTCATCACATGGATTAAATTCTTTATTATGTTAAGTAAGATCTTAGCTCCTATCCAATGGATTTTAGAAAAATTTGGTAGATGGAACAGGATGAGATGAATGTTATAGATTGCTACATTTATAACAGTGTAATTCTCCTGATTCTCTTTTTTTTTGACAAATTTTATATACGGTCTTACTCCATAAATATAGCTGTTATGGTTAGTTTTTAAGGGAGAAAGAAGGTGAGAAGAGAGAGGGAAGATGGGAGAGGGGGAGAGACATAACTGTTTGATTTTAACTGAACATTAAAAGGGCCGTATATCAAATAATAGATGTAAATTGATTTTCCCATCATTTTTTATGGGCATTTACACTAGTAGTTTATTATTATTATTTTTTTTTTTGATAGTGTGTGTAATTCTGATAAATATATCAAAGTGAAAAAATGAGACACAAGAACATCACTATGTTTCATTCAGATGCCAGGTAATTAATTGGCGCTATCTCTTTCATTATTATAATGGCTCTCAAGATAAGTTGCGATTTACCAGGGTGGGGACTGAGAGTAATCAAATGTTAACTGCATAGAGTGGAAGAGAAGGAAAGGTTGCAATGTATAGATTAGTGTTACATTGTACAGGCAACTCCCGAGATTTGACCGTTCGAGATTCGACCAACTCCAGAATTCGACCGGTCGAATCGACCCAGCCGATCGATCGATGGAATTAGAAACTAGTTTACGTGAAGTAATTTTTGGCTCGCCCAACCACAAGAAGTTTAGTTTCAGTCTAGACATCATTATTTCTGCTCTAATTGTTTGAATTTGTGCTGATTCGACATTTGACAGCTCGAGATTCTACCACATTTTCAGGAAGGCATCCCTGTCGAATCTTGGGAGTTGCCTCTATTGTGTAGGTGAATGTAAAACAAGTGTCAACTATTGGTTGTACCTATGTATTACTTCTTTTGAGAATTTAACATGTAAGTTGTATGGTCGTGTAAGCATGTAACATTCGGTTCTAATGTCCAGAATGCTAGTACAGTGTGGGACCCTGTATCCAGCTACCCAGTATCCGGAACGTTCCGAAAACCGACAAAGTGTAATATTTAAAATGCACGCCAAGTAATTTGTGTTTGTTGGTGGTGCCACTGATGTGTTTTATAACCAGTCGATGGTGAAGGCTTGTATTCTCGTGAATTTTGCTTACATTTTTACTGCAGAGCAGGTGTATAATGCTGATGAGACTTCTTTATATTGGAGGTATATTCCTAGAAAAACTGTTGTTGCACCAGAGGAATCAGCACCCAGTGGGTTTAAAGACTCAAAAGAAAGGATAGCAGTGCTAGGTTGTGCATTTGTTTGTACATTTTAGGCCTGGCTACCCGAATTCCGGAAAAACCCCCTATCTGGCAACCCTCAGGTCCCAGGCATGCAGGATACAGGGTCCCACACTGTACTGTATTTATGTGTGCAAATATATTCACTAAATTCATCCCTTCAAATAATGAGTAAACAAAAGGATAATTTCACACAGAAAGTGCTTGCATACTTATTAAACATAGTTGTTATTACTACAGACTCAATTAAGGAAACAGAAAAAGTCAGTTTTCTTTATTCCTAGAAAAATACACTTAATAACATTGATTTATCTATGATGATCTTGAAGTTAGATTTTCTTTTAATAGAATCTTAAGATCAGATATTTCCTGCTTAAGAGTATCGAGATTTTGATTAATCACATATTCATAGTCTGTCCCATTATCAGCAAATGTTTCTTTCCATGTAAAGTAGCGCTGTGCTAACTGCGAAATAAGCTCTGGATATTTCTTCTGCACTCTTTTTGGCTCCTCTTTCTCCTATTTTTAAAAAGGTATTGGTTATCATTCACTGCAGGCATAAAAAATTATAAGCACTTTCATGGTTATTTTGAATCCAGTCAAGGGCAGATCCTTGGTGAGGGGCAGTCAAATTTGAAAAAATAAACTGAAAATATCCTCAAAAGAACAAAGATTTTAATGCATTAAATGGAAATAGATAACAATTTGTGTAACAAAATAAATACTGTACAAGTAAAGTTTCTTTGGATGGTATTATTCATTATTTTATTAATTTTTTGGTGCTCTGAAATCTTTGGGTGGAGGAGGAAATTAGCCCCTTGGATCTGCCCTTGAATCTAATCTATAATACTTTGTGTTAGGTTACTCACAATAAAAAATAAATGAGAGAGAGAGAAACGTGCCCTTTTTCCATCAGTTGGTCTAACACAGACCTTACACCATTCTGCTACTGAAGAAAGCCCAGTAGGGGTTGGAAGAAGATTGAATGGAGGGGGTAATATTGTCTGTGACATATACCCTAAATAAACCTATTAGAAAAATCCTCACTTGGGTATCATTAGTGCATGAAATTTTCTACTTATTTTATTCCTCATTCAATGAAAACTAAATAATTTGTTAAGCACTTTTGACTTCAAATTACAGTGAAAATGAAATAGAAAACTATTGTTTTAAATTTTGCTTGGTGCTTGAATGTAGAAATATATTTCCATTCTTTAATTGGGATCAAAAAATTTGGAATTGCAAGATATAGTGTAGCACATAGGAATTAAGACTTTTATGAGTTACGATTAATGGAATTATTGTACATAAGTATTTTATTTTAGGCTGTATATAGCCAAGAATATATCCAGTTGCAAATAAGGTATATATAAAGAAATATTTTTGTAAAATATGGACAAATATGTATTAATGTTGACTTTTTAAAAAGAGCATTTGTCTTTGATATAAAATATGAACACAGTCGAAAATTTAATTATATTTATCACAATAACAAATTGGGTGTGATGCATGAATAACAGCAATGGAATCATATGCTTTTTAAGCAAAAGATTAATTCAAAAAAATTACTTATCAATAAATTATGAGAATATACATTAAGATGTAGCTATGAAAGCAAAGAAAAGTGTTTTTATAGCAGGTGTATTATGATAGAAATAATAATTGCATACATAGACAAATCCAAGTTACTGTTTTTGTACTTTAAAAAAATGTATTTTTACATTAAATTTTATCCGTTGCCAAATAGACAAATACAGTTTGATGGAGTAATACTTTTTTTTAGTAACAGTTGATTAAATAATAATATAGCCTTGCAGGCATTACCTGAGTTCGCCCAAATGTCCACTCTTTGTCAACATTATCTGCAACCTTTTTATATGAGTTAGACATTGCAGCAATGAACATATTGAGTATAACGATGACAATTATAACTTCAAAAACTGAAAATGAAGCCAAACTTAATATAAATCAATTTTCTTATTATAAATATTTGTTATTTTTCTCAGTGGCAGATCATTGTAAGGTTATTTTTATAATACATAGTTGGAAAATTGATAGAATTTAAGAAATAGATAGTCTTGATCTTTTCAGAAATACCTAATAAAAATTTTTGTTTAACATATAAATTATTGAACTTGAGATCACAGGTCAAATGGATTGAACATACGTGCAAATGCTATATATCCAACTGTTTCTGTAAAGCCATGTTCATTTGTAATCTTTCTGGAGGTTCCATCAGCAGCAGGTAAATCTTCAATGATCACATCAGCTGATTCAAGAGGAGCCATACAAAAAATTGCCCAAAATAACGTTTTTACAGTTTCTCCAAAGCTAACAAATGAGCTAACTTGAATAACTTTTGTCCCATTTGAATCTTCTTGTACCATTCCATCATAATAATGGTATAACCTACACAATCCTTTGAAAGAGAAAATGTATTTTTAATACTTAATGCTTTTTAATGTTTAAGACACAAAAATGGAAACATACTCACCTGCTGAAAAAGAGAGGATTATAACTAAAAACAGAGCGAAAAATTCAGCTATATCCTTTGTCATTTTGCCTAAAGAAACCTGCAAAGGAAATTAACATATTTTGTAGAATGATTTATATAAACCAATAGCTTGTTTAAGAATCTCTTATACCTACCCTCATGTAGACTACCCTTTGCACATTTTGTGTTTTGATTCCATTATTTGAATTAATTTTTAAAAATTTCTTTTCCAACACATTATTTAAAAAATATAAATAATTGCGATGTATAGGTTGACTTTTAAATCTTTGAAAATCTTTTTTTAAATCAGAGCCTGCTTATTCATCAAGTAAAAAATAGTAATTATGGAACAATGATGCCCATTCTCTAGCATGCTTGGTCTTAGGCATCTTCACCATGAGGGATTCTTTCTTTCACCAATCTTGCATGTGCTTTTTCACTAACTCCTGATTCCCTCACTGCAGCTTAGTTATTTGATGGTATAGCAACTTCTATGGCTTGAAACTAGCTTTGCATTGCAATCTTTTAGTAGGTGGGGTCATGATGAGGTCAACTTCAATCAAAGGCTTTTGTAGTGATGATGTTCGATGCTTATAGCAATTTTCGGTGATAGCTGCATCCGGAACATCATGTAACTGTTACAGAGACCTTCGCTCTGAAGAAGTAACCTGCAATGGTCGTGAAATGTCAGTTACATCATGTACTGGGTGCAGCTGTCACTGAAAGCCTCTATAAGCATTGAATTATTAGATGTAACTTTGAATAAATGTTACTGCAGATGGCAATAGTCATCAAAGAATGATACTACGTCATAACAATGAATGGGAATTTCTTGCATATAATTTTTCTCAATCATAAAACCAGCTACTGATTATTGAGATAATTATTTCCATGTTGTATTCAAAATCGATTTTACCAGATCTCAATTTTGCATGTACCTCATTGATGTTTATATTTCTTTTTTTACTTTAGTGATTCAGGACCTCAGTTTTGTATGAAGAAAGATATCATGTTATTTATTTGTTAAATGAAAGAGTGGACCTATATTGCATATATATGGCTAAGTATCGATGCCAATTGAATTTGACCTGTTCTCCAGAATACATGGCAAAACTGTCACCTATTTATTTAATATTAACAACAATTATATGTTGTAAATACAGTATACTTTCTCAAAGTCAGAATTTCAAAAACTGACTCTTCCCATAAACCACTTGGTTTAAAAATAAGTTGCAAAACTAGGTCTTCTGTTTGTTTTCTATTCTTTAAAAAATGCTCTCTTCTACCCCAGAGAATATTTCAAGTTAGAAAATTCATCTTTTTAGATAAGGGATGAGCAACCATAACACTGACACAGCTTGTGAGAGCAGTGCTCATCATGCACATAGTTGCTCTGTCCAGACTGCTTGTGATGTTCCATGCTTGTAATGTTCTCCTAGTTTGTGGTGTTTGTAATGACAGATAATTTAATTGACGATTTTCATTAAGTACAGCTTTGTTGTGGTTGCACGTGTGTGGAAGAGGATGGAGAGAGGAAGGGGATGTTTACAAAACTCATGAGTGAGATGAGTGATTTCCTAGGCTACGAGGGGTTCTAGAAGCAAGGAGGGAGGGGAGGGAGTAAAGATTAAGGGAGCATCAGATTGATAATGAGGTCATTGGGGCCAACTAACAGATAATACAGTAATTGCATGGAAGTTACAAAATAGTACAAAGAATTTAGGTATTAATTCAACATATCAAGCGTCAACAAAAACCATCCAAATCATTTCTGATGATTGCGAGCATGCTTGCAATGCTTGTGGTCATGTTCACTCAGCTTAGAAGGCTGGTAATTACTGTTTCCGCACTATTTAAAATAAATATATAAATAAGCCCATTTCTGGGAATTTTCTCCTTTTTCTCAATTGTGTCTGTGTAAAGGTTGGAAGAGAAGGAAGCTACCTAGATATCCAATAGCACATGCCTTGTATATATTTTGTACTATAATTTCATCTTTGTTTGTGCAGTACTTACCCATTTTTTCATTAGCAATTGCTTTATTTTTTTCTTATTTACAGATCTATGTGATCTAAAAATATTGCAAAATTAAATATTTATATGCTATAAGTTAAAAATAAAATGTTTACCACCAACTTTTAATGCAGCAACAATATGAAGAATGTTTATGAAAAACTAAAAGTTTAAAAATATTGAGAATGCACTTTTTCAATTCATGACTGCATAATACTTTTGTGCTAGTCTTATATTAGATATGAGTTCTCCAAAACCAGTGGTATCTGAGAGTCGCATCTGACACTCAATCCTGTGGACCAGGTACATGAGGATCAGCTATGACATTAATGGTAGTCCCTAATTAAAATTTAAAAATAAAAAGCTACAGATTAATCATTATTATTTATCTTTCAACACGAAAATCTCTTTAATAGGGCATATGTTAAACTAGAGCTCTGTATTTCAAAGGAAGAAACTCACAAAGTTTATTATGTGAGTGAATTCAAAGCAATAATCATGTCTGTGTGGGACAGTAGCTCATATTTTCAAAATAGAATAATTTTGTTTGGTTTTATGATGAACTCATAACGTTTGAATAAATAAGATACCATTGAAAACAATTTGATTAAATATTACAGATCACATGCTTTTAAAATTAAAGGTGAATGAAAATTAGATAAACAGAATTTGAATAACCTGCAAAGGACCAAGGTAGTAATTTAGCTGGCATAAAAGCAGCAGCTTTGAAAAAGACAGAATAGTTGCAATGGCAAAGAATCCCTCAGCTAAGAGAGTGGGATCCAATTGGTGCCAATACTTTCTTTCTAGGTCCCAATTATGATTTGTATGAACATCAACAAATGCAGCCAGCCAGAATAAGAAAGTAAATGCAAAAAGCATTTGAGTGATCAGGTCATGCCTAAAAGTTTGATGTATGCATTAGTTAAGAGATAAAAGAAAAAATTTTAACTTATATTGCTGCTTAGTTCAAATCATATATGATTTCCTTTTTCAAGCATATGACAATTATTTTTTTTATTTTCACCAAAGTTCACATATCAAACTTTCACTTTCTCACATATGTTGTACACAGATAAAGTAATTTTAATCTTGAAAAAATTCAACTTTGAGATTTTGATGAAAATATGTTTTACTGTGTCCCCAAGTCCAAAAAGTATTTTTTGCCATGCAGTCTGTCTGTATGCAGTTCTATGGCTTACTGATACATGCAACTAATAACATTGTGAGAATCATTATTTTTGTGATTTCCTCCATGTAATTGGTTTTACAAGCTTGTAAAATTTGGCAAGTACATTGGGTAAAAATAAGATATTTAAAAAATTACCAAGGAGAAATAAAAATTGCAAATTAAAAATAAAGTCACAAGTTGTATTATCTTTTCTATAAAAAGCAGCTTTTGGAGTTAGAGTTATTACTCCCACAGATCGATATGATGATGCCATAACCCTAAATATCCCAGTTATTAAAAAAATACATTACTCCTTTTATTTATTGGTACAAATCAGGTAATGAAAATGTATTTTATATTTCAAATATTTATAAAATTTGTGTTAAATTAGCTTGAAAAATAATAGACAAGTGAAGTGAGTCATCAGACAGGATTGGGCCAAGTAAGTGGTTAGGAGCACAGCCCCTAGTAAATATACGTAAGATTTGCTTGGATAGTAAGGTACACAAATCTGCTATGTTAATTTGTTCATTTACACAGGGGTACAATGGCGCAGCAAGTTGTGTAAAGACAAATTAACATAACTTTTCTACATAATAGCCATTGCAGTTAAGGTATTTCCCACTGGTGAATGAGTGCAGGCACACTATTTCATCCCTATGTAAATAAATGAATGAACATGGTAGCATTTGTGATTTACTTTACAGAAATACTGTTATAAATATATAGTCATTAAATGATTTTTTTATTTGTGCATATAGATGTGTACACATTATTTATTTTTACCTATATTTCATATTTTATATATTTTCTTACCTCTTCTGAAAAAGGCTTAAGAGGTTATTTACACCCTCTTTCCCTGAAAACAGATTTTTTACCAAATACAGCAATATACCTATTACAGCGAAACCTTGATTTTGCACTCTCTGACTTTATGTTTTTTCCGATTTTGCGCACTTTTCATCTGGTCCCGGCTAAATGCTAATAAGAACAATGTAAAATTTTATCCGATTTTATGTTTCCATGAATTTACATTTCCCCCTAATTTGCATCTTATTTTTCGAGTCCTGACAAAGGATATTGACCTGATTTTACATTTTCAATTTCGGAAAATGCGAAGAAGCACCAGCGGTGTTCTGCTCATATTCAAGATTAAAAATAGGCTTGATTCAATAGTTTTAGTCATAACTTTGTCAAACTCATGTTTAAATAAGCATATGTTTACATAAGAAATGTTTGCAATCTCACGTGGCAATACATTTATCGGCCAATCAAATAAACGAACACACTTCATGCTCACCGTTATAGTTGCAGCCATTTGTTTTTGTAGGAAGTTTATATAAACATGATGCTAGGCATTCTATATACCATATTTACTCATGTAACCCGTGCACTCGTGTACCCTGTGCACTCCTATTTTTGGGCCAGTTCAGAGGGAAAAAATTAATTTGAGCCAGAATAAGTTTTTTTTAAGTCACCGATTCCCACTCCCTTAAACAAGTTCCGCTCATGTTAAGCATCTTCTCCCTTCTACGTGATGCAATTTATTGGATGATCTCTTTATGACGATACTAGCAGAAATCTCCTCACTGATAGTCCTCTTTTGTTAACCCCTTAAATGTTTTTGTTGCAATATTATGCAACTTCGTCCTCACTTCATTGTTTTTGACGTAATATTATGCATCGATTCGGAGCTTCATGTACTATTTGTTCATCTATGAACGAGAACTTCCCTATGCGGATGGGGAGTTTTTTTGCGTATCGTCTCGTTAGTAAATATTGGAAGGTTAAGAACAAATGAGTCCAAACACTTGAGATGTGGATTTCTGTCTTCCTTTCGAATGATGAAATCTTTTTTTTTTCTCCTTCTCAATCTTTTCATTTGAAATCTTTCATTCGCAACAAAATTTCACCATTCCAAATTCCTTGAAGTGGATGAGGGAAAAGGATCAAACTTGAACCTACCTATTCTCAAGCGGCAAACCCTCAGTAGTCATTGAACTATAGTTATCAGTTAGTTGGCATATTCTTTCTGCCTACTTTTGCAAGTTTTTGCCTGTAGTGCGGGTATAACTTACACGTCTGCTTGGTCACATAAATACGCTTATACTTCGTAGAATTCGACGTCTTTTACGAATATAAATGTAGACGCAAGCATATTGCAGAGAATTTACTATTGATACAATTTATATAACCTGTTCAGAAATCCTCCTTTTTCTCCTGGCGTTTTGGGATAAAATGTGCATGAGGTACATGAGTAAATACGGTTAAGGAGGTAATCCATTTATGTATCGGTCATTTCAGCAGGAAGTCGACGACACCAACATGATGCTTGGCGTTGTTTATAAACGTGGCAATCCATTAATTAATTTTTGGTCTGAAATATGGATAATAAAACAAAATGGAAAGTATTTACGATAAGTGATAAAATTAATATCTTAACTCAACTTGATGTGCATGTTGGAACACGTAGTAAACTTTTTGACTGGTTAAAGAAATAAAATGTTATGTTAGTTTATTTGCAATTTCATTGTTATTGTGTTCATACATGTATATTTAACCAAAATTATGATATAAAGCAACCCACATTTTACTTTATGTTAGATAATCTTCATTTCCCTGATTTTACATTTTCCTCAATTTTACGTTTATTTTAGGTGGACCCTTCAATGGTGTAAAATCGAGGTTTCATTGTATATGGCTCTGGTCGGATGTGAGCTAGGTTGCAAATTGATAAGTATGATTATAAGTTATCACATTGGTTTCTAAACTGGGAGTTTTCCAGAAGGTTGCAAAAGGTTTTCAGAGGGTTGCAAGGACAGAATGTTTTTGTTTTTTTTTAATGTTGTGTATGGATGTATGCATTTTGAAACGAGTGAAGAAAGAATTGCAGAGCAAATTACATAAGACGCTTTTTAAAGAATACTAAAATAAAAATATTCCTCTGCAGATCAACCTATCTTGAAAATTTTGCATCTTTAATAATATTCAATACATTAATTATGTACCGTATATTCCGGCACATAAGTCGACCTTTGAAGCATAAATAATTTTTCCTAAAACTTAGAGTCGACTTATACACTAAACATAAAATGTAAACTTTAAATTACAAATGAATAACATCGATATTTACGAAGACCGTTGATCTTTCGGTGGAGATGATCGCTATTTAGAATCAGCTGTTCCAGTGTTTACACTTTATGACATTTATTTTAGAAGATTTATAATAATTAATTTTAATACTTATTTACTCACATAATCCGTGTCCTCGTGTACCATGTGCATCCCTATTTTTGGACCAGATCGAGTAGAAAAAAATAAATTTGTACTTTAATAAGTTGACGTCTACGGCGGCAGAAAATTATAAAAAATCAAAAAAATGTGATTCTCCCTAGGTGTGTTTTCTCCATTGTTCCCTCTAAGCTGTACGACTGCACGGGCATGCTACAGTTTTTGAAGTTCTGCACGTTAAATTTGTCAAGCACGCATGATTGTATTTTAAAATATATTGGAACAGGACCGCGTCAACCCCGGTGCACATCCACGTATCATGTAGGCATGCATAGCGATATTCATTCCGGCCATTGATGAAAAAGAATTAGAGGGAATTATGGTTCTCTCCCGGGTTAAAGGAGTGTCAGCGGCTCACGATGAATACGGCGAATACAGATACCAACTTATTCCGGCAAAAAGTGTAGGTAGAAACTGATAGTAAATTTTTAATGACAGAACTGCTTTTTTTGAGTAAAAATAATAAACTTAAAACTCAATTAAAACTTACAGCTTTAATATTATAAAAATATTACGTCACCTCAATGTTGAAGATGCATCAATGGCAGTATAAACTGTGCATTTAAACCCTAAACGTTTCTTGGTCATGTAGATACGCATAAACTTCGTAGAATTCTTCGTCTTTTGTGAATATAAACGTAGGCGCAAGCTTGTTGCAGTAAATTTATTATCGAAACTCGCAATTTTTAAAACTTGGTCAGAAATCTTCATGTTTCTTTTTTTACCGACATTTTGGAAAAAAAGGTGCATGGGGTACACATTTGCGATATTTTATTGAATTTCACCACCGTAGAGATCGATCGGGATGACTAGGTATAGTTCATTTCAATAGTATCATTAGCAGCTGACATCAATCGAATTATAGGAAACTTTATTTAGTGGGGCAAGCTTTCCAATAATAACAATTTCTTATTGGTTGAAATTAAAACATGTCACATGGAATGCTCAAGAAGAATAGCACGGACTCTAAACAATATTTATATATATTTTTATTATTGTTTATTTCTGTTTTGTTAAAACTTGGATTGTACTTGACTTTGATTTTATCTGAAAACAGTTTCATGAGAAGTATTTTTAAATGAAAAGTGGGGGTCGACTTATACGGTGAACATATGCCTAATCACGTATTTTCATCCACAAAGTAGGGGTTAACTTATATACCAGGTCGACTTATATGCCAGAATATATGGTAAATACATTTTTAGACCTATGTAATTGCTCTTATGTTTAGAAAATTTAATTAACTAATCTCACAGCAATGTATTTTATTATTAAAATGTTAAGCAGCATATCATGTAAACATTTCTTCAAAAACAATTGGCATTAAATAACAACAAAATATTTCATAGAATAAAATTTTAGAATTGTGTAATTTCACTTACTTTCGCTCGATAACATACTTGTTTATTTACATTCATTGCTGTGACTACGGCCAACAATATGAAAGCCATGATGGACCCATATAGATAGTTTGTAAGGGGTTTTCTAATATCCTGTTAAAAAGCAAACGAAGAGAGGAATGGAACCCAAATTTTTTCCATATCTAGTTCAAATGTAAAACTATATATCATGAAAATTTGGTGTTTGTAGCTTGCGCAAGTTATTTTGTAAACGGTCAGGCAGCCAGACAGATGAACCAAATACGTAAGCTCTTTTTTATTTAAAAATGCACTAAAAATAATTTTTCTGTACACATAGATATTTATGATATTTTAAAATTAATATTTCATCTGATGTTCATTGTTGGATGGATGGGTTAAGGAGGTAACAATAAGGTCAGCTGCCTTAAGAAAGGGTTTAAGATACATGAAGTTTGGGAAATTCTGGATAAACACATTGCTGAAGGCATTTAAATCTTCTGCAGACTGCATATTTTAAATGTGTACACTCCTATAAGATGTCATGACATTTAAATTTTTTTAAACTTTTTATTATTAAGCACTTTTAATAACTTTGCAATTTTAACTTAACAAATTTGATAATAATTCTATGCTGTATAACCTCACTGGCATTTTCCTTCAATGAAAGGAGACTTGGTCACCAAAGAAATTACTTGGAAATATTAATTTAAAGCTGCAGTATAATCAGAAAATATCAAGAAGTTAAAAGATGTTTTGTCCAAAGACCTTTCATTCAAAAGACATTTTGCCCAATTGTTTTTTGTCCAAAGTATTTTTGTTCAAAGTTGTTTTGTTCAATTCTAGTTTCATCCGAAGACATTTTGTCCAATTGTAGTTTCGTCCAATGGAATTTTTGTCCAAATTTAGTTTCATCCAAGGATGTCCTATCCAGTTGTGATTTCAAATATTAACGTTTAAACAAGCAACTTTTACAGGCACATTAATTACAATTTTCAATACAAATCTAGTAACCACACAAAGCACAAAACTATCACTTCATAAAACATAAAAATGCTTCTGTTCCCAAGCATAAGCCGCTAACAACTCTTCTTCGCACTACAGAAAAGCATACGCAAAAGTTCCACAAACCAATTTATAAATGTCAAACCACACCTTATTTCAATTTTATACAAAAATTGAATAATAATTGCTAAGTTTAAACAAACATAAAATACCATAAAATGTAAAAACGTAATTCTGCCAAAACCAAATACATACATACATTTTCCAACCAATTGGCAATAATAACTCTCCTTCTGGCAGGTTTAAGCTCACACTAACAAAACTAAACTAAACAAAACCTTTTTCTGTAGCATTCTCCTACCCCAGTTATGTTCTGTCTCCACTACATAAGGTCAACTCACACGGGTCTCGTTTTTGTGCTTCCTCAAGAAAATGTCCTTTCTTTTCTCTCACAAACACACGCCTCGCCCCAAAACAACAACGCCACGCCTTCTGCCCTGAAAACAGCGATGCCCCCTCTCAGCGACTTACAACCCCTAAACACATTGCATGTCGCAATACTCTTCGTTTCACTAAGTTCCTAAAAATTGGATGTGTTTGGGCAAATTGTCTTTGGACAAAGAAAATTGGATGAATGTCTTTGGATCAAATGTCCTGGAACCTATCAGGGTAATTATTTACTTAAAGGGCACCACAGTAACATACATTCCAGAAGAAAATAAACTATTCAAATACATGTGGGTAAAAAAATTAAGAAAATAAATTTACAGGGATGAAAAAATAATAATTAACATTTTAATTAATATTAGCAATTAGAGATACCCTTGGTAAATGCAGATAGTGGTCTTCTTATGTTTCTCTTGAGTATGTCACTAAAGGTAATGGCAGCACACAGGAAGTGAAGTAACTTTGGATAGAGAGAATTTGAATGTCTATATTGTTGGGTTGGGTTAGCTTGGGGAGTTGATATGTGTTAAAATGCAAGAAATATGCTAAGGAACGATGTCTAAATTCAAAAGATAGTTTTTAATTAGTGTATTTTATTACTTGGGTTTCACAATTTTTCTAGCATTTCAACCCAAATTAATTTTTCCCAATATAACCAATACAAACATTCAAATTTCTGCTATCCAAGCTATCCAAAGGTACTTTCCTACATCAAGGTGTCATGGATGAAATTGTCCATGCCCCATTGCATCAATGGAATAAAAAATTACTAGGTCATCTAATCTCATGACTTTTTTTGCTAAAGTTGGTTAATTACATTGGTTGGGCAATTAGAGATCAGATAATAGGTAGTTAATGTACAAAAAGTGCTATACAGGCACACTTTGACTTACAATGGATGATTTTCCTGGAAACTACATTTTAAGCCAAATGTGCATTTACTCATAGACTCAATGTTACAAGTTAGGGTTATGTTCCCAACAGAAAGTACATACATTATTTCAAATTTAAGCCTAAATGTTGCATTCTTACAATAAAATTAAAAGCTTAATCTGGCCATATTTTACTCATTACTTGTGGAAAAGTACAGCATGACAATGACTATGAGGTTACATTTCTATGCCAAAAAATGTGAATAAGTTCATTGAATTACAATGTAGAATGCTTTGCCATTTCATGTAATATCATTACTTGTATAAACAGCAGTCTGAATCAACCTTACAGCATCATTTTCATTGCTATAGTTATTGTCAGTTGTAAGAGATCAGTTGGTCTAGACCATATCCTGTTCCTTAATATTTTCAACGCAGCATGACTGGAATTCCAGTCATGCCGCATTGAAAGTGTTAATTATAAAACATTGGAAGTCCGAAATGTCATAAGTTGGAACATCATAAGCCAAGGACTGCCAGTACATATTTGGCTTTTTCAATCAAAATTATTTGCCTCCATTATGTTGTTTATTACTTGCTTTGTATACAAAAGTGAAGTTAACCCTTATGATAATTCTTATTTTGTACATTATTATATTGTTTTATTTATAATAATAGTAATAAGATTTAGCAAAACATGGATGGTATGCACAGTAAGATAACAGATGAATAAAAAAAATTCATCAACAATTAAAATAGAGGTGACTCCCGAGATTCAACAGGGATGCATTCCTGAAAACGTGGTCGAATCCCAAACTGTCGAATGTTGAATCTGCACAAATTCAAACAATTAGAGCAGAAATAACGATGTCTAGACTGAAATTAAACCTCTCCTGGTCGGGCAGACCGAAAATTACTTCAAGTAAACTAGTTTCTAATTCGACCAATCGTTCAGCTGGGTCGATTCAACCGGTCGAATTCTCGAGTTGGTCGAATCTCGAACGGTCGGATCTCAGGAGTCACCTGTACTATGTATTTAGGTATATAAAATAATTTTATTTCCTACGTTACTTTCAAAATCTCTTTAAAATCAGAACCTATATTTTGAAATGAATATATTGAAAAGTATATAAGTATTCACACACACAAACATGAATCCTTACGTATATTTTGTTGATGTTGTATTTCTTACATTTACTATCAAATAATTTAATGAGATAAAATTATAGCTAACTCACCAGTTCCATAAATGTCTAAAAAATCTTTGAGGTCCTTGAAGCATGCAGAGCCGAATTGAACTAAATATATATGAAACTACATATATTACCAATATTGGTTCTAAACCTAAAGAAAAAGAGATAAAATATTGTAATTAATCCTAAGTAGGAATTTTTGTGAAATAAAAAAATACATTTAATTTCTTTCACTCTATGATACATATGTTTGTTTATTTGTGATTACTGACGTACATTAAGAATGAGAAAATAATTACTTATTTTTAAAAATCAATCTAGTAATTGTATATTAGTCTTTCAAAACTGCCCACAAGACTTTTCTGTATGCACATTTCCACAGATTGAAGATAGCAAAATATAATATATTTTCAAAGTTATTTATAATGTATTACTGAGCAGTTGTTTAGCAACCATTATATACCTGATTGAGGAGGTCCTCGTAGCTGTGCTTTCTTGTCTTGGTTTGATTCTATGAATATCAAAACTAAAAACACAAGGTATGATGCAACTGATGAAATCATTTTGTTTATTGGAAGGCTCCAATGTTTCACACTTTTGGAATTAGGAGCAATCATGCACATAATAGTTATGACAGGTAATAAAGGAATACGTGGAATCACTGATAGCACTTTGGCAATATTAGACTTCCTGTGCCATTGATACCAGTTTCCTAACCATGCACTTCTCAAAACCTGAAATTTAGCAGTAATATTAAATGCAAAAATAAATTATTCCAGTTAAACAGTAAAATATTTTTACATTTGACAAAAGTTGGTGCAGTATACATTGCACAAACTTTCTCATATCTATATGCTTCTAATCCATACAGTAATGTCACTGCTTCAGAGCTGGAACAAGACATTTTTGCACCTTAGGCAATGTTTGAAAATCATGCCTAAAGCAGAAAATTTGAATATGCACAGTTCGCCAAACACACAACACTATGTGCACTCTAGAACTTCATAAACAATCTCCAGCACTTATCTTTCTCTCCCTGAGTCTCGTGTAAACTGTGACCTCGCTAAATTCAATGCCGTACAGTCAATTTATTTTTGCCACTTTTTGCAGTATGGAATCAAAATGTAAAGCATCTCCAAGTGGTTGTGAGGCAAAGAAAAGCCACAAAGTTATGACATTAGCTGAGAAAATTAAGATCCTTGATAAGTTACAAAGCGACAAAAATGTAGCATCGTTAGGCCGGGAGAAGAAAATAACTGACTTTATGAAGCTTAAATCATGCAAACCATTGACTTCTACATGTTCATTGGATTTTTAGGCCGAATTTTCCGATGATCCTGATGACCCAGGTGCAGGGTGTCATAAGTGAATGTTATTATGTTTATGATTTTATATTTTTGAGCATATAAGCGAATCCACATTGGAAGAACACACATTGGAAGAGGGTTTGCTGTACTCAAACGTTGGTTATATTTAATAAAATGTCCATTTTCTTTAGAAAAATACAGGGAAAAATAATATTCTACACAACTAAGGTGTTTCCTAAAATGTTGTCAAAGGCACCATATCTCTCAGGTATGTCCCTGTAGATTTCCTGCTAACATATATAAATACTCATTGACCACAGTCACATCATTTTAAAAAATATTGTACACTAAATGCTTTCTCTAGTTTATTACAATGTAAAAGTAAAAAAGTAACCAATTGGTACTGGTAAACGGGTAAATCTTTTCTGTATATGTTTTGCCGCGTGTACATCATTTTTTGCTATTTGTTATGAGCATTCCAGTAACCATTACTGAAAGAAGTTTTATCAAGATATAGTATTTCACTATATTTTATGCATACATGTTGGACATTTGGATGTGCTACAAACTCCTTTTGGTAAAAATCCATTGCTAGCACTAATCGTGGAAATAAGAATTGACCTGGACAGTCACAACCTGCTGACAATGATAGCAATATTTCAACTTCTTCCTCATTACGACAGCATTCTGTAAAAATAAAGCAAAAATATAGCAAATAACTAACACTGAATTTAATCAATAAACCAAACATCTTAACCAGATTGGTAAACTAAGATAGAGCTTGCATGAAACCAATACTATTCTATGAAAATTCATTGTGGCCAAAAATTTTATGCTCTTCTAGAATGCGGAAAGCTAAATTCTTGTAAGATTAATCAGTTAAAATTTTTTTAGTTCTAGTTGTGTTTTGATTTTTAGACACGTACTTTCATTAGGTTAGTAAAATATTTATTAATTAAATGTGTCATTTATTAAGGGAGAAATACAAAATTTTTTAACAAAATCTATAGATTTTTGTTCTATTTACAAACCCTTCTAATATAATAAATAAAATGCAGTCTTCTTATTACATACCAATTAAATTACAAATTCAGTGTAACCAAATTGGTCAATAGATATAATGCAAATATTTTTATATTATTTTAAAACATCTGCAGGAAAATACTAGTTAACACTAAAAATGGGACAACTCCCATAGGAATCTTTTCTTAAACATACAAGTTATGAGTCCATATCCATTCCACTTTTTAATTTTTGTAGATCTTCTACAACTTCATTTTGTGAACGATAGGTCCATTAAAAAGGCCTATTTTCCATACACAGGTATTCCTCTTTTAACCTCATCCTCTTTAAAATATAAATGTAAAATTGTTGAAAAATGTTATGCAGGCTGTTTCTGAAATCTACCTAAAGTATACGTTGTTTGCTTCCTTCAAGTAGTAGTAAGTCTATACAAAAAAATCTTTCCTTTTTTCATGGGGTAGTTTGGCATGGCACCTCCAACATGACATAAGATCCTCCTAACTGTAGACATTAGTTAAGCTTATGTGTGAGGGTTGAATCATTGGTTAACACCATTTTTGCTGAATGTAATAAAAAAGAGCATTCTATAATCTATACCAGGAGTTTTCAAAATTTATGAAGTCGTGGAACCCTTATATTTAAATTAATTTTAGTCGGAATCCTAACTGTCAGGGCAACACATATCAGACCTTTCTCTCACTGAATCCCATCAAGCTTAAGAGGAACACATCCTCTCCAACTCAACTTGTCTTCTCATAGCATCATCTCACCTGTTTAGTAAGTTTACAATACCATTATAATATTATTTTTCTTAATACATTTACCATTTTAATTTTTCTGTAGCTTCAGGATCAAAGAATAAAACCAAATTTTAATTATTTTTTATGGGGAAATTTTTCTCACTTAACATTGTTTTTTTCAGGAATGTATTTATGATGTTAAACTAGTGATACCTGTTTTAATTTTGTGCGGGTGATATTTTTCTCTGGTAGTTTCTTTGATGTAGAAAGCCCTCAACCAATTTCATTAGATCTTACATCCTCTGTCATGCAAGGAAACGTCAGTAATACTTGGATATGTTTTGAAACTTGACTCATCCAAAAATTCAAAAAAATATTAAATACGTCATTTATATTCATAATAAAATGCATGTCTGTTTAGTTATATCATAAGATGATTTAAAAATTATATGCAAACAAGTGGGGCGTTATCCATGAACATGGATAAAATTAGCATGTTCCACTTCTATAATTAAATTCAATAATATTTTGTTTTTGCTATGAAGATTTCTCCCATTAACATAATTGACAAAATAAGAATTTGATCATTTGTTATATGCATAAATTTATTTTTTATGTAGCTATACCACCACATATTCTGTCACTAGAGCCTTGTTTCCAAGTTGTATCAATGTGGAAATGTACTCTCAAATTTCAGCTTTTCAACTTTTATACCTTTGATGACATTAAACAAGTTAGGAAAGTGTACAACGTATCACAAATGGGCGCGTTTCGTGCAATGGAGCATTAGAAAGAAATTATATACCTGTACGTAAGGGAAATAGCGTTTTAAAGTTGTTTTCTTCATCATACATAATCCATTTTCTTCCTATTTAAAAATAGTGCATGCACACGTAAGTAAATTAAATGTTTGTTTGTGAGATTGTTTATGTTAGCAACAATGAAGAAGTAACCATGCAAGAAATTTTCTAAGTTCAACTCGATTTAAGACTTTCTTGTTCAATTTTATGGATAATGGCTACTCCTACGATAAAAATGTATAGGAAAAGAAATACTGTAATTTATTAGCTCTACAAGTTTTATTTGAAAAATACTTTGATATGAGCAATACTTTACGAGATATGAAGGAAAGTTGATTTTTTTATCACCAGTAAAGTGGTACCCCTGATTATCTTACGTGATTCATTTTTGCGATTTTCTTATTATATTTGATAGTAAGTCCTTAATATCAAATTTTATGAAAATCCGTTCGGTAGAAGCCGAGAACAAACATATGGACGGGCGAACAGACCGACGATAATAGGTGCTCACGCTGGAAGCGAAACGCACCTAAAAAATGATGGTAGCAGCCCCCACTACTAGACAAACTTAGGCCCTTTATAACTGTAATCCAGCGCTGTTCATAAATTTTAGAAACTTACAATTAGTATACAAATAACAATTATCAAGATAGTTCTTAGAAACTACTAACTAGGTCACCGGAGGATATATTTCATAATAAAAGAACAGGTATTGACAAAAGGCACAAAGAGAGTAATTTGAGACAATATTACTGAAGCTAAAAATATTTTCTACCATACTCACTGACAATATCAACAGGGAAAATCATGACCTCCTTCGCCAGTTCCCTGTATGTTGTTCGAAATTCCTGCTCAATGTAACTTCTTTGTCGAAGCTCAATATATAGCTTAAATGCTGTGAGAATAGGATCTGTTGATGTGTGACATATATATGCTGGATTTGCAATGGCACGATATACATTAAGTCGAGCATATACTGAATTCAAGCGAACACTTTCTTCTTCTTTTGCTCTATATTGACATAAAAAATATGGAAATTTGGAAGAATTTTGATCAATAATCATTTGTTATTGTGACACTCAGTTGAATTAAAGAATTGTACCATCTGATCACTTTATGATGTTGACTTATGTTAGTCATAAGTTATTTTATAAATTACGCTTGATAAAGCTAATTATACAATGTAAATATTAATGTAAAACATGGGTGATTTGAGTCAATCTCAGAATATAATACAGAAAACCATTAAATGTGTTATGGTAAATAGGAAGGCTTGAAATTAAAACATTGTCTATTTGATTATCAATACTTGATAGAGAAAATCATAAAAGTTTGGTAATCCATATTGACAATATTTTGTACATAAAATGACACTTTTCATTATAAGAATCATTGTATTCTATTATCTCACATTTCTGTACTTGATGTTGTTTCATAATGAAAATAAATCCAGTGGTTCCAATAAAGAAATTTATTGTTTCATTCAAAAATGCTGTTTTTAACTTTTAAGATTAATGCCAAAATACATCTGTAATGTTAACCCTGAATATTAATGAATTTTACAGGCATAAAATATGTTCTGTGATATAAGGAAAACTTGATGAGGAAAATGAATTGGCTATCTTGAAAAACCTGCTAAGCAAAATGTAAAATTTGAACATGAGCTCAGAAAAAGTACAGAGCAGGGCCCCGCCATCCTATGGGTGCATCACACCCAGGCGGCAACATATTAGGGACAGCAATTCACGGGCGGAGGCAAGAATCTCTCTTAATGTTGTATTACAAACGCCCTTTAACATCCGCTATGTGTGTAAACTCATGTGATAGACTGCCTTCTAAAATACAGTACTTTTATGTAATACATCGAGATGATTTGTATAGAAGAAAGTTTGCGCAATGTGTTTTACACAATTTATTTCCTAAACTTTTAATCTAAAAACTGAAAAAAATCTGGGCCAGGGTGCTTTTATAATTCCGCAAGGGACAGCATAAACTGCTTGCACCTGGGCAGCAAATATGGCCAGCACGGGCCTGGTACAGACTGTAAATGAAGTAAAAGGAGATAACAAGAAGATTACATCAAGTTTACCTTTACTACCAAGAATCCAATAATTACTGTTTTTAAAATCTTCACATATATCAACTAATTATAAAATGTAATCAAAATTGCTTCACCATAATCTACAACTTAAAAGGAAATTTTGTAGAACACTTCAAAAGTAAACAAGCTTTTTTGGAAAAGAACATCAAGCTATTAGATTGCTTTTGAACACAAATCAAACAGTGGTATATGAACTGTTATTATTGATAGAAAAATAAAGGAAACAGAAGTCTGAATGGTACTACTACTGTAGGCAGCAATGCAGGCTCCTTTTCAATCACTTCTTACATATAGCAATATTTTATGACTGAATTTTTTAAATTAATAAATTCTCTAAATCTTTAAGTAGAAGGCTTAAAAATCTCAAAAATCATTTATATGTGATCATAAATAGAGTATAGTAGTTTTTATGACACATAATAAATCTAGTTCATTTAAATATCTACCATAAAAATTGTAACTTACTGACAAACTTCTTTACAGAAACATCTTGGATGGTGAGGTAGACTGATTTTATGATCTCTTTCAAGAAGCATGCCAATTATTTCATAATGGCCACATTGAGCAGCAAGAATCAAAGGAGTTATGTCAGGTGAAAAATCAGATGAATTTGGTATGCCACAAAACTCAAGGTTAGGTGAAAAAGTAGCCAAGTAATCCAACAGAAGGGTAACAATACGTGGTCGTCCTAACCGAATTGCATGCAGAACACAATCACCAACTTCAGTTCGACGTTGCTCTAAGAGAAAACTTGCCATTGCTTCATCACCACTTGTTATAGCAATATGAAGAGCTGAATGACCCTTAATAATATTATAACTCAATGTTAATTCAAGGAAAAAAGAAGGAATTGAATTAAATAAACAATTTATTGTATTTAAACTACATAAGAGATAATAATAAATGTTCAATTTAAAAAATATATATATCATCATTAAATATAAAAGTATCTAGAATATTCTACGTAAAAAGTAAAAATTACACCAATTTAAAATTGGATAACCTTACCTCAAAATCAATACAGTTAATATTAAAACCAGGATTTTCTTGAAGAAACTTTTTCACAAGATTTACATCTCCAGATTGCACAAGATCAAAATAACTACGCTCTCTATTGGCAAGAATAGGTAATATAACACTTGGCCGTCTCTCTAGAGGAACATCCTTCAGTATTTCCTCATCATCCTCGTTATCAAGTTTTTGATAATAACTGTTATAAACTCTACCTTTTCCAAAAAAGCTATGCTGTGGCTTACAAAATGATGACTTCCTCTCAGGGATATCAAAAACACTCTGTTGGCTGTCAAAAGAATAATACCTCGATTCCCGAGATTCTAACTTAGGTTCTAGGATATTTGGTGGTGGAGGAGGAATGATACCTTCTTGGGGGTCTATAGTGTTACGAATTGGGAGATCCTCAGAAGTTCTTCCTGGGATCATATACTCAGGTGGTGGTGGTAGCATATCATTATCCTGATCACTTGAATTGGACCTACCTGAATGCCTAGGAACAGGATGCTTCCTTCCTTCATTAATATTATGAAATTTCCTTGGCATTATGCTCACTCTAATACAGTTTAAATGAGTATGTTAATTGGTTTGGTTTAGATCTCCAGAGGCCTTTTATCTGATTTAAAGTAAGTTTTAGCAAGAAAAACTGTATATCATAAATAAAATATAAAGATAATTATATTAGCTTTTCTTTCAAACCTAACATGAAGAACACAACAAAATGCAAGTCAACAAACACATCTAAGTTTAGTTTTTAAATTAACAATGACCTCTGTAACCATAACTATCAATAATTCCATGAATACAGTAACAAGTTGCTTTAATAAATTTATTGATCACTTTATATAATACATGATAAAATTAATTTTAAAAAATTACAGTTATTTTAAATAAGATGAGCTCAATGTTAACAGCAGTTTATAAAAAATGTTAACATTGAATAATTTAGGACAAATAAGTATCAGTTAAATTACAAGCCTTCCAAACTACAGTTAATCATTGAATACTGCAATTTTGAAACCATAAAAATTAAAATCAAATTTGATTGTTTGATACAAAATTAGAGGAAAGAATTACATTATATTAACAGCATGTCATTTAATAAGTCCCAAAAATAAGTTTTATCTGTTCTAATTACAAATAATAGAAAGAATACAAAAGATTCAATACTTTAAATAATAAGTGAGATTACAATGACTGATGTTTCTGGTTATTTTTTTTTCGTCTTCAGTTTGTTTTGTTTAGTATTAGTTTTTTTCTTTCCACCATATTTCTCTGCAAGAGAATCATAAAAAGAATTCATTTCTTGTTCTCGGCCAGTTTGCTTCTTCCTTATTAGAGCAAACAGATCTGCTTCGCTCTCACCCAGTCCCAATTCTTGTTTCATCTGCTGAGCTTCTTCTGCTTCTTTTTCCAACTACACGAAACATGCCAGGAATATCAAATTATTCACTACAATAAATTAAGCTAATCTTTAAAATTACGTATTAGCAACTACAGTAAACTCCCAGTTATCCGGAATGCTCGGGGAATTGGGTTTTACGGTTAAGTGAATATTCTGGTTGCTTGAGAGTTTTATTGGATAGGTTTCAATAAAGCATTTGGATACCAAAATAAGAAACATTCACCTTGGAATTGCTAACCTGTAGACTAGGTATTCTACTCACAATTGTTCTTAAATAATTCCCTGACATTCACGGAAGTAATGAAACTTAAATATGCAAGTATTCAACACGTTTAATTGGAATATTTTAATATTTACTGACTACATTACATCCAATGGAGCTTCTCATATGACTATCACTACTAGCTTCTCTTTTGTTCTAATAACAACTGGAAGTATGGGTTAACTTGCCGGCCGGGTTAGACTGGTAGATGCGCCTGCCTTCTAACCCAAAGGTCGCAGGTTCACATCCTGCTTCGGGCATGGATGTTGTGATGTATGTTGATTTTCTCTAACAGAATTTGACAGTGAAAAATGACCTTAGCAGTCGATGCACCTAAAAACCAACTTACTACTACTACTACGGGTTAACTTAGTCCAACCCATTAGGATTTTCCCCAAAAAAAATTGTTTCCTTGTCCGAGAAAAGGAGAGAAATTATCTACACCCAACACAATGTATTAGCAGAAATTCTTGAGGCAAATTGATACACAGGTAAACACAGTTAAGTGGTCTGTATTTTCTTTAAAACCTTCAGCGTGAGTCTCACTTAAACTAGCCAGAGTTTAATGTGATAAACAATGCCAAAATAAACTGGTCTCATCAGCATCATAAATTTGATCAGGGGTTAGGCCATGTTCCTTAACTAATGTTTAAAAAAGTCACAAAATTTGTCGGCTGCTCCTTGGTCGGACGATTTTTTATCACCCGAAACATCTAGACGTCTGATCCTATGTCTACTCTTAAAACGTGTTAGCCATCCATCTGAAAATGCCCATGGCCCGCTAATCTCCATTTGTTTATAAAAATGTTAGGCCATTTCAATCAACATTGGTTAAGAAATAGGTGCTTTCTGAAATGGTTTATAGAAAACCATTCATAAAATAGCAATAACCAATTGCTCAAGTTTCAGCTTACGAAGAGTGTGCCGATATTCATTTCCTCTAGTTGTCTCAGAAGATGTAATGAATTTCATTAACTGTAATTTCTGTGTCTTAATGTCATAAATAGTGGAAGAACAGACACTGAACTCTTTCACTAAAACATTGCAGTTCTCAACTTTCTCTAAACGTTTTATTATATCAAGTTTCTGGGTTAAGGTTAGCACAACCCATTTCCTTTTATCACCTATAGCGCATATTGGAGTTTTAGGAAGCATTTCAATAGGGCGTGCAAATATTTTATTTAACATAAACACAGAGTTCAAGAAACATCCACAATTGCATACTGTGACTGCCGAACATGCAAATTTTAGCGGTAACATTCCGAATTAAATGTAAACAAAAAATTTCCAAAAGCGCCAATTTTAGAGAGAACATTACAAACTAGATGTAATAAAAAAATGAAAATGCAAGAGATGCTGGTTGCTTGAGAATTCCAGCTGCATGAGTGCCAGATAACAGGGAATTTACTGTACTTAGTTAAAAATGAAAAATTGATTATAATTTTGGCACTCAAATGAATTGCAAGATTGCAAAATGACTTTACAGCAAGGCAGACATTCTTAAATTAACAAAGTTTTATTTTTGCTATCAAGGCAATTTAGAAATGATAATAGTTTTAGATTGTTTATTTTGATGCAAGTAGCTACACAACTTGACATATCTACTGAAAAAATATTTATGTAAGAAATTTTCAGCAAGAAAATAATGCTGAGCTGATTCTTAATAAGTAATATACCATCTGCATTTTAAGAACGATTTCAAACGTTCTGTAATTTTGCATGTATTCCTTTTTATTAAATTATCGATCTTAGTCAAAATTTGATTCCAAATATCAACATAAAGGAGGAAAAATCTTGATGTATTATAAAACTAAGTAATAGTTCATAGTGTCATATATTAAAACCAGGGGAATAAAGACATTTATCTAACCATCTATCTCTTCATCCATTTCTCCCTTTCTTTCCATTAATTTCTTTATCTAAATCTATTTTAACATAAGTAATTTAATGAATCAGGCAGAAATGAATTCGGTGGTTCTTGATCACAAAAGAATTTCTTCTCAAAAAACCTAAAACATTATGTTGTCTAGGTATCTGTGGCATAGTGTTTTAATATACATCTTATCCAGGTGGTTTTTTACTAATGTTTTCTGAACAATTTCGTCCTTCTTGCCCTTTTACATATCATCCTAGAATAATGTTTATGAAGTTTTTTCCATGAAAACATGGTCTTATTTTGACGTCTAATTATGTTGATCTTTTTGCAGCAAAACATTACGTTGCACAAAAATATCCGTGTTATTTCCATTGTGAAACATTGAAGAGACCGACTTTGGAAGTTATTTAGTCAATATCAGTGTTTATAAAGTCACAAATAAAAGTGTTGATATAAATTTTGGTTCTCTTCGGTTATCCCGGACCCCTTTTGAAAAATAATTTTTTGAGATAACCCTTTCCAGCAAAACGAAAGCTTACAAACCCATGACCGATCTGCCTGTGGTGACATTTACCCACCCGATCACTGGCCAATGGCGAGGGACAGCTTCGTTCCAGAGAGGCAAAGGGCACGATAGCACCCTGAGACGGCTACACCCGATATAAAAGGCATTATAATCTAAAAAGAAAGTGAGCCGAAGGATCACCAATATCCTTGGTTACATGTAAATAAAATTTTTTTTTTACAAGTTCTCATTTTCTTAGTTTGTTTTAATGTTTTCCCCAGGAAAGGGTTATCGCAAAAAATTATTTTTCAAAAGGGGTCCGGGATGACCAAAGAGTACCTAAATTGTATGCAGACAGGAACATGCTGGACATAAAGACATTCTAATAAAGCAGGAGAAAAATTCTGCCTTGACCATGAATCGAACCTGGGCCTTTCATTTGCAGGTCATATATTCTACCACTGAACTACTGAGGCATCTATCAGTAGTTCAATGGTAGAACATCCATCCCATGGAAATCCCTGGTTTGATTACTAGCCAAGGCAGGATTTTTCTCCTGCTTTTTCAGAATATCTTGATTATAAAGTAACTAAATGAAAAATTAAGCAATTATCTATGCATCCTATTTGAACTATAATAAGCAATATACCAAAAGAGAATGCATTTGGAAGTTTCTAACTGGAAGACTATTTTATCAAGTCAAATAGTAAATAACATTTTCCTCTGATATTAGACACCTCCAACAAATATTTTTTTAAATGGAAATTACTCTATGAATTACATAGTGTAGGTAAAAGAAAAATAATTTCTCATACAAAATACGTATTTATTCAGCTTCTCACCTTTCGCTTCCTTCTCTTTTTTTTTGCTTGGGTTTCGTTGGTAAATTTAGGAAATGCTGGAACTTCATCTTCGTCAATCATATTTTGCAATGAATCTCTGAGTCGTCCTTCATCATCCAATGTAGCGCATAAAACTGTTTCCAAAATGTAATCCATATCACCTTCACCTTCAATATAAGCTTTGCGAAGATCTTCCAATTCTTCCTTTGATCCTAATTAAATTCCAACACAACCAAAAATTATGCAATTCATTGACATTAAAGCAAACCCAGCATATATTTTCTGATTACAAATTTAAATTGCTTGAATTGTATTAATACTTTTAATAAGGAGTAATACAACTTTAATGGAAAATCTTTGCTTTTAACAAAAAAAATTCAATCAAGGCTAAAAGTTAACATTCAAATATAAATTTCCTAGACACTTGCTTTTACCCAGAACTTATTTAAGTATAGTTTCCGGGTTTTCCTCATTAATGTTCAAAAAGCTTAATTATGAAGAATACCATGCAACCACTTTGTATACAAACAACATGCAAGATCAGTTTTTACATAAAAATGTCCCTCATATTTAATAGGTATTTGTATGAAAAAACTTTTAGTTTATAAAGTAAACTTAACTAGTTTGGGGGACACTATATTTGTGGCTCCATTGCATTCTTTCAAAAAATTCGAATTGTAGTAAATCTAGCATAGTGTTTTGGATAATAAATTAATATTTTTTATACAAAAAGGTGCGATGCGTTTAAATGGAAGGCAACTTCTCATTAATAGCATACCTTTGTATTTATTCTCAAAGTTTCTTATATCTTGTAAAGTTATCTTCTTGAAAAGGAGGCGCCAATACTTAGTCCAATTACTTTCTGAATAGTCTTCTTCTCCAATATCCCCTAATGATGAAAATCGTTAGCGGAATTTAAAAGATGTTAAAAAGATATTTTTTCACAACTCTAAGACCTGAGGTATTACCTGTTTCGTCGTAAATTGCTCTTTTATCGGAGTCACTCAGAATTGAATGTATTTTACCAACAATCTTGAATTTTTCCGTGCATTCTTTTTTGTCGGATTCGTCAACTCTGTCTGGATGAACTTGCAAGGACACCTTATGATATGCTTTCCTAACTGAAAATAATGACAGAATTTAAGACAATAATTTAACACTGTAAAATGAAAAACAAACCTTTTTTTACCATTACCTTGGCTCTCAGTGGCATCCTTTGATATTCCAAGAACTTTGTAAATATCTCTACTATTAAAATATTTCTCGCAGATATCAAGGAAGCCTGACATCTTTGCTAGCGGCCACTGCGAATATTTACGCGCAAATTACAAGACACTCACGAGCGAACTAAAAGATAGTGTGCTTTCAACAATAGATAGTCCGCTATATAGAAATTAACGATTTAGCGTATAAGATAGCTCAGCAATCTTCAATTTATATCGTCACCCGGATATTCTTTCACTGAAATCTCACAGAAAATTTTGAGCGCCAAAACTAATACGTTATTCATTTGTTTCAAATCATGGGATAGTGGGAAAATTTCTCGGTTATTGGTGGTGGTTGTTTACTAAAGAAGGAATTGTGTCAAATGTAAGTTACGAAATTAAATCAGTTATATCTGATTAGACGTTTAGAATATGATGTTCACAAATGGTTCGAATTGACTAATATTCTAGTAATTTGCTGAACCTCATATATCGCTCTAGGAGCTATGTAAAACGTACCGGCGCGCGAATTAACAATTTTGAACGTTTACACATTTAAAGTGACGCATGCTGTACCAGCATTAATAGCATATTTTCTATCTCTTAATAGTACAGCGTGATATATTATATATAAATGATATTGGCAATCTATCAACGGGTAAGTTTTTTAATAACCAGATAACTTTGGTAATCATGAAGTTAGTCACTTTTATTATGAAGGGGTTCCAAGCTAAAGTTCAGTCACTTTTATTATATAAATGGATATGTATATATATATAAATATTTTTCAGATTAACCCTTTCTTTGCAGTTCCAGCTCACAGTATATTTTTAGTTTAATGAATGCCCAGTGGACAGATGACAAATCTTTTGGCAGTTGAATTTATTAAAGGCCTCCTAATCACAAAATATAATTTTAAAAATTGGTCTTGTATGCAGTTTTATGACCATATAATTAATGATGAAGTTTTTAAAAAAAGTGGGCAGCTCAGAAAAATTTAATTAGATAATTTTATAAAATTTTCATTTACTTTTACTGTTGCATTATTTGGGTTTAGTGAGCTATTGTTAATTTATATAAAACCTTGTACTTCTAAGGTAAATTCCTAATAAAACTTTTTTCTACTGTCCTCTTTTGCCCTCTTTTTTCCTGTATTTTTTAACAATTTGTCCTCTTTTCATGAAGTCAAAATCTGGTCACCCTATGCATGCAAAATTAATTTTTATTTTCAGTTGTGTATTATTAGATAGTTTTTGTGAAATTCTTCACATGAATCGCCAATATTTTATTTTACGCTTAATATAGTTTTCTGCTGTTTTCACTTTTGTCTTTTCAACAGTCCAAACATTATTCAGCATTACAAAAACATGCTCTATAGATGCATTAGTTTCGGGTAAACACCATTTGTTTTATTTTTTCATGTGGCATGTTGTTTTATAAAAAATAAGGAAATATTTCCACATATCTCGCATCCGTGAGCGTATTTTTGCCCTTCCATTCTGAACTTTTTTGTGTATTTTTTTATAAATGTGCTTTAGGAGAAAAGGTGACATACGTTAATAATGTTCTGTAAGTCCTCCGCAGCCACGGGCCCTGTTCGGGAGAGATCTGGCAGGGATTCACCAATAAAAGACATTACGTCCGACAAAAGGTTATACTTTATTCCTCCCAAAGTACATCTTACGTTTGTCGACTGTCGTCTGCCGACTCCAACTGATGACCCCCCCTCCCTCGGCTGCTGGGTCACCACCGCGTGGGACCCTCATATTCTTGGCACCTCTTAGTAGCATCCCCACGTGATCTTCGTGGCAGAACACCATTCCCTGTCCCCCTCAGGCCACCACGGGACAAGAGTTAGGTGGAAAGCACCGCAGCTGAAATGCATTTTCCATGCTCCCAGAAGGGGTGGATAGGGGGGGGCTTAGGTGATTCAGTAGAAAAAGGAATGGTATGCATTTCCGGTGGTGCATACAGTAGCTGAGATGTTGTTGCTCCCACGCTCAGAAAGAGGCAGCTAGGGGGAGGGCTTCTGGTGGATTGAACTTACCAGAATTACAGTTCCTCGGAAAATACTCGGTGATAAAATCAAAGAATTTCTGTACTTCTTCACATTGAAACGGTTTTTTGTGCCACCCAATTAAATCATCACGAAAAAAATTGACATCGAGATTTCAACGGAAATACACATTTTGAGGTCCCTAGAACACGTTTAGACTTTTTGGAATGATGTGTGTGTGTTTATGTGATTGTGGGCGCTCTAACTCAAAAATTACTTGCCATATCGTTACCAAATTTCATATATAGCACTTTGGTATGGGCACAAAGAACTGATTAGTTTTTGGGCAATAATGGTTAACCGGAAGTCGAGGTTTATTCGAAACCTGATTCGCTTTTTGTGGTATTTCTCCGTTAAAACATCATTATTGTATATACAATTCTGCACAAAGGTTATAGAGAATGTAATTTCCTACAACTTTCATTTGAAACAATTTTCCGTAGCAGTTATTATTTAGGAATTATTTATAAATAATCAATTTTTTCAGGTTCTGTCAAATATCTACTTAAAAACGTCGTAATTGGTCATCATCGTGAGGACCAAAGTTGTAGAGAATAATATTTCTCTCAAGTTTCGTTTGAAACAAATTTTCGTAGAACCATACATTTTGGAGATATTTTGTTTTTTCTTAATTTCCAGTATACAGTGCCACCACCATGTAGCGGTGAATTCTGTAAACATATTCAAAATATACCTAATTTACGACAATAAGGATGACTGTAGTCTTTTACGATATGAAATATTAATTTTGCTTTATAGTGCTATTCATAATAATTTAAATATCTATACCCAAATATGGAGAAAGTCATGTGTTGGCCACATCAAATTTTTTTGTAATATTGCCTAATCATTGCCCCAAAGAGAGTGATGATTGAAATGAAAGAAAAGTCTGTAACAAGGGGGAAAAAGTGATGAGTTTGGAGAAGAAAATTGAAGTTTTAGATAGGCTTCATCAGTTGGTAAATTACTTGGTGTGACCGAGTCAACAATAAAATTGATAAGGAAAGTGAAGAAGCGAGCTAGTGTTGCAAGTGGTACTTCATTGAGTACAAAAGAGTCTTTTGTACCTAGGAATCTATATGTAGAGAAGACAGAGAAGGCTTTAAACCTGTGAGTCGAGACCCAAACTCGCAAGAAAATCTCGCTGAGTTCACTTGTCATTCGCGATAAAGCCAAGGTACTGCACAATCATTATGTCCCAAATTGTTTCACGGTCTGCTAATGGGATATCTCCAACGTCATTGAAGCGTGTGTAGATTGGTTCCTTGCTCTTTAAAAAAATGTGGCGTTTATTCAGAACGCCACAGTATGTGTTGTATTATTATATTTGTTCTTCTCCTTCACAATTGAACACACACTCGACCGGCTTAAATCCAATGAGCATCCGATTGAAGCTAAAAATTCGCCGCTTTCGTCATGCCTAATTATTTCCATCTTTATCTCAATCATGTTCACTTTATGAGCCCTACATTTCTTTTCACTTGTATTAGCACTTTCAGTTTTCCGTTTCTCACTCATGTTTATAAAATAATAGGTGTAAAATGCTCAAACAAAGAAACACTGCTGTATGTACAAACAAAGATGGTAACGTTGTCAAGACTGAATAATAGTAATAATTTATTGATTATTAACTGACTTTACGGTGGTATTAATCTTGTCAAATGTCAGTACAATATTAAAAAACATTACACACAAATCTTACATTACATATAATACATATATTATTACACAGCATACTTGAAGGTTAGTTTTGTCTTCAGAAATTTAAATCTGCTAGGTCACCTTCTAGAAACTCATCAATTGAGTAGAATGATTTAGATTTCAACCAGAAGCCATTACTCTTGAATTTTATTATATTTATGCATTTTGCTTCATTCTGTAACTTATTAAAAGTGTTAGCTTGGGTGACAGACAGCACCACTATGAGATAGCTCGAAATGTTTGATCATCAGCTGATGTACAAAAGTCGGAATTCAGCGTACGAAAGGCGGTTTAGGCGTGAGAATGTATAATGTACGAAAGAGCGAGTTGTATGAAAGTCGAATGTACGAAAGTAGAGGGTTGCCTGTATTGCGTAGTTCAAGTAAGTCATCTTTTGCTCTGTTAGCATCGCTTATTTTTTCGATACTCTTAGGTTTTCCTGGACACCCTTTGAAAAATAATTTTTTGCAATAACCCTTTCCTGGGAAAACATTAAAACAAAGAAAATGAGAACTTGTCAAAAAAAATTTTTATTTACAAGTAACCAGAGACATTGGCAAGCCTTCGGCTTACTTTCTTTTTAGATTATGATGCCTTTTATATTGGGTGTAGCCATCTCCAGGCACTATCGTGCCCTTTGCACCTCTGGAACAAACCTATCCCTCTATATTGTCCGGTGATCGGGTGGGTAAATGTTGCCACAGGCTTCACTCCGACAATATTTTTTGGAGCAAAGATAGGTTTGTCTTTTCAGCTTAATCCATGCTATTTCACCACATATTTTACATTTCCAGTTGTTTTCGATTACATTTTGGTCAATTAGGAATTGTAAACTTTTGTTCATTACTGAACATCAACATAAATTGCTCAAGAGTAAGAAGCATATTAGAAGGGTAAAATATTATTGATTGTTGAATCCCAAATACATAAACAATAACACAAACTAAATAAACAATAGCATATTAACTGTTGCAAAAAAGAAAAAACAAGGGGGGATATATTACACCTTGACCTGAAAAACAATGGGTGAAAGATCTTTGGGTGAAACCTTATGTGGGTGAAATGGATTGTGGGCAAAAAACCTAAGGGTGAAAGGTAGTGATGTACCGGGTACTAAAAAATACTGGGAACCTGGGGAAGGAAAGAAAAATTACCCGGCCAGATAGGTTGAACCAATTTGGTTCAAGATGTGTGGGCTTGCTTAAGTGAAATTTTGTTTGAAAATGAAAGCAAACAAGAAGAATTTCGTACTGAGGATAATACGTCTTATTCTAAAGAAGAGAGGCAATTTGAAATTTTTCTTAAATGTCCTAGCATCCCTCATAAAGAAAATCCTTTAACTTAGTGGGCAAAAAATGCAGCTAGCTATCTTTCCTGAACTGTCAAAATTGGCCAGACGTTACTTGTCATCACCTCCAAGCAGCATACCCAGTGAAAGGATGTTTAGCAAGGCGGGAATCATATACGAAGAGTGGAGGAATAAACTTCTTCCGCGAAATGCAGAAAAACTATTGTGTCTTCATCATAATCTCCGATTGTTGAAATTTAATTATTAAAATTTTGACCACTTTTATTTCATTCTTTACTTAAGAAGATTGTATAAAGTTTAAATAATATTTTACAATCTGGTACAGTTAACCGGTTGTTAAGTATAATTATGCATATTATGTAAAATGTTATTTCATGGTTCAGTTTAACTTTTGTTAGAGTAATTGGTTTTTAAAAATTTTATTATAATTAAAATATCATTTCTCCGAATGTTTCTTGCAGGCTAAAAAGTAAAATATTAAGTTCCATTTAATTTGTTGTTATTGTTATCCGTTTTTGCTCATGAGGGACCCAGTACCCAGCACTGGGTCCCAGCGCCCAGTGCCGGATCCGAGTAATTTTCAGGTACTGAAAATATGGCTGGGTATGCCAGGTACCAGGTAATTGCTGGGTACCCGGTACATCACTAGTGAAAGGTCTTTGGAAGAAACTTATTGTGGGTGAAGTGCTTTGGGGAAACATCATGGAACCAGATAAAAATAAAATGAAAGATAAAGATATAAAAGTGGACAAAAAAAAACTGGACAAAAAGTCTGTGGACATATATAAAAGTAGACATAATGTCAGTGGACAAAAAGACTGTGGACATATATAAAAGTGGACATTAAGGTAGTGGACAAAAAGACTGTGGATATGTGAGAGTGAACATAAAGACTGTGGACATACATTACAGTGGACATAAGGTCAGTGGAAATAAAGGCTGTGGATCTTTAAAATACTTCCCACATTGTGGCATTGCAAAGCAGCTTTCAAGGAAGGTCTCATTTTGGGTGATGGAGTTCTGCGGGTGTTAGGAAATGGGAGTGTCACTAAAGAGCCGGGAGTCAAAGAGGGCCCAAAGGTGGAGGGGGAATACTTTTACCTCTTCTCCTATGGCAGTGGTTTTCAACCTTTTACCTCCATTGGGCACTTAACAAATTCTGGGATATGGAGGCAGGCACAAGCATAAAAAATTGTTAGAAATACACGAGAAACGATGTATAATGATAAATAATCTTGTTGATTAATGGTTGAAACAAATTATTTACTGTTTAAAATGTAATCATTTGTAAGGTAGCACCTGGGAGATCAATTAACACTAGATATGTGTGGCTCCACTACAGCAATAAATGAATTATTCATTTACTGGTTTCCTTCCAGACATGTTGCAGAAAAGTAAAACACTGCACCATAATAAACTGCAGTATTGTAACACGGATTACTCACATTATTCACTCTAACCACAAAGAAAGGAGAGGAATTAGGAAAATGGTAACACATCCGAGCTACATGAAAATTTACACTAGGCTGGCTTCTCACGCCTTAACCCTGGCCAAAGGGCTCGGAATCTCATAAGAGAAACTGCATCATCTTTGAAAATATGTGGTACTTGTTTGTAGCAAGTCTGTTTACATTCTTTGAAAACAGACCATTGATCTGGACCACATGGCTGTTGGCTCTTTAATTAACTTTTTAAGGCTATTATTTTAAATAATGGCCATGGCTGGTTTGAGGGGGACTGCTATTGAGAATTTTTTTAATTCTTAGCCTTATGATGAAACAAAGGTTCCCAGTGTTGGATTCATAGAAGGTGAGCACCAGAGGAGAGAGAAAAGCTCGAGTTGAGGAAGTTGGATAGAAAGAAACGGGTCATATCTCATCACAGGCGACAGGATGTCTTGGGCACTGTTTTGGTATTAACGATTATTTTCATGAAGCAAATGAGGTATTGCTGTCGTTCGTTACGGTATTAACAGAGTTTTCGGCAGCATTGCAAACAAAAATATTAGTAACGAAATTTTCACGACTTGCATCATTAGATAAGGGATTATGAACATCTTCATGTGTGCAGAAAAAAGCGGGCACCTAGAAATGCCTCGGCGGGCACCACGTTGAGAACCTCTGCCCTATGGGATTTCTTTGCGGGAAAGTTCCCCATAGGAGTGGTCAGACAGAAGGGAGAGGGAGATTGAAGGAAAGGAGAGGGGATAGGAGGAAAGGAGAGAGGTGGAGGAGAGAGGATGGTGTGGGTAGAAGTAAATCAAACTAGTCGAGAAAGGAACGCGGCGGAAAAAGGGAAGAGGAGAGAAGCACGACAAGAGGAAATAAAAAGAAGCAGGAAAATAATCCTTGAAAGATGCTTTTTTTTATTTTCGTAGGTGTTCGATTGGACGACGAGAATTATACACCGGTTAAAAGAGGATTGAAAATCAAGGCAATCAACAAAGGGGTAGAACAGTGGTGCCATTAAAAATATTCCCTCGCGTGGTTTTTCGGAATAGCGCAGTGTTGCGTAATGCGATTAACGCAGACCTTTTTTCAAGGACATTAACTCAAAACCAGGAAGGAGAAAGCTTTCAACTAAGTTCCTAACAATTTTGTCAGGAAGTTTTTCTATTGCTCTGACATTCCCGCCTTTTCCCTTTCATACGTGGATGCTGAAAGGTCCGCACTGCAAGGGTGACATCCATCGCCCGTACAGTGTATACAACCCGCGTTCTAATAATATATACGTTCAGATGGCCATTGACGAGTAAACTGTAGCAGCCCTCTTCTCTCCGCGTTTTATATAAAGCGTCCTTTCCAGCTCTTTTTTGTAAGATTACTTGCAACATTTCATCATATTCTTCTTCATCTCCTAACAAGATTAATGCAAGTAAATGATCTTCAACCATTTCAGCTCAAAATCAAGTCACTTTCACGGTAGGCAAACCGAAACTGAACTCTTCTGGACGTTCAAGCGTTCCTTCCACATCGCCCAACCGCGTCGGCCCGCCGCAGCAGCGGGACGCGGACGTCCGAACGAAACCACCCGGCCGCGTCGTCCAACCGCGACGTCCAGACGCGGCGGTCGGACGCGACCGCCGAACGCCCCAGTGAAACCATGCCTTTCGACGGATTGGCGCTTGCACCCCGGTTTCGCGCGGACGTGCAATTACTTGCGTCTTACCCTTTTATATGTTTACTAGCAGAATTTCCCGTTGAATTTCAACGGATTTAGTGAAGCTACTACAGCACAGTATACAAACTCTTTAAAATACATATATAGTACATACTTTTAAAATTACAATTAGCTTTTCTTAACAATTAATCATATTTGCTTGTAACAATCCGTTTCCGAACGTATTGCATTCAAATATATATATATCACTTTCACCATATCCAGCTTCATTTCTTGTGTAATTATGCCTATGAAATGTTTACATTTATGTCTTGTAAGCAAGAAAACCGTGAAAAAGCAACGTACAGTTGTCCATGATTGAACACTGGCTGGTAAATGTACACCAGAGCCTATTTACGTTAATTAACATTATAATGTAGAATATAATTATTTTACTTAAAAAAATGTAAGATTCCAGTATTCAATAGATGAAATAGGCGCGTTTCGCTTCCAGCGTGAACGCGTATTATCGTCGGTCTGCCTGTCCGTCCGCATATTCGTTCTCGGCTTCTACGCAACGGATTTTCATGAAATTTGATATTAAGGACTTACTATCAAAGATAATAAGAAAATCGCAAAAATGAAGCACGCACGCCAATCAGGGGTACCACTTTACTGGTGACAAAAGATGAAATTTTCGTCATATCTCGTAAAGTATTAGACATATCAAAATATCTTTCAAATAAAAGTTGTAGCACTAGTAAAGAAGACTATTTCCTTTCCTATACATTTTTATCGTAGGAGTAACCGTCATCGAGAAAATCAAGCAAGAATGTTTTAATTCGAATTGAACTCACAAACAAACGGTTAATTTCCTTACCTGTGCATGCAGTATTTTTAAATAGGAATAAAATGGATTATTTATGATGAAGAAAAAACTTTAAAATGCTATTTCCCTTATATACAGATACGTAATTTCTTTTTAATACTCCATTGCATGAAACACCCATTTGTGATACGTTATACTTTCCTAACTTGTTTAAATATTTTAAGGTATTCCAACATTTCTGCAAAAAAGTTTTATAAACTTTTTCGTTGTAAAGTACGTCCTCATTTGAAAGTCCAGAATGTGGTAGCACTATTTGTGTGTAATAGTCCACAAATCGGACATTTTAAAATGAGGAGGAAATTATTGCTGTTTGAAAATTTAAGAAAACACAAGTTCGTGAAGCAACCGAAATTACATGAAATAAAAAAACACTATAAATGTAGTGCAAAAAAATCTTTCTCCATCGAAAATTTAATTGCTAACAGTTCAACTCTTGATTACAAAGAGTATATTATCATAACATATAGTTAACAGTTGTCCTACTTTTCAAGTTCATTCATGGTTTTCAATCCTAAGATTGGTTTGAGATGACTGAGGAATATTCACATATGTGGTGGTGGTTTCCCGTTGCCTTGCACACCAGACACACAAAAGGGTGCCAGCATTAGCCTACTCTTACGAAGAACACCAGTAGGGCCAACTGCTTAATGTCCTTACGAAGGACGGAGCACTGATGCGTGTGTTCTTCTCTTTGTCAAGCAAATAGGGAGAAAAAATCCTACTTTTTGAAGGATTCGAACTGGGTATGCTCAGCGTAGCAGGCCAGTGCCCTCACCATTATGCCACGGCTCCCCATTTTTCAAGTATGGAATATTAATTCAACAGAGAATTATCAAGTTCATCTTATAGCTGAAAAAAAAAGTTCAAGAAACACCTTGGGTATCTCCTATAGCCACAATGAGGTTATAAAAAACCAGAAGTGCATTTCTGCTGCAAAGCAGCTGTCGTGAGTGGTAATTCACCAAAAATGGATTCTATCTTTTTAGAATTACCTATTTTCAGTGAATTAAAGTACTCTTAAAGTATGAAATATGATGATTTAATTTTCTCCATGGATTGCCAAACATTTGAGTTTGTCTTTTGCTGATGTGAAAATAGATAAAAAGATGAGTCAAAATTGAAAATATTTTTAAATTTTCTAATACAGCAGATTTACCTTAATCAATGCCTAAGGGTGCAAATGATTTGGAGATGCATATATTTTTTATTTTATGTAATATTTTATGTTATTTGAATATAGTAAAAAATGTTTCAAAACTATTAATGTGTTTATTTATGAACTTTAGAAAAAACAATAAATTATAAAATTGAATTAAAATTATTTTATTTGGATTAAAAAGGTAAATCTCTAAATGTTTGTTAATCTGCTACTGCACTAGAGGGAGTACTTAATTACTGTAATTTGGAATTTTATTGTATCACTTTCAGGATAACTTCTTGCTATTGAAAAACATTCTTTTGTATAACTAGTTGCAATGCCAACCCAAGATAAAAAATTGGAATGTGAAAATAAAAAATTGCATCATTTTCCAAAATTTATATTTTTATTTATTTTTCATTGCAAAATTTTAAATATTTTTTGGAAATTCAAATTACAGATAATCAGAATGATACATTATAAAAATTGAATTTATTTAGCAAGACTAAGTATTAATAAAATAGAACTTTGGGCATTTTAACCTAGCAAAAATTGCCATTTGTCTATGTTAATATCTTCAGGCATTTTATTTTTATGATAAGAATTCCTAACTTTTGTGCTTAACTCCACTAAGATTTTACACCTTTAAAATTTTGCGTTGGTTTCTTAGCACCCTATCCACCCTACCTAGAGCCACCCCTGACTAGTTGGTTTTATTAATATAGATGAAAGTAAAACCAATCTGCCATTTTATGTTCCTAGTCAGGTATATTGGGGATTTTAATTGCCATGAACTAATTTCCTTTAGGGGCCATCTCTTTCTCCCTCTGTCCTATGTAATGATGTTAAGATTCGGGTTCCATACTTAGTTAATCACGGCCTTCTTGAAGCTTTATTTTTTAGGACAATCCCATATAGATCTTAAACAAATGCCAAATTGCTCCTAGTTATTACTTGACAATATTTATTTAAAAGTAGCAGTTATAAAAAATAAATTATCATGAGAAACTTAACACAGAAAGATGGCACACTGATGGACATCTTTGTATATAAATAAGTTAAAAACTGTAACTTAACTGACTTTTGAATCATCTATATTGCAGCTGTCTGCACAACATTCTTGATAGGATTCATACAATTTAGGATAAGTATAATCTTAGAATACAAGTCAATGAAAAATTTATGAGCTTCAATATAAACATATGATAAGGACGAAGGAAAATGAATGAATTTCTCAGATATATTGATGATTTTTATTAATAATTTCCTACACGCTGGAGTTTACCCACAACCTGGAGTATGCTGATAGATTTCTTGGACTTAAGTTATAATCAACAATAAATTCATGATTTTCTTTATTTTTATAAGCCTATTTGCAGCATATAAAAGGCATTTGAGGTTTATCAGAGTGGCAATGCTTATAGCATTATATACATATTTTTACATAATTAATGAGCAATGACTAAAACTCAGTATAAAAAATGACAAGATGTATTTAAATGGAATAAAGACTTTTCTTTTCCCCAATAACACCAAATATTGATTTGATATGAGCAAGATAAAATATTTATAACTTTTAAAATTTCCTTTTGCCGTTATAAAAATAATTTTAAAATTAAAACAAAATTGTTAAATATGTTATATACATACATTTTGATTTGGATATTAGGTAATACGTTGTTTAAACCAATGTAAAAATGTATTCATATGATAATTTGCATAAAAATATAATGATCCTTTCTTAAATGAAATCCTTTAAAAATACAGAATGAGGTTTAGTTTACAATGATGATCATGTCTGTACAGTATATACACAAATCACATAACACATACATGCATACCTTACTTGACAGTAGATCCACATACTATGTCAATGTGGAGTCAGAGGTAGCAGCTTAAGCTACTTCCATTTGGACATAGAAGTAAATCCAAATTTTATGTAGTGGATTACTTACGTATTTCATATGTACACAATCATTAACCAGCTAATGGGAGGCACTTGGAAATCTGGCATCACAAACAATGCCAAATTAAGTTTTTCCAGGCATTACACATGAATACCAAAATATACACAACATGCTTTTCTGATCTTGAAGATTTAACTATATTTCTGCTAAATATGTTTGTGAATAAACCTATGACATTTGACTTTGGTAGCATTTATTTCAAAATAAGCATATGATATGCTCATTTCACTCTGAGAGGGAGAAAAGCCCAAATCATTATGCACAATGACTATTAACAAATGCAATTATGCATTAGTTTAAAATTATTTGTGTTCAATATATATAAAATGAGTCAAATATATTCCATAATTTGACAAAACTGATACAGCGTAATAATAAAACTCTTTGAATTGTTGCTCTCAAAACAATAGAAGGAACCAGCTACTTAGTACGGTTCAATACAAGACCACACACAACTAAAAGCCCTGAACGGTAAGGCGATGGTGATAACGATCGCGCTAATCGTGCAGCTTCTGCACAGTGTTGTTGTGCTAGAAAACGAGTCTGATCAAGACCTTGAGAGCGATGAACATAGTCAAATGCCTTTTCCACATCTCCTGGCTCAGAGAACCGACGCATTATCATTGGATTCAATTCAGGAAACTAGAAAAAATGGAATGAGCTATTTCAGAAAAAATTCAGGCAGAAAAGTTATATAAAAATATTTATGCTAAAAAGTACAATTTCTATTACAGTGTTGTTGAAACAAATAATCCTTTGTGGTTTCTCTATAATTAATCTTAAGTTAGATTTTTATAATCCAATAGAATAGCAGGGCATAGAGTTATAAACATGCAACAGCTTAACAATTGTTTGATGTTAGTGTAGCTTATGAATAAATAATTATTCTAGTAAATGTGTTAATAAGTGGCCAGAATAACAGAAAAGAAACTGGATTATATGAAGATAAAGGAAGCTATGAGAGAAGTAAAGGCTAAAAATAACTTGGTAGTTATGAAGGAATGCTGTAGTGGGACAAGGAAATTATGGCAGTGAGGTTAGTGAATTTGGCCTTGGAAGAAGGGAGGAAAGGGGGAAAAAATATTTGATTTTTAGAAACGGAACAGGTTAATGGCAACAAATACATTGTTTAAGCATCACAACAGGCAAAGAAAAATGTGGAAAATGACAGAGGACATACAAAGGTGTCAGATAGATTACATTTGTGTTAGGAAAAGTGTTTTAAACTCGCATAGTTTCATGGAGTGGATGCCAACTCTAATCACAGTTTGCTGGCTATGAAGTCTTGTCTGACATCTAAAAATATAATAAAATGTAACTGAGTTCTGAAATAGGATTTAGAACTGCTCAAGAGAAGAAAGATGAAAGATTATAAGAAGACAGGCAAGATTTATAGGTGAGTGAGGCTTTCATGATTTAAACTGCCACTTGTAAAAGAGATATTTCAGGTGATTTCTGGATGGTTTGTTTCCATTATGAGAATTATGTGAATGATATTTTTGGTGGATAATTTATTGTAAGTTGTATTCCATATCTCACTCAGATGTAATTATAAGGGTATTTTTGTATTTCTATTTTCTCTAACTGTCTTTTTTTGGAAACAATTTATTTTCACAAAAACTTTTGTTTTTCCTCAATCAATCTCATGCCTTAGAGTGGAATGTTTGGCTATGGCTGATTTATCTGTTTGGTTTAGTTGAATGGCTCTCTGGTGCTCTTCTATTTTTATTGTCTTGTCTTGTATATGCCTTCCATTTGGTTGCGGATCCAATCTTTACAGACAGAGCCATAGTTGGGAGACATGATGCTACGACAAAATTTTAGGAAACACCATAGTTATGCTGAATATTATTTTTATAGCATTGTAATATAGAATTTTAGCATTTTTATTAAAAATAACTTTAACATTTGAGTATTAAATTAATATTATTTTTGACATTTTTTGTAGGAATGTTTGGCACCTTTTACAAGGAGTGCTTATGGTAAACACCACCTTCACTGTACTCTAGCAATAACACTGTTTACAGCTCTTCACTGTATCTCTTATTTGATTTCCTGGTTTGAAAATAGTTTTTATGCTGTTTCTTCAATAAATGGCTATCTTATTTTTTATGCCTTTCATGAAAGGGAGATATATTTTTTATTTCTCTCTCTCTCTCTCGTTATCTTCTTTTAGTTTGCTGTGAAGCACCTTCCATATAGCTCTATATTTTGGTAATCATTCTGAGGGCTTCCAATTTCGTGTTTCAGTGGTTGCTATCACTCAGTGTTAGGGATTGGTAGATCATGGAAGTGACAACAGATCCTATCTGGGCCAAATTGTGATGGGACATCTATTTGTATTTGTAGGTTTCCTGTAGGCTGTATGGCCATGTGTTCCATCTTCTCTTTTGTACATTGTCACATCATGTCCCCATAGCAGAGTCATAGGGAGGGTTTGAATTCAGCGTCTCCAATTGCCTTGGTTTTGAAGTGTTCCATGATACATGTGATATGGCTGTGCGTAGACAAACTATTGTCAAGGAAAATTAGAAGGTTATGGAGATACGTATCATAGAAAGTGGAGAAAAAATTATAGGAAAAATGATCTCAAAGAAAATAAAGTAGCTGTATGTTTCAGAGTAGATGATTAAAAAGGTAGAAGCAGGTTAATACAGAATATGGAAGGAGTGTGTCGAGAATTAAAAAATAAAATTAGGAGAGAAATCACAAAAGTGTCAAAGACGAACTGTGGAAGTAACACAGAACCAACTAAGGGTATCAAAAGGAGTTAACAGTGAACATAAAGGGAAATTCTATGAAAAGAAACTGATTTTAATACTTTTTCTGCCATAGGAGGGAGAGAAGCTTGAGTTGAGGAAGTTGGATGGAAAGAAATGGGTCATATCTCGTTATAGGCGACAGTATGCCTGGGCACTGTTCTGGAAGTAACAATTATTTTAATGAAGCAAATGAGATATTGCTACTGTTCATAAAGGCATTAACAACATTTTTGGCAGCATTGCAAACACAAATATTAGTAACGAAATTTTCAAGACTTGCATCATTGGATAAGGGATTATGAACATCTTCACATGTGCAGAGGAAAGCGTGAACCTAGAAATGGCTCGGCGGGCACCACATTGAGAACCTCTGCTCTTACGGATATGTAGTCTCAGAAAACAGTAGGCATTATAACATCCCAGTAGAATGTTAAAGGAATTAGGAAAAAAGGGAAAAGGAGGTTTTATATAATGTCACAAAATTTATGAAGAGGGAAAGTGGTCAGAGGAATTCACTATAATAATTTTGATTCTTTTGGAGCAAAAGAATAAAACAATTGAATTACAAGATTATAAAACTATCAATTTTATTTCATATGCATTCTCAGGATTTTAACAAATGACTAGAAGATAAAGGAAATAACTATATAAGTTTAGATCAGTTCAGGTTTCCGAATGGATGTGGCACTAAAGGTGTATGAGGACTTTTGTAGAAGTGTTGAATGCAACCATACGTTTTTTTTGTTTTTAAAAGGCTACTCAAGTTTTATAGCCCAGGCTAGGCATCTTCAATTTTTTTTATTGATGAGCCCTTAGAGCATTTTTAAAGTAGTTAAGTACCTGTGGAACATTTTAAAGTGATAATAAGTTTTTTTAACTTGCATTAAAATACATAAACCATGTTTATAGGTAAATGAAAATGAATAAAAACAGATTTGATAAATTTCTATTTTAGTATAATTAATGACTGTGCATGACCACCAACACGAAAAATGACTTACCAATCTCTTAATAACCTACTGTGAATTAAGCAGACTTCTTTAAGAAGAGTGAAATGATTTTTCTATCCCAAATCTTCATAAATTAAAATGTGCATAAAACGTTTTATAACATTACCAGCAGAATTTCCCGTTGAATTTCAACGGATTTAGTGAAGCTACTACAGCACAACATACAAACTCTTTAAAATATATAATAGATACTTTTAAAATTACAATTAACTTTTCTTAACAATTAATCATATTTGCTTGTAACAATCCGTCTCCGAGCCTATTGCATTCAAATAGAACGATAATTGTATTTCCTGTCATATATATATATATATCACTTTCACCAAATCCAGCTTCATTTCTTGTGTAATTATGCCTTGCTGAAATATTTACTTTTATGACTTGAAAAAGCAACGTACAGTTGTCCATTATTGAACACTGACTGATAAATGTACACCAGATACGTGAGCTTATTTACGTTAATAAACATTATAATGTAGAATATAATGATTTTACTTACAAAAGATGTAAGATTCCAGTATTCAGTAGATGAACGAAGGTACACTTACTTTCATCAATCATTATAAACGCTTCCTGAATAATATTCAGTATCTATTTATGTTGCTATCCATAAACATCGATTGTTTCATTGCTTAAACAAAAGTGTGAATCGAATAACGCTAAACTTTCGTCTATTTATAAGCTTCCTTGAAGCTAACTGAATCGGAGTAACAATGACGGTCGCCTTGCCAATGCCCGGGAGGGGTACGAAAAATCCACAAAATTTTGAAACAAATAGTGTATTTCTGAAAACTTCGACCGTGTAACATGTAAACTTCGCAGGAATAAGATAGTATAGAGTTTTATTCGTCAAATAAAGCAAAAATGAAAAAAATCAGTCCATATTTAGGTATTTTGATGCTTGAAGGAAGAATACCTTGCAAGTCAAGATTCATACGTGTTATCTTATGGAAAAATGTTAATCCCCTATATTGGCAGCACTGATTAATCCCAGTTGACCAAACCTTGACCATTCAATAAGTTAGGATGTAAGGAAGAATCGTACCAAATTTGGTTATTCTAGCTTTTATCGTTTAGGAGTTCCATGAACAAACACACGCTTCAAAATATATTATAGTAGATTAGTAGATGTAAATTCATAAACTTTTGATATAGAAGTCATGCAAGAAAGCTGAAGAAGAAAAACTGTGATAGTTAATATTTTCATGTGCTCACTTTCAACTCTCCTTATGTCCCCAAGAGTATGCTCACTACTGGCCTAGGGTAATGGAAGTGTTTAGGAAGTAGGAGTAGACTGGGATAAAGATTTAATAAAAAAAATCTGAACATAAATCATGCTGCACGTATAAGGGTAGCAGAGAGAGAATCACAGTGGGAAATCATAGGAAGAGGAGTGAAGGTTGCCAGCAGTGTGCAGTATTTATCCCAAAGAAATGATGAGAGGCTGGGAAGATTTAGATACAAGGGTAAAAGTAGGAAACAGCATAGTCAAATCAGTTATATTTGCAGGTGACATGGCATTAGTGAGTAATTCAGGAAAGGACTTCCAGGTGCTAGTTAACTCCTTAGATGAAAATAATTAATAGTCATGAGATAAGAACCAAAGAGGTCAGGGAAAGGGAAGAGGCGTTTTTGAGATGGCGAGAGTTGATGGAAGTTTGGTTAACGATATTAAAAAGAGGATGGTACCTTGCTATGGACTGTTGTATATTATGGTTGTGAGACATGGACAATGAGAAAAGATGTGAACAGATTAGAGGCCTTTAAATACCGATATAACCTAGATGGGACAAAATGAGAGTGAGAGAAAAATGATCAAATTTTAAATACAGGAGGAGAAGATAGGAGTTTAATTAGAATAATAAGGAAATGGCAAAATAAATGAATGAGTCAAATTTTGAGTTCAGACAGTGATTTGGTGCATCCTAAAACCTTCAAAATAGTAGAATAACTATGATGATGAGATGTAATATTCACCTTTTCACAAGCAAATAAAACAGGAGCAGTAGCAAGACCTAATTGAAGGTCAGCGCATGCTGGTTTTCCAAGCTCAGCAGCTGATGAAACAAAATCAAGAAGGTCATCGACTAATTGGAAGGCTAAGCCCAGATTACGACCATACTGAAAAGCCAGTTCAGTCATTGATTCATCTGCTCCCGAAAGCATTGCTACCTGTGAGGGGATGCATAAGATTCATTATTAGATTTTCAAAGTTTAAAACTTGAGAACATAACTTATTTATAACAGAAAAAGAATGCTTAAATGTAAAAGTAATTAATTTAATAATAACAAATTAATAACTATAAAAGTAACACTATTCTTATGACTCCAATAAAGTGAAAATATTGTTCTCTTAATCCCAATGTCTATGAGTGCATTAATTTAGATTCATTGCAACAAAAACATTTCCATCATTGTTGACAGTGAAAACTAACACGAATAAAATGTTTAGAAACATTTTGTTATTTCACTGTTAATTTTGTTCTACTAAATTCAATGAAGATTGAAATTAATACGCATTACTGGATATATATTCTTATTTATTAAATCTGAAATATATTGTTAATTGCTGAAAATTATTAAAAAATGCAATCATCTTTGTGATCCTCCATAATCACAACTGGATAAAAATCAATCAAGTCTGTTTTATTTCAAATAAAATAATATTAATGAATTCCTCTTAATATAACCCATACAATTTAATAACATTATAATAATTATCTAACAAAAATGAAAACATTAAATAAACTCACAGCTTTAACTGAATTGGCGATCAAGCTAGCAGTTTTACGATAAGTCTTTGTGAGGTAGTGAGCAAATCTTTCATTTTCAGTCTCCTTGGATCCGAGTTGCATGAACTCTCCTTGAACCAGATCAGTCACAACCTGTAAGCATATACATATACTAGTTAATATGTGCTTGCATTCAGCAAGCATTTTTAAATTTTAGAATTTTCACAATTTCTAATTATTCCCAATCGATTTTGTACAAAACCATATAACCGTGACAAATTTCAAGTTTGTAGATCATTTAGAAGTGCCTTATAATTTCAATCCTTGTATGAAGCAATAATGGGACAAAACAGCCCCTAAGATTTCGAATTTTTACAATATCAGATTTCTTTCTTCTGTTGTAACTAAAAACCCATAATTCGGCCAAATTTCAAGTTTGTATCTCATTAAGAAGTGTCATAATTTTCACACTTGTGTGGGGCAGAAATGGGGCAAAAACACCACTAAAAATTGGAATTTTTGCAATATTTTATTTTATCTTAGGTTGCAACGAAATTTCTATAATCGTCTCAAATCTCAAGGTCATATGTAGCTGCCTCATCTTTTTTGTTCACATATGGAGCAATACTGGGGCAGAACAGCCCCAAAAATGGGGATTATATCAATATTGGATTTCCTTCATTATTCGTAGTTTAACATTAATGGCATTAAAATATAAGCATCTGACTCCCATTGAAAAGCTTACCCATATGAAAGCAATAAGTTTGTTGCCTAGGCAGCCGATTGTTGTGACCCAGAAAAATTACCACTTTTTCCTGATTAAAACTATAAATTTACATTAATTCCACTTGGATTTTAATTCTGTCTTCAAAAATAAGAAACTATGATTTATATCCTATCCGATAGTTTAATTCTCAAATTCAAATATTGACGGGAAATAATTTTAAAATTCAAATATAAAAACCTCTACACCAATTTACGTGTTTTCTTATGGGCCAGATAGCCCCTCAAAAGCAGAATTTCGCCAGTTTTGGATTTTTTCCTTTGGTTGTGACCAAAAACCTATAATCTTACCAAATTTCAAGTTTCTAGCACATCTGGATGTGTCTCATAATTTTGTATCCTCCTATATAGTATATCATGTGTAAGAAGCGTCTATATATTACAGATATTAATGCTAATATTTCATAGATGGTAACAATTCATATATGTGACAATATCAATTTTCTATCCTATTATATATTATGAAATATTAAGTCAATACTTCAACAAACACTGAGTTATAGACACGATTATCACTCCTATTGATTTACCATTTTAATAAATTAATCCTGTAAATATTCTATCCCATTTGCAAATTATGAGTTAAAAGTTTACACAATCTATTCTTTTTTAATAGAGACTCATGACAATGGGAATGTGGCTGACAAAGAATTATTAATTTGTAGCATATGGGACCCTTATGAAATAGACCTTATTCAGGAGTTAGAGAAAATTCAACGAAATGGAGCATGTCTCGTGAAATGTAGATATGGTAGTGTCACAAGCATAATAGAAGAGCTTGGATGGGAGTCTGGAGGAACAGCAAGAAAGGTCTAGGCATTGACTATTGCAGAGATTTAGATCAGAAGACTTGAATGATTAATTATTAGGCATAATAGTATATATATATATATATATAAAATATATATTATATATATTGGGGACAACTAGTTGTTGAAGGAAACCCAGTGAACAATTATCAAAAGGAGAGCTACTGGGTGTCGGATAGAATTGTGCCTCTCTTGTACTGACGAAGGGATCATCCCCAAAGCTCTATCATCTGTCTACAAATGTGTGTCTATGACACCCCAGCAGCTCTCCTTTTGGTAAATGCTCACTGGGTTTCCTTCAACACCTAGTTCCCCTCATTATCTTTATTTACCTTTCCTCTTCCACAAGTGTGTAATTATGGAACATTAGTACAAAGTATTTCAAGTTGAAAAATTGCACCTCTCTTACATTTTACTATAGGTATACCTCGATTAATGAAGTATATGCATTCCATGAGGCCACTTCATTATCAGAAACCTTGTTACCAGAGGTAGAAACGACAAGAGACATAGGGATGCATTCAAGGACTTCAGAGAAAAATAAATACCTTGAAATATCAGTAAGTACTCACAAAAATAATGTCAAATTTTCTTAAAAACTTGAAACATGCTAATCATTTGTTTAAAAATAAATTAAAATGGGTAGTAAAACAATGGGTCCTATTCAAGCCCTGCTCATCTTAATTGGCAGGAATTACGTGGAGAGCAAGCTAGTTAGTGTCATTCATAGCTATCTAGCAGGTATTGTATGTCGTTGAATTTCTTGATACCCTGCGTCATTTGTACAGTGTCAGCGATAATAAAATTTGATTCTTTTTAATCGCTTTGCGTGAAGTTTCTGAAGTCTTAATTTTTCGATTTTTAGTTATGAAGGAGTTTCTTTCTCAGAGGATTTCTTAATCGAAGTATTACTGTAATTAATTTCAATTTGGAACATAAACCGCAATGTGCAGACAGTCGTTAACGCCCATACCTTACCTTGAAATTTGAAATTAATCTTCGAAAATGAGTATCACAGATATTTCATTCAAAAGCAAAGTAGGCCAATTCCTATTTCTAATGTTAATAATAACAACGAAAAAACTCGATAATTTAATCGTTTACGCAGTTGTTCTTCGCTCACCTGACTTAGGACAATAGTGACTTCGTTATTCCGCAAACGAGCAATCATCATAGATGCAACAGCTAGGATGAAGTCGCCAGCCATGGTTACCTGAGTGAGTAGAGAAAACACACGTTAACAGCTTGCAATGCGGAAGACGGCATTTAAAATACATGGCACACATATCACAATATCCGATTACCAAGACTTCCAACTATGCATAAGATATTTCATTTGATTAAATAGAGAAAGTGAATTTGTTCGAACGGATCGCATCATTGAAGCTTAAAATTTGTAGTGAATATCACTCCCGCGCAATTCTTTATCGTAGTCAGTTGCATACAATGCTTTCGCCGCGCAGAATTATGAATGGAGTAGGAGTTCTTCTTTTTAGTAATTAAAACAATAACAATGAAGTTGAAGAGTGAAGGATAAGATATATGAATAAACTGCGAAGTTAAAGTTCCAAATAAAACAAGGGCCATCGGTAAAATGAATGCGTAGCCTTAGTTTAAAAGTGAAAATTCATAAGCAGTCTCAACGTATTTACTCCGTATTTATATTCCAAAAGTATTGTATATGTACAATTGGTAATTTCATTGCAATATTGAACAAGATTAACTCTTTCCCTCTGTTTCAAACGATAACTAGGCAGCGTTAAGGAAGTATAGATTTTAGATGAAAATAATTTAATAAACATGAAATCATTTGTAAAGAAAACGAGATCGAAAGAAACTATGGTGCCATGCACCATCACTTCATTTCTATAAATAAATAAAGAAATCACGCAGGGGTGAGCTGAGGTGGGCTCGGTTGTACTCGCACGAGCCCATTGTTAAATTGTAACCCGCTCACCGAACCAATAGTTAAAATTTATCATATGTGCATATTACATTTATTTAGACAATATAACCATGAAAATTTCGAATGTGTCGGTTATAAAAAGTTTTTATAAATAATAGCTCCTGAGGTATGACAATTTATCAAAAATATTTCAATGTCCGAAATAAATCCAGCCAACAGACGACAAAAGTGGTTAAACCTGCTCGATAATGATTAAATGCTGATCCTTTTGAAAACGAATAAACAGCGTGGATTATATTTAGTTGCTAAAATATAAAAATCGCATGTCAGACTTTCCTCAATTAATACTTGTGAATTGAAAAAATAAAAAATTTATTCCCATGCAGTTTGATTTCTAATCCACCTCTTTTCGTTAAAATATAGCGAGCCCATAGTTATGACATCGGCACCATGCCCTGCATATAACGAGCCCATTGTTAAGAGATTGGCAGCGCAACCCTGAAATCACGAGCAAGTTTTTACCATGTGTTTAACGGGTTGCATCTTACCAGGATCCATAAGATGGACTATTAGACTATTAGAAAAAAGTTTTCCATTGGATGATTAGAAATCTTTTGAAAAAGGATTTCAGGCTTTCCCGGCGAATATTGGTAATGAAAGTTTCTCGGGTTTCCCACCGGGAGCAGGCTTGGAGAATGTCCGACCTTTCGGCGTCAGTCTCAGTCGCCATCTTCAAGGAATTCCTGAGAATACTTTTGCCCTCCCGCAGTTCCTGGGGTCACATTTTCCTTGCTCCCTTATTATACCTTCATTAGTAAGGATTATGAACCCTTTCTCGACCAAAAAGCTATACAGTGGGTTCCGCTTATTAGAATCAAGTTGGGATATCATTATTTGATTCAGTTAACCGGCTGGTTCAATTACACAGAGGTTGAGTATTTTAGGTATGTTAAATAAGAAAATGCGAAAATAGAATTCATGCAAATTTTAATTGATTAAAAACAATAACTTTACTCAATTTACATATTATGTTGTTTTAAAAAAGTTGTCCAACGTCTTTTAAATCAAATTCTCCTTATGATGAGACAATGCATCATCTTCCACCTTGTACAAACGGCTGAACTCCTCCAGCTGGCCTTCTCTTAACTCTAGGTTTCTTCTAAGAACAGCCAAAGCATGTCTGATTTCTTTAGAAGAAGGTTCCGGCAAAGAGTCTTCTTGGTCTTCTTCCTCTATATCTTCATCAACACTCGATTTATTATTTAAAATGTCAAGAACAATGTCATCTTCTGTCACCGGAGCTACAACGATCTCGTCATCGATTGCATTCTATCTTCTCAACTCTTCATCAAATTCCTCCTCTTCATTTTTTTCATCCTGCTTTTCTGAAGCAGTTAGCGACCGTTGTCGATGATAATTGTTCCCAAGCCTTCTTCAGCATGTGAACAGCATCCAATAAGTTGATCTTTTTGGCAATTTCTCTAGCACTTTTTTCACCGGCTTCCTCATCAATTATTGTAATTATCATTTTCCTCATATATCGTCGATAGAGAGTCTTAAGTGTTTTTAGTATCCCTTGAACTAATGGATGAATGATCGTTGTTGTATTCGCTGGAAGGAAAACTAGTTGAATGTTGTTCACCAGCACTTTCGAATGAGCAGCACAATTGTCCAAAATCAATGCAATCTTCCTTCTGTTAACCACAAGTTCCTTGTCCCACTCTGCTAAAAACTGAGAATATCTGGCTGGTCATCCACCCATTTTGATTGTTTTTGTATACAACTGCACCTCGAAAACAGCGTGAGGTTTTTGATTTTCCTATAACTAAAAGATTCCTTTTGTCAGTTCCAGTCATTTTACAGGAAACGAGAACTGTTATACGGTCTTTCTGTTTCTTTCCTCCTGAGTTGGAATTGTTTTTAAATATTAAACTATAATCCGGCAACGCTCTGTAATAAAAACCCGTTTCATCTGTATTATACGTCAATTTCATCTGGTTTGTACTCTTTCAAAAGGTCAGGAAGAACTGACTTGATCCAGTCTTCAGCTGCTGTTTCGTTAGTATCTTGCTTCTCTCCGTGACACTTCTGTACACAATGTTGTTCCTGTCCTTCCATCTGGATAACCACTCATCTGTTGGCTTGAAGTCTTCTTCACCAAGACGATCTGCAAAGTCCACTGCTTTTTCCATCAATATTTCCCTACTGATTGGAGCATTTAGGAGTCTGGCTTGGGAAAACCACCGCAACAGAGCCTGCTCAACACTAGAACTCTTGTCCTCACATTTCCTCTTCCTATTAGAATTCAGGTTTGACGTTCCGCAATTTTTTAAGTTGGTCTCGGTTTCGCAGAAGTATAGAAAGTGAAGTTTCTGATATTCCCAGTCTCGCCGAGACCTCTCTCTGATTGAATGAACGAGGAAGTTCATCATACTTTCGTAACGAACTACCCTGAGCGTATGAATAAGCTATCCATAGAAGAAGGAATAAGCGATCATAATGCCGTGTACGTAGAATTTGAGCTAAAAGTGGAGAAACAGCTTAAGGCTAGAAGGCACGTATACATGTTCACCAAAGGCGATTTCTCGAACTTTAGGTCTTTTTTACAGACGCAATTCCCTAATTTCTGCGAGGCATCAATCAATGCGAGTACAGAGGAATCCTGGTGCATGTTGAGGGATATGATGCGTGTACGGAGAAATTCATTCCACATAAACTTAAACGTGATGGTGCGGAACCAAGATGGTACAACCAGAAAGTTAGATGCGCTCTTAGACGGCAAAGAAAACTTCACGCTCGCTTAAATAGTAATTCTCCTAAAGTCACGGAGGAACAAAGGTCAATGATACGGCGGCAATATAGGAAAGCGCGGTCAAGAGCTAGAGTAACAATGCGTGAGCTTTTAATGACTACAAAAAGAAAGTTCTGCATAATAATTTGAAATAAAATCCGAAATAATTTTGGTCGTACGTTAGGGAGGTTCATGGTAGAAGCCCCACCATAGCGCCAATGAGAACGGAGGCAGGTGATGTACTTCACGATAGCGCGGAAAAAGCGAATTTGTTAAATGAACACTTTCAGAAAGCGTTTACTTCGGAGAGCAACGAATTTGAGGAACCATCTTTGAACGATGAGGGAAATTCGATGGAGGAATTGATATTCTCTGAAAAAGGTATCGCGCACCAAGTAGAGTCAATTATGCAAAATGAGTGTTAACCTCCGTAATCGCACCTTATTTGAAAATAGTATTCGAAAAATCCGTTCACATGGTACCGTACCAAAAGACTGGAAACTAGAATACGTTACGCCTATCCACAAAGGCGGTGATAAAAAGAACCCCGAAAATTATAGACCGATTTCCTTGACATCATTATCGTGTAAGATTCTAGAGCATATAATCGTTAACTCTGTTCTGTACTATTTAGATGGTCGTTCTTCGCTAAGCAAAAGTCAACACGGGTTTCGGAAAGGTAGGTCATGTGAAACGCCCTGTTCGTAAATGATTTGTTGCAATGCGGAGAGAAAAACACTCAGGTTGACGCCGTTTTCATTGACTTTAAAAAGGCGTTCGATAAAGTACCCCATAAGAAATTAATAGGGAAACTAAGAAAGTACGGCATAATGATAATGATATATTTATTGGCTTCAACAACAATTACAATAAATACAGAAACAGTACAATTTGACATTAGAAGCCTTTTTGAGTTACAGCGCCCACAATCACATACACACACACAGACATCATTCTGAAAATAGTCTAAACGTGTTCTAGGGACCTCAAAACGTGTATTTCCGTTGAAATCTCGAAGTCGATTTTTTTCGTGATCACAATACTTTCCCATACTACGTATGGAGAAAGTAAAAAATCTGATGTGGCCAACACATGACTTTCTCCATATTTGGGGTATAGTTATTTAAATTATTATGAATAGCATTATAAGGCAAAATTATTATTTCGTATCGTAAAAGAATACAGTCGTCCTTATTGCCGTAAATTAGGTATATTTTGAATATGTTTACAGAATTAACCGCTACATGGTGGTGGCGCTATATACTGGAAATTAAGAAAAACAAAGTATCTCCAACAAAATATCTCCAACAAAATATCTCAAACGAAACTTGGAAGAAATATTATTCTCTACAAATTTGGTCCTCATGAAGATGACCAATTAAGACGTTTTTAAGGAGATAGTTGACGGAACCCGAAAAAACCGATTATTTATAAATAATTCCTAAATAATAACTGCTATGGAAAATTGTTTCAAATGAAAGTTGTAGGAAATTACATTCTCTATAACCTTTGTACAGAATCTAATAAATAAAAGAGGATGTCTGTCTGTCTATCTGTCTGTGGCAGCCATAACTCATCAGAGAATAAAGTGAGAAGCTTAAAATTTTGACAGCAGCTTCAGGTTGATCATGGGAGTTGCAGTGCCGAATATAATTCAAATCGGCCCACGGGGTCCTGACCCCGGAGGTCACGGGACGGTCGGTCAAAATTTCAGTTTCTTGAGGATATCTCAGCAACTATTGGACCGATTTTGATGAATCCTACACCAATATCAATGTTTTGATGATATACATTTTCTGGCTGAAAATGGACAAAATCAGTCCACTGGGTCGAAATGTGTTCATTTAATGGCCGGTTCAAATTTCGGTTTTTTGAGTATATCTCAGCAACGAATTGAAATAGGTTTTAAAATATACATTTTTCATAAGTTATTTCTGTAAAACATAATTTTCGCATTTACGGCATTATTGAAGTATAGAAATTTACTCACATTCCATATCTTACGTAAAAATTGTTGAATTGTTGTTTATTTCTTTGAAATATTTGTTGTTTTTAATTGAATTATCTTCTAATCTAACATATAAAGGAGAATGTTTGTAAGTTTGTTCGCTTTGAATGCTTTTAATACGAAATAGGGAGGGAGAGAGATAGATGGTAACGGAGGGGGGAGATGGAGAGAGGGAATTACAGGGAAGGGATGGAGAGAGGGAGGGGGAGGGTGAAAGATGGAGGGGAAGGGAGGAAGAGGGAGAGAGGGGAGGGAGAGTGGGAAGGGAGGGGGAAAAGGGAAGGAGAGGGTGGAAGGGAGGGGGAGGGAGTGCATACGTTATTTTCCTAAGATTTTCTTCCTTCATTCATCTAAATAGGAAAATGCGGAGCGATTTTCTTCATTTTCGTTTTATTCGACGGGTATAACTGTGTACTATCTTATTCTTGCGATGCTTACATGTTACATGGTCGAAGTTTTAGATTCACTAAATCCGTTGAAATTCAACGGGCACCCCTGCTAGTTGTATATACAATAATAAGGTTTTAACGGAGAAATATCGCAAAAACCGAATCGGGATTCGAATAAACCTCGACTTCCGGTTAACCGTTATTGTCCAAAAACTAATCAATTCGTTGTGCCCATACCAAAGTGTTATATATGAAATATGGTAATGATATGACAAGTACTTTTTGAGTTAGAGCGCCCACAATCACATACACACGCGCACACACACAGACATCATTCCGAAAATAGTCTAAACGTGTTCTAGGGGCCTCAAAACGTGTATTTCCGTTGAAACCTCGCAGTCGATTTTTTTCATTATCACAATACTTTCCCATTACTACGTATGGAGTAAGTAAAAACTAGCAGAAATAACCGGCGTTGCCCGGGGAAATTTGGTTCATATCCGATCGGAATTCTAGATGATACATGGTATTTAAGAATTCACTCGGCCGCCGTTTTGAATAAAACGGGCAGAGAGAAACAAAAACCACGTATGAATTATTTCTGGGAGCCCTCCACAATCGTACCAAATTTGATTAAAATCAATAGTAGGACTTGGGAAAATACGCGTAGTTTAATCAGTCCCCGCCGTCCAATTACGGATAAGGAAGTAGTAGTCGTTTTCCACCTTTCTCACTGTGTAAAAGATGTAGAGTTACCTGTTCCTTGAGAACAGGAAGTTTATGAGAACAGTTATTTTATTGAACAGTTTAGGCATCAGAACAGTTCGAAAAGAACTGTTCCGTTCTTTCTGACCCATCTCTAGATGGAAATGCATTAGCACAGAAAGTTATTACTTTCTCCATACGAAGTGATGGGAAAGTATTGTGATCACGAAAAAATCGACTTCGAGATTTCAACGGAAATACATGTTTTGAAGTCCCTAGAACACGTTTAGACTATTTTCGGAATGATGTCTGTGTGCGCGCGTATGTGTATGTGATTGTCGGCGCTGTAACTCAAAATATACTTGCCATATCCTTGCCAAACTTCATATATAACACTTTAGCATGAGCACAAAGAACTGATTAGTTTTTGGACAATAACGGTTAAGCGGAAGTAGAGGTTTATTCGAAACCCGATTCGGTTTTTGCGATATTTCTTTGTTAAAACATCATTATTTTATATACAATTCTATACAAAAGTTATAGAGAATGTAATTTCCTACAACTTTCATTTGAAACAATTTTCTATTGTAGTTACTGTTTAGGGGTTATATATAAATAACCGGTTTTTCGGTTTTCTCCTTAAAAACATCGTTATCGGTAATCTTCGTGAGGACCAAAGTTGTAGAGAGTATTATTTCTTCCAAGTTTTGTTTGAAACAAATTTTCGTAGAAGCATCCATTTCGGAGATATTTAGCTTTTTCGAAATTTCCAGTATACAGCGCCACCACCATGTAGCGGTGAATTCTGTGAACATATTCGAAATATACCTAATTTACGGAAATAAGGACGACTGTATTCTTTTACGATATGAAATAATAATTTTGCCTTATAATGCTATTAATAATAATTTAAATATCTATACCCCAAGTATGGAGAAAGTCATGTGTTGGCCACATCAGATTTTTTTGTTTTTTGTACAATTAATATAAAACATTTGGGATTAAAAAGTAGCCTACGTTCTTCCTATTTGTGAAGAAAGTATCTGTTGTAAGTTTGATTATTCTAGCTTTAAGGGTGTGGAAATGTATAGATGCACAAATAAACAAACAAACAAACTTTCATAAATAAATAAGAGATTCCGATATGTTTCTGAGGACTTTTTGTGCCGCCCGCTTTCAGTGAACCGTTCTTTAAAGGAGTTTTAAAACCACAATCGCCGAATCAAGACGCAAGCCGCCGCCGCTTTCATTGCACGGTGCGTCCGAGAACGCCCGCTCAGCCATCATTCTAGGCAGACCTCGCCTGAGGTGTATCTAGGGACTTGGAGAAGCGAGGTTGCCGTCTATTAGAGAAGAAGAGGTACTTAAAAATCTTCGAAGATTCCTACAACTCCCCAAACGTCTTTCGAAGAGGCATCCATTACCCCGCACTTCTTTTTTCTTTGAAAAACATCGGCGTTATTAAGGTGGAAGTCAAATCATTACACAGTTCGAAAAGCAGTGGATACACCAACTTTTACGAGAAATGTGTTTTACTGAAAAGGTAATAAATATTTCTAAATTTCCAAACCGATATTATCAAAATGATGAAGATTTTCAAATAAAAGACTCCTTTAACGAAGTCAAATGGCAATTAAAAATATTTAAAATAAGAATGGATTATTGCTCGAGACCAAACAAGTTCAGGATTTTGCTTCTGTTACAGGAGTCGGCAAAGTTTTTCCGTTGAGCACCACTCTTTTACCAATATTCAAATTTTGTGACCATCCGCGCGTGCCACCATTAAATTCATTTTATCTCCAGCGCTTAAGAAATGTTACCTTCTTATATAGAAGCCATTTTAATGATGCAGGGAAGTTACGGAACGGAGTGAAATTAAAAGTTTAAAAAAATACGTTTACGTAATTTTCCATGCATTAGCGTGCCACGTAAAATCTCTTTTCGTGCACGCGTCAAGTTGCCGACTCCTATTCTAGTAGTTCAAAATGGCCGTTGTTATTTCTCATAATTAGCTCCAATAAAAACTGGACGCACTCTAATCTGATTCTCCTCGGTGAACAATAGGTACGATTTCATAAGGCCACTGGAAAATCGTAACGCCAGATTGAAAAAAAACACCTATCGAAAAGGTCAACTCCTTGTATAAAATCGAACCAATGAAGACACAAACGGGAGAAAGTGGAAAAAAGATTAAGACCCGCGCGAGCCGGATCTTTACCACTTTCCACATCCCGTAGAATCATAAAACTCTTCGTTACCACGTTCTACAAGGAAATCCTTTCAAACCTACCAATACTTCTCTTTGTTTCTGGAATTTATCAGTTCTGTAGAATGGACTTCATCGTTCACTTACATATGATGTTTCTTTTTATCAAATATTTCTATCTAAATGTCCCTTCAAGAAGAGCCACATCCCCTTCCCCTCTTTCTTTCTTTTCCTCTCCCACTCCCTTCTTTCTTTCTTTCTCTCTATCTTCTCCTCTCCCACCCCCTTCCCCATCCTCCACCGTTTCATCCCACTAGGAACCTCCCACCACCTGTTGAAACACTCTCCAAAGCACGGCGAGTAGTTGAGGTGCGGAGCGTAGAAGGGGAAGGTTCTGGTGGAATGTGGGACACAAGGGTATATAGAACGGAGGCGAGGGGAAGATAGGGGGTGGTGGTGGTAGTGGAGGCTGGGGGAGGGGAGGGCGAGTGGGGGAGAAGGATGGGTGCGGAGGGTTCGGCGTGGAGTAGGGCGCACGAGGCGGAGGGGGAGGGCAGAAACTACGGCTTTCGTGAAAACGAGGGAACCGAGGAAGGAACCGGACTGGGCAGTATCCGAATGAGAAGATTAAAACGTGATTCACACAGGGTTGCATAGCTTACACTAAATCCTCAAGGCCAGAGCTTCAATTTATAATGTAGGAGTACACGAGGAGGAAAATAAAATGGAGACCACGTACGTCAGCTTATAATCGAAAGTGAGATAAAACTCGTTTCGAAGGCCCAAGATCGATGTCATTGTTATTACTTGAGATTTTTTCCAGAAAACATTCATTTCATTTTGATTGCATGACATACGAGCAACTTATGAATTATATTCTCACCGTTTTCAAACACATGATGAGTGTCCATAAAATTTATAATTATAATAAATAAGCTTGTGCTTTTTGTTTGCGTATTTTATATGAATACATTTATACATTCACAAATAAATGAAACGGAGTTTTTGGGTCAATTTCATGTCAAGGAGAGAATTTTGGGAGCGGGTAATAACTGGAATGATGATGATAGGTTAATACGAGAAGCCGACCATCAGATCGGTGCACATCTGCGAAGTGAATGGATATACGCCACAGAACTCTGGTCCCAGGATTGAGTAATTCATCGCCGTTCATTGGACGCCCGAATATGTTTTTGCGAGCAAGCCATCATAATGAATAGATTATTCCAAAATTTATTCACTGATATGCTCTAAGACAGTGCCATAAGCGACACGCTGGACGATTTTGGTTGGAATATCAACGAAAGGCGAAAACAAATCAAAGCATTTGTCGTACTGATTTAGTTCCGCGAAAACATTTGTGTTATTTAGTTAATTATTGTAAGCATTAGTTTTATGGTTACATATTTCAGTCTCTTTATGTCTTGATCGCGAATTTAATTTAGTTGACACCATGGTTCCCTCTAAGCTGCGCGACTGCGCGGCCGCGCAGCAGTTTTTGAAGTGCCGCGCACTAAATTTTTCAAGCGCGCATGATTGTATTTTAGAATATATCGGAACAGGACCGCGTCAACCCCGGTCATATCCGCGCACTATCGTCATGTAGGCGCGCATACCGATATTCATTCCGCCCATGGATGAAAAAAATTAGACGGAACTGGTTGGCACGCAAAAAAAGTCAAGGACTTTTTTGTGGCACGCGAGACGGAAAAAATTCAACAATTTCAGTAATATTGGCACGTGGACAATAGAAGGTTCGCCATAACTGCTCTAAAGCCTTGTACACATATGCGCATTTCCCTGCAACAGAACAACGAACCGAGCAAAGTAGCGCAACATTTTGGCGAGCGCGAACACGAACGTGCAACATTCCTGCGCAACAAACTGGCGATCCATGTGTAGGCAGTATTTCACCGAACCATCAAAGGATGTAGCACGCGCACGTTGCAACCTGTCTGTACGGGCGTGCAACATTTAAAGGTATGTACACATATGCGCATTTCCCGGCAGCAGAACAGCGAACCGCGCAGCGAACCGAGCATCGAACCAAACCTTGCAACAAGAGGACGCTCGGTACGGTGTTGCAAATCGTTGTTCGCCTGTTTCCGCCATTATCCATTCGATTTCCGAGTAGACATAACTTCTCTTCAAGTAGCTGCTGCAGCTTATATTTGTATGCATAAATGCGCTTCCAAGAAGAAAAGAAGGAAAATTGGTTTCGTTTAATAAATAAATTATGTATCTGTTTCTAAAAATACATACATTTTCCTGTTCCACGGCTTTTGCAAATTTTTGCACTTTCCCGCCGGAATGATGATAACAAGCTTGTCATCTTTTTCCGATATTCATCAGCTGAGAAGCCGACTTCAGTTGCGATCTCCTCCCAAGCATCATTCTTAATTAATTTATTAAAATGGTTATTGTTTTTTGCATCCCAAAGAACCTCTTTGCTCCAATATATTTCAACTAGCTGAAAGTACCCAGCGATGCCCGGGTTATGCCACACGTTTTTTCGTTTTTCCTTCATTAGCATAAACAAACAAATTTTTGCTTGATCCAACACTTGAACATGCAACATAGTTTGGCCATGAGAAAAACATTGATTTTCCAAATTAATGCCAGCCACCTTTAAAGAAAACAATACTTCCAATGAAGTCATTTGGAAGCAGCTGTTATACTTCCGAATGGAGTTGAGGAAATATTCGGAATCGGGATGTGTCACAAATAAAAGACTGCTAAGAGGTTCTGGGAGTTCCTCGAAAGAGGGAAGATGGACCTTTCCACAACTACAGCACATCCCGTAAGCCTCGTCCTTCCATTTGAGAGCATTGCAGCAAGCACAGGCAACGTTCATTGATCCTATTTCTGTTGTTTTGTCTGAATTATATTTAATGTAGGGATTATAACTAAAACCAGAATTAGTTTTTTTAAGCCAAGGAAGTTTCTTGCGTTGTAGGCGCTTTTCATGAGTTGGGTCATACCGAGCAACAGCGGCTCTGTTCAGTTCCGGATGTTTCTTTGTGTACTTGGCTACAGCTTTTTCGGTTAACTTCCAGGTGACTTTCGGCATACCTAGCTGCAGCTTCCGTAGTTGTTTTTTCCTAGCCGCTTGTGAAATGTTGTACGGCGCCTACCACGCTTAGCAAACTTTGGACTATTTTCTTTAGATCTTTGGGTCTCACTTTCCATCTCTGTCTTTATTTGAGATTTATTTGTCGTATTTGGGAGGGGGGGGGGGGGGTCAATTTTGTAAGTATAACTGCAGGCTTTAATAACAATTTCGGACTCTCCATGGAAGTTGGGAGAGCTTCATAAATATCGAAATGCCCATTACTCAAGTCACCACTGAAACGAAGTCTCTTGACTGGCATCCCTTGTCGGAGAACTGGAAGTGGGAAATTTAGTGACGAGTGAGTGAGACAGGTAAAGAAAAACATAGCAAACATAAACATAAAAAACAGAAAATGATAATTCCCATAAGAATAACATTGAGGTATTTTCCTCATTTTTCAAAGAAATATTGAATTTTCCGGGATTTTCTTTCTTTGTTGCACCTTTAGGGGAGGTCCTGAGTAGAACCTGAAAATTTCATGTTTCTACGATACCTGGAAGTGGGAAATTTAGTGATGAGTAAGTGAGGGCTTTCCCTTTTATATAGGTATAGGGAAGATAAATTTCAACACCGTTTCATTTGGTCACTCCATTTTAATAATACACTCTACAACTGAACGATATACACAGGCGGACAACGATGGGTCTTCCTTGGTGGTAAGATGATAACCGAGTGTAAACACGTCTACGCTCGCTTAAATGTTGCACACCCGTCCAGACATGTTGCAACGTGCGCGCGCAACATCCTTTGATGGCTCACTGAAATACCGACTACACATGGATCGCCAGATTGTTGCGCGGAAATGGTGCATGTTCGTGTTCGCGCTCGCCAAAATGTTGCGCCACTTTGCTCGGTTCGTTGTTCGGTTGCCGAGAAATGCGCATATGTGTACATACCTTACGAGCATAGACGTGTTTACACTCAGTTATCATCTTACCACCAAGGAAGACACATCGTTGTTCGCCTGTGTATATCGTTCAGTTGTAGAGTGTATTATTAAAATGGAGTGGCCCAATAAAACGGTGTTGAAATTTATTAAAATCTATAGGAGCAAAGAGGTTCTTTGGGATGCAAAAAACAAGAATCATTTTAATAAATTAATTAAGAATGATGCTTGGGGGTAAATCGCAACTGAAGTCGGCTTCTTAGCTGATGAATGTCGGAAAAAGATGACAAGCTTGTTATCATCATTCCGGCGGGAAAGTGCAAAAATCTGTAAAAGCCGTGGAAAAGGAAAAGGTATGTATTTTTAGAAACAGATATATAAGTTATTTATTAAACGAAACCCATTTTCCTTCTTTTCTTCTTGGAAGCGTATTTATGCATAAAAATATAAGCTGCAGCAGCTACTTGAAGAGAAGTTATGTCTACTCGGAAACCGAATGGATGCTGGCGGAAAACAGGCGAACAACGATTTGCAACACCGTACCGAGCGTCCTCTTGTTGCAAGGTTTGGTTCGCTGCGCAGTTCACTGTTCCGTTGCAGGGAAATGCGCATATGTGTACAAACAGTTAGATTCCATATTTTTAGATTTCTCCAAAGCTTTTGATTCTTTAAACCACAACCTCCTCCATAAACTCAATCACCGTTTTAGTATCCATGGTCATTTTCTTAACCTACTGTCCAGTTTTTTTAGTGATAGAATCCAGCGAGTTGTCTTATCTGGTTTCTCTTCTGATTGGTTTTCTATTACTTCAGGGGTCCCCCAGGGTAGCGTACTAGGACCATACCTTTTCAATCTGTACATTGATGATTTAGCTTCACTAGTCCACTCCCTCCAAGCCCACATATTGCTCTATGCAGATGACTGTAGACTCTTTAAACAAATTGATTCCCCTACCGATTGCCTTGTTTTCCAGGATGCATTAAATCATACTGCTACTTGGTGTGATGTGTGAGAGCTCAAATTAAATTCGGCGAAGTGCAGCACGATGTCGATTTCATTAAATAAAACTCCTATTACCTTCAACTACTGCATTAACTCCACCCCTTTGAGCAAGGTCTTCTCGCTAAAGGACCTTGGGGTAATAACTGATCAAAAATTAAATTACTCAGAGCATATTAAAGCTGTCAGAAGCAAAGCTATGTCTCTATTAGGTCTTCTCTACCGTTACACTGATATTAGTGACCCTCTTGCCCTTAGAACATACTTCTCGACTATTGTCCTCCCTGTCATTTCGTATTTCTCTCCTATCTGGTCTGCTGTATCCAATCTCTCCATCCTTAATTGTGTCACCAATTTCTTTACAAGGATAGTTAAATTTAGAGTGCCTTCTCTCTTTATTGCCTCAACTGATCTTGTTCTATCCGCCCTTTCCCTCAGTAATCTCTCCAATCATAGGCTTAAATCCGACGTCCTTTATTTATAACATCCTCAACTCCATTACCGACTGCCCAGATCTGGTTTCCTACGTTAATTTCAGAGTTCTTTCTAAACCCACCCGCACGCATTCATTACTTCATATGCCCATTCCTAGAGTATCCCTTGCCCAACGTTCACCCTTCTTCCGTCTTTCCTCCATGTTAAACTCTCTCTCTTAACATATTGACCCCTTCTCGTTGTCACGTAACTCTTTTGTCCAAACTGGTTTGACGCATCTCTCAACTAAACAATAGCGTCTTACCTTGCTGAGTTTATATGATCTCTGTTTTTTTATTCTATTTATTTGAATTTTATTTATTGACTCGTTGTAAAGCCCACTGTAAGTTGGCATTTTCTGCTAATACAAAAGTGGACAAAAAGGCTGTGTACATATAAGAGTGGACATAAAGGCAGTAGACATTAAGACTGCTGACCTAGTATACGGTGGACATACCGGCTGTGGACGTAAGGGCAGTGGACATGAAGGCAGTGGACATATCATCTGTGGATCTTTAAAATACTTCCTACGTTGTGGCGTTGCAAAGCAGCTTCCAGGGAAGGGCTCCTTTTTGGTGGTGGAGATCTGGGGGTGTTAGGAAATGGGAGCGTCACTAAAGAGCCGGGAATCAAAGAGAGTCCAAAGGTGGAGGGGGAATACTTTTACCCCTTCCCCTAAGGGATTTCTTTGCGAGAAAGTTCCCCATTTAAATCCCCAAAGGAGTGGTCAGACAGAAGGGAGAGGGAGATTGAAGGAAAGGAGAGGGGATAGGAGGAAAGGAGAGAGGTGGAGGAGAGAGGATGGTGTGGGTAGAAGTAAATCAAACTATACTACGTACCAAACTTAATGATCGCTAAGATGGCGTCGAAATATGAGGGCGTACCCTTCGTCAACTAATCAGAGGCATCCGGCGTTGCCGCCTCTTTGGTTTCTGCTCAGGGACCCTTTCTAGTTGCGTAGCAGATTTTGGTGGAGGCGGTAGGGTTTATTGCGTGAGAGATGTCTGAGCGAAAATCTGTGAGACGTGTTCTTCAGAGTTCCGCGCGGAATTTAGTTTTAAGTGTACGAAATTACTTCGAGAGGGAGAAAAGTAATGGTGGATCGTTACTTGCTATTTCGAAGGCTGTAAAAAGATCAGCTGCTGCCCTTAACTTGGGAACGGCTACAGTCAGAATAATAACCAACGAGAAGTATTCTCAGGAAAACCGTAGTAGAACACACAAAGAAAGTTATCGAGGAGGCTTGGATTAAAGAAGGAATATTGGAAGAGGGAATTCAAGAAATTATAATAGCATTGACCTCAAGTTCGGATTCGAATACTAGCAGTGATGTCAATATTAGCGAAGATAACGTTGAACTGGAAGAATTAGGAGTTTCACCTTTGTAGAGGTAACTATAAAAATAATAAAAATTATAGAAATTATTTATATTTGTTTCATTCTGTTTAAATACTAAGGAAGGTAGGTATTGATTGAATAATTACTCTTTGTTGAAAAAATTAAGTGTAAAATTAGATAATTACTAATATGCTGTATTGTTTTGCCATTTACTCATACAAATATCTCTCTTTTTTTGAACAGCTTCAATTGAACACTGTCAATCAGTCAACAATTTGTCTCCTGATTTAAATATATCTTAATGTTTTAATAGGTAAGAAGGTAAGGTGAATGATGAGTTATAATTTCCTCTTGACTTCTTATTAATAAGTTAAATTTTCAGTCTATGCCAAGTTGATCAGTTCCTCCATGGTGCCTTTGCCCAAATTTCCAGCTGCTAATTAATTTCCACAATGTAAGTATTTTGGAGTATTAAATTACCACACTATTAAATGAGTGTTTTGAAATTCATTATGCTATTCCTCTCTTTTTTGCAGAACCAGTTAATTCCAACCAATGTTCATACTTAAGTTTGATTATAAGTATTAATTCATAAGTTATGTTAAGGCAATGCTAATAATAAAAATAATCTGTAATGATATAACTAAAACTTTCATCAATTAATTAAGACATATTAATTAATTTTATATGGTGAAAAGTCTTTCATTTAAAAACAATTTCATTCTTTTCTGAAAGAAAAGTATATGATTCTGTTACATGCCTTAGTTATCTCTTATGTGCAGTTTTGAATTCTTCCATGGCTTGCTGTAATCCCTACGCTTCAAATGTGCATACATTTATTTGCATGTGTCAATGCCTACTGAAAATCCCTGTAGTGTGTGTTCATCCATCTATCCCACAGTGCTTTTACTCCCATTTTTAGTGATAGTCTGGCCATTTCATACTCAAATCATGTGTGTGCTTCAGCTTATAATGGTTTACTTATTCAGTGCCTTTTCTACCAAATGTGGTTCTCCCTATTATCCTTATTAAAGTGTAAATTGTAATTTATTTGTATAGGGTCAGTGTCTACTTGAAATCCCTGAAGTGTGAATGTTTCTCCCTCTATCCCACAGTGCTTTTCCCTTTTTAGTGCTATAGTTTTTATATTTCATGCTCAAAGCATGTAAGTGCTTCTTCTTTATAAGGACTTAGCTTATTAAAGTTTAAATTGCAATATATTTGTATAGTGGCAGGTTAGTGCCTGTGTGTACATGAAAGTGATGGATTTAAATAACTTTAAGGCAAGTGAAGATAAGTGATTATTTCAAAGGTATTTTTGTCTTAACTTTTCTCATTATTATGCATTTCCACTTTATTTTATTACTTACTGTTCATGCTTAGTATATAATTCCATTTCTGTTTATTTTATATCCTAAAATTGCTTCTCTTATTTTTACTTCATCTATTTACAAATAACCTAAATTTTATATGTAGCTACTCTATTTTTAATTCACTCTGTCTCTCTACCTATCATTATATTTCAATAGTGACATTGATGTGGCTATGATTAATCTAATGTCATATGTTTTTCAGGCAGTTATATTACTTTCTTCTTTTTATGAAATTCAGCAATAATAATATGCTGACAAAACCGGTTATTTTATTCTAGTGTTGATCTTACTATTTATGTGCACAATTTAATCGTGTTTATTGTTATGTTTTCTAACCACTGCTTCTTTTGCAGCTCTCTATATCTTAGTTTACCTCAGGTTTCGCAGTTTTTTCACATCCCTCTTCTTGCGGCCGTTTTTCTGCAAATGGGGTTTTTGCCTTAATGGTTTTTCCCTGTAAAAATGTTCAATTTGTTTGCAGTTTTAAATATATTAAGTAATTTTACTACTTTGAATTTCTTTAATATTCCCATATTCATGCAAACGTTTACTCTGAATCACAGTGTATATAATATGTAATGGTTTATTGTCTTTGGAATAAGTAAAAGTACCTACTCAATGAGAAGCGTTATTTTTATTCCTTTATCCAATCATGATTTCCTAATAATATGATAATTATTAACTTATATGTTTGCTTTAATTTGTGTAATGTATTTGTTATATTATAATATTAGTAACAACAGAAGTAAGAAAATACTCGAAATGTTATTCTTCTGTAATCCAACTGCTACCTTTAAGAATATTTTTCTCTTCTTCTTGATGTGGTCTATTAACTATTTGCAATTATATAGAGTTGATTGTTAATAATAAAAATAAATAGATGAAATTAAATATTGCGTATTTATTCCTACTCCACACCCTCTTCCCTTTCATGATGCATATTGTACTACTTGGTTTTTTTAAATTAATAGTTCAATAAGACCTAAACTTTTAGAATGCTGCGTCTTTACAACCTATGGCTAAAATTTCTGTATTTTCGGCAATACGAGATAGGATACGGAAAATATGGCAGTATTTTCATCTGGCTGAAATGTTACGAGATGGTTCTACGCAGTTCTACCGTTATATACTTAACAGCTGCTTGAAAGCAGAAGCAAATAACTGTGAGAACGGAACATATGTTGTGGTTATACATGTGGTCCCTTAGAAATCCCACACCATTCTTTTCCCTCGTCCTTCCCTCCTTGTGTTTATTATACTACCTGCTCCGACATTTGCCATTCGCATACCAAATAGTCTCATCTTCCTGCTAACTTTTTTTCTACGTATTCTCAAAAATGTAAAATATAAGATCCTTTTCTCTTATCTGTCATTTAAGCAGAGAATATTCGATATTGTTTAAATGACAATCATATAAAATAGGTACACTATAACGTGGAAAATATTTTATATCTACTTATGAAAGATAACGTAGGAAGTAATATATTCGTAGTTACTAAGATAATATTACCAAACGTAAATACTCGTAATTTCATTTTATGTAGCTTTAAATGTTAAAGTTTTCAACATTTTCATAATTCCCGTATCTAATCCCACTCTTACAAAGTCTTATCCATCCAGCGACTCTGTCCACTTGCGAAGCACTATAATTGGTCCACGTTTGTGGACTGATTCGGCAACAAGGTTCCCTTTCCACACATTTTAACCCCGCCTCCCAGCGATCATTAAGTTTGGTACAGACCATAGTCGAGAAAGGAACGCGGCGGAAAAAGGGAAGAGGAGAGAAGCACGACAAGAGGAAATAAAAAGAAGCAGGAAAATAATCCTTGAAAGATGCTTTTTTTTTATTTTCGTAGGTGTACGACTGGACGACGAGAATATATACACCGGTTAAAAGAGGATTGAAAATCAAGGCAATCAACAAAGGGGTTGAAAATTCTCCCGCGTAGTTTTTCGGAATTGCGCAGTGTTGCGTAATGCGATTAACGCAGACCTTTTTCCAAGGAAATTACCTCGTAACTAGGAAGGAGAAAGCTTTCAACTAACATAAGTCCCTAAAACCACATCAAATGCCTTGGTTAAGAGGCAGTAAATATTCCCGCGACTTTTAATTATGAATCCCGTTAAACCGACGGACAAGAACGAGTAATCCTGCAGTTAACAGTAATTTTGATGATTAATCGATGGGAAATGAGGTGAAAAAATCTGTCTGGGAATCGAACCTGAATCTTCCACTTCCCGGGCGGATATTCTACCACTGAACCACCATAGCAGAGCAATTCTCCTGTTTCAGAACGGGAATATTTTCTTAGATTGGGATTAATCGATGTAAAATGCAAACTGTGTAAATATATTACAATTTGGGATACTGGTCTGTTATCCCCCCGCCATGTTTTTATTAACCTAGGAACCGAGGATATTGGCGAGCCTTGGGCTCCCTTTGCTTTTAGATTATAATGTCTTTTATATCGGGTGTAGCCGTCTTCGGGCACCACCGCGCCCTTCGCCTCTCTGGAACGAAACTATCCCTCCCCATTGGCTGGTGATCGGGTGGGTAAATGTTGCCACCGGCAGATCCGTCATGGGTTTGCAAGTTGTCGTTTTGCGTGAAAGTTGTTAAATCTAAGTAATTAACAAATATCGGATCCAGCAAAAATAGTAAATTTAGTTTAAGATATTCTATTCATTTCACGCACTATTAAAGTGGTAATTGGGGATAATTAACATGGCGGGGGGATAACAGACAAGTACCCAATTTGCCTATAGGTAACATTTATTGCTCCGTTCTGGACAGGGCCGGCGGAACGGGGTAGCAAAACAGGCAACTGCCTAGGGCGCTATAAAGAGCAAAAGTTTTGATGCCATGATACTTTTATATATGTACTTATAATATATTTATTCACTTTATTCTCTTAAAAGAGAGAGAGAGAGAGTAAATGCTATATATGCTATATCTTTCCTTCGCGATATCTTTAAGTCTATTTTCAGTAAGAAACTTCATCAGGTAGCGAGCGTAAACACCGATACCCGTACATGTAGTGAGAAGAAAAAAAAGATTAGAAGCGAAATTATGTAAGGGGGTAATACATTGTCATTATAGCCGTCACAAAAAAAAGCTGGTAAGCAAATAAGTGCTAGCGTTAGGAATAGATTGAATCATAGAAAGGCGCTTTTACTTACTGTAATACATTAGTGATTGTTATTAATATTGTTTGCTCCTCGTTTTGCTCTCTTTGTAAATATACGATTTTTTATTAGTATTTTATTTAATTTGAATCAAAAGAGCACCTTTATATGGACGAAAAGGAATAATGCAAGATACAAAACATTTTTAAAAGAAAGCTTTGTAACTCGCGATGTACACTTTGCCCAGGTTTGAGTAAGCGGATAAGGGATTAAACCTTGACGGAGTCTCCTCCATTTTTCGGCAAGTTCTTGTAAACTTAAAAAAGAACAATTTTTACAAGAGCGTCTACCCCAGTGGGAAATTATAATTAATTCGCCCCCAAGTTCTTAGGTTCGATTCCCGGATCTTTACCAAAAGTATAGAGTGTTTGGATTTTATTGATATTCTTGATCTAGATCAAAACGAAGGTAAGTTTTCATATAAGTATTTTTAAATAGTTAAACACAATCAGATAAATAGTTAAATAATTTTTCTCCGGTTTCACTATTCTTTATACTATGTACTATTTGATTCTAAGAAGTTTTCTTATTTACAATATTAAATTTCGAAATAACAGTGGTTGCTTAAAATTGCAAACCTAAAAAATTTTCTTATACTATTTAAGGTATTTTTTTAAAAGCACAATCTTCAGTTTAAATATCTTTGTGAAAGAAAGGACCTTTTCTAAGTTAAAACTTATCTTCGTTCGTCCATGTCTCAACAAAGGTTAGATGGCTTAGCAACATTGTCTATTGAGCATGATTTAGCAGATAATTTAAATTTAGATGAAGTAATACAAGAATTTGCGACAATGAAGGCAAGAAAAACAAAATTCTAACTTTATTTTTATTATTGTTATTTTTTAAAAATATTCATGTCTGTATTAAGAATAATTTGTATATATATATGTGTGTGTGTGTGTGTGTATATATATATATATATATAAAGGTAGCAACAAAGTGTTGGAGGAAGCCCAGTGGACACTTACCTAGATTGAAGAGCCGCTGGGGGTGCTGAGGTCACACGAAAAACACAAAAAAACAAAGGCGACACAAAAATGGAGCTTTCGGGCTGACGCCCTTCTACAGCGACGAAGAGACATATACTGTTTAAAGTGACACACTGGGGGGGATATGGGGAGAGGGAGAGGGGTAATGGGAGGAGTTCGGGGATAGAAGGAGGCGGGTAGGAGGGACGGCCAATAGAGTTATCGGAGGTTAAGACCAGGTGGGGAAAAAGAGTCAAGGAGAAAGATGTAGGCTAACTCCCACTGTCGAAGTAGGGGAGCGGGGGTGTCATCCGGTAGGGCGCGGATAATCCTTACAGTAAAGCAGTTATTAAAAGTTGCCTGGTGTAAATTGGCGTGAGAAGCCACCGGAAGGGGACGGTTAATATTTATGCTGTTCCGGTGGCCAAGCGACGGAGAGACATATATATATATATATATATTTTTTTTTTTTAAAGTGGTCATGGGTGATTTCAATGCCAAGGTAGGGGAACAAAAGGAAGACGACAGCGCAGTTGGAAAATGGGGCTATGGAGACAGAAATGAACGAGGGGACCGACTTGTAGACTTTGCTGAATGTACTAGTCCATATATAATGAACACTTTCTTCAAAAAGAATTCCAATAGAAAATTGACCTGGAAATTTGTATCTTGATTCTGCCCAACCCAGAGAGCAAGCTGTATTTCGCAGTGGGTATAGCACGATGGACCACATCAAAGTCGTGAGAGAGGTAATCAGTCGCACTAACGAGTATGAATTACCTCTATGTATGTGCTTTATCGACTACGAGAAAGCATTGGACTCTGTCCGAACTACGTCGGTGTTACGTGCACTAAAGAAACGTACATAACCTTGATCAAGAATATCCACGAAAATGCGATAACATCTGCCCAGCTGCATGAAGAGACGAGTGCCTTTAAGGCCGAAAAGGGAGTGAGACAAGGAGATACTATGTCCCCTAAGTTATTTAAAGCAGCTCTAGAGGAAGTATTCAAAACGCTAGACTGGGAGGAAAAAGGCATAAATGTAAATGGAGAACATCTGAGTCACCTGCGCTTTGCAGATGATATCATACTGTTCGCAGGGAGCCCGGAAGAGCTCCTTAGAAGAACTGAAGTGCTTGAGCAAGCAAGCCGAGAAGCTGGACCTAAGATGAATCTTAATAAAACAAAGGTTATGTACAACACAAATTCTGAGAAGATACATATCAATGGAGCAGAAGTCGGAGAAGTAACCAGCTATGTTTACTTAGGTCAACTCATCACTACTGATGGTTCGCTTATTGGAGAAATCAACCGGAGAGTGAAGATGGCATGGAGTGCTTTTGGCAAGAATGCGAACATCTTTAAATCAAATATTCCAGTCTTCCTAAAAAGGAGACTGTATGACCAATGTGTTCTGCCTGTTCTGGAATTTGGTTGTGAAACATGGACCATGAATACCAGAATGATACGGCGCCTGCAAACAACACAGAGGGGCATGGAGAGATGCATGTTAGGGATCACCCGAAGAGACCGCAAGAGGAACGACTGGGTAAGAAAGAAGACGGGAGTCTGTGACGTGATTAGAAGAGCGAAGGTGCTAAAATGGCAGTGGGCGGGCCACATTGCTAGAAAAAATGACCAGCGTTGGACGTCCAGTGTCATCGAATGGATCCCAAGAAACATCAAGAGACCAAAAAGAAGACCGAAAGACAGGTGGGACAGAGAGCTTGTTAAGTTCTTGGGGCAAACTTGGAGGAGAGAGGCAGTTGACAGGGAAAACTGGAAGAGTCTGAGGGAGGCCTTCATCCGTCAGTGGACTGAAAAAGGCTGATGATATATATATATATATATATATATATATATATATATATATATATATATATACACACATATATATATACGTCTGTATTCTTTTAAAAAAATAATTTGTACAAAATTCAAAATTATTTCAATTCATCTTCAATAACGTGCACTACACCAATCCTGAAAGTATAAATTTAAGCTAGCGGTCTGCGGAAGATTTGGAGTACATATAGTATGTGTAATTCTTGTGGAAAAAGTTGACGTACCAACGAACTTACAAGTCTTAAAGTTATGATTTGCGTAATCTCTTACCAAAAAAATATTCTTTTAATGGCCAATTACATAAACTAAAGCTTTTTTAATGTTGAAAAAACATCGTTTTTAGCAATGATGATAAATATTAGTTATTAATAAAAATGATTTTTATTAATATTATATAACACACTGGTGCTACTGGACTGGACTTACGGTGCGATATGTAATTACTAATAAAATAAATTTTCATCCATAGAGTTTTAGTGTAATTTAAAATAAAGGATTACTGCGTAGTGACGATCTTAAGTAAAATATTGGACCTTCAAACTGTATATCTATATCTACAGTTCACCCTGCAAGCCACCGCAATGGTGTGTGGCAGGGGGTGCAATAGCACCAAGGTATAGCGCATAATAATGTATAGTATCACTCTACGTCGGCTGATTTCCTATCGTAACTTCTGTTCTGCTCAGCTATCGTTCTAGGGAAAAACGAGCCTTTATACCTCTCAGTCCTACAGGCTATCTCTCTTATTTTACGAGGATGGTCCATTCTACCATTATAAGTTGGCACTCTTATTATTTCTTCGACATCGCTTGAGAATATATGCGTTCTAAATCTTTCAAGAAGTTTTAACCTAGAGCGTGATCGGCGCTCAGTTAGTGATTCCCATCCTAAGTCCTGTATCAAGCCTGTAACACTTTTGTTTCTATCGTAACAATTTTTGACGAATCTAGCGGCTTTTCGCTGCACTCTTTCTAACTGTGAGATTGATCCTTTCTCGTACGGATCCCATATACTCGACGCGTACTCTAATAGCGGTCTTACTAACGAGAAGTAACATGTCTCTGACTTTTTCCTCACTTTTACCTACTATGCGTTTGATGAATCCTAGTTTCTGTTTAGCCTTCCCGCATATATTTGCCCACACTAAAGCCCCATATATGAAACATACTATCAATATATGTAGATATATGGGCTGTATATGGGCTTATGATATATGAGCGACCAATATATGTCAAATGTATGCAACAATATATGGAATTACCATATATTTTGTATACATATATTTTACATATATGGGAAATATGAGGATTTAAAATATAATTTTCGTACAGATATGGCTAAATATATGGATTTAAAATATATGAAGATATATTTAGTATTTTATATATTTTTCATGTATGGGAAATATGTGGAAAAAATATATTTTCCTTCCATATATGGATACATATACGGATTTAAAATATATGTAAATATATTTCATATTGGTTTCATATATGAGAACATGTTGAATAAATATATATTTGAAATCCGTATATTTACCCTAATATGATGAATAATATATGTGAATTTCGGAAATATTTCATACATTCTCCATGTATGAAAAATATGACCTTTTCCTTAACGCATAGCTAAATATATGCCTTCAAAATATAAACTATATATCTTACAGTATATGACTATTTATGCATGATATCTGGAATGTAAATATACTTTCAGTATGTCTCACAGTCAGTACAAAGAATCCTAACTTGGTTCCATCATCATCATATAGTCTCCATATATGGATCCATATATTTAACATATGTGCTTTCTTGGCTACACTTATTTTCCATATATTGCCCATATATGGCTCAATATATGTGAATATATATGAAATGGGCCAATTTCTAATAGAATCCATATATTTTAAAATATATATATATAAATATATTACTTCCCATATATTGGCCATATATGGGATTTTAGTGTGGGTGGTATGTGCATATCCCATGAGAGGTTGCTTGTTAAAGTAACGCCTAAGTATTTGACGGAATCGGCTAGTTTTAGCTGGACGCCTTCAACAGTGTAATTCGTCGTGTCAATGTTTTTGTTTCCCCAGAATCTCATAAAGGAACACTTTCCTAAGTTCAATTCTAACTGCCACTCTTTACACCACTCGAGAGTTGCATTTAAGTCGTCAGAAAGTAATAATTGATCATTAGGACTGTTAATGTCTCTGTAAGCTACTGTATCATCCGCGAATAACTTGATTTTACTTTTAATAACCTTATCTAAGTCGTTTATGTATAAAAGGAATAGTAGGGGGCCGATTACACTTCCCTGTGGAACGCCTGAGGCTACGCTGACTGAATCTGATTTAAATCCATCTATAACTACTATTTGTTCACGGTCATTAAGAAAGTCCCTGGTCCACTCGATTATCTTTCGGTTTATTCCGCAGTCATTTAATTTCTTCACTAACTTACTGTGCGGGACTTTATCGAAAGCCTTCTTGAAGTCTAAGAAGTCCATCACGGAGCCAACGATAATGTGCTCGAGAACCTTGCAAGATAGGGAGGTAAGCGAAATTGGCCTGTAATTTTCTCTGTCGTCTTTTTTCCCACCTTTGTGTAACGGCGTTATAAAGGCTAATTTCCATTCCTTAGGTACAACGGCATGACGAAGTGACTTACTGAAAACTATTTCGAGATAAGGTGCTATTTCCAGTGCTAACTCTTTGAATACTCTAGCTGGTATCTCTTCTGGACCCGGAGATTTATTTGACTTGACTGTAGGCGCTTACCCGATTATAAAAAACCTTTCAGAAAACCGCGATGAGTCTCTTCATGAGCGACTAATAAGCCATGAGGTCTTCTTCTTTAGCAACCAATTTAGATTATCAGAGGCACTAACAATAGTTAACGATTCTTCGAATACTACTACGACTTCAAAAATTTCTTGAACTACTCTGCGCCTTGCCCAAATAAATAATTATTTATTGGATTATAGCAAATAAAAGATCGACAAAACAGAAGTTAGAAATTTTAATGATATAAAAATTAAACAGTTAAATTACGATATACGTAAAAACAATTTTATTAACTAATATAGCGAGTGTTTCGAAATAGCCGTGCATCCCGTCGAAAAAGTTGTCCTCCGGTTTCTCACACTTGTTCCACTGAAGTCTGTTGGAATTAAGTTTTAGTAAATCAATCGAGACATTAAGGAAATTATAAACAAGTTATGAAAGTGTACAACGTATCGTGCAGTGGAGTATTAGAAAGAAATTATATACCAGTACGTGAGGGAAATAGCGTTTTAACTTTCTTATATTCTTAAAAAATAATCCATTTTCTTCCTATTTAATAATATTGCATGCACGCGTAAGGAAATTAAACGTTTGTTTGTGAGATTGTTTATGATAGCAACAATGAAGAAGTAACCATGCAAGAAATTTTCCAAGTTCAACTCGAATTAAGACATTCTCATTTGGTTTTCTAGATAACGGCTACTCCTACGATAAAAATGTATAGGAAAGAAAATACTCTTCTTTACAAGTTCTACAACTTTTATTTGAAAAATATTTTGATATGAGCAATACTTTACGAGATATGACGAAAATGTAATTTTTTGTCACCAGTAAAGTGGTACCCCTGATTGGCGTGCGTGCTTCATTTTTGCGATTTTCTTATTATCTTTGATAGTAAGTCCTTAATATCAAATTTCATGAAAATCCGTTGCCTAGAAGTCGAGAACGAACATGCGGACGGACGGACCGACCGACGATAATAGGCGCTCACGCTGTAAGCGAAACGCCTAAAAATACATTACTCCTTTTATTTATTGGTACAAATCAGGTAATGATTGGCGTGCGTGCTTCATTTTTGCGATTTTCTTATTATCTTTGATAGTAAGTCCTTAATATCAAATTTCATGAAAATCCGTTGCCTAGAAGCCGAGAATGAACATGCGGACGGACAAGCAGACCGACGATAATACGCGTTCACGCTGGAAGCGAAACGCGCCTAAAAACGCGAACGAACGGCGTTCCTATACCTCATCTTTTTCAAAACCATCCACGATATCCTCGTTCAACGACAGGCTACACCATAAAAGTGACGAAAAAAGAAACCTACTATTAATCGAAAGCGTAGGATTTAGGTCACAAAAACCAACATTATGAGCTGCACTATCAAGCAACGATTTTCAACCACTTTACTTAATGTTTACACGGCCGCAATTTACTACAACAATACATTTTTCACTAATTGAAAAAAATATCTAAGCAGTTTCCGACATTTACCGAGATAGCAAGTAGAGGAAAATATTTCTCATCCAACGTTGGGAATCTGTTCTTTCTAACACTTCTGAACGTTTTAAGGCAGAGTACGTGGTCATTTCCATCTTATGTGATGTGATCGTTTTTCCCTAGGACAATTAAGGGAACATAATAGGAAGAGGTAACGTAGGTAAACGGGAACCTTGGTGCACTGCATCCCCTGCCATCCACCAATAAGGTGACTTGCAGGGTATTATGTAGATGTGATCGTTCCCACCTGCACCGATACGCTAAATAAACAGTCGCGAATCCCTCACGTCAGCCACGCGCTAACGAAGTCTTCCAAAGAACAATTGCATTTAAGGAAGAAAGTGATTCTGCCACACGACGACATGGCATTCTTTAAGGATATAGATACAGTGAGTCAAAGTAAAACTCGTACACTGCTGTATTGGTATAAGTCCCATATGGATAATACAAAACCCTTAATTGGAAACAAGAAAATATGTATCGTATGTCAGATTTTGCAAAATGAAAACATATACGTTTATTAACAACCATTCATTAGTAAAAATAAACCATACATTCATGTAAACAGAGAATGTTACCTCAAGGTACAACTCGTACTCATCAAAATATAACTCGTACTGATACAAAATTTTATTTAATTATTACAAAATAAAGATAAATATAAAACATTTAGTACTTTGTAGGTAGTCCGCCATTCTTTATGACGGCTGCAAGCCATTTGGGCATAGAACGAACTAATTACAGTAAGAAGGATCGATCTTGAACCATTTTTCAGATAACGCACGTCTCAAGTCGTCTCCATTGTTAATGGTGTGTTGGGGTATATTCTCTTCCAACTTACTCCACAGATTTTCAATTACATTCAAATCCGGAGACTGGGATGGGGTTTCTATTACTTTTGGGCAGTTGTATAGGAGCCAGGTGCGAACTCTGAGGGCCTTATGTTTAGGATCGTTGTCCCGGTAGAATTTAAAGGTGTTCCCGATTCGCAATTTTTCCGCACTATGTTTCAGATTGGCTCTGAGTATATCGAGGTAGATGTTCTGGTCCATAGTTTCATCAATAAATTGTAAACTTCCGGTACCTGCAGCTGACATGCAGCCCCATACCATTACAGATCCTCCGCCTTGTTTAACAGTGGAGCGCAAGTTCTTCTCTGTTTTAATTCTTGATTTGCTTTTTTCTAAACAATAACCTTGCTATCGGACCCAAAGAGGTTGTACTTGGATTCATCAGCAAAAATTACGGTTTTCCATTATTCAAAATCCTTGTTTACTTGATCCTGTGCAAATGCTTATCGTTTTGCCTTGATCCTTGCACTCACATACGGCTTCTTCCTGGCTACCCGACCATAGTACTTGTGTTTCCTCAACATATTTCTTATTGTTCCCGGGTTAGCATATTTTCCTAAATATTTTTCGGCTTCCAGAGCCAACTTTGGTGCATTTAGTTTAGGATTTTCCTTGATTTTTCTGACGATCCACCTCTCGTCTCGCTCGTTAAATATTTTTCGTGAACTCTTTTTTCTGTTGTTTTGCACCCTGTTGTCTTCACGGTAGCGTTTAATGACATCCTGCACATTTGAATGAGTCCTGTTTACCATCCTGCCAATTTCTCCTAAAGATATTCCCTTGTTAAAATGACGAATTATAAGTTCTCTTTCCTGCACAGTTGTTTGTCCTCTTTGACGACCCATTTTGTGCACAATACCTTCCGTATCGAGACACCTCACTGGACTGAGCGGTGCACAAGAGCTAAAAGGGACTAGAATGAAAACGTGAAGCAGTTTTCCTTCTTAGGGACAGAGCCTACGAGTTTTATTTTGACGTGTACGAGTTGTACTTTGAGGTAACATTTTCTGTTTAAATGAATGTATGGTTTATTTTTATTAATGAATGGTTGTTAATAAGCGCATGTGATTTCATTTTGCAAAATCTGACATATGATATATATTTTCTTCTGTTTACAATTAAGGATTTTGTATTATCCATATGGGACTTATACCAATACAGCAGTGTACGAGTTTTAATTTGACTCACTGTAGATGCTGCTCGCGACTGATTTTCTTTACTCCCTGAAAGATTTACGGCGGCACATCGTAGATTTAGGTCAGTTTCCCTATTTCGTTTCTCAATCAATTAAAGCGTCACATATTTCCAGGAAAAATCGTTCCCCCGTTCTGTACATGAAGTGATAATAATGCAAAATTCAAACCCGTTTCAAAATGAGCCATCAATAAAAATTTTTACTCGAAGCGCTTTTAAATTTTTTTCTAGCTATCACAAAAAAAATGAACATCATTATATTTTGCCGTATAATCTTGTGTGTCAGTTGGGGTTTCTCCTTCCGGCATGTGTGACCTCGAGATATCTTTAAATGGTTAACCTTTTGGTTGCATGGATCTAGCTGTAGGTAGTCACGACTAAAACTGACCTACTTTTCGGTAGATCGTTATCATTTGCATTATAATGAGGAATATGTATGTTCTACAACATCAACTCCGCCACTGATGGATATTTCTTTAATTAAAAAAATACATGATTTTTGTTTAATTTGAAAAGTAAAAAGGGAAGGTTTTCTTCAGCGGAGAGTTAATTAACCTTTATAGGCCGTAAAATACACTTAAATACCGAAGATTCCCACGGAGGGCATTTAAATCGGAATTTAAATACGCACGATAAAGGCTAAAATGAAAGAGAAAACGCGGGAGAAAAACTGCGTCCGAACCCACGGCATATTATGCTAAGGTGTAGCTGTTACTGCCCTTACTGATAACACTTCCTGAATTCCTTTGGCTTTCTTTGGTGGCTCAAAGGAAGTACATCCCCCTTAGCGCAGGGAGCAGAGATAATGAGGGTCTATCACGCTTAAGTACCGTACTTACGTATACGAGATAAAAATGCAGAGACAGCCAAAACTGAGCAAACTGCATGGTTACATAATACTGGCCATCGACTGACACGTCTCTTTAACCAACGCGGTTGGTCTTTCGACCCACCAATCGATTGTCTGTCAGAGGATGCCGGATTGGCGTTTTGGTCACACCGTTAGTAACGCGGCTGTTCTATACCAAAACTGGACGCGGAAAACGAGAGTATTAGGACGAATGTCGTGACCCACTGTGCTACGCGTTTCGTGCTCGCCATCTGCCGGTGAGGCTAACTTTTCTTTACTTTTTATCAAGAATTAATTTCCTTCGGCAATTCATCTTCTCCAGGGACAGCTGGTGTAATTTTAAAGCGTGGCGAACCAGTTCAGAAAACCAGATGAAAAACGCTTCGTCAACAATCGCACAAGACATTCACCACTGGGAAGAATAGGAAAATGGATGGAAATCTGTTTATGCCATTCCGTGCAATATGAATTCGGTCGGAATGCACAGGGAAAAAAATAACTCCACCACTGGAAAGAATCGCCACCGCGCACGAGAAAATTACCTTTGACGCTCTGGAAAAAAGTGCCTTAACTCATTAGTCACACTGCCATCAACCTAATATCCGCGACCGCCGCTGACATTCATAGCCGAGGGACTGAGAATATCCGTTCTTTCGCGTCGAATGCACAACTCTCTTCTGTGTAACACCGTGGCCGGACGGGGAGGTGAGGTCAAAGGGAGAGAGGGGCGTGAGGGCCCCGAGCGAGAGGAAGAAGGGGAGAGATACCTCCGGATAAAGAGACGTGGAATACTGCTTTCGGTGAATGCGGCTGATATGAGGAGTCGGTTCATGAGAAATGCCGGCCGGCCCGCGGGAGAGACTAAACAGACCGACCCGAGCAGATATCGGTCCGGGAGAAAGTTTCCATCTTTCTAGAAATGGCCTTTGGGCATCCGTGAAGGGTACGGTCCGAGGCGTCATCTGAGGTTGAGAGGTGAAAAGAGCCGTCGCCGAAGGGGTAGGCGGCCTCACTCGGTTATCTCCTGCAAACACGAGTCGCGTGAAGAGGTGAGGTCCTCTGGCACCAACTCCCTCCCACGTGGTGGGGAAGGGCGAGGAAGTGGCCGTCGAACCACAAACACTCCCATTGGAAAGCAGCACCGTTGCCCAATCTAAACACTACTCGCGATCTCCACGGGTCGGCGAAGACGCAACCGAAACCTCGCGCGGAAATTTCGCTTCTCTCCTTTGGAGGAAGGAGGGAAAAAGAGAGAATGGGATGGGTGCTCGGTGGCCGGAAAACGTCGGACTGGCGCACACAATGGGCTCATCTCGGCAGGGGGGCGATAATATTATTGTCCTTGGCGACGCAGCAGAACGGCGGCCCGCAAAAACCAACCGGGCTTTTCCGAAAGAAAGCATTCGCGCAACATTTGTGTCCATGTTTCGACATCGCCAAAAGCTCAGCAACACAGCTTCGGATCACGTGGAATGCGAAGCCTCTCTTTGGAGATACCCATGATCTCTCGGCGTTAAGAGAGAGAAATTCGGAAATAAAACCAGTCGATCTTCGGTTAGAAAAAACGTGACGGAGATTTCCTTCCTTTTAAGGACAGGAAGTTTTTAACTTTCCATCTAGGACCGGTTTTTAAATATTTTTGGGGCAATAAATACATTGAAAAACAGCACGGATGCGCAAGAAAGACGTTTTCTCCTGGCTATAATAAAAGATTATCATTATACGCCGACGATTAAAAGAGTGATTTACTAGAATATTCACTTTCCATCATCGACAGAGGATCGGATGAATACTTTTTACGTGAATTTTCGCAATGCATCGGATCTTCTCGAGTGAAAGGAAAGCGCACTAGAAAGACGGGATCCGAGCGTGAGCCAATCCCGGACTCGTAGTGCACGAGTACCAACGCCTTCTGCTCGGTTTTTTTATATTCACCCGAGAAGCTCTACATCACGTCCCATTTGTATTTTATATGACAACGAAATGTTTTAGCCGAGTATTCTAAAAATACGCATGTTTTATAAAAATTTCTGTCAGAAATTTTTATATTTATCAGATAGTAAATTATAACTTTTTAACGTTTAAATTTTGTTTCGCATGCATAAAAATCCGTGTTTAACAAAACTTTCGATTTCCTGTTCACGCGACTGTTATATATAAAAACTAATGGAATGATAAATAGTATCAGGGTGGAATAAGAAAATAATTGGTCGGCGAGTCGCAGGGAGATAGGATAAGCGTGGTATTGTAAAACAAGAATAATGTAAATAAATAATTCGGAAACAAAACAATAGTCCATTATGTCTTTATTTTGCCGAAAAATATGTGCACCTGGAATCCACCAGAAATCAGAGTATGCGCAAAATTTTAGCGATGCATTATGGGAGTCAAATATAAATGAGGATAGGTATTTTAAAGCAAAAGTAGAACGCGGAGAACGGATAATTAAAAGATGCACGTTTTTTATTCGAAAATTAGGTGGTCGTTTTCTATTTCCCTCTTCGTAATTATTTGAGTTTAAAATTAACAAAAAATTCTGCAGATGGGGTGATTGTATTCCTTTGACGCTTTTTAGGTCTGTATGTGCTAACTAAGCGAGCAATCGGGACTACTTTTTTCATCGAAGCACCAATAGAAGCGTTAAATTAAAACCATGCACACCGCCGACATTTGCAGCCGCTAGCCAAGTGCTTTGACCCCGTTACAGCCGAGTTTCTCAGCGGCTCGCCCCTTCCTTCTAAGTAGAAGCCGTAGAATGTGCGAGTGGCCAGTGAAAGTTCGATTATGGCTCAAATTTCTGGGAGAAAGGAAAAGACGGCAAAGACTATTGAGCAACAGATTTATTCTTTGAGCAACCTGCTGGACCACCCTTTGCCTCGGAAGCGATTCCAAAACGAAGGAAACAATACAATTATCTATGTCTACATAGGTCTCCGAGGACGTCTGCCGCCTGCTCAAAACGAGAAATTTCCGCGTTATTTCTCTCCGACTCACTCTAGCTAACTATGGGATCCTCTTCACTCGAGTGTTTCGAAATACTCCAGACTCTTAAGTAACAGCGTCTCACTAAAAACCGAGAAATCTCATAATAACCAGCCAGTTAGTTCGTGAAGGGTAAAGGGTTTGTGTTCGGTTCATATCTTCCGCAACCGGAAAATTTCAACACTATATTACATTATTCGTTAGATAAATGTTAATTGCAATTATTAAAATATGAGGAGCAAATTAAAAAAGAATAATAAATGAGCGAATGGACTTTTTTGTTATAAACCATCGATATCCATAGGTAGGGGCGAATATGTAATAAACGGTAAATTGAGAGGGTAAACACAAGCGCGCGGCCTACTTCTTAAAGGTCGAAAATTACGATCCCAATCACGCGTCCAGGAGGACATTAGGCGCCATATCGGGGTGGCCCTCGGCACTTATTAAAATATGAATCGATCGAGGGGGACCTCGTTAACAATGCGACGCAATCAGCGCGATGTCATCAACCCTCAGTGCGACTCGCTTTGCGCGGGACTTGGACACTTCCGCGTCCTCCGCCGTCGGCAAAGGACTTCGTACGTCATTGGTGCAGCCAATTGGAGGATATAGAGAAAGCCCCCGCGTAACATCGCGACAAATATCCAGTGGCGGATTTAACCGGGGTCACACTTGGCGCGCGCCAGGTGTCCCTTGAAATAAGGAACCCCTAAAAAATGTTTTTATGTATAACCTCAGAAATATTAAATATATCATTTTTAAAAGCCATGAAAGTATCATTTGCACTGCGATGGTTTACTTATTAAAAAGGGGGGGGTCAAATAATGGGGTAGCTGTTAGGTGAGGTTTCAGTATACGATATATTTAGATTGCAAGACCCCCAATTGTTTAGCGCCAGGGGTCTCAGAATGCCTAAATCCGCCACTGCAAAAATCATAAACATTCTCTCACGGAAAAATTTATCTAGATGCGAATTAAAGAACCGGCCTCAAATGGGCGGGAATTGAAAGTACATATGTATATTCTCAAAACTCGAGAAGGACGTTGGAGAAAAAAACTGGTTCGACTTTTAAAATTACATCCAAGCGGCCACGAAAAAAAAATGCAACGAAGCGTGAGGATTCCGCAACTCTAGAGACATTTACTTCTGTGATTGATGCAGTGCTCTGAAAACGTTTGGTGGAGACTTCACGTAAAGTAGCGATTGAGGTCACGAGGTCGCAGAACATGGAAATTCAGAGACGATTCTTCTCCGCCCGCCAATGCACCCTATTACTATTTTGCGAACCATCTTCGTAATCCTGGGCTCAAATGCCACGACGCAATGCCTCCCGGGTTCATCTCGATCTCGGAACCCTTCACTTCCATCGAAACGGCAGAGTTCCAGAGGAAGATAGGCATCACCAAAGTGGTGATGTACGAGTCTGCCAAATTCTTTAAAGAATCGATTTCTTGCACGGCCCTGAGGAAAGCTTTCACAAATTTGGAGAACGGATAACTACGCAAAAAAATGGGACGCCCACTAATATTAAGCAATGCACTGTTTACACGCTCGCGCGTTTAATCTACCAAACTAATTTGCCCATTTCCTACGTTTCTACCTCACGGCGGAAAATTAGCACTTTCAAATTTCTTGAAAACGTTCGACGGTATTACTTCATTAAAACGGACCTTAATTTTACAATTAATAGATGAAATTACGATTGAGCTCCGATTGAACTTATATAAACACACTGAACTAATAATGATAAAAATAAATTAAAATGGAACAAGAGAGATTCTTATAACGAAACAGATTTTACGGGCGATTGATGATCAAATAAATCAGGAATCGAAAGAGGTTGTCTTTACAGATTTTACTCTGTTAACCTCTATTGTTCGTGGCAGGGAATGACAGAAATGCCACAGGTACTCTCTGTATCAGCTAATGTACTAATTTTCTATCTCAATCGTGAGTACAAAAGGAAACTATTTGAAAAGTTTAAAAGCTCCGAATTCGTTGAAGACGTACGCGGCATAGTTGTATGTACCTATCGGTGTTAGTGAACGTAATGTTAGATCAGAGTGCATGAGAAAATATGTCGAAACAATCGCTAGGACCGAGAAATACTACAGATCTTTTTTCCCAGACGCGATAAGACAATCCAAACAGAGGAATTAGTTAGAGTCCATTGGTGCTGTGACACCCCCGACCAAATGCTTCTTGCGGCTCGCAGGGTATTAATGTAAATGTGACCGGGAGAACGAGGCCTAAAATATTTCGAATCTAGCTTTAATGTCAATGAATTTTCTGAAGACTCTCTTTCCACCTCACCTTCGGGAATGTTAATTCTTCTAGCTATGCTGAACTGCACACAGAAATTAATTGCAAATTTGTTGTTAGAGCATAACATTTTCAGTGCTCTCTTTTCTTCCGAAATCTACCGAACCAACAAAGCTCGATCAACCATGATTTCCATTTGCGTTAATTTTCTGCTCGAGGATAAGGCATAGCTGCTCTTTCATCCTGATGCTTTGGATCAGCAGCAATTCAATGTAAAATGCCATGACATTTTTATAGTCATGAAGCAGTTCCACCAAATTTCGCCGGAAACTATTAAATTAAATCCCTTGGCTATAGCGTCCTTTGTCACAGTTATAACAAACAGTTAAATTTTTCAGTCCAGATTAGGTATTTTCGTATTTCCATTGAAATCTTAAAATACTGTCTTCCTTTTCTCCGCAACTACCAACCGTGTCCAAGAAAGGCAAACCCTTTGTAAACGAATACCTTTTTCTCCTTCCTCCTACTCCAAACAGAACCCCCACATTTACGTAGCATAAAACGAAACAAACTCTCTTCTAGTCATAAATTTACATTATGTTTGCCTTTATCTAGAGTCGTCATTCATAGTTAAATTTTGGCAGCACTCGTGTTTATTTTGTTAAGTTCGTAAGATGTCCGGTATATGAAAAATTCTCTCCGTCCTCAAAAAATGGACATTTACCGTTAACTTGAACGTGCATAAAAACTGTAAAAGCACTGACTATTTATCTTGCATGCAGACGATATCGTGAAAGAATAGATTCTGTGCTATCGTATTCGTGTCTGTTCGACGATCGGCAAATACAGTTAAACGCAAATTATAAATATAAAATAGAATTATAGAAACAAACAAAGAAATATCTATGTCTTCAAAAAATCAATATTCCTATAGGCAATTTAAAAATCTGCTAATCTGCTTTCATATTTTGTTCTCATGTGTCTTAACATCTGATTGGATATAAGGATCAAAGTTATTCACTTCTCGAGTGCTTTTGCAGAGTTCGATTGTTTTCGATTCTTTTAACTCTTTCTGCATTTGGGCCTTTAGATTTAAACTTGTTTTGCGCGAGAGGTTGAATGAAACGTTTTCTAGCCTTAAATCACGACATAATGAAATATGTATTTGACCATCTATAATCTTCGAGCAGATCGAAGCCAAGACAGGTTAGTGGATCATTTCAGGAGCAGCCATTATGTTTCGTATTGAGCTCACTATCCGTGAGAGAAATATGTATTTATTCGTTCCACCAAGCCTGATGAAGTTAAGAGGTTTTGGTGGGAAAGGTTCCTGTTCTTACTTTCAGCCATATTCGTGTTTTGGCGTGACAGATGCAAATCACTCTTACAGAGCATTGATTATTTTAACCACATTTTTTATGGAACTCTCTAATTACATCAAACATCCTGGCTTTTATTTCACTAAAAAAGTATACTGAACGACCTATACCTATAGTTTTCCACGATTTCAAATCTTCATCCATTAGTCTCGCCTTTGTAGATATATGATGAATAACGCCAAACTCGATCTTCGCGCCCTTTTCTTCCTATTATCTGTAGCCAGAACAAGCATTTTAAAATCTTCGCCAAAACAGAACTTCTTCCAGAATTATTATAATGAATTAGCTACGTTCATTAGAAAACAAGAAAGAATAAAAATACTTTCCCAAAGGAACCATCTACTGATTACGAGTTGTCAATTGTTTTATGAAAAAGTTCACATTTTTAAACTAACAGTAAACATTATAGAGGTATAAAATGACATAATAGAAATAAGCTAAAAATTTCGTACAGTTTTAAGCGTTATAACTTCTCTCGCCATATATTGGTCAAAATGACAACTCACGTTGAAATCTGTATTTCCCGCTATCATTTCTAACAAAGGGGGAAATAATGCTGTGACTATGTACGTAGTACATAGTTCAATTTCTTGCTACTAAAACGCCCTCAGACACCGCAACCAAATAGACTTTTGGAAAGTTTGAACATTCACAGTTTAACTTCTAGATGAGATACGAAATTGATTATGGCTAAAAACCATCTGCAAGCTATAAGCTTTCAATCAATGTAACATTCTTTACAATCCGATCATTCGTTCAAAAGATATGATACTACCCCAAAATATATATATAAATAAATAAATAATATCGGGCGAACGCATATAAAAGATTTTATAAAAAGTGGACGAGAGACGGATCAATCAATCACGAAACAACTCCAGAAACTAGCGATTTGCAGAAGGGAGATCTCAACGCTCGAAGAAGCATCGCTCAAAGTGAAAATCTTCACGACCCTATGACTGACGATGATGCACTTTGAAGATTAATACTTTGACTGTTCCAGATTAACGCGAAAGTCAGATCACCAGAATACACGCAACACTACTTCGAAAAACTGGGGGTAAAGTTACGTAATAATCACACGGTCTCATTAGGAACAGCGAATTAATCTGATCGAGTTATGATCTAATGGACGCAAGAAAATCTCAGGTGTCGACAGGCAATTGCTCTCTTTTTAGGGCGATTTCAGAAAGATATTAATTTGTTTTATTTATTTTCCAAAAGCTCATAAACTGCACTTTGCGGCCTTTTAAATGAGCGTAATAACAATAACAAAGACGAACACATACGACCATGCCCTCGGCAGGATTCGAACCCTAGCATTAGGAGCTAGACACGCTAACTACCCCTCTACCGAGGCCGCTAAATGAGAAAGTTACGATTCCGGATCTCCTCTCGAGATGATTCACGCAATTTTTCCCATGCTATAGGTTGAGAAATTCAATCTTCATTTTCTCCGTGAACCAAAAATGAATTTTTGCACGAGAAACAAACCACGAGTACGCCATTTCGAAATAAGGCATAAGAGACAAATTTTAATGATGAACGAAAGTACAGTGAATTTGCTGTAATAAATCGCTTGTCTTCGGTACAATGAAGATCAATTCGAATTTAAGTGGACGATGAATTTCGAAATAATTCAAGAAATTGAGAAAATGCCTGACATTTAAAACAAAGCCGTTTCTCGATTAAAAAAATGTCTCAAACAAATAAAAGAAATGAAAAGCTTCGGAAATTTACAAAACAATCTGCAACTCACGGTGATCATTTTCGAAATAAGGATTAAGTTAAATAACAAACGTCTATAGATTGGTGTGGCCCTGACATGGATTTACAGTTATGAAATAATAGACAAGACTTATCTTTTTAAGCGCGTTCTTCGAACTTGGCATTGTTTAGAGGTGTGAATTAAGGGTGTGATTCCATGGCATTCTGTTTCGTCGGCCTCCAAACAGTAGAAAGTCGAAATTGGTCGGGCAAACCTAGGTTCACGATAGAAGCGTGAAGTCTCTAGTGTGGAAGTGGACAAAATATTTTGAAGGTCATTTCACTTAATGGGACCGCTTTGGATCCTTTGGCTTTTGAGAACGAACTCTCGGTTCATCATCCTAGCCATGGCCAACCGCGCCATAATTACACGCACGAAACGGGGAATGACAGTTGATCGTTCGGCGAATTCAGAAAAACAGCCTCCGCCGACATCGCGGTGTTTTAATAGAATATAAACCCTGATCCGTCCAACTTGAATAATAGACACTTTACATCTTCGAATAATATATTCCGTGGTGGACACGAAAGCGTTCCAGCGAGTCCACTTGTCGGCATCTCCGGATGACCCCTCTAGAACTCCTTAAAATCCCACCCTTTCGTTTTCCTCCCGTCTCCTCAGTTCCACCGCGCGGGAGGTGGAGAGAGCAAGAGGAACCCAACAACAATCTACGGAGCAGAGCCGAAACCCTCGTATCTTTTTTTTCTTTTTCCTCTAGAGGTCTTCCCATGTAGTGAACATTCCAGACTTTTAAGGGAAAGTGGTTGGTGTAGTAGGAGCCTTCGATGCATCTGACTCTCTGATGGGAAAGGAGGAGGATCGTTCTCGGAAGGAATGGATTGGGAGGGAAGGGGCAGAGAGAACAGGGGAAGAAGGCCACAGGTAACCAGGATGAAATTCCGGAGGAGGCGGCGTATTCGTGACGTCAGACACGAAGGGAGGGGTAGACGTCTGTCTTAAGGCCCTCCGGAGCCGAAAAAATGAGTCTCGTGGATGCGTTTAGAAAACTGGTAGTGCAATGGAATCTCGTTATGACACGTTCGCGGCCAATACATTTCTCTATTTTTTACACTGAAAATGTTTGTGAGGTGTACAGAAGAACAGAGAACTACAGAAATCATAGTAACCTCTTATCACTTTATACTTAGAGCAATACCTTCTTCTATTTGAAAATTGAGTTTTAAATGCTTTTTCGATATTCGATATTATAAATTAAAAAGTAAATCACACACACACATAGGCTACAATGTATTCCTCTTCAGTGGTGATTCACCCAAATCAGATGTTGGAATACCACTTAATTCTTAAGTACTGTCCTTTTTGTTTTAAGCCATATTAAGCCATAATTTCTCTATTTGTAGTTTAGATTTTCCTTTGTGATATGTATCGTTGCTTAGCGGATCTCACCGAGGGCGAGCTATTACGTATTTAATTCATAATGTAATATTTTGGCTAATAAATGCACCATAGCGATAATTGGTGTCGGGAATACTTAAATTTATACGTAATAATTAAAAGATACGTAGCATTAAAGTGGGTTTCACTGAAAAACATTTTAGTCATTTAAATATAACATTATATGGAGATTAACAATGCTGATCTAGAAATGTCTTATTGTGACGTACGTTATAACGTGATGAGAGAGGAAAACTGCGGGTAGTTTCTCTTTTTACGGTTTCTAAATGCCTCGCTACAATTCTTCCACTAGTTTCTTCGAGGGCTCCGAATCTGATTAGATCGAAAGAGTGAAACGGATAGCTGACCAAAGCAAACTCAGCTGTAGTTGGGAGAACTTATTATATCTAAGGACACGGATCGAAATCGGGCGAGAATTTTCTTTTTAGAAAGCTCCCTAGAAGAAAGAGAGGAAATCTTTGAAAGTCGAAACGCTGGACAAATCAAGGTCTGTACAAACCGTTTCACCGAGTCGGCGCAATCGATATCTGAAACCTTCGAGGGCATCACGCTGGTCAAGTAGGTTGGAGTCACCGTTTGGGAGTTCGGCAAGGGTAGTGACGGGCGGTAATATTAAAAACCTCGACCGATTTAGGAGAAAAACTAGGGAGCGAACAAAAAATACCCTGGCACGGAGCGAGAGGCGGGTGAGAAAGGCCGAAGTGGAGGGGCGGGAATGGGTCCCAATGAAGGCGCGGAGAGGGGGGAGGGGGCAAGGGGGAGGGAGGGCAAGGGTGACCCTGTAGGAAGTTTGAAGTCGGAATTCAGGACAAAAAAATAGACGACTGATAAAACGAGGGTTACGCGGACGAAGGAGTCGGGATAGACTAATACAGAGAAAAATACGAAATTCAGATGATAAAAACATATTGGACAATCTAGCGATGAGTCATGGAGATGTAAAGCAATAATGATTAATTTCATCGCCGCAAACAGAATGTCAGTAATTGAAATGGAAGTGATTATTATTTATTATTATCATTTAAAAAGATGCTGTACTGCGATCCTCACATCTTAAGTCTAACATATATCACAAAGTATCAAAAAATCGTAACCCATAGTCTAACAGCCAATTATTTTATATAATAGTAGCCGTCGTCCGTTGGTTGGTCACGCTATGCAAACGCTAATAACTCGAGAAATAATAATGATAGAAACTCGAAATTTGGTAGGGATGCTTGATTAACACTTATTCAGAGAATGACAAATTTAAATCTCGAAAAAATTCCTTGGTTCGTCTCCAAGAGAAGCATTTCCATTTCCCATTACTTAACATGTAAAACGCGATTTTTCGACGTGCAGGCTTTTATTCATTTGGAAATTAAAATTAGAAGAAATTAACAGACGACCTTCGGATTTGAACCATTTTGAAGAAAAAATTATAAAGTTTCTTATTCCGTTCGTCTTTTTTCGCCCACAATTCGAAATATTCCATGTTAAACGTTTAATTTGCATATTTTGTGCAAATCTCGCCATTTTAACGTGATGCTGCTATGTCGACCATTATCATTGTTACACCTCAAATTATATTAACGTAAATATAAAAAAATTTAAGTATCAACAGCGTCATTTTAGAAAAATTGGAAATAAAAAGCATTCTTAAATTAAATTCTTTGTAAACCATACGTGCTTACGAATTTATATTGTTATTCCTCGAATTAATTTCGTAACAATGGCCGAAGTTTGGAAACGAATATAAATTAAAATTCAATTAAAATTAAAAGGGCATTTAAAACTGTTAACAGGCAATTTTCGAAGAAACAACAGTGGATCTTTGAAAGAATTGATTTGTTTTTATAAAAGGAATTTTGGTGCTTATTTAATACAGAGTAAGTTCTAAGGCTTATAATCCATTTAAATCTAATAACAGTGGCTATTATAGATTAAGAAAGAACTTAATTTATTCACTTTACAGAATGAATTGATTTTAGGCTAGCATTGCCTATTATAAAAGGAGTTACTTTGGAATTTACAGTATGTAATTCGGGGAGCCGTGGCGTAGTGGTGCGGGCGCTGGCCTGCTACGCTTAGCAAACTCGGTGCGAACCGGGTTGCCCGGCTCCCCATTTGCGTGTTTGGAGGAGAACACGCAAATCAGCGCCCCGTCCTTCGGAAGGGACGTAAAGCCGTTGGTCCCCTTGGTGTTTCTCGTTAAGAGTAGGCTAATGCCGGCACCAAAAATCAATTTAAAACTATTGAAAGTTGTTGTTTCGGAAACTGAGAAGTCCAGAGTGGTGAGCGGACGCTAAACGATATTAAGGTACATTTTATTCCAAAATCTATTTAAAGTATTATCAGAGGCAATTGAAGATTGAACAAATTTTTTTGTTATTGGAATTCTGCTTATTTCATGAAATTGAAATGCTAATGCATTAATCCATTAAAATCTGTTATGAGTGGCTATTTTAGTTGAAAGAAATATATGTACCTACATGGTACTTTTGTTCACTTTTCAGAATGAATGAATTCTAGCTTAACATTGCATGTTATAAAAGGATTTTATTTGGAATAAGAAGTTTGTTATGTGGTTATTTTAACTGAATGGAATCAAGTTCTCTTCTAAGTTTGAAATATATTTAAAACTGGTGAAAGTGGTTGTTTCAGAAAATGAGAAGGCAAGAGTGCTGAGCAGACGATAAACGATATTGAGGTACATTATATTCCAAAATCTATTTAAAGTATTATCAGAGGCAATTGAAGATTGAATCAATTTTTTGGAACCGGAATTCTGCTTATTTAATGAAAGTGAAATCCTAATGCTATAATCAATTTAAAACTAATAACAATGGCTATTTTAGTAGAAAGAAAGGTACTATTTTATTCACAAGGAATTTCTGTGAGATTTTAGTTAATTAATTAAAACAGACATAATAAAGAAATATTCGATGGTTAAAACAGTGCACAATTTTATTATTACGATTTTTACATGTTGCATTGACGAAAATTTAGATTCATTAAACCCGTTGAAATTCAACGGGCACTTATGCTAGTAAGCAAATAAAACCTATCGAAATAACGATATTTACAGCGCAACAACTGTTATCAGAAAGGGTGTTTAACCTCCACCAAAGCGTGAATAAATTGGAAATTCAAGGACGTCAATTTTAAGAGTATGTCCATTCAGAGATTTTAAACTGTCATAATATCTTATTAAATCGTGGGATCACATTGTGTAATACAAGATCGCCGTAGTAGGTGCATTACTAATGCGCACGTGTTGTTTTTGCATATCTGTGACTTTAGTAACTAATAAATACAGCGATACACGCTCAATGCCACCATATCGCGAGTGGACAGAGAAACTGGTTGTATCTTCTTTTGACTGAACGAATTTCTCCAAGTAAAAGTAAACACCTACCTGAATGGTTTTCTCCCGGAAGAACCAGGTGGCCAATAGAACCTATCACCGACGAGAGAGATAGAGAGACGGAATAAGAGACGAGATAAGTAAATCTTACCTTCTTTTGGTCCCAGAGAGCGTTAACGCTAGGTTTTCCGCGACGGAAGTCCGATTGGTCAATAACGTCATCGTGGATGAGCGATGCCGAATGGATCATCTCAGCTATCATCGCCACTTGCCTCTGCGATGGGAAAAGTCCTCTGCCAATATATAATGGAAATTAGGGTTTTGCGAACGGGATCTACACAGCGGATCACAGATTAATTTATAAACACACCGACACAAAAAATATATCTATGTATATGAAGTAATTATATTTCTCTCACCTGTCTACGGACGGTCTATGCCTGAGTACGTGTTCATTGACTGCGCGAGCCATGAGTAGAGTAACCATCGGTCGCAAAGCTTTGCCCTGTCCATCGAAATAATAACACGCGATTCTCTCGAGCTCTGGTTTTGATGTATTTTTCCGCAACTCCTGTGCATGAAAAAGATACATATGCTTACATAAATGTTAGCATGAAAACATTTATATCTGCGCACTGAAAAGTCATGAATATCACGAAACTGTTTCTGATGAGATGTCGATTAAAAGATAATTTACTGATGAAAATAGAAGGGCTGTTAATGTGAAAACAACAGGTGTAACAGAGCGCTAAATGAATATGTTAATCGCCTCATCCCTCTTCATCATTCTGGAGCTGCTGTATTTTCTCCTCCGTTTAACTGCTATTACTACAATAAAAGTAAAAACAATTTTTTCTGCGACACTAGCTTATCTATCGACGGTTTAGTTAGCAGTGTTTAGAGCGTCGATAAAGCGAAAGAAGAGTAGATTCTTATTCAGGGAAATATTAATTGTCAATATGAGAAAAAGGTTTTGAATCTAGATCAAAAAGTATAATAATAATCATAACCCTGTGACAAAGTGAAGTTATTGCAATCATTCTGCTACAAGGGTTGAAAAATATGTACTTAAAAATAAAAAATTGTAACAATTAGTATTATTGTAAAATATTTTCAATATCCACAAAAAGGTTACGAAAGCAAACCTATATGAGCATTTCGGCTATTAGACTGTCGCCATCAGTAGTGTTCACCGATAGTATATTCTAGAATCTTCCATCGGTGAACAACACCACGTTGTTATTTAAACTATTTTTTGTAAAAAAACTGATTATTAACACTCGATTGCATACTGAGACTAAAGTAAATATGTTATACGTCCTATTTTTGTTGTCAAACTAAACGGGTTCCTCCAAACAGTAGCGGACGTAAGAAAGAAATGCTAAACAAAAGTGCAAACATAAGATATGGGACGATAACTTACAAGTGTGCCACGGCACTTAAAAAACCTACTGAGGATGCTATGACGGACTGACAAAATTGAATACTTGACAATGAAATCATACGATCCAGCTCGAAACAAGATGCCATATATACGTGAAATGCTTGACGGTCTTTGAAAACAGCAGATGCAATTTAGATCTCAAAATTATATCGAAAATTAAATACAAAAATAGTATTATAATGAAATAATTACATATACTAAATGTATTAGCCTGAGTTAACATCCGGTTGAATTTTTTTATATAAAGAGGAATTATATACAAGACACATATTTCTTTGGTATAATTTATACTTTAACGCTGAGACGAGAAAAGGACGTTAAAACCGGCAAATTAGGTTAGGAGGTGTTAACACTTTTACCACTCTTTTACCAAAACCATTACTTTAAATATCTCAAAAATAAAAATAAAGTCGAGAGAATTTATATCCTGATATTTATAGAAAGCCAATTCGTATATAGGTAAATATTGAAATTCAAATTGGATGTAATTTTATTTCACCTGTTTTATGTCGTGAAATACGGTACTGAGTTCTTCAGACAGAAGTCTGTACGGGTCCACATCCTTGTCATGCAGGTGATCTGTGTCGTGGTCGGCCTCGTGTGTGTTAGGTCCATGGTCCGACACAGCCGGAGGAGGTCCTGCACTAGCCACACTCATAGGACGCCAAAAACCCGTCCCCCACGCTCTGGGCGCGACAGCAGATCCAGGGCATACTGCTTCAACTCTAGATGTTGTCTGCAACCTCTAGAAATCAGAGCGATAAAGTCAGACACAAAAAATATGATGTGGCTAACACATGACTTGCACCATATTTGGGGTATAGATATTTAAATTATTATGAATAGCATTATAAGGCAAAATTATTATTTCGTATCGTAAAAGAATACAGTCGTCCTTACTGCCGTAAATTAGGTATATTTTGAATATGTTTACAGAATTCACCGCTACGTGGTGGTGGCGCTGTATACTGGAAATTTCGAAAAAGCTAAATATCTCTGAAATGGATGGTTCTACGAAAATTTGTTTCAAACAAAACTTGGAAGAAATATTATTCTCTACAACTTTGGTCCTCACGAAGATTACCAATAACGACATTTTTAAGGAGATATTTGACGGAAACCGAAAAAACCGATTATTTATAAATAATTCCTAGACAATAACTGCTATGGAAAATTGTTTCAAATGAAAGTTGTAGGAAATTACATTCTCTATAACCTTTGTATCGAACTGTATATACAATAATGATGTTTTAATGGAGATATTTCGCCAAAACCGAATTGAGTTTAGAATAAACCTCGACTTCCGGTTAACCGGTATTGTCCAAAAACTAATCAGCTCTTCGTATAAAATTGTTTCAAATGAAAGTTGTAGGAAATTGCATTCTCTATAACCTTTGTATCGCATTGTATATACAATAATGATGTTTTAACGGAGATATTTCGTCGAAACCGAATCGGGTTTCGAATAAACCTCAACCTTCGGTTAACCAGTATTGTCCAAAACCGAATCGGGTCTTTGTGCTCATACCAGTGTTATATATGAAATTTGTAATGATATGAAAAGTACTTTTCGAGTTAGAGCGCCCACAATTACATACACACACACATCATTCCGAAAAGTCTAAACGTGTTCTAGGGATCAAAATATCTAATCAACTATCTGTTTTTCGAAAAATTCCTATCACATACACAGACAACATCGAGAAAATAGTCAAAATGTTTTCTAGGGACCTCAAAACGTGTATTTCCGTTGAATTCTCGAATTCGATTTTTACTTTCTCCATATATAGTATGGGGAAAGTATTGTGATCACGAAAAAAATCGACTTCGAGATTTCAACGGAAATACACGTTTTGAGGTCCCTAGAACACGTTTAGACTATTTTCGGAATGATGTGTGTGTGTGTGGATGGATGTATGTGATTGTGGGCGCTCTAACTCAAAGTACTTGTCATATTAATACCAAATTTAATATATAAAACTTTAGCATGAGCACAAAGAAATGATTAGTTTTTGGACAATACCGGTTAACCATAAGTCGAGGTTTATTCAAAACCCGATTCGGTTTTTGCGATATTTCTCCGATAATACGTCATTATTGTATGCATTGACCATTACAAAAAATGTAGAAAATATAATTTCCTACATATTTTCTTTGAAACAATTTTCCATAGCAGTTATTGTTTAGGAATTATTTATAAATAATCGGGTTTCGGTTTTCATCGAATATGTTCGTTAAAACGCTGTTATTTACAATCTTTATAAGGAACAAAGTTATAGAAAATAACATTCCTTCCAACTTTTGTTCGAAACAATTTTTCGTAGAACCATCCATTTCGGAGATATTTACCTTTTTCGTAATTTCCAGTACACAGCGCCACCACCACGTAGCGGTGAATTCTGTAAACATATTCAAAATATAATTTACGGCAATGACGACTGTATTCTTTTACGATACGAAATAATAATTTTGCCTTATAATGCTATTCATAATAATTTAAATATCTATTCCCCAAATATGGAGAAAGTCGTGTTGGCCAAATCAGATTTTTTTCATGAATACAATATTTTCTCTATACTACGTATATGGAGGAAGTAAAAAGAAACACCAATAGTCGCACATAACGAAACAAGTTCGAAATGTCCAGAAAGTTGACATTCGCGCCGTTAAGGAAGGCATACAGTTTTATTAATATTTTATTTAAGATCATATCACGGGAAAATAGGCAAAGTTTGAGAACTTTCAGTCACTCTTATTATAATGATTAAATCTCATACTCTATGTTGCAAAGATCCCAGAAAAAAGCAACGGTCTCATTTCAAAAACTAATTATATGCGCAGGATGAGGACATAGAAATCTCATCATCCATGTTTATTTATATAAATGGAATAGTATTTAAACTCATTAGGAATCAGCAAATTTACATTGTTGAATTAGAAGCTCATTGTACTATAAATTTTTTATAATAAGGAATCGAATCCAGAAGCCATTGCCTGATATAGGGTACGAGGAGGAATGTGGACGTAACATTAAAACACGGGCTATTTTAATACATTAAGACTCGACTACAGGGATGTGCAACCTACGGCCCGCGAGAGCATTTTATGCGGCCCGCGAAGCTTTATTGAAGATACGATCTGTGATATTTATTACAGATAATTTTGTACATTTTAAGTCCGATTGTTGTCATAACACATTGCCTGGCGAAGTTTTTACGCTAAAAATGGTTAAAACTTTATTTTCAGTTTTAAATTCGCACACAATCCCTTGAGTAAGTTCCGATGTAAACTCTAATCCGGCCCGGCGGGGTACTTGTGACTTCTAATACGGCTCGCCAAAGCACCCAAATATATGAATACAATAAAACTCGTTTAATACGTATTTGAGGGGACCGACTCATTGCTTCGTCATAAGCGTGACTACGTTATATACGAGAAACATGGTTTTTGGCCTATACATCCCATATAACACGTATACACATACAGTGAAAGCTGTGCTATCCGGCTATTTAGGACCCGCCAGCCTTAGATACCGGCAATTACACAAATACAATTCATTTTGTATTTCTTTTTCTTTTTTTATGAATTTTTGTGTGAATAGTATATGTGTAATACCACAACTTCCACTTTAAAATTTCTTAAAATATAAGATGCATATATAGGTATTACGTATTTACTCCGTATACTTCTGGGGCTGCCGAGTAAGCATGGCGTTTTTGTTTCCGTAAGCATTGTCTAGATGTTTTGGTGTACTTCTACAATTTCCAGTTTTATCGCTTTTTATTATTTAAAAAATTACTCATCCATTGAATATGGCATCAAAATAAATACCTAAAAGCAAGGAACAGGAGAGAAAAGGTTGGTTTAACGCTGACACAAAAGCTGGAGCTGATCAAACGAATTGAAAAAGGAAAAAATAGAGCAGCCATAGCAAAAGAATTCAACATCGGATCTTCCACGCTTTACGATATCAAGGCTCATAAGGCTAAATTAATGAAATTTGTGTCATCTTCTGAGACGAGTAAATCAATTAATAAACATCATACGCTTCATAAGCCAAAAATTGAGGAGCTGGATAAAATATTATATGACTGGTTTTCACGGAAATGTTCAGAAGAATTAAATAATTTCGTCCTTTTCTAATAGAGTAAATAAAGATAAATAAGAAAGATATAATCCAATAAATTCAATTTTGGGAACAGGTTCACTGCCGTAATCCCCAAACTTCCCGGACGCCCTAACTTTTCAATAGTCTTTTTGCTTTGCATGTGAGCGTAGCAACGTATTAAATAAGAATGGGTAAATAGTGTCTATATCTAACTAGGTGTGCAAGAATTAAAATGGAAAATGCAAACCCCATGCATAGTTATGTTTGGGGAGTACGATAGTGAACCTAAGCCCAATTTTGTTTGGTTATTGCAAAAATTTGCGATGTCAAAATCGGAAATCGCTCCCCTAACCGGATATTTCTCCTAATCGGCTTTCCACAGCCGGATAACACAGATTTTACTGTATTTGCAGTGAGTCGACTTCAATGCCGTACTTACATATGCAAAGAGATGCTTATCAACTTCGCGGCATGTAAAATGTTCGACTGCTATTACATACGATTTTTTAAATGGTCAATTAATATTATTATTATGGTCATTAATTTACATAAACATTTCACATTTTTAGTATCAATTTCAAAACAAAGGGAACGTGGAAATTCGTATGGAAGGGGTAGATGGAGGAAGGGGACCTCTACGAACAAGTGCGCGGTAAACGGGCGGAAACTATTCATTACTTATCGCTCTGCTCGCCAAAATTCGTTATATATGGGGCATTTTTTGCCACGGGACCAAACATTTGTTCGTTACAGCCGAGAATTCGTAAAATGCGTGTTCGTTACATCCGAGAAATTTAACCAATGCCGTTATGGAGAAGTTCAAGGGACCGAGACATTTCTTCGTTATAGCCGAGATTTCGTTTTAGGCGTGATCGTTATAAACGAGTTTTACTGTATAAGGTTTCACGCCCCTGCTCTACGACATATTGCCATTTTCCTTTCAGTCAGAAAAGGGTTTAAAAAAATTAAGCGTCCATCTCGAAAAACTTGAACCCTAGGTGCAAACAGCGTAAGATCAAATGAACCATAATGCAAATGATTCGGATAATCTAATATATAAAATTGACTTCGTCGTCGTCGGTGGGAAACTCTGTAACACTACTTTTAACAAACTTTCCGAGTAGCTAGAAGATTGACATTTGGTAGGAATGTTCGGTTCTTAAAGTAGAAGCCATTTACGAAAAAAAAATTCCAAAATCGACCTGGATTCGATTCCCGAGAATGATTTCAATTCCTCATAAGATAACATGGAAAACTCGATATTTCGACCTGCAACCTTATTTTATTTTGCTTATTAAAATTCGCATATTTGACCTACGATTTTCGGACTTAGACTGTATTAAAGAAAAATAAATGCAGTTTCTTATTCTTATCGTCTTTTATCGCTTTCGAATCTATCGAATTTAACGTTTTAACATCATATTTTGACAAAATTTAGCGTTTTTAACGTGAAGTTGCCTTGCCAACCGATTACATTGTTAAACTCGAAATCCTATTACTATCACGTACAAAAAACGTGTGATTCTATCATAATTACGTAAAGAATATTTTTAGAAGAAATTCTAAACATAATTACCATCGTTTAAGTTTTTCATAAGCATGTTTTAAGTTTTTGATTTTATGTTTTATATGGCGCGTTTGACACCTCATATTTATATTATAATCGTTAATTTCAGCCTTATTATCTAGAACACGATTCACGTCACGTTGCCATGGTAAATGACGTTTTTTTCCTTCGTATGTTTATCAATAAGCTACTGTAAGGAATGTCTTTTAATGAAACCCAGTACCTGTCAGATAAATCGGAATACGTAAATTGAATCAAGTTTATTGGTGTCAGTTCACATTTAAATTTCTATTAATATACATTTCCGTTTTATATAATATAATAATTGATGGTACAATACATACCAAATCAACACGTATAAACATATATAATTGTTGCTTAAAGGAATAATTACCAAAAGGTGGAATCTTTTAATTATACTTAAAGGATATCTGTTATAGACAATTATTGCTTAAAGGAATAATTACCAAAAGGTGGAATCTTTTAATTACTACTTAAAGGATATCTGTTATAGATTAGTCTGAGAATAATAGTCGTATTTACAATGAAACAATATGTAACTATTAATGTGTTCTACCGGAAAACTATCGCATAATTTTATTCGCCAAAGACGTCTGGCATAACCCGGGCATCGCCGGGTACTTTCAGCTAGTATGATTATAAATAACTAGCAGAAGTGCCCGTTGAATTTCAACGGATTTAGTGAATCTAAAACTTCGACTGTGTAACATCTAAACATCGCAAGAATAACATAGTACACAGTTTTAACCGTCCAATAAAGCAAAATTGAAGAAAACCGGTCCGCATTTACCTATTTAGATGAATGAAGGAAATCTTGCTCTGTGAAAAATCGAAAATTACGTGTAAATTTATGGGAAAATAATTATTGTATTATGCTCTCCCTCCCCCATATTTTTATCGCCATATAGCCTATGTTACCTGCAGGGTAAAATTGTATACATATGCGAAGTTTCGTAACAATATCTTCAAAACGAAAACTGTAAGCAAAACCAGCAAGAACACAATAATCAATAGAAAATGGATGAACAAAGGAACAAACGAAATTAATTAACTTAACGAAAGACAAAAAAGTAAATCGAGAAGGTTTAAAAATCAGAGTGAATATTATCCTCCGACTATTAGCTCGATTCCTCGTCCATGAGTTCTGCGACTTCTGTTACGAGGAAATAGTTTATATCAACAATACTTTGGAAACAATGAAACGATTTATCCAATCACAATTTGTGGAAAATCTAAGTCTAATTATTTAAGTTACTTACGTAGTTTTAAAAACAGCTTGCTTTGGAGAACTCTACGCCACATGAAAATATCATTAAAAACTATTTATTAGTAACATTTCAATTAAAATCAACAAATATTTGGTTGTCATGTAAACAACTTGCCTTGGAGAACTCTACGCCACACGAAAACATCATTAAAAACTATTTATTAGTAATATTTCAATTAAAATCAACAAATATTTGGTTGCCATGTAAACAAAGCAAAATCGCACACAGAAATTGAAAAATGATTTTACATTAAAATTTTCCCATATAAATGCATTGGACTCTCAACTTCGGCGACAATGGGAGTTGTTATGGTGGCTTATAATTGGTATTGTCATAAAATTGATAAAATTACGTATTTTTCTGATTCTAAACCATTTTTACGCTAATTTGATCAGGATTCGGATTCTGTCTTCAATAAAAATAAACTTTGTTCTTTTCTGCATAGAACCATCTAACAATAAGTCTCAAGTTCGTACCATGTTTCTAAATAATTTTAAAATTCAAATGAAAAATAAGCTGCACTCATCCCTATGTTATTCAAATGGAGAAAATTAAAAATAAAATATTTTTTAAAATTAGAAAGGTCAATCAAATCGATATAAAAACCCGACTTCACCACTAATCTCTTTATTCCGGTTAAAATGATATCTTCCTCTTGTTTCTACGTGCTGTAGTTGCTGAGCTATAAAAAACATACATACATAATATCTTTCTATATTATAACCGCACTAATCTGTGTTACGCAAATTATATCTTACTTCCGTATTAGCTAGAATGCTGAAAAAATTCAGACTGATTATTCATGACTTACAAACAGAGGGAAAATTGCAAAAACGGGAAGTTTTTAAGTTAAAGAGACCCAAAAATATTTTTTTTCATTCGAGAAATTCCCATAAGATTAACATTGGAGGATTGATGCCATCATGCCCTCTTTGAAAGCATTTAGCGCTGGCACACGCGTGGGAATTACGGTAACTAATCTAAAACTGCACTTTCTCATAATAAAGCGGCTAATTAATATCGGTACTTTCCTGTTAACGAGAATACCTTAAAAAATGAACGTATTGTTATGATTGTTTGAGAGGATATAACACTGAAAGGATATTTTGACGTGTTGTTGGATTTACGATATTTTATTTTTAAAACAACATTAACAGAAACTGATTGGCCGGTCTCGACATTTACAAACCCAATCTCCAGACAAGGTGGAGGGTTTCTTTGGTTCCGGGCGAGGCGAAGGGCGCGGTAGCGCCCGGAGACGACTACCCATTACAACAAAGAGAGCCGAAGGCTCGTCGATATATATCCTCTCAATTTGCGGCACAACAGTCAAGAGGATATAACATTGAAAGGATATACTGACGAGCCTTCGGCTCGCTTTGTTGTAATGGGTAGTCGTCTCCGGACGCTACCGCGCCCTTCACCTCGCCCGGAACCAAAGAAACCCTCCACGTTGTCCGGAGATTGGGTTTGTAAATGTCGAGACAGGCCAATCAGTTTCTTGTCCGGTGATTGGGTTTGTTTCTCTTAATGTTGTACGTAAGTATGGCATGGGGATAATAAGTAAGTACCAGGTCCTGCGAAGGGTCCTGGAGGTATTCCAGTTAACGGGAAAGTACCATTATATCATTCATTATATCATTTAAACTGGTGAATAATTAGTTCTGAATTAAAATATTATTAATATGTGCACACATTGTACGAGTGCTGATTTTGTTACGACGCTCGAAAAGGGTTGTTAATGTAAACCCATGCCAACAATGCAATCGAGGACAAAGAACTCATTACTGAATGTGAGAGAATCTGACAATGAGAGAATCTTTCTCGGAGTTCGATCATTGTCATTGGCTTCCGTCATATTTTGTGGGAGAGTCTGGATATAGTGAGTGAATTGTGCTCTCAATTTGCATTCATCGTGTTCATTAGTCCTCGACTGCAGTTTATTACTCCTGATTTCCTTGAGTTCTGTTTATGTCGATAATAAGATACAAAGAAAATTGTAAACATAAAAGTTCGTGATCAATTACCGTGTAGCATTAATTTCCCCTCTAATATGACTTTTAAAATGCAGATTTCTGATTGACTTTGCAAAACTTTTACTCTACACTACTCTCAACAGTTCAGACGCTACATCTGCCTTCACATATTTTATTTTATTCTTTTTTTAATTATGGACAATTTATAAAAGCTTATCAGTTTTCTTTGCCAATTCTTTCTGACATTTCTAATAGAATCGGCGGATCTTTAAGAAAATAAATAAATGTTTTGCCACACATAAATTATCTTCTTTCTGCTATATTAATTTGTTATTCGTGAAGCCGTGTTAAAAATGCTAATATGCAATTTCAATTGTAAGGTGGCGACAAAAAATATAGGAAAAAGTCCTGGGTTCGACTACAAATTAGGCATTTCTATTTTCCATAAGGCAGGAGGGAGGGAAGGAGAGAGAGGATGAGAGAGGGAGGAGGAGAGGGGGGGAGGGTGAGAGAGAGGGATAGGAAGAGGGTGAGAAAGGGAGGAGGGGAGAAGCAATTATTTAATTAAGAGAACTAGCCACGCGGAGCGTGGCACGGGGTTAAGCGCCGGAGGCGCCAGGGGCGGAGCCCCTAATACAGTGGTGCACAACCCGCGGCCCTCCACGGCGTTTTGTGCGGCCCGCGGCCGCTTACGTAAACTTCTAAAATTAAAAAAAAATTGCAGGTTTTTTTAATAGTTTGGGGGAACTAACCCAATTTGTATGGGATCGTCCATAAATTACGTTACGCTCTAGGGAAGAGGGTGGAGGATTTCTTGACTCGAGTCTCGGGAAATTTTCATTCGAGACTTTATTAAAATTAGATATTTCCTGTGATGTTGAAACCAAATTTTCGGAACTATTCAATAAGTGCATTTACTTTCACAGGCAGTAGATGAATCGACAGTTGTCACATCAACCTCTCAAATGTGTATATTCGCACGTGGTGTAACACCAGATTTTGAAGTGTATGAAGAACTCGTAGAGCTCTATCCGTTGAAAGATCAGACCAAAAGATCTGATTTGCTTGAGGGATTGCTTAAAAGTCTTAACAAGCATAATATGGACTTAAATAAATTTGTGGAGATAGTTACTGATGGTGCGCCTTCTATGACAGGTGCTCAAAACGGGATGGTATCTCTTCTGTCAAAACATGACCAAAAGTTGGGGCTCAAAAATGTGTTGATAAAATATCATTGCATAATTCATGTGAAACACCTAATTGGGAAGGATCTAGGATTTAGTAAAGTTATTATGATGTTTTAAATACAGTCAACTTCATCAGATCACATGCGCTAAACCAGAGACATTTCAAAGCTTTTCTCGAGAAAACTGAAGCTGAATATTGCGATATTCTCTACTATTCTGAAGTCCCTTTGGCTTAGCAACGTTTTATATCACTCATCGAGGAGATAAAAATGTTTTTGGCATAAAAAGGACAAGCAGTAAATCACCTCGAATATCCAACATGGGTATGTGACTTGGCATTTTTGATTGATATTACTGCACATTTAAACGACTTGAAATTGAGATTGAAAGGTAAAAACCACCTGATATTTGAACTTGCTAACAATGTAGGTATCAGCGTTCCAAATTAAATTATCATTATTTCGGGAACAACTGGTGAAGAACAATACCTGTCACTTTCCTAACTGCCAACAAATATTTAAAAAATATAATGTGAATAATTTCAAATATGCCACTCATATAGAACGTATCCAGCAGTCCTTCAGTGAGATATTTACAGACTTTGAGCGGGACAAAACGTTGTTAAAAACATGTGCGAACCCTTTTGAAGCCTCATATAGAGACGCTGACTCCAGTTTACAGCTCGAACTCATCGATCTACAGAGTAATGATGAACTGAGGTCAAAATTTAAGGAGGGAATTCTGCCTTCCTAAAGAATCCTATTCAAATCTACGACGGATGACAGCTATTAGCACAAGTCTGTTTGGAAGCACTTATACATATGCGAACACGCTTTTTCATTGATGAAATTAATCAAATCGAAATATCGGAACCAGTTGACGGATGAAAATCTGTGTTCAATCTTGTGTCTGAGCACCACAAACAATACACTAGATATTTAGCGTTTAACAACGGAAATGCAGGCTCAACGATCGCATTGAGGCAAATTAAATTCAATTTAAAATAGAAAAGGTTGATTGATCCTGTTTTTCTATTAATTTTGTCAGAGTTTTCTTATTTAAATGGAAAGTTTAATTTATGCAGAAAATTAAGTTGTAATTATTATTATTTATATCCATTATTTAATATAAAAAATTTTAATCTCATAAAATGTAATAAAATACGTTTTAACTGAGATTTTCCTTATATTTAGGAATTCAATGTAATTTTTTCATTATGCGGCCCGCGGACTCGGAAAAATGTGAAATGTGATAGAAAAAGGTTGTGCACCACTGCCCTAGTACATACATACATACTATACACGTAGATATCTATAGAAGACTATAGATAAGGGCAATGCACTGTATAAGGTTACTTGTTTGGATATTCTGAATCTGGAGACTGTAACGCCTGCAACAACTTATTTCGAGAAAAAAGGGAATACATATTTGTATTCTCAACAGATGTGGATTTTTACAAGCAAATTACAAACATATTCATTACTAATAGGAAACAATTATGCGCCATGATCGGCAATAATAAGCTCAATAAGAATTCCAATGTAAGCTTTGGTAAACTCTACTCGGGAAACGATGCATATTTCAAGTCAAAAGAGAAGAAAGAAAAATAAGGCGAGAGCAGATTATGAATTATCACAGCTTGACAACGCCGGAAACAAAAATAAGACATAGTTAATGTCAGATTATGAATTTATAAATATTTTATAAAGGAAATCCGAAAGGAGAACTAGATGAAGTTTGCCAATAAAAATGCGACAAAGTGGATTAAAGTCAAAAAATTAATATTCAGGATAGAAATAAAATTTATCTCGAATAATCATAATAAACACATTCATAAAAAATGTAATTGCTAAAAATTTTAACTTCAACCACATTATAATCTTTTTACATTGATGTTCACGCATGCCACAAAAAGTATATACGTAAACGGATGAGTTGAAAAACACGAATATTATTTCCGTTTATTGGAAAATCACCAACGACTGCAGCGAGTGGTGACGGTTGCGTAAAGTTCCATCACTTCCCAAAACTCTCTAAATGGTGAGTTTACAAATGAAAAGCCTTTTTCGTCTCATCCTGTTTTGAGTTCCATCATGTTACAGCACAATTTCCGCAATTTCCATTATGCCGAAGTTTCTCTGAAACCAGAGGTTGAAGCATTATTAGGTGAAAAATATAGCCAACGAGTAACACAAAGTCTTCACAACCTGTTATTTTATTCCCCAGAAGACTCCTTGGCGGCGAGGAAATCTCGCAGTATGAGAATTCAAAGTTTCGCATCTTCTGGTAATTCTATTGTACAATCTCGGTGTGAAGCGGAATAGAAACAGAATCACGCCACAGCACCAAAAACTATATTTTTTATGTGAAATCAAGAAGGTCCAAAAACTGCCTCTGACTCATTTCAAGGGGAAAATAAGAAAACGAACGAATGTAGGACGCCATACATTGTCATCGTAGCTTATTGGTACAGACTCAACCGAGGTTGTAGCAAGACCGTCGAAATGATGTAATAGTTCCGAACCCCGGCTATCGTATTGGCATTTTCGGTGTGTCAGCACATTTATCACCATCGTCATCTCGGATGCAACCCATCCTCCTGATTAGAGACGGGATGCGGTCAAATGGAATCCGCGAAACGTAAATATTTACAATTCGATATACATATTCCGTCGGCGATAACGGGGAGACCCCTTTAGATGGAGAAAGTCCCACGCAATCCTCGTGTAATTTCGTCCTTGCTTTGTCCTCTCCCGCTCCAAACAACCGCCCCTTCCAACGCCGCGCTCATCCCCCTAGTTCGACCAAGAAGACTCGATGGACGCTGCCAAGGCACCCCTCAATGGAGACGACGCCGCTAAGTGAATTAGCCAAACAAATCCCGGGAAAAAAGCACTTTCACCGACTCACCCGGAGGCAGGTGTACGTGCGTGGGGAGGAGTATGGGGACGGTGGAGGGAGGGAGGAGGGGAGAAGGTGGGGGTCGGACGCGTCGAGGACTTCTTTCCCCCCACCGTGTGGGAAAGGTGGAGTGGAGATGCGTCCCCGCGGACACAAGACAGTGAATACCCCCGTTCCACTCTTTCGATCCTCCTATCCCCACTCCCAACTAACCCACATCCAGACTGAAGGAATGTGAAAGTGGTCCTCATAATGACGTCACAAGACTTTTTTTTATCCTACCCCTTTTTCCTACCTCCTTTTCTCACTTTATTCATCCGAACCGGAAGGAAGCAACTTCGATGTACGAGAAAGTGGCCAAGGCGGAGATAAAGAGAGAAAGAGGTTCTTCACCGATGGCCCCTCCTCGAAAAAGAGGGGAAAAGAGAACCTAGAGATGTCCGGGAATAGAAAGAGGGGGAAGGAGGAGGGGGGATTGTGAGGCCAAGAAGAAAAGTTGGGGACTGGCCGAGGGAGAGCGGGGTTCCAGAGCGGCTGCCGAACCACGGATCAGAATGGTACCTTTCCGAATAGAGGATGACAGGGCGGCCACCTCTCTCTACGTGATAATTGCCTCTCGTTCTAATTCACTCGGAGAGGGCGAGGTCCCAGTTGTAATAGTCTACGCGGATGAATTACAAAATGATCGAATGAAGTTTCGCATTTGTATTTTAACAGTCATCTGCTTATGAATGCATCAATGGATATATTAACGTTAAAAAAAATTACAAAAAAAATAAAGGTGCCTTGCAAAGACATTCGCCCAACGCGGAAGTGCATTTTGGTTCGAGTAAAATTCCCATAGCAAATTCTCTGAAGATCAAGGTTAGACCGATTAGAAGGCCATCCGCTGCGCTGTGCTGCACCGCCCATTAAAAGCCCTAATGTTTGGACGTTTCGTTAGTGTTGCCTGTCGCTTTACTTCAAAGAAAATACGAAATTGCGTTAACCATTGTAGAGTGAGACACTTATGACACTTAGGGCGGGAACATAAAATACGGCAAATTCCCGCGATGTCGTCCCAATACCCGGAAAAGTGACGTCAGGGTGCGCAATGCGAACTTAAGAGAGGATTTTCAAGGCGTGTGGGTAGGCACGGAAGAGAGGCGGCCGGAGGAGGAGGATTGGCACGCAGCAAGGTCGGTCGCCGCGGAGTTTTTGGATTAACTTTCGCCAGCGGCATCGGGGTCAAACTCGCGACAGACTATGTACTACTCAAGAGTCCGAATTCAGCGAGGGCAAGCGAGGCGGAACGTCCTAAAACGCTGACCACGAAAAATTTTCACGAAACCGCAGTCACAACGGAATTTCCACGCCAACAAGACTTTCTTTCAAAATATAGACGCAAACAAAACCTCCTATTAAAAAAATGAGAAATTCGGCGCGATAATCATTCGAGCGAGGGTACCTTTTTTTCATACTAAACGATTCGACTAAGAAAAAAACAACCGCGTTGAAATGCAAATATTGAGGAAAAAAAGAAATTTAAGAGGCGGATGAGCGGCGCTGGGACGTAAAAAACCCAATCAGCGTGGCCTCGGTTCGCGTCCCATCCGGATGCGGAGGACACGTCGAAGTATGTTTTTCGAGGGGATTAAGCAAGATGAACCTTTTCATTCGACCCAAGGACATCAAAATAGAAAGGAGGCCCGACTTTCTTATTCGTCAGTTTGAATTAGAGGAGGCTCAATTGCAATAGCGAAGTGCGTCCTTCGCGAGCTGTTTTAAGAGCTCCTTTCCGCCAAATGATTGACGCTACTGACTCACAGATAATTATCCAGTGATGATGCAAAAAGGTAAAACCATAATTATAAACACAAAAGTCATTCTTCAGACAACTGAAGGTCCTGCAGGACAATATAAATCTGTAATAACCCCTGCAGCAAAATTGAATAAACTGACGAGAAAATATATTTTTTAAACGCACAATATTTCACCATAGAATTTGAAAATGCCCCTTAAGAGTTCCACACCGATAATTTTCAATTAAGAAAAGAAAATCAATTAACTTGTACCGAAAGAGAAACATATCGCAATTTTTTATTTGCGCTTAAAACGGCATTCTGAGATCTTTCAGGCGTGAGTTCTTCCAATTCTAATAATTAAAGCCTAATGGAAGAACGTAACGATGGATCCATTGACTTCTCCTAGGAAACTACGGTGGAAAATAATAACATCACCTAATTAATATCCATAATAAACCTTGCTTTGTTTGAGTGCTGGATATGGAAGGTGTGGACTGTTGAGATGGAGGTGCGAGTGCTCCGATGTAGGTGGAGAGAGAGAGAGAGTAAGAGAGAGAGAGACAAAGAGAGAAAAGCGGAGAGGAGACGGTGAAAGCGACAGCCTTCCTTCGACTCGGCCATGCGCCACCGAAGATTCTGCCAGAGATCTCAGCCCTTTAGAATCACGTCTCGCTCTATACTCCTTCGCCCGCTTGCTAATCGATAATTCTAAGCTTGTTTTTCGATCTGACGAGAATCATTTTCTTTCATATGGGTGAAGAGCAACGGTACATAACTCGGATCGAAATTCGTCCGTATCCTGGTAACACGTTTCGGGTGGTTTGGTAGCTCAGGTGGTTTCAAATGTGCCAGTCGAGAGAAAGTTTAAGACAGCGCATTTTTAGAGTGTAACGAAATTGTTTTTAAAATTTGTCGCTGCTTGTTACACGTGTCGTTGTTCACTTTGAAAATATGATAGTGTAGGATGACGTGAGATTTCGATGGTAAAAAACAATCTCAAGTTGAGGAGTGATGTCGAAAATAGAGAATTTTGCACCAAAGAGACTTGTTTAGAATGCGAGAAAAACGTTTCCGTTTCAATGATTCTATTGTTAGATGTCGAAGCTGCATATATTTAACGTCTCGATTTTAGAAGCGATATCGCTATTTCCCGAATTGAACAATATTCAGCATTAGGAACTTGAATCACAGCACTAAGTTCTTATATTTGCATTTGTGTGCGTGACGAAATATTTTTCCAGGAAAGTATGTATAGATACAATTTAGAATACATGTAAGCATGTTTAAAGGAAATAAATTTCATATATATATCATTCCCTAATATTCCTTCGATTGAGCAAACTTTCCGGGCTATTTGAAATGAAAAATTTAAGACATCGCTTATTGGATATTTTCAAGCGATTTACGCCTGAGTTTATTTTAGCATAAGGTTCATTAATATTGCATTATTATTTTTAATTACAATTAAAATGAGCAATACTAACATTCCTCTACCAAGCGATTCTTAGTTCCAAAACCAAGGATTTGTCTTTGTAGTAATAATGCTCAATAACACTACTCAGAGAAAGTTGCCAACTTAGAAAAATGAAAGATCTGGCAACGGAATATTCTTCCATACACTCGATTTCAGAATTTAAAGTAAGCTAGACGCAAGGTTCCGCGTAAATAAACAGGGCTTCTCTAGTAGCAATAGAAATCACACCGCACTCGAAATGGGGAGAAAAACGAGAGAAAAGATTCTACACCCTTGATTGGCAGCCATTTATGAGCAACGTGTGAAACGCAAACAGCGTGAGATGGGCAACGTACGTCGGGCGCAGGTGAAATCCGGGAGCGGTACGCAACGCGGAATAAAGAGCGAGAAGAAAACGGAATTTGCATCTCCCGCAGACAAACGCGCGTGCCATCGTCCCTACCCGTTTTCGTATTTGAGTCAGGAACACGTTGAGGGAGAGGGAGGTAAGAGGAATACGGGATGGAAAAGGGGGCAATCCCGGGAGACCGACCTTCAAGTCCGAGGGGAAACCCCATCCCCGCGTGGGAGATGTTGAAGAACCGAGTGGAGATACGGAATCAACAATGCAGGAGCTGCCGCCGTCACCTGGCACCCTCGAGTGCAGGAAGGGCCTTACGACGATCATTCCTATGAGTATTCGATACGTGATCTTCTATACCGAACAGATTTTGCAATCCCTTTCCTATACGGGAGAGGAGCACGCGCGTATACTTCTCTCTTCGTCAAAGGATGTGCTAGCATACCTTCGCGCTCGAAGGGTATGCCGGAGAAGGACAAACTATATCGTTCATTGTATGTCGAATGGAGGACGAACGGACTCCGTGCAATTATGCGCGTAATAAGTATATCCTCTGCCTCGCGTTCGAATTAACTTTCTCGACGATGATTATATCTCTGCAATTCATCGCTCGAGAATCGACATATTCATGATCAGAATTCTGTATGCAACGTACCATGTTACTTATTGGGAGCAGTTCATACGGCAATTAAAACGGAAACTCCTCGTAGATTGCCAAATACTATGCAATCGGTTTTCAAGGGTAACTTACTAATTTTTTAATTCCTGCTTCACTTTCATGTTAAAATTGGAGACTAATTAATTTATCCGAGTACAAATTAAAAAAAAACGAGCATTTTCAACCCTATCTGTCCATGCGTCAAATTAAATTAAAATTCTAAGCATACTAAGTTTGAAGCGAAAATCTTAAGAAAATTTCATTTTCAATAAATACGCAACAGATTCGTTTGTTATTAAAATCGATATACGCTATGTCGCGCAAAAGCGGCGGAGGCACGATTTTTAAGTTTTTTTTTAGTTTGCGCAGATATCTTTACGTCACCCCGAGAAAGAACTACGAATAAAGGGGACAAAACGCAACCTTCAGAAAATGTTTGCATTTCCGCATTTTCACCCTTCGTTTCTAAAAAGTAATGACGAAACGACTTGTACGATTGAAAAATTCACAATGTGATTTCATTTTGATGTCATAAACTAAAAATTAGGGAAATTATTTTTCGATCGCCATAAATATTATCCACTATTTAGTTACGTCAATGAAATAAAAACTCGTAATTTTCTTTCCGACGGCGGATGAGAAAAAAATATTTACTGCCTCTAGAGACGTAAAGGCCGAAGAAGTTTTTATAAGACTCGACTATCCATGTTTTCATGAATAAGAAAGATATTGTTGAGTGAGAATTTTCAGACGTTTATAAAAATGAAATTAAGAGAGCGGTGATTATGCTGACATTTATTAGTGACGCATTCTATTGAACACACAAGTGCCCCTCGTTAATCGTCGTCGATTGGTTCCTAGAAAATGCAGCGATTAGCGAAACCCACTCTCACATACGAGCAAGAGGGGTCGTGTTATTACGGACCCAGACAACAACACATACAAAACGTATTACTGCATAATAAAATACTTTAAATATTATAAAGCGACGCACAATATTATACAAATATTAATTTTAAACAACGCGCTAGCGTTTCTCGCTCTGGATTCGGCCACAGATAGCGCGAGGGAGACATCGATTGCGCGGAAGAGGATTATAATGTAGTAATAATGGTTGAACGAAATAACAATTAGCGCAAGCGACGATTAGCGAGAGATTTCTGTATAATGTCGAACTCAGAAATACGGACCCTTGAGAAAGGGTTACTCCGTAATTACAAATATTTGGCTACCGATGGATCAAACCAATGCCATTGATTCGGAATATTTACGACGCTATGCTCACTAAAAGCATGTTAAACTTGTTGAGAGACGGGACCATGGCGGAGTTCTTTCGGGCCTTCGATCCAAATTGTTAAGAGAAGAATTGGGTACGAGTTTTTAAGATAACTCACCATCAATATTATTCTGATCATTCATTAATTAACACAAATGCAAAATATCGGTAGAATGGTAATTTGGCATATTTGAAAAGTCTGATAGGAAAACTTACTTAAAATAAACATTTAAAGTGCCAGAAGAAGTTAACTCGCGGTGACGAAATAATTTTACATATCCTCAAATTAGGATAAATACGAAATGATTATTATCACCGATTATTTCCTTGCGTTACACAACTATGGTGCACGTACACTTTTTTATAAATTAATATAAACTTAAATTTCCTAAACTTTAAATACGAAAAGTAGCACACAAAATTATAGCACTTTTTCATCGAATTAAAATAAACCCAGCGTGAAATTTTTGCTCGCCACACCAAACATTGCGAAAGTAGAAAACGGAACTCTAAATGCAGGAATATCATGTAGAATTAGCACACATTCATCAGTAACGGGAAAGTGAGTTTTATTTTTTTTAGTATCACCATACCGAATAGTTTACCCAAGCATTGTTAATAACGACTAACGGATAACGTAATTACCAATTAAAATATTAACCTAATGAAGCAAAATTATCCACTAAACGTTATGCATAAATCAATGAGATTCACATGCATAAATTACTAAAAGGTGCATTTAAAAATCCTAGTTATTTTAAAGACATAAGAGCGAAAATTTCATCGTTTAAATAATATATCATTCTTTCGATATACACTTCTTCGCGGTCATTCCGCTTGGTTAAACTAAGACCAACTTTCTCTCTTTCAGTTTCCTCAGAGAGAGGAGTCGAAAACAATAAAAAAGATGCGGTCTATTCGGCCCACTTCCGATCACAAACCTCAATGAAGACTATACAGTACCTACCTGATCAAGGTCATGAACACTGAAATTAATTGCCGAAAGCATAGAAGACTAGCAGATTTCTTTCATAAATCTAAAAATGCTTTTAAAACCTACTGTCCACATGATTAAATAAAACTCATGCGACATATGTATTAAAAACTTCAAAATAAAACATCGGACGCCAAAGGAGTGAGCATCGCTGCCCGTCCTTCTCCACCTCAATTTGAAAAATCCCGCCGTAGCTTTAAGCGTTGCAGCACAACATATTGTTTCACAGGCAATGATTAACGAAAATTATATGAATGTACTAATGAAGACTTCAAAATTGAAAACATATTTATAGAATAAGCTAAATTTATATGTCCAAACATTTAAAAATCATTATTATTACAGCCAAAATAAAAATATGGCACACGCGCTTCAGACTGTGTATGCAAGAATGTTACTCTCAACAAGAAAACATTGAGAAACTAACTATTACATTTATAAATTATCGATTCAGAATAGGAAAGGTCGAATATATTTTTATAAATTATTTCGAAACCGCAAACTGTCGCTACTTTATTTCCACGACGTCACTATGTGCTCCCAAGCAGACGATCTGCGGCTAGGACAAGGCAATGTTTATGTAACATTAAATAAGGTATTACATCTACACTAATGTGTTCATTTTTAAAAGTTAATACATGCTGAACTATATTTAGAACAAGGGTATAGTGAAAGATACAAAATGTATTTTATATTAAAACGGGCTATATACAATGCAGGATATCATTCATTTAAAATTACACGTATTTAGGTTCAAGCTTACAAAATAGTATAAACAATATAATTAACATACTTTATCATGAAATTAGGGAGCTGAAACGAAGTTTCCTCAAATTATTTTCATGCTAAACTAACGACTACCTATGTATTTTAATCATTCATTGACTTCAAGCAATAAAACCTCACGATAAATACTTAATATATTGTATAAAATATGAAAATATCGTAGTACGAACCTGGCAGTTCTGCGTGAGAGCTCGAGAGCTTTTCTGGAAACCAAACTGTATCAATCTTGCTGCTCCAGATGATGTCTTTTTCCGAACTTGAATGCTGTGACTAATATGACAGAACCTTTCCACCCTTGCACAAAGCCTACCCGTACCGATACACGCCATATTAAAGACTGAAGAGCAGCCGCGATCTCCCAGCCATAACATATCTCGGGTCATAGCGCTGTACGACGAAAATAAATAACACTAAAAACAATTGAACGCAAATAAAAATGGCGGTAATGGCAAGGTGTCTTTCCCGTCTGCTAACTGAGTCTTTTCAATGTATAGAAAAGGCATTTTTAATCAACATTTTTGGAATTGAGCCCAAAAGTAAGTAATTTATAGTTATACTTTATATTTTGTCCACCAATATGAATTTGCTGGTTTATTGTACGTCTTTTGACAGTCCTTCAGTTGAGGGAGTCTGTTACAAGGAGGATGATGTTATTCCATTTTTCTTCTGACGTTTTAATTATAAAGTTGACACATTAATGCTTCTCCTATCCGAAATTTTGTTAGTTGCTGCTATAACCAGCAATCAACATAACCACATTGGACTCGATGATTCGAAAAATAGTGTTTTAGGCAAAATCCTCGGAAATGGAATATTATGGGCAGTTCCAAAAAATCGCCGCACGATAGAAAAACGGTGGAAAAGGAAATTCGGTAATCCATACTACATTTCAAAAATGCTACTTCCAAAGACAAATATACGTGTTTGTGATACGTGTGGACATTATCACGAAGAAAAAGTTTTATGCCGTAAGTACTTATCTCTCCAACTACTTCAGTAAATTGATTTGGCAAAAAAGATGATGTGCCTATAAGTTTAAACATTTTATATACTCTTAGTAACTGAAAGCGTCTATCTTTGTGTATTTTTTACTTTTAATTCTGATTTCTAACACATTTGCCTTTATAAATAGATGAATGATATATCTACCATCATAGGCATATGTGTTATTTATTACATATACAAAGGAAATATCTATTATAAAAATTATAACGCAAAAAAAATTTTTCAGGGTGTAACAGAGCTACCGACAAATTTTACAGGTGAACTCCTCACACAAAAACAAGAAAAAAGTTTGTGAACTTTTGTTCTACATCGCATAGTTTCTCCGTGTGGCTTTGAAAAACGACACGTAAAACGGAATTTCGCTACATTTTATTTTTAAGTTTTTTACATGAATTTTATTTTCGGGTTTGTAGCAGCTGTTAAAAGTGTCGCCCATCCATCTCTGTAAACAGAGGACAACGATACACCATTAATTGGCGAACACATTCAAACATCCTGGGGTTAGGGTTGCAAGCAACTTGAATGCGAGGTAGAAGTTGGGCTTCTTTTTCAACTGGGGTCTCGTATGAAACGTTTTTAAAATGGATTCAGAGAAAGAAGGGGCTAACATCTGGTGACCTCAGTGACTATGAAACAGGGCCTCCTTTACCTGTCCACCGCTCAACATAGGTAGCATCCAAGCGTTCATGTGCCACCAAGCTAAAATGTGCAGGTGCACCATCGTGCAAAAAGCATATTCTGCTGCAGATTTGGAGAGGTATGTCCTCCAGAAAATCCCAATAAAGTTGTCCTGTTAACTGTCAAAGCAGGACATGCGGCCTTATAAGGCTGTCGCTGAGTATGCCACAACACGCATTAATGGAAAAATGCATATTGGCCATTTCTTCAAAAGAATACTTATTCATTGCAAACACAAGCAGACAGCATGCTTGCACACAACTCAACTACGCTACTTAACCAAACCTCGCTGTTCAGCAATTGCATCTTCGTCAGTCACATATGCAACATAGGACAAAAGTTCACATAGACTTTTTTTCTTGTTTTTGGTGTGAGTTCACCTGTGAAATTTGTTGTTAATGTTTTATTACACCCTGTATGTATTTATTCCTTGCATTTTTTATTTTTCTTATTCAGCAATTGGAAGTGGGTGTTACATACCTCTCTGTAGCAATATAAAGGTACTTACGTATTAACAGAACTACTGAACTGTAATGGAACTATCCCGAACTACAGGATATTAATGAATACCACTAGTTCAACAGTATTACATTTATTATATCTCGTTTGACTATTGCTAACCCATGACTGATTGGCCAGTCTCGATATTTACAAACCCAATCTCCGGACAACGGGGAGAGATACTTTGGTTCCAGGCGAGGCGAAGGGTGCGGTAGCACCCGGAGACGACTACCCATTAAAACAAAGCCGAAGGCTCGTCAATATATCCTCTCAATTTGCGGCGCAACAGTCAAGAGGATATAACGTTGTAAGGATATATTGATGAGCCTTCGGCTCGCTTTGTTTTAATGGCTAGTCATCTCCGGGCGCTACCGTGCCCTTCACCTCGCCCAGAACCAAATTATCTCTCCCCGTTGTCTGGTGATTGGGTTTGTAAATGTCGAGACAGGCCAATCAGTTTCTGTTCACACCAACAGTATATAAATCTAACAGCAGTAAGGCAGTTCCGTTAATACGTAAGTACCTAAATATATATATATATACCATTGTGGTGATAGTAAATGTAAAAGTAAATATAAGGAAGATGTTGAGAAAAAATTTCTTTGGTATATTAGCAAAATCTTTTGTCATTTTAGCCAGTTGTTATGCAAAGGTGAAAAAAGAAACCGAGGCAATTCAGGCTGCGGTACAGGCTGAATTGGGCCTATCTCCAGTGGACAAAGCTGTGGTGGTATTATATGAAGGGGAAAATCAAGAGCACCCCGATGAATACTGGAAGGTAAGATAACAGTAATGACAGGAAAATAAAGGATTTTTCTATTTTGCTAGATTTGTTTTTATCAGCTTTAAAGCTCAATGTATGAAACGCATTAATTGATACATGATTTTTAGAGTTTTTTCTGTGAAGGAATTATTATCAGTAGTATTATGGTAGAAAATTTTGGTTTCTTATGATGTAAGCATCCCGTATGAAGAGAAACAATTTTAAATTGGCAGTTATCACTAGTACATCATAATAATATCTTTCTTTTAGGGAAAGCGAGTAGTTGAAATGAAAAAACCAAGACCACCGTGGTTTAGTCAAAACCTTCTTCAGAAATCTGTGGAAACTTCTTCATCACCACCAACAAGCAGTGAAGTAAAACCATCTGACCTTGGCTAGTAAGAGTAAAGAGATTCACAAGAATATAATGTATTTGGTAGAGAATTCGTCATGAGCAATGTAATGTTTCACATTTCATCCTAATCATGAAATACTGAAAATTTCTTGGTATTTATAGGAAACTGAACCGTTTTGTAATTTGAAGTTATTTTTACATTTTCTTTTATAATATCACTTAGTTTAATCTATTTTGCCAATATCAGCAGTAAAGATTTACTTGATCATTAATACTTCACAACAAATGTAGTTAGTATAAATAAAATTTTTGCATTGAAGGCTCAAAAGTCATTTTATCTATATCTGCTTTTTAGGCGCGTTTCGCTTACAGCGTGAGCGCCTATTATCGTCGGTCGGTCCGTCCGTCCGCATGTTCGTTCTCGGCTTCTACAGAACGGATTTTTATGAAATTTGATATTAAGGACTTTCAATCAAATATAATAAGAAAATCGCAAAAATGAATCACGTACGCCAATCAGGGGTACCACTTTACTAGAGACAACAAATTAAATTTTCGTCATATCTCGTAAACTATTGTTCATATCAAAATATTTTTCAAATAAAAGTTGTAGAACTGGTAAAGTAGAGTATTTCCTTTTCTATATATTTTCATCGTAGGAGTAGCCGTTATCGAGAAAATCAAACAAGAATGTCTTATATGGAGTTGAACTTAGAAAATTTCTTGCATGGTTACTTCATTGTTGCTAACATAAACAATCTCCCAAACAAACGTTTAATTTCCTTACGTGTGCATGTAATACTATTAAATAGGAAGAAAATGGATTATTTATGATGAAGAAAAGGACTTTAAAACGCTATTTCCCTTACGTACAGGTATATAATTGCTTTCTAATACTCCAATGCACGAAATGCGCCCCATTTGTGATACGTTGTACGCTTTCCTAACTTGTTCTGTATATTACCAATTGAAGTAACATTATGACTCCAGTGGCATATCTAGAAATTAGCAAAGGGGATTTAAAATTCACAATTCAATTTCAAGGATGTTAATCATAAAGGACACCCCTAGAGACAGACAAAAATTAAAAGTTAAAGGTGGAGCTATACGTGAAGTGCATTACAGCAGTAAACTTAATTTTTAATAGTGCACCAATTTCATGGATACAGCCAGGGTTAGGAGAATCGACCTTTTGCTGTCACTGCATACATGGGAATATACCTATAGCCTGAACAGAAAACAATGATGTGTTTAATTTATCTGGTAAACATGTAATTACACATTTAAAATAACTAATTCTTGATCACTGTTTTAAGTAATTGGGGGTTGCAAGACAATTTGGGGGGTCGCAAGCATTCTTTGTTATGTCAACTGATTTTTTCCTCATTCTATCAATCCTTCAATTTTAATTTATAGGTTATGTCTAATTTTTGTTTGATTGAGGGTTGGAATCTTTCAAATAAAGTAATTGTTAATTTTAATATATTTGTATTTAATATAAGAAATATAATTTAATAATAAAACTATAATTAATACGGCAACTTATACTAGGATTTCAAACTTTCCCGGCGAATATTAGTAGTGAAGTGTTCTTGGGTTTCACACCGGGTGATGTCTTGTATAAAAGTCGACGTTTCGGCATCTGTCACAGCTGCCATTTTCAGGAACAACTGAGTCACTTCACAACTTATACTAGCTTCGCTCATTTTCTTAGTCCTCACATTTCTCATCTTTATTGTAATTCATAGCTATATCTGAATTTTTGATTGACTAATTTCTTTTTGGGAAATGTGGAAACAAGTGAAAAAATCTGCTATGACCGGGAATCGAACCTTCCACTTGCCGAGCTGATATTCCACCACTGAACTACCGTAGCAAACTAATTCTCCTGTAGTCATCTGTGTGCAACAACAAGAATATTGCAGACTATTTATAATGTAGTAAATAATTTAATCAACATATGTCATACATGATCATATATAATAATGAAAATTTTCCATAAGAACCAGATATTTGCTTGAACCAAAAATGTATTTTATACTTTTCAATGTGCTTTAAAAAAGTATAAATGAAAAATGTTTTTTAAATATTTTTATTACTTCTCAAAAAATCACAGGGGGTCGCGGAAACTGAACATCCACACAGAGGGGGTCACATGGCAGATCTGCTTCAGAACCACTGGTATAGGGAAAGTATTGTTTTCATGAAAAAAATTGATTTCACCAGAAATACACGTTTTGAGGTCCCTAGAACACCTTTTGACTATTTTCTCGATGTCTGTGTGTAGGTGATAGAAATTTTGTGTGCACTATAACTCGAAAACTAATTATCATATCAACACAAAACTTTATACTTAAGATTTTTATTAGCAAATGAAGATTTGAAAAGCTTTTGGATGAAACTGATCCACTGGAAGTAGATTCTTATTGTAGTCGTTTTTCCATTTTTTCCTAATATCTCATTTAAAACTCAATTTTCATAAATACTTGTTGTTATAAAAGTTGTAGATAACGTAATTTTCTATAAGTTTTTTTGAAAAATATTTTCATAAAACCAATAGTTTAAGAGATATTTTGATTTTTCTTCTAAATTTAGAAATTACCACCCATTAATAATATTGTTGTATGGTATCGTTATGTGGATGATATATTTTACATTTGGAAAGGTTCCCTCAGACAATTGGATCAATTTTTATCTATTCTCAATAGCTTACATCCATCCATTAAATTCACCCAAGAGATTGAAGGAAATAACTCCCTCAACTTCCTTGATTTAACCCAGGGCATCAAACTGTAATTTTTTTCACTCCGGTTTTCGTTCCGGTTCCCCCAAAACACAAAATTTTGGTTCGTTTCAAGTTTCACTCCGGCAACCATCAGCAAACTGGTTCGAACCGGTTTTTTTCACTCCAACCTTAAAATATTTAAAAGAAACTTTCAAGACCTGATTTATTAATTTACATAATTTTCTAATTAAATCAAATACATCTTCGCTATAATTATAGTGATATTTAAGAAAAAACTGATGTGGCCAACACGACTTTCTCCATATTTGGGGTATAGATATTTAAATTATTATGAATAGCATTATGAGGCAAAATTATCATTTCATATCATAAAAGAATACAGTGGTCCTTATTACCATAAATTACGTATATTTCGAATATGTTTACAGACTTCACCGCTACATGGTGTTGGTGCTGTATACTGGTATTAAGAAAGCAAAATATCTCCGAAATGGATAGTTCTACAAAACTTTGTTTCAAACAAAACTTGCAATAAATATTATTCTCTCCAACTTTGATCCTCACAAAGAATACCAATAACGATTATATTAAGGAGGTATTTGACGGAAACTGAAAAAACCGATTATTTATAAATAATTCCTAAACAATAACTGCTATGGAAATTACTTCAAATAAAAGTTGTAAGAAATCACATTCTCTATAACATTTCTATAGAATTGTATATACAATAATGATGTTTTAACGGAGAAATATCGCAAAAACCGAATAAACCTCGACATCCGGTTAACCAGTATTGTCCAAAAACTAATCAGTTCTTTGTGCTCATGCTAAAGTGTTATATATGAAGTTTGGTAATGATATGACAAGTACTTTTTGAGTTAGAGCACCCACAATCACACACACACAGACCATTCTGAAAATAGTCTTAACGTGTTCTAGGAACCTCAAAACGTGTATTTTCGTTTAAATCTCGAAGTTGATCTTTTTCGTGATCACATTAATTTCCCATTACTACGTATGGAGAAAGTAAAAAGGAAATTTTTCCCAAATGGGTGGTTCTAGGAAAATTTGTTTCAAACAAGACTTGGAAGAAATATTATTCTCTACAACTTTGGTCCTCACAAAGATTACCAATAACGTTTTTTTTAAGGAGATATTTGACAGAAACCGAAAAACCGATTATTTATAAATAATTCCTAAAAAATAACCTATGGAAAATTGTTTCAAATGAAAGTTGTAGGAAATTACATTCTCTATAACTTTTGTATAGAATTGTATATACAATAATGATGTTTTAACAAAGAAATATCGCAAAAACCGAATCGGGTTTCGAATAAGCTTCTACTTCCGGTTAACCGTTATTGTCCAAAAACTAATCAGTTCTTTGTGCTCATGCTAAAGTGTTATATATGAAGTTTGGCAAGGATATGGCAAGTACATTTTGAGTTAGAGCGCCCACAATCATATACACAGACATACGCGCACACACAGACATCATTCCAAAAATAGTCTAAACGTGTTCTAGGGACCTCAAAACGTGTATTTCCGTTGAAATCTCGAAGTCGATTTTTTTCATGAACACAATACTTTTCCATTATTACGTATGGAGAAAGTAAAAAGGAATTTTTTCCGAAATGGATGGTTCTACGAAAATTTGTTTCAAACAAAATTTGAAAGAAATATTATTCTCTACAACTTTGGTCCTCACGAAGATTACCAGTAACGATGATTTTAAGGAGATATTTGACGGAAACTGAAAAACTGATTATTTATAAATAATTCCTAATCAATAACTGCTATGGAAAATGGTTGAAATAAAAGATGTAGAAAATGATATTTTCTACATTTTTTGTAATGGTCAATGTATACAATAATTACGTACTATCGGAGAAATATCGCAAAAACCAAATAAACCTCGACTTCCGGTTAACCGGTATTGTCCAAAAACTAATAGTTCTTTGTGCTCATGCTAAAGTGTTATGAAATTTGGTGTTAATATGACAAGTACTTTTTGAGTTAGAGCGCCCACAATCACATACATCCACACACACAGACATCATTCCGAAAATAGTCTAAACGTGTTCTAGGGACTTCAAAACGTGTATTTTTGTTGAAATCTCGGTTGATTTTTTTCATGAACACAATACTTCCCCATTACTACGTATGGAAAAAGTAAAAAACTAATAAAACACGAAATAAATAATTCAATTGTAAATATTTAGTATGTATTATATTTATTTAAGAATTATTTAGAATTGAATAATCACAAACCATACATGCATCACAAATTATTTCAACAGGTTAAGAAAGTGTAAAATAAGAAATCTGATGTTGCCAACACACGACTTTCTCCATATTTGGGGTATAGATATTTAAATTATTATGAATAGCATTATATGGCAAAATTATTATTTCATATCGTAAAAGAATACAGTCATCCTTATTGCCGTAAATTATATTTTGAATGTTTACAGAATTCACAACTACGTGGTGGCGCTGTTTACTGGAAATTAAGAAAAAGCAAAATATATCCGAAATGGATGGTTCTACGAAAATTTGTTTCAAACAAAAGTTGGAAGAAATATTATTCTCTACAACTTTGGTACTTATGAAGTTTACCAATAACGACGTTTTAAGGAGATATTTGATGGAAACCGAAAAAACCGATTATTTATAAATAATTCCTAAACAATAACTGCTATGAAAAATTGTTTCAAATGAAAGTTGTAGGAAATTACATTCTCTATAACCTTTGTATCAAATTGTATATACAATAATGATGTTTTAATGGAGATATTTCGCCAAAACCGAATTGAGTTTCGAATAAACCTCGACTTCCTGTTAACTTGTGTTGTCCAAAAACTAATCAGTTCTTTGTGCTCATGCTAAAGTGTTATATATGAAATTTGGTATTAATATGACAGGTACTTTTTGAGTTAGAGCGCCCACAATCACATACATCCATACATACATCATTCCGAAAAGTCTAAACGTGTTCTAGGGACCTCAAAATGTGTATTTCCGTTGAAATCTCGAAGTCGATTTTTTTCGTGATCACAATACTTTAACCATACCATGTATGGAGAAAGTAATTACAAATAAGAATGTTTCCTGTGATAATAGTATTGTAAACTTATTATGTTACGCTAACCATTTAATTTTATAATTTACTGTGCTTGAGTACTAAATTTCATTAAAATCCACTTAATAGCTACGGAGAAAAGAATTGCATCCGATTAGAAGAACGGACAGACCAAAGCTGATATGTGCTAAAGCTGGAATGCCTAATAATGAATTATTAATATTTTAATTCACAAATTGTACGGCAAAATAAGAGACCGCGTTGTCTCAGTAGTGACATTAAGTTGAATAAGACATTACATTATTTTTATTAAGTATTTGTAGATCACATCCACTGCTCATATTATAAAAACTGTAAATGCACGGCTTTATTTTTTCATTGAAGGATCATGTAAATGCATGAAAAAATTTATGAAATTTTTGAGAGGAAGAAGCACACAGAAATTGAAGGTCCGAGAATCCAGAAAGGCTGAGAAACATTTATTAACATGACACAAATTTACTATGACTGAATATTTTTAATCACTTACGTAGTGTGAGAATGCTAAACTTCATTATTTCATGAAACTGAAATGATAAGTACCGTTTCGAAAAATTGTGACTTTCTGAAAAAGTGATTTTCACCCGGCAGCAAATAAAAAACATCTACATACATCTACATATTATCCTATAATTACCCAAGTTGGTGGGTGGCAGGAGATGCCGAGCACTAAGCAGTCCTTAACAATTTTTGTTGTCACAGGTACCTCTCCAATTGTGATTCCTGATCTACGTAAGTTACCTACATGCAAATGAATGTCATGTTTTATCTATCCATCAATATACCAATAAATGTATATCCCCTTTACATTTTACTTTCAGGGACCATAACAGGAGTAATATTGTTACAAGGGATAGCCGTTAGGAAAATTTTGATGCATCATACCCCATCACCCACCCGTATAGTGAATTGCAAAATAATATTTACAATTAGATGTGAAAAAAGCTCTCTACTAACGAACTCCCTCTAAATGAAAATCAAAAAGAGTTAAATTATCAGATAATACTATTTTCTAATAACGTTTTGAGAATCGGAAAAAAGAAAAGATATTGTTACCAGGAATTGAAGCCTAGTCCTTAGTGTACAATGTGTGCACACTAACTTCCTAACGAAACTGACTGCTAGTAACAATAATACAAATAATTATTATAAGTGACACTGTTTTTGCATATTTTTGACGCTGACTTCTCAAAACCAGGGATTCATTCACATAAACTATGAGACACTTATTTGCATGTAGAATTGCATGATCCACATTTCATCCAAATACGTGTTCCGAAGTTCGTAGCCTCTCCTTTTTATTATGCCTCTGTAAATCTCGTGATTGTAACTGCAAGCTTAGATAATTGAACAATGGACAAAAGAATTTTTGCCTCTCATGGATTATCTGCCCTGTTTTTCGTAAAAGAAATTACTAACTTCGTTCAATAAACTCAACACTTATGAACAGCATAAAAACAATTTACACAATTAAGAAAACACATTGAACAACAGAAATAACATTGTCAACAAATAATAGCTTCTCCATTCGTGCTGGACGATTTATCTTCTCCTTAATTCTGGCAACACTTCGTTATTCTTACTGATAAGCTAAATATTTTAATGGAAGTAACAAATATACATTAATTTTTTATTCTAGTTTCAAGAACGATTTACATCCAATATAAAATTGAAATTTTCGAGTTTACAATATGTGTGTACCTATTTATAATTACTAACCTGTAACAAAGGGCAACTAATGCAAGAAACAAACATGGAATGATCCATCTTCAATAATTAGCAAGCCAGACTGGTGTATGCTCTGCACAGTTCATATGAAGGAATGAAAGGTTGTGGACATCTGTAGCAAACGAAACATTGAGGAAAACTTCCCTTCTGCCACTAGGCATTCATAAGTTTCAAGGAATTCTCAAATGGGTCAATTTCCCCATGGAATTACTGGAAGTTGGTAGATATTATCTTAGAAAATACTTGAAGGTCGTATTCTTGGAACGAACCAAGAAACTTGAGGATTAGTGAACTTGGTCGGGGTTTGGACCCCATGGCGACAGGGTATGGTAGCGTGAGGGAGGTGATGACCATTTGATCATGGAAGGTTAATGAGCAGTGGGAAAATTCCGCCTTGCTTACACAGTTATGCAAACCGAAATAAAGGAGCGAAATAAATATCGGTTTTCAGTTTTGGTTCAACACATTTAGTTTTTTCGGTTTGGATTTAGTTCCACTCCGTGCAAAAATATCGGTTTTTTTCAGTTCGGTTCCAGTTCGATGCTCTGATTTAACCATACATAGACATACACACAGCCTACAATTTGCAGTGTTGAGGAAACTGACTTATACTGATCACACCATTCACTCTTCTTCTTTCCACCTCACTCCTCAAAAACATGCAGCTTGTCACACACTAATACACCGGTTAATGCATACCCCTCTCTCACAGGTAGAATTCGATAAAGAATTAAATGTCATTAAACAAATAGCCACTGCCAATGGTTTTCTACATAAATAAATTGACATACTCCTATATAGAAAAGAGGAAACTAGCTCTTGAACGTTGTTATAATACTCCGCCTTCTGTTAATAAACCCCATTGGTGTAAAGTACCATATATCTACCATATTTCCTGGCTAATTGCAAATTGCATCCCCAAAGATAAATTATGTCCACCTTTCTACACCCTTACTAATCTAGGTAAAATTTTATCTAACAATAAAGATAAGTTTGACAATTTATTCAGGAGCGGTGTCTATAAACTCTCATGTAATGACTGTAACGCCATTACATAGGGCAAACGGAGAAATTTCCACGTTAGGACAACCGAACGTAGAAAATTTTCATACAAGGCTCATTCAAATCACACTTTGCCAAACACTTAATTGAAAACAACCGTTCCTCCAACTTTAACCCAGAGGTAATTCATTTCGCAACTAAAGGTCCCAGTCTAAATCTTTTAGAACAGTTGGAAATACTTTTACACCACAATGATAACACCTTCAATCTCGTTAAGGAACTTATTCCCCCCACCCACTCTCTCTTGCTTACTTTGTTTCTTCCTATCACCCACCCCTCCCCAATACCTTGATTCAGCTTTCCCTCCCTTGCTTTACCCATTCATTGGTCCCCTCTACACACTTCCCTCCCCCACTCTCCTCCGATTCCATATATATTTGCGTTGCTTCTTGTTTTTGTATCTGATGATGACTAGATATTAGTTGAAACCGGTTGTATCATTGTTAATAAAGTGGAACTTATACCAAGTGATATTTTCTCTCATTTTATTCATGATGGAGTTCCACCAAGTAAAGGCTTCTTCCATTGATTTTAGTTCTACTAGGTGTGAAATATAGATTTATTGATAAACTATAACAAAAATAATTTATTTACTGTTGATAATTCTTTACAATATACATATAATGCTTGAGACACTTATGTAAAACATATGAGACTACCTGTGCAAAATTAAAAGACAACATCTTATTTACAATTACGGGAGGTATGTGTTTTTAAATGTAGAATGTATGTATTTACAAACTTTTATGAAAGACTAAGCAAAAATACTTAATAATTATTTTCAGTTTATCGCTATTATTATATTGCCTCAAATTCATTTCCCAATGATGTAAAATCATTATCATCAAGTGGAAAATGGTCAGTAACATGCTTTTGGAATATTTCAAATGGAGTAGACGAGGACCATTTCATTCCGCACATGGGACAAATATGCATTTGTTCTTTAGTACAAGGTGAGTTAGGAATGTTTTCCTGTCCAGCAGGCAACCGATCCTCATGTTTTTCAACTTCAATATCTCCATCCCATCCACCCTCCAGTTTCTTTTCCTCTTCTTCATTTATTTCAGTGCGACTATCAATGGCAGCATCCACTTGATTTATTTCATTTTTATTACCAATCTTCTTAAGACACTGAGGACACTGTTTTTTTAAACCTGCTGAAGGAAGAGATATATATTGTAAAACTTTCCAGTTCAAAAAACAGAATTTAAATAAAGCACACGCATTAAAAATACAAATCCATTATAACCTTAGTCTAGATCTGTTTGTCTAAAATGCTCCCCTGTCTGATAAATATTTGGTGGCACCTTTCAAGGAATAACTCAAGAATGTTTAATATGATTTCAATGATTTTTCTGTGATTTATTACAATATAACCCTTGTACCTTTTAAGCAAGTTATTCCCTATCATAAGATCATGGATTCTCCAGTTGGTCAATATGGGTGTGAATGTAGCATATTAGTCATTTTCATATTAAAATTATTTATAATCAGGGGTGTGATACCAAATATATAACAACAGGATCGCTATTATCACCACCCCTGCCAGTTAGGCATCCCATCCAGCATCAAATTTATGACTTGTTTTTGCGGCCCTGAGATCGCCTTATTTGATCTTTGCAGAAATTAGAAGAGATTTCAATAAAAAACAACGTACAATCATAAATAAAAATACATTTTTATTTTAAATGCTTAAATATCAATATATCAAGGGTGGTGGCTTCGAATAAGCACATTCCATGTACAACTGTTTAGCATCTTTAAGATAAATTGCTATGTAACATGATCTAGAAAGCGCCCTTAAAATTCTGGCATCCCATTATTATCAGACAGTGATGCGTTGCTAACCTCAGGATAATGTTGAATGCTTAGCTCAACAACTGGCTCACCGAGCATAAAAAATTTTAACAAACGGCTCGTGCAAGCCAGACAGTGCCAGTTGCAGTACATCCCTGCTTATAATTATCATAGGGTTTCAGGACTTGAAACAAAGAATGCCTGAAAGTACGAAATTTCATTTTCCTGTTGTTGATTTTTTAAATAAGCATTGAATTGGTCTACTAATTATTTTTAAAAATAAATTGGCACTGCCACTGCCAATTGCTTTGACTTGCATAATCAACAACGAACCTACCATTTTACTTTTGGTTAATTTTAGGTAGCTTGTTATGTATTTTTATAAACTTATTCAATGTTTTCTCTATTTACGGGTGAGCTGGTCATGTTTTTCGGACACCATGGTTATTTATTTTTGGTATTGTTTTTGTTTGAACCTAAAATATTCTCAGAAATGGAGCATTTCTCGAGTTACTTTCAGCGGATTATGTCCACCCCCATCCCTCGAAGCTTTTAGCACCTATGTGTGAAAATGGGAGGAGAAAAGAAGACACTCCTGCTACAACCGTTCACCCTCTTTACCACTTGCTGCTTTTCATCCCCACTACCATGTCCCTATTTCCCAGGGCAAGCACGACCGACCGTAAGATATTTTTTTGAAGAGGGTGACAACCATAAAAAAATCCTCTCCCTCATTTTTTTGAAAGTCCCTATACAAAACAAAACGTGCACAGATGCCATTCCCTTTTCGTAAAAGCAACATTTTTCTGAGATTGTGGATGAGATGTTGTGTGGCAGCGCAAATCGAATATTGTTTTTGCTAAATTGTAACTTGGTAAATTTTAGAATATCTTCTTCAGTGTCAACACATTGACTTATTTGGGTATTTGTTCCACGAAAAAGGAAGAGATTTATTTTGGAAAGTTTTATGTGAGTCACTCTTCACCGGAAAGGGGCCTTATCACCACGAATATTATGAAATGGACAATGGCATCAAAAAGATTTCTTTTCTGGATGAGATGTATAAGGTTTGATGATGTTTAGACTCGAGAAGTATGTAAAAAAAAAAGCAATAAGCTTGCTCCGATTAAGGAGTTTATTGAAATTTTGTTTGAAAATTTTGAAAGGGCATGTAGTCTATTCCCTAGGAAATAGACCTGAAGAAGTTGTTAAATGACTAGTTACACCAATAAAAGGAACAAATCAAAATGTGACAACCGATAATTGGTATACTAGCATACTTCTCGCAAAGTCACTTCTTGAAAATTACAAGTTGACATTAATCGGGACTATGCGGAAAAATAAAAAGAAATACCACCTGAGTTCCTTCCAAATAGAAAAAAAGTGGTTCACTGCAGTATTTTTGGTTTCACGAAAGATATAACTATAGTATCTTATATCCCAGCAGAAAATAGAGCTGTGATACTTGTATCAAACATGCATCACCATGCTAAAATTAGTGAAAGGTGAGATGATCTCCACAAACCTAATATTGTAACAATGTACAATGCTACAAAAGGGGGTGTTGATATATGTGACCAGCTCTGTGCAACATACAACACTGGCAGAAGAACTAAGAGGTGGCCATTGGCTGTGTTTTTCAATTTTTTTTAAACATAGCCACAATGAACATATTTGTCGTTTACAGTCAGGGAGCAAAGAATTCAGGAAAGATGGCAAGGGAACCTTTTTAAAAGCTCTTTCTACAGAATTAGTGAAGGAGACACAAAGATCCTGATGCAACGATAAATATATTTCAAAAGAACCCAGGAAATGCATATGCACCCATCAGGGTATTGCAGAAGAATTTCCGCATCCATCCATTGTAGAGGGGCTTCTAGAGGAAGATGTAAATTGTGCCCAAGAAACAAAGACAGTAAGTTCTCCACAAGATTTACTAGTTGCATGGCAACTAGTACATCTTGTGGAGTATATATTAATGTTAGTATATATTAATGTTAAATGAGTTACTTTTATCAACATTTTCAAAAACTTTTTAATAAAAATAATGATGCACAAGTATTTTTATAACCATTACCATAAAAAATTAACATTCCCTTGCGAGAATAAGTGAAAATTGCCGTGGGGTCATATTGATCCCATATGACTAATTACGTAACGTTTTTGGTGTGACTACGGGTTAAATCTTACTACTTTACCAAGTAAACATCATAATGGTGTACAGCATTAATTTAAACAAAATTATTACTTTACTAGACAAACATTATTTTTAAGCACTATTTTGGTCCTGGAACCTAATCCCATTTCCCCCATAGTTTTAATGATTTCCCCCATGTGGATTCATGCAACATGATCTCCTTTTAGAATCTAATCCCCCAGTTGGGGGAGGTCACTGAATCAGAGGTATGCAATTTCAATATCATTTTGCAGTGAGTAAATATATAACGTTACCATTCATAAAATCAGACCAGTTTTGTAAGCAATTTGAATTTTTAAATTATTTGTATTTAAGAGTTCTTTAAGAAAATATCAACTTTACAACACTTACCATCTTTTAAAGCCGTAAACTTTGAAACAGCATTTTTCAAGGAAACTTGCTGTTCTAGAAGAGACTGCTTCATTTTTTCCAATTCTTTGCAATGATCTTTTATAATTTTCACAGCTTGACTTTCATCTTCATAAATGAATGAGAGACCCATTGTATTCAAATTAAATGAAGGTGATGTGTCATTGTGAATTTCAACCATCTAATGGATAAAAACAATTAATTTGTTGTATCATTAGTTATCAAGAAACATCAAAGGCAAATTAATAGAGTTTGTTAAAGTGATCACATCTACTGAATAATATCAGACAGTTCTGAGGTGGACTAGTAAGTTCTTCACGACAAAGTGCCAAAACAATATCCAATGTATAATCTTTTGAACCAATATTTTGAAATTCATGCTGACAAAATACACTCACCCAAAAAGTTTTATTTTTTATAATAAATTGTTTTATCCAAAGTTATTTTGCAGTTCCTTAAGACATATGATTTAAAATTGCAAATATTTTTATATTGCTTGCATTATAATTTACTTAATATGCTTATATGTTCACCTTATATTAAGTTCTCAATGAAACTATTACAATTTCAATGATAATCAACTCTGCAAAATAGATAAAATAAATATTTTTATATTACACATACTCTTCTGTCCAGAGGCATGACTGTGGCAAGACATTGCCTTGGGGGTCTCGGCCCCTAGGAGCCTCAAGAAGGCAAAATAATTATTGTAATACTATTGTAACATGAAATAAATCGAGAATGTTAATTTCTTAATTTATAAAATGTAAAATAAAAATTTAAACTATATGTTAAATCTTTCATTGTTATGGGGCCTCATTTTAATTATTTGCCTTGGGGCCCCAAAACTGAAGTTACGCCTCTGCTTCTGTCCCATACTGAAAGGCTTATAATATGTTCCTACATTGCCTTAACTTGTTTAATCATCAGAAACAAATTATTACATATTAAATTTCCAGTATGAAGGATAAAATACTATTTTGTAGATTATAACAAAACCTTTAATGCTGAGGAAGTTTCAGAGATATGATTTAAAAAATATTTTTTAAAAGAATGTTTATGATGATTAAATAAAAGACACTGAATATATTACACACCACAAATGCTAGTACAGGTTTAAATAATGACACTTAACTACAATTATTTATACCCAGCTCCAAGCCTTACTTTATCTTTCAGTTTCTTCAAGGTTGGAATTTTCATTGCATTCCCAAATATAATTGTGTAACAAAATTAACAAAAATCTATGAAAAATGCTATCACAGTAGTTCGACAATCATATATACATTTTTTTACATAAAAAGGTAATAAAAATTACATAGCTCTTACCTGAGCATACTGCTGCTCCAATTCGGTTTTCTCCAATTGAATACTATTAAGTAGTTTTAGTGATATTTCCTCCAGGCTTCCATCAGCTGCTCCTACAATCCGATTATATGATAAATATCGAATGTTAGAAACGAAAGTGGCATAAAATATACTCGATGCAAATAAAAGGGCATACCTTTTTTTATAGGTGATATTTTAGAGGAAATGGTCTTTTCAACAGCACTGTCAGTTTCAATGTTTTTATTCGAATGATTCAAAGATTCATTTTTGGATGAACCCTGTCTTGACTCCACCCCTTTAGGAACTTTTTTCGGAGAATTACCAAACGATCCTGATGCATGTTGATTCAACGTGTCCGAAATTTTTGTTAAATGGCCTCCAAGGGATTGATTGACTTTAGTCATATGAAATAGCCTATTCCATAACTGCTTGTTTTCTGTAACAACCATTATTATCTGATGTGATAACTGTGACTTTTGCCTCTTTAATTGCGACAACTGTTCTTTCATTTGCTCCAGTTCGAGTTTCATAGAACCACAGGAACTGGTACCCTCAGCTTCCGAGCTGCATTCCCCTTCAACTTTGCGAAGTTTTAAACGTGAGTTCTCTTCTTCAAGAAAAGAAAGGCGCTGCTGCAACCTTTGACAACGCTCTTTCATTGTCTGCAGAGCAACTTGCAACGCAAAATGGGAGCCTGTTACCTCAACCATCTCATTAAAACGACGGGACTTACTAATCCCTTGCTCATCCTCACTCACATTCATTTTAGTTATTTTCATTTAAATAAAATAAATTTCATTATTATTAAAATTGTCAGTCAAAATGATTTGGATACTCTTGGAATGGCATAATAACAAAGGTTAAAAACCTGAATAAAGAGACGCAAACCACTTATTCATTAAATGTTAATGTCTGCAGTAAAACATTTCCTACTTTCCTGAATTGTCACCGCGTATCACTCTTTATATTTCAATGTAAACACACAATCCAAAAACATACTTCCGTCATACTGTCTAAATTTCGATAGGTCGTTACGAGCAGTTAGGAGATCAAGATAGTATGTCGAATTGTAGGGGTCGAGTGGACGTTATGCGTGGTTGTGCGATACATGAGGTTTTAACGTTAGGTTGTGTTTACGTATGCGTTGATTTAAAAATCTTATAATTCATTTGGGTGTTATCTAGCTGAAGAAACTTGCGTTTACCAATGTTGTATTTGTTGCGTACTGTGGGCATATATAAAATCAACACAACGGTCAGATCAAGTAATGTTCTGTAATGAAATACCAGTTTGCTGAATATAATTTCAATATTATATTTTTCTTCATCCATTTGATTTAAAGGTAAATGCTGTTGATGTATTAGGCACTCATTGGCGTTATTTATAAAATTTTATTTAATTCAAAAGTAGATGTTTTGGACTTTATATGGAATGATGCAAGTAGTTTTGTTTTGGATTTAATTATTGCATTAGTAGCACTATTGTTCACTTAAAACTTGCACCTCTTTAAATTAAGTTATTAATCCTAAGATTCATAAATATTGAACGGCCGGTTCAGTGACCGTGGATTTTCCTCTATAAAATTGTACATATTTTGGCTACTACACTGTAATCATGCATAGTATTCCGTGTAATTTAATTGCCAAAGTTCTTCATTTGAGCATTCTTTAATTATTTGGTTTTTCATTGGTTTTACTTTTTAGCCTCCGGTTGAATTCCAAGTACAATTAATCATTATGGCAGAATCGCCGTTTGGAGACAGTGGATATGAGCAGGGTATTAATTTCTTTTGTATTGCTTTGATTCGCATGAAATTTTTTAAATAGAAATACAGTTATTTTGTAAATCGCATTCTAATGCCTTTCAGGGTCATCTTCAAGCGTTGGGCCAGTAGATGGAGAGCTAAAATTGGAACCTTCTAGTCCTACTGAACGATTTCCTTTCTCACGTTGCAGTAGTACTGGGTCAATTCACACATTATCTTCATCTGCACATAATACAGGTCACTTCAATTTCTAGTTTGGCTGCACTTTCTGGAATCGTTTAATTCATTGATAATCAGCAGATGTTGGTTTCTTTGGCTTTATAGCTTCGTATTTATTATTACAGTAACAAATTGTTATTCATGGGTATTTTACATTCTTAAATAATGCTAAAATATATCATGATATATTAAAAGTTAACAAATTTCCTATTGCAAAATTTGCCGAGTATTTACAGTAACAGTGGAATTAGTTGGGTATTCATTAGCTCATCATTTGCTACGTGAAAATTGTTAATTAGTTTCTGTTTTATCAGTAAAATATTTTTATCTCTTTGAATGCTTATCTCACAGGTGGCATCAGTGAAAAATATCTTCCAAATAAATGTCCATTATTCAACATGTACATTTTGGTTCAAATTATCACTCATTTTCCAAAATCATTTGTCTTTTTTTTGGAATTGTTACTATTATATTTTATTGTGTTGTTACAAATATCATTAGGTTTTGAGGGCATTTATTTGTAGAATTTATCAAATTTAACACCTGCTTATTACTTTCTTTTGAATGTCTGTGAGGTTGAGTTTTGTTTATCTATCTCAGTTTAATTTTATAAATTCTCAGTGTATTTAATGTTATAAATTCTAACTGCAAGGGAAAAATAAAAAAGTAAGATTACCTCTATCACTATTTGAAAAAGAATGATATGATAAAAAAGTCTCTTATCACTTTGATAATGACAGATCCATCTCCATTTTTTATATTTTCAAAATGTTTTGCATGATGTAATCTCATAATTAATGTGGTGATTATTATCTGCATTTGTATTTTTTACTATAACCATTACTAATTTTATTGGTTTGATCTTTTCTTTAACTTTTTTTTACTTTTACATAAAAGACTTGGAGAAATGTCATCCTCATAGGCAGCTGCATGGTTTATTCTTACCTGTGTATTTTAACAGTTAATTCACAGCTTTGAAAGGGTTTCTTCTTTTCTTTATTTTTCTGAATATGGATTTATCAGAACTCGCTCAAGTGCTAAGTACCTAATTATTAAATTTATTACTTTGAGTTAATTTATATTTATTACCTTTCATTCTCATATTTATGAGACTTTGTTAATGGAAGGCTAAAGATATTTTTGTGAAGAGTTTGAAAATATTATATGCCATTTGTAACTACATATCTGTAATAGTTTCCTTAACTGCTTTTTACAAAAGATGATGAAGACAGTGATGGCAAAGGCTCTCCACGTAGTTATAAGGAGAGGAGGAGAGAGGCCCATACACAGGCAGAACAGAAGAGGCGAGATGCTATCAAAAAAGGCTATGATTCGCTTCAGGATCTTGTTCCCACATGTCAGCAACCTGATAGTTCCGGATATAAGTTGAGCAAAGCGACAGTCCTTCAGAAATCAATTGATTATATACAGGTAATTCAAGGATTCGTACATTTCAGATTGAAGATAATTTTTCCACAGCTTCTTTGGCAACAAAGCACTTCAGTTTCATACAGTTTAAGACTTTTTATAACTTTTAAATGGTAAAATTCATCTGTATAGCATTGGAATAACTTATCTTGAATGATATAATTTTTAATGGTATCTAAAGGAATGTATTAGGTTAATTTTCAAATTATAGTTAAGAAATCGATCATAAGCATCAAACATTTCATTTATTAGAAAATGGAACGCTTTGACTAAATTCATAAAACTTAAGATAATTACAGATTTTCAGGATTTTTTGTGTTGATCAGCTTATTACCTTGTAAGGAACCTGAGTTTGATTGTCATAATTTCATTTTGAGGAAGTGAAAATTTGTGTCTTGTAAATGTAATTAGGCATCTGAGTATAACACTCTAGCAAAAACTATGTCCGTAATTATCTTTATATCAAATTTTTAACGAAAAATGTAATTGATTTATGGCACATTGAAATAAAAGATAATATTGTTCAAAGTAATCAGATTGTTTTAGCTATTGCCTATGTAGGTTTTAGCATCATTGCATAACAAAAATTGCTCATTAGTAAATCACCTTACTGCTCTTTTGTTTTGTGATATTGTTTAATTTTGGTGTTGTATTCATGAAATGTTAACAATAATATAAGGTTGATGGAAAAAGTTTGCCATGCTTCTTTTTATATTTGGCTGTGAATGATAACTTTAGCTTAGCACAATCTTTTATCCTATAAAAATGGATACATTCTAGTAAATATTTCATATTGGTTTTAATAAATGTTTCGAAGATGTATTGCATGTTTGGAGTGGAAGACATTATGCATTGTTTAATAGTTTTTCAATGTTAGTAAGTAGTTTTGCATCGGAATGGAATGTCATTGAATATATGAAAATGTTGCATCATCTTCGCTGGGTAAACTAAAAAGAAATCTACCTTGATATGTCATTTAAAGGTGGACATGTTTCTTAATTTTAAAGATACTTTGTAATCTATTTTCTGTGTATATGTTGTATAATAAAGTACTTATTGTTTACCAGTGTTACTTTATCATTGCAGTACTTACTACAGAAAAAGAGGAAAGAAGAGGAAGAGAGAAATGCATTGAGAAAAGAAGTGGTTGCCCTTCGAATAATGCAAGCAAACTATGAGCAAATAGTTAAGGCTCATCAGAATCAGCCTGGTCAAGCAGATATGCGTATCTCTGATGAAGCAAAATCTCAAGTGGTTTGTAACTTGCTAGCACATTTTCTCTTTATGCGCATGCATTGTAGCTTAAAATTTTTGAGTGGTTTTAGGTTACTGTATTTTCCTTAACATAAGACATACGAATATACCGTATCTGCCCGAATACAAGCCGATGTTTTTTGTCAAAATTTATCATGAAAAAATCACCCCTCGGCTTAAATGCGAGTCCGAGGAAAATTTGGATTATGGTTAAATCTCGAAGTCTCTCATTGCCTTCGCGTCAAATGATAGTACTATATTTTTCGTAAAGTAAATATTTGAACTACGATGAATATATATAAAAATATCTTGGCGAGATCGCTTGCGTAAATAGACGATTATGCAAAATGCGTTGACGACTTTGAATGCTCAACTGTTTGAATTTTGGTAAAACAGTACATGGAACGTGTATAATTATAAAAATGTAGTTTCTTAAGGCAATGTATATGCTAATTTCATTGGAGATAGACTTGGATGAAAAAATATCTTGGCGAGATCGCTTGCGTAAATAGACGATTATGCAAAATGCATTGACGGCTTTGAACGCTCAACTGTTTGAATTTTGGTAAAACATTACATGGAACGTGTATAATTATAAAAATGTAGTTTCTTAATGCAATGTAAATGCTAATTTCATTGGAAATAGACTTGGATAAAAAAATATCTTGGAGAGATCGCTTGCATAAATAGATGATTACGCAAAATGCGTTGACGGCTTTGAATGTTCAACTGTTTGAATTTCGGTAAAACTTTACATGGAACATGTATACTTATAAAAATGCAATTTCTTAAGGCAATGTAAATGCTAATTTCATTGGAGATAGACTTAGATGAAAAAATATCTTGGCGAGTTCGCTCTTACTATATTTGACCTTTTGTGAAAATGAAGATGAATAAAGTTGTTGCCACTGAATGTGGAACATTATTCAGCAACGCAAAATTATTAATTGGAGTAATATTTCAAAATGTCAACAACTAAACCATTTCCCACACATTTCTTCGATCTCGAATAATGTATTCTAAGATGTGCATGAATGCCCGGCACACTTCAGCATAAAATCTACGAAATTTACGTTTTGCCAAACAATTGTGGAAATTTTTGGGGGGTCGGCTTCTATTCGGGCAGATACGGTATATACAACAATGCTCAAAATTCTTTCCATTCATAAACTGTGTGCATAAGTTTTCTTTTGCTGTTTCTACAAAATAATACATCTGTTAAATTTTTGTGTTGATGCATCTTAATGTGAAAAAACAGACCCACTTGGAATTATTTCAGATCATGAGAATACAAGGTAGAATATAGAATCTATATACAGGCAGTCCTCGACTTTCATACAACGTGCACTTTTGTACATTATAAATTCTCACCGCTAAACTGCCTTTCGTATGCCAAATTCGGACTTTCGTACATCAGCTGACGAACAAACATTTCGAGCTATCAGATAGTGGCGCTGTCTGTCAGCCAAGCCAACACTTTTAATAAATTACCAAATGAAGCAAAATGCATAAATATAATAAAATTCAAAAGAGTAATGGCTTATTGGCTGAAATCTAAATCATTCTACTCCATTGATGAGTTTCTAGAAAGTGACCTAGCAGATTTCAGTTTCTGAAGACAAAATTAACCTTAAAGTATGCTATGTAATAATATATGTATTATATGTAATGTAAGATTTGTGTGTAATGTTTTTTAACATTGTACAGGCGGTCCTCGACTTCCGTACGTTCGACATTCGTACAACATGCACTTTCGTACATCATACGACACCCCTGAACTTCCTTTCGTATGTCGAATTCAGACTTCGTACATCATCGAAATGACGAACGAACATTTCGAGTTACTGCATGGTGGTGCTGCCTGCCAGCCAGCCAACAGTTTCAGAAGCAGTGTTTATTTGTGCAATTATTTAAATATTTTTATTGCATTTTGCCCTCTCTCTCTATATTATACAATTGTAATGCTCATCATCATGGTCATGTGTAACGCTCTAATTTTGTGAATAACTCGATTAGAAATAAACTTAGAAACCTGAAATTTCTCAGGATTTCAGTGTTAATGGATCTTTACGTTATGACTAAAAATATTTCGAAATAAGTCACGGGTTTGACTCCAGAGGCTGAACGTTGTTTCCCATAAGATAACAGACAAAAATCACCTTTTTGGTTTGAAGGCTTTCATCCTTTTACTATTTAAAATATCTTAAAATTAAGTTATTGATGTGAAATTTGCGTTAATATGCCAATATAAATGAGGATTCTTATTCTTACCGTAGAATACTCGATCTCATTCGAATAGGCTCATATTTTGAGTTTATACTCGAGTTTTGGTAATTTTTTTAACATTTCAATAATAAGATTCCATGGTTACCGATATTGTTGTCCTCGGTAATTTCCATGCATATGCACTTAAATAAAGGCTTCAAGATTGAAAATAAGATTAAAACTTCCTCCAAATGACCGAAAATATGAATTTATGAATGAAGCGGCAAATCTTTAGCCTCAGTTGGCCATTCATTGGACTTAAGCCAGTCGATAGTGTGTTCAGTTGTGAAAGAAAAGAACAAAATTAAAGAATGTACGAAATGCTGGAAATGTATCATCAACGATTATGTCTAAAAGGCCCCTGCTCAAAAAACTAAACATTTATACCATAATTAGAGATTTTATAATATTTTTTGGCTCTTTGGGAACGGAACCCCCATTATAACATGTAAGTCTATTGTTTGACTTTTGTACATTGACTTTCGTACACGTTTTCAGGAACACATTATGTACGAAAGTAGGGGACTGGCTGTACAGTATAGAACCTTTTATCCGAATTCCAGTTATCCAGAAATCCTGTTAACCAGCTATTTTAAAAAATAATGCATTTTTCAAAGTTTGTTAGGAGAAAGAAATTTAAATTTAATGCCTCGTTCGTAATTACCCGACTCACTACCGTGCGTTGGGAGCGCTTCGGTGAACTAGTGAACACGTAATGTAGAAGAGAACATGGAATTTATCTTGGAAAGTACCCGATTACTGTAGTATTTCTATTACTGTTCAGTACAGGTATATACTGTATTTACTTGTGTGACCCACGAACTCCTGTTTTTGGACCAGTTCAGCGGGGAAAAAATTAATTTATGCCGGAATGTTTTTTTTTCACCGATTCCCACTTCCTGAAACAAGTTCCACTCAAGTTAAGCATCCTTTCTCTCCTACGTGATACAATTTACTGGGTGATTTCTTTATTCCGATACTAGCAGAAATCTCCTCGTCAATTGTCCTCTCTTTGGGAACTTCCCTACGTGGATGGAGAGTTTTTTCTTGTAGCGTCTTATGAGTAAATATTGGAAGGTTACGAATAGACAAGTTCAAACACTTGAGATGCACCTACCTATTCTCCATCTGGCAAACCCTCAGTATTCATTGAACTATAGCTGTCAGTTATCCGGCGTATTCTTTCTGCCTACCTTTGCGAGTTTTTGCCTGCAGTGCAGGTGTAACCTAAACATTTGCTTGGTCGCATAAATACGCGTATACTTTGTACAATTCAACGACTTTTGCGAATACAAACATAGACATAAGCATATTGCAGAGAATTTACTGTCGATACTCACAATTTATATAACCTGTTCAGAAATCCCCTTGTAAGATGCACAAACACTTTTTTCACAGGCATTTTGGGACAAAAATTGCACGGAGTAGCCGAGTAAATACGGTATTATAGTAGTGCTCGAAATAGAAAATATTATGAATCGGAACACATATTGTGGTAGTGGAACTGAAAGAAGTGGACGCGAAATAACTGATAGAACATTTACAATCAAGTTAAGTTTTTATTTCTTCTGTATGTCGGTGAAGAAAAGTAAAGAAATTTTTTAATATTTTTATTAAATGAAGTTAACAAAACAGTATTACTGAATGTTTGATGAGATGCAACTATATTATCGACACATGTGACAGACCAGAACACTGTTCCAATGGGTTAGATCTTTCTGAGCATTGTTTATGAGTATATTTCAGGTAACCGGAAATTCCAGATAACTGGCTATCCCCGTATCCTGAGCTTGCCAGATAAAAGGTTCTATACTGTATATAAAAGCGTTAGGTATGTTTCCAGCACTTGAAAAACCCTTCCAATGCGACTAGCATTCAATTCATCCTCTCCATGCTCAAATGCCCTCTCCCATCCTCCTCTGCCCCTTCTTTCCAATCCTCCTCCCTTCTTGACCCTGATGATTGGATTCATTAATGTTGAAACTGAGAAGAACGAGATTGTTAATTGCTTTTATAGTGAAATGTATGAATAAAAGTGTTCAAAAACTCTAGGCCACATATGTTACGCAGGGGTATAGTTAGTAGGAAAAAAATCTCTTCTTGTATTCTGGTAAATATGGCATTTATAAAAATCAAAACTATAGAATATGCGTCAACCTCTGAACTAACTTATTGACTAGCATTTATGTTTTTTTGGTTGAGGAAAATGTAAATAGATGGCTCTTAATACTAGGTTTGATTGAATATAAGGCAGGGTGCATACATGCGTACAAGTGACCCCTGCTGAGGTACACTTGTAGGCTGAATCAAAGGAGTTATTATGCATTTCATACTTTATGTCATGATATGGAGAGTTTTAGGAAAATTACAGCATCATGCAGCATTTTTAAAAGCAACCAGAAACATGAGCACCTTTAACCTGCCGTTGGTCACATGGTGAGTGCTGCACTCACCACTCATATGTGAACATTATTACTTTGTTTTCTGCATGAATTCTCACCTTGGGTTGCCATTTGCCATCTTATGAGAGTTTATGAAAATGGCAACAATGTTGTTGCAGAGATTTTTTAGTTTACTGATCGGTAATTTAGGCCCTGTTTGAATAGTGAGCTGAATGTCGCTTACCCGTGACCAAGTGTGTTACATCTTTATACAGTGACTGTCTTATGGACTTAGGTTTTCAGTTTACTACTGGTCTATTTTTTACTTTCTCATATACAAAGTATATTGAGAAAGTATTGTTATCGCGAAAAAATTCGACCTTGAGATTTTTACGGAAATATACGTTTTAGGTGTCGCTGAATTCGAAAAAGTGGTTTTCGCAATGCCGTCTGTTGTTTGTTACTGGCTCTGGAACCTAGACGGTATAACGAAAATGAATGAAATTTCGTACTTAGGCATTTTATCATACTGAGCAGAGTATACATAGAAATGGTTGGTATTGATCAATAATTAAGAGTAGTTTATTCTACACATTTTTAACAACAATCCGATTTTCTCAAAAAAACGATTTTGATCAAATTTCGTACAATTACTTGAGTTTACGTCTTCAATAATACTGTATAGTTCATATTTCTCAAAATATGAATATAAGGCTAGTTTATTCTAGGCAACTTTAACAATAATTCGATTTTCTCAAAAACGACTCTAACGATTTTGATCAAATTTCGTACTGTTACTTGAGTTTACGTCTTCAATAATAACAAATAGTTCATATTTCTCAAAAAATAAATATAAGGCCAGTTTATTCTAGGCAACTTTAACAACAATTCGATTTTCTCAAAAATGGCTCTAACGTTTTTGATCAAATTTCGTACAGATACTTGAGTTTACGTCTGCAATATTATTACCTATTTCATTTTTCTCAATGAATGAGTATAAGGCTAGTTTATTCTTGGGCAACTTTAACAAAAATTGGATTTTCTAAAAACAGGCTCATACGATTTTCATTTTCTAAAGATAACTAAATGATGCATTAGTACCCATATATGAGAAAGTTTGTACAGTGTATGTTTTACCAATTTTTTTGGAAGAAATGGAAATTTTCTATTGAGTTAATGTCCTATTGTATTGTCTTTAAATAACATTCTTCGTTACAAAATCTTTATTAATTTATGTTGGAAGTGTTCTTTTTAAAAATGGAAAATTGTATTGCTTCTACTAATTTCATTAATATTATTTCGATATTTATCTAAGCCAACAACATGTAAGAAATTGTATTATAAAATTCCTGTCTAAGAAATATCTTCTTTTGCGTGATTAAAATGTGTAATTGGAAAAAAAAGAAGGCAGTTTGAATTATAGAGGATCCAAGGTAGTGAGGTTTTGCTGTATATTCTTTGGAAAATTACTAATAGATTTAAAAATTGTAGAAGGTAATTCATAAATAGATCTATGTGGAATACAGTTTGTTAAAATATAGAAATCAAAGTTTTCACAGTTGTTGCTCTAAATTTGTAATAAAATTGAGGTAAAATGAGATCTTAAATGAACAACTTTTTCAAATATATATAAAGGTATTTTAAGACCTTTTTATTTCTTAACCTAAAACTGATTGAAAATTATGAAAGTAGAAGAAAAGTACAATGAAATTTGTTGTTCACTTATGAATACCACATACTTTTAATGAACTTTAGATCAGGATAAAAAATACAATTCATGAAATCACTAAACAAGTTGAGAACTAGTTTGAACAGTATGTCGTAAAATATGTTATTTATGCTGAATCCAAGATATTTGGAATTGCATTGGCAAAAATTCAACAAATTATGCTTTTATTTGCCATTTTCAGTTTCCTTTATCAAGTTTTTATCCAAACATTTTAGGTTTAAATTTATACAACCACTTTATAAACATTATATATTGTAATATAAATAATTTATAATCCAGATTTTTTCCCTCAGTAAAAACTAAAATGTAAAAATATAGATAAAATTTGAATTTAGAAAATATGTGGCATTTCTAAAGGCTGAAGCCCAACAGCAGATTTTGGCCAAATACCAAAGCCGAACTTCGGTGCATCTCTACTAATTATGAGTTTCCTTGAAAATAACTTTCGTGTATGTAACCCTATCATCAAATAAATTATTACATTATTTAAACTGCAAAAAAAATTAAATATATGGGTGAGCACAGTGCTCACCCATGACCAATGGTGTGACAATGCATAACGCGACCAACCGAGGGTTAATTAGTTTGATTGAGTCATTATTATGTGCTCTCACAGACTTTTTAGTGGCTTATTTTCTCAAAATTTTTAATCGGTACCTCACAGACCATATAAGAACTAGGGCATGCCTGAAATATTGAATTTCCCCAGGTGCCCCTGCTAATTTATACAATATATGTAGTTGAAAGATTCTTTTAAATTCAAGTGGTCTCATTGTGATGAAAATCAAGTTTAATATGTTTCATGAAGTCATGTCTTATACACTCATTATTTATGTTTATTTTACAGAAATCTTTATAAAGATAATTAAGTAGACCATGTTTGTTTTATGTTTAGCTGTATCAGTGAGTCAAGTCTAAAATAGCCTCATAATTTGCATAAAGTTTTAGGTTACACCTTTACATTATAATGTTTATATGAAAATTTGCAGTAGGCTATGATTGAGTAAATTTATTGGAGTCATAAATAGCATATAAACCTTTGGTTGATTTTATTCATGTGTGTAACTCATTGTGCCATTTTATTTCTATAGTTCCAAGCCATAATGGATTCCCTCTTCCAGTCCTTTAACACATCAATTTCAGTAGCAAATTTTGCTGAGCTCTCAGCATGTATATTCAGCTGGCTTGAAGAGCACTGCAAACCTCAGGTAATATTATTTCATTCAATTTATCGATTGACACTAGTTACAGAGTATGATATTTATCAATAACATGTAATTTAAAATTCTAATGAATTTTATGAAATAAAGTAGGATCATTGATGAAACATTTTTGATATTTTTTGTGAATAAAGAATTAACTAAGATTCATTTGAAATTTATCAGTTTTCTTACATAGCAAGTTCCTCTCATGGTGTATACATGACTAATGATAAATTTCTTGATAGTTTTGCATGAATTATTTACTAATAACTAATTATTCATATAACTAACATCATTTTTACCTTAAGACATTAATTTTCTTCTAACTAATAATCAGAAACTTTTTTACGTTGCAGACTCTGAGGGATTTAGTTGTTTCTGTATTGCAACAGTTGCAAACACAAATGGCTCAACAAAATGTTGCCAAGCCTCATGGATAGTCCATTTATATTTTTTTAAATTGGGAGCTAACTCATTTTAATTTAATTCTATGAAACCAGAGTCCAAATGTTGTTTCGCATTGAAGAGCATTACATTTGAGCATATTTATGCTTTTCCTATTTATAATAGGAACGTTTTAAATCAAATTAATCTTTACAAATGTTATATGTTTGTAATAAAAATATGGAAGCTTGTGAAGATATATGTATGTTTGTTAATTTTGAAAGAATGAAAACTTGGATTCTATGATTTTAATAGATAATTGTGATATTGTCTTTAATAAAGATGTTTTTGTTTAATGTTCTGTGTTAGCAATGTTCCTTTGATTCAATCTTGACATTTCTATATTATCCTTTAAATCCTACTGCTCTGTTGAAGACATGTTGATCAATTTGTGATTTTAATAGAAAATACCATATTTACTAGTACACACATATAAATTTTATGGTTACAAAATGAAGATGCAGCTTATATTCATTCATTGTAATTTTACCTTCTGGTAGGTTTTATGCACACCCAACTCAATCTGTGCTATCCAAGCCCTTTCTCTTCATTTTCTCATATCCAATTCTTTCTTTTAATGTGTCTAATATACCTTTCCTCTTCCTACCTCTTTCCTAACATTCTTTCTTCTGTGACTTCCTTGAGAAGATTATTTCCTTTCAAATTTCACCCAGCCATTTCTTCTATTTTTAACTTATTACTCTAATTAAGCTCTTCTCTCCTGTTGTATTTAAAACTTTTTCATTTGTTTTTCTCTCTGCCCAACTAATTTTCTCTAGTGTACACCATACCCACATCTCAAACACCTGCAGCTTATGTGCAACGGAAAACAGAAAAATCTAAAATATTACATAATTGCTAAACTTCACTGCACAATGCTTTTCATGATTTAATATCTCTATATTACTGTAGAATTTCCGTTACCTATCTGGCATCATGTAATGTCGCCTTTCCAATGACTTAGCATACTTTGTCACCAGATGGCTCGTAATGTAGTTATGTACAGTATTTCCAGGCCTATAATATGATTTTTTTTCTTGAAAAATGTCATCTAAACTTGACCTGTATCTTATAGGTGGAGAATACTGTGGTCTTATAAGACTAATATGGTATACTGATAACAGCGATACACATAAAATTCTTTGAACTTGAAGGAAAGAGGACAAAGAATCCCTATGCTAATACCAAAATTGTTTTATGAAAATAATGATAATTATTTCAGTTACAAAATAATTATCCTTGTAAAAAGGTACATCTCAGTAATTTTATGTAATGATTGGCGTAGCAGTTTATAAGTGTAACACATTTTCACCCATGAATCTTAAATGTAAACATATCTCAGATGGGCCATCTTTTCCTGCCCGGTTACTTCTCCTACTGGCAGTATATCATAAATTTGTGTTTCATTGGTGCAAGTTATGCATTTAATGAAGTACCGTTTGTGCTTTTGGTACTATAGTGAAGCTTAATGTGAAAACATGAGTACTAAAGACTAGCATTACCTGAAAATGCAGCAATATACCGTATATACCTGAATATAAGATGAGGTTTTGTTCCAATTTTTATGACCGAAAAATCGCTAGTCGTCTTATAATCGTGCGGTGCGTAATAGTTTGACTGACAGAGGAACCAAATGCAGAGTATAATCGAAATATTCGATTATTAAAAGTAGCAGTAGAAAATGAATCAATTCAAATGTATTCGAATACAAATACTCTTTTGAATTTTATCCTATATATTATGCGCGTAGTGAAGCTGCGTGCATCCATGAGTATGAAGTCTCGCGTAATTATATCGGCGTATTTCTCGAGAACCGTTCGTCGTAAAAGATATGCGGTAAACAGCATTTTGTTTCTACTGGGTATGGAAAAATATTTTTGTTTGCTAAAGTATCCCGGGTTCGAATCCAGGAGACAATTATATTTTCCCATAAGTCTACACGGGGTTTTCGATTTTTCAGAGTGCAAGGTTTTTTCCTTCATTCATTAAAATACGTAAATATGGACCGATTTTCTTCTTTTTTGCTTTATTCGATGGCTAAAGCTCTATACTATCTTATTCTTACGATGTTTACACGTTACACGGTCGAATTTTTCAGAAATACGCATTCTTTTTCGAAATTTTGCGGATTTTTCGTACTCATTCTGGGCGTTACCAAGGAGACTCTCATTGTTGCCTCCGATTCATTTAAGGCCAATTAAACCTTCAAATAGATGAAAGAAAAGCGTTATTGTTATCTTCTCTTCATTGATAATCTAAATAACCGCTTGCATTGACGTCGCCTTTATAGTAGGTGATGAAAGAAATTAAAAGCAGTCGTTGATAGACACTTGAAGGAAAGCAACTGTATATGCCAACTAACACTACAGAATTGCTTATTTCAATTGGTTCAATGTTTATTAGTCAATGGTATAATAAACCTCTGTCAGTGTGTGAATAATAATTTTTTTCCTTTTATTAGGAGTTTAAAATGGGGAGTCGTCTTATAATCAGAGTCATCTTATATTCGGGTATATACGGTACTTATATACAGTGGAATCCCCATTTAACGTTTGCCTGGGAGGCAAGTTTTTAATACCTTAAATCAAGTAATACCTTAAATGGGGGTAGTTTAAAATTTAAAGACTAAACAGCAGTTATTAATATCAAATTTGTATTAATTGAAATGCATATATTAAGAGTACAGATAGACAGTGTTGCTCAAAGAAGATGGAGTTAGTCTAAGGCGGTTTGCCATCTCTGTTCTTGTCACATTTGGATTGGCCTCAACTTAATGAATAATGGAAACATTTTTGCTTAAAGTAAGTTTACTCATTTTGGTACCCATAGTAATAAAATATCACCGAATTAAATAAATATATTTCCCACAAAATGAAATAGGCATGCACACGAATGGCACAACTAGCGAGTGTTTTTAACGCCACCTAGAAAACACTGTGTCTGTATACCTGCATGATAACACAACACTCAACATTGGAAAGCCAGTAAGTTAGGTGTTACCTTGCCATCACAGTGAAAAGTTACACTGTCAATGAGTTGCCCAGCATATTGACCAGTTCACACCCTTAAGCCCATACAGTGATTCACTTCTACACGGCTGAGAGAAATGATTTGAAGAGGTTGAAATATAATATGTACAAGTATATACAGTGATGAGCTGAAGCTGGCTCGTGCAATCTGTTTGTTAATTTTTCTCTGAATTTGCAAGCTGGTTGTAAAATTTTTTAGAAAATATGAAAATTTATTGATTTTTGCCCTTTAACCCTCCGTCGGGCACAATAGCTGGTGGAACACGATCGGGTGCAATGTACCTCAGAGATAATTATTACTTTTTGTTTCTTTTGAGGCTAATAAATGATCACATTCAAATACAATACTGTTGTGTTTATTATTAGGAACAAAAGTTATGATCACAGACATAATTCAACCCCTTAAAGTCAATATTCTCATTTTTATACAGGAACGAAAAAAATACGACAAAACACTGATTGTCATATACAAAATATGATTAAAAATAAACACTGACTTAAACACAAAACATAAAAAAACAAATGAAAAATAAAAATTAATATTATTAAACAGTAAACATGATAATATAAAATTATTACATGAAAAGAACATGGGAAAAAGTCACACAAACGGGTTCATTGTATCTGTGAGATAAAACTTAGTGAAAACGGAGCAAGCAGACAATCAAGGTCGAACCGACACTGACTAGTGAAAAAATTTTATACAGGAAGGTACTCAAGAGGAGACAGACATCACCTGCCCCACTGCTGAGAGATCAACAATGTTGCACCCTCCGTATCTCGCAGATATATTGCGCCCGACCGAGGGTTAAAGTACATTTTGCCCTATCTGACATTCAATTACCGACAGTGTAAGAAATGGAATATATTACGAACTGAACACTTGTTAAGTTAGTGGAACGGTATTACTAAATTTCTGAAGAAAGAGAACTATATTGCCGACGTGTGTGATGAAATGGAGCAATCTGGTGCCCCTGGCAGGTAGGCTTCCTCCTTCTACATCCAAATTTCCTTGACCTTTTTTAGAGCCGGTTCTTAATTTTTTTACAGCTAATCACTGAGTATATGTACATATTAATATTCACCGCTGGCATTGTTACTAGATACAAATGTCGTCTATCACTTAAAATGGTGAATGGGGTGTAGGAGATGGCAAATGCGTAATGAGGCAGGAGAGGGGTGATACTGGAGTCGGCAGGGATGGTAAACGTACGCTCATCCCAGTGGATGAGTAACCATGTGAGAAGAAATGCACAGTTAGCAAAAAAATACAAAGTCGCCTAATTTGTATTAAGACCATGAGTGCTCCATCTAGGCTGCTCAGAAACCTTGCAGCTTTTAGTGTTGATTGATTTCTGAAGTGATTACAATCAATTTTTTCATTCGTAAGATTTCACGGAATGAGGATGACTGAGAATCATACAGCAAGTGCTCCAGTGAAGATGATTTATTAAGCTTTCGATTTGGAGATGAAATTAGTTGTAACTTCATGGTTGTGACCCTCATTGCACCTCCTGCAAAAAAACATTCTTAAATGCAGGAAAACCTTAAATGGGAGAACCTTAAATCGGGATTCTACTGTATATGCGAGATAAGGAGTGAACCATATACTGCATTTACATATTCAGCTATTCTTTGTTTTTTTACTATTCAGTGCTGTGTTAAAATGTTTTAAATATTCTGTAATGGCAACAAATAATAGCCCTTTTACTAGCCAGGATTAATTAGGTTGGGGAAATGATAAATTTTTAAAATGTCCTAAATTGAGCATCGAGCAAAAATTTAGAATTTACAGATATGTTATTCAACCACTGTTCTCTACTTCTACCTTGGTTAAACCAAGTCCACAATGCCACAAGTAGAAGTACAAGTTTGGGTTTCTTCAAAGTGGGCCAAAAATTTGGAAACACTTCTGATTCTAAGCACAGAAATATTCTAGGTTTTTGCAGTTTTTTCTTCAGCCTTTCGATATACTACACTTAAATCACAATGTGCTTTCTTCAATGGCTCACCTTAGCCAAGTCTTTGTAATGCTTTTATTTTACAAAGGAAACTACTGTTTTTTTAAATAGCTCAATGCAAGAAAACAATGGACAGCAAAATTTAACCAAGTAGAATAACAAGGCCCTCAAATGTGAAATAGAGAGAAACTGCTGTACTAATAACAGACAAACTAGACTCATTTTTATGCAAAAAATTGAGATGAATGCAAGAAAAAGAGAATTTATGGTAATTGTCATTGCAATAAAAATTAATGTGTATATAATTCATGTTTTTTTCAGACAGGATTTTCATTGCATTAAAAAGGTTCCCATGAAAGAGAATGTTAACTTACTCCAATAGGCTATTTTGCCAATATCTTCAGTCTTTTGAAAAAAGGCTTTGAAATTTAAGAACTGCTTTGACCAGCCTTTGCACACTTCTTCATTCCATGGTAAGGGAAAGGTAACACATGAGGAAAGTGTATCTTATTGCTATGAAAACCATTTAACTTATTAATGTTGTATTTATTTAATGCTGGAAATTAATTTAAATATTGCACATTCCAGTTATTGCATCTATGTCTAGTCTATTTGAATTCTTATTTTAGTTAGTTTTAAATTCTACTACTTATTTTTTCCTGCTATGTACTATTTTTTGTCAAGTTGACTCATCTCGAATTGGAAAAATTTTCAGTGATGAAACATTTTTCAAAATTTAATTTAATGCATTGAAATTACACAAGGAAGGTAAATCAAGGTCTTTCATGCTCAAAATGAGAGCTTTTTTTATGGAAATATGTGATTTTTTCATTTTAGTCAAAATTTTTGTGCAATTTTATAATGGATTTGCACACACAACTCGGGAACACCTCAAAACAAATTGAAATTGTATCATCTCTTATGCCAAGGGTTTACAAAGTATGTACCTCTCATGAAGGGCCAGCATTAGGAGTTTTGCCACCCTTTAAAAATACTGCTTTTGCTGCCCTCACTCCAATCCCCCTTTGTTTTTATAGCACTGTTTTTAAATGATATTAATAAGTAAGTACTCCTGGGAAACATGCAATATTTAAAATTTTACTTTTTATCAATGAAGAAACAGACATCGTTGCAGATGTTGCATCTTAAATGTAAGCAAAGTGTGAGGTAGTGAAACGATGGTCAACCTTTCTCGGCACGTTTACAGGAAGATTAAACAACGCATGTATCTGCCATATCTCTAAAGCTGTTTCTTTTAATTAAAAATTAATAAAATAAATCATTCATGAAACACTCAAGAGCAGAGGCTCCATGAGAATTCTATGGAATCGTTGATGAAGGACACGTACCTTAGCAGGCAATAACAATCTCAAAATTATAGCATCATGTGAGGCATCAAGTCCTATTCTTAACGTTTGAAACTTGACAGAAGTCATTTATTACACCCTCTGGCCGATGCTGATTTTAATTTGGAGAGTTTTAAATGAGCAAAGAAACATCCAAACTATGGAACCACGGATCGTTTGGTTTTATTTGAATTCCGTAGCATAATGCTTATCAAAACATTTTTCTATGCCTTGCATTTCATTTGACACACATTTTTACACCGATAGGTTAAGGAGCAATCAGTTTATGAGTTTTCGTTTATATGAGATGCACAAATTAATACCTGTTTTTCAATTTACGAGTCAATTTTTGCTTACACGAGCTCCTTCCTCTCGCAAACTGATCGTTTTTCTCGGCACCTATTCTCGGCTGTCATCGGTTCCCGAATCTTCTCGAATGCGTAGAATGTCATGGCATCCCAACTTTAATGATGTAACTATTGTTTATAAAATTTATAACATGGGATGTACTGGGAAATTAATTTTAGTTTTACGAGTTTTTGCCTTACGAGCAGTTTTCGAGGAACAAATTAAGCAGGGATTACTGTAATGTGTTTTACAATGTTTTCGGAAGATAGAAAACTCCCGATTTTTAGCACATTATTAATGTTTACAAATATGCATTGAAATGCTTAATACAATTTAATACTTTTACAAATTTTAGATGTCTAATACGGAGAAATCTAAAAGTTTTTTCTTTTTTTGAGTTTTTTCTAGAAAAGCTTTCAAAATATTTAGGGTCACGTTATATTCGGGCGAATACAGTATTTACATGGAGCATACTAAGGGCATCTTGGAGAATATGGGTATTTGAAATTGTCATGATTTATGCATAGAAAAAACTTAAATGAATATTTTCACTAAAAATATGTGACACTAAATGAAATAGTTTTTCAATTTGTGGTTTGATTATCATAAAATACCAATTTACAAAAACCATAAAAATTCAAGTCTCTAGAACAGAGGTGCACAACTCAAAAGTGCACACGGGCCAAAATCAATCTTGATTGGACCTATGCGGGCCACACTGAAAATTTTGTATATAATAAAAACTTAAGTACGCTACTGTTGATTTATTAATTACCATAACAAATTTTACATGCAATTTTTGTGAAGTGGCAAACAAATATAATTTACTTGCAAATTTTAATTGCATTTTTGATATTAAAAGGAATTAACCAGCTGAGTTACTCCCTGCTTCGATCAGGCCAAACAAAAGGTGTCGGCAGGCCACATTTGGCCCGCGGACCGTATGTTGTGCATCCCTGCTCTAGAAGTTTCCTTTAATACAGTGATTTCCAAACTGTGGGGCGTGCCCCTTGGAGGGGGGCATGGGCAGGTCAGAGGGGTGCAAAAAGACCACATTGTATTTACTGTTGTTTTAACTGTCACAATCGTGATACCTACAATATGCAGTCGACGAATTCTAGCTCCCAAGTGGCTGAGGCATATCATTTGCCATATATATGACATATAAGGGGGCACAAGGTCATTTTTCTTAGTTGAAGGGGGGTGCAGCTTTGCAAGGTTTGGAAACTGCTGCATTAATACCTGGCAATAACATGGCGAACATACAGAAACATTAAATTTTTACTTTTTATTTGCTATGAACAACTTATAATAACTTATTACTCTGATTTTAGTTTTTACATAATTTTATTACCTGATCAGGTAATTGATACAAAATAAAAATGACAGTAAATAGGAGCATCTACAGCCATCATACAGAGGAAACAAGTTTAGTTTCAATTGCAGGTTTTTGATTAGATTTCTTTAATAGGTACTTTCCTATCACAGAACCTATTGTAATACTAAAGGGCCACATATTGCACTCATTTCCAGTTTTATAAGTGTCAGTAGGTTTCTTTTCATATCTCCCAGTCAACCTTATCCAAATCCTTTTTCTTTCAATTTTGTTAAGTTTAAGTGTTATAACTTATTGAACGCAAAGAGAGAGGCAAAGAATTTACGTAAGCGCCCATTCAGGTTTCGGAGCATTATTTCTCGCCAGGAGCAGATGTATTACCGCAAAAATTCATCCAATCACAAACACTCCGCATTTAGATAAGATCGGTCCGTCTAATTGATCCACTCAATCACGCTGCAAGTTTGTTAGATATTTCCACGCACAAAATCCTTTTAATAACGCCCACATGAGCATTTGGGTGTAAATAAATCCATCATTAACAGGATATAGCAAAAGTGCGATAAAATTGTAATATTTCAATCTAATTGCCGAATATAGCCAACATAGCTGATGATCGACAAAGTTCAAAAGCCCCCGTTAGATGAAGAACGATAAATGCTAGCGAAACCTATCGGATATGTGTGGTAACTTCTGATTTCTGAATGTGAAAGGCTGATTTGTGTAATGACAAGTTGTACCTCACGTGGAGGTAAAATGTTGTCGGTCACACGTGATTGATAAAGGATATATTAGTTAATTGTATTTGTTATGTGAACTCGATAAAGTTCATTTTAATTATTTGGTTCTCTGTGAAAATACCTTAAAAATGGGGATACTTGAGAAAATTTCAGAAATCGAAAAAGAAATTGCTAGGACTCAGAAAAACAAAGGTACAAAAATCTAGTGCCATTATTTTTACTTAATATGCAGTTTTTACTTACTTTAAATCTCATTTAATATTTTCTTGCAGCAACCGAGTACCACCTTGGTGTCTTGAAAGCCAAACTCGCAAAATATAGAGCTCAACTTTTAGAACCATCTAAGAAAACAGAAAAAGGAGATGGATTCGATGTTTTAAAATCAGGAGATGCGCGAGTTGCTCTTATCGGATTTCCATCTGTCGGAAAGGTTAGCAGCGAACACGTTTGGTTGTTAAATTGGTTAGAAATGCTGTTTCGCTTTTCTTAAGGCATAATGAAGTGTAATTATTTTTTGAAGTAAAGATTTTACATAAAATAAGATTGAATATCTTTTAAAGTTATCTAAGATTTTAAAATAAAAAGCCAAATTTTGATTAAAATGTTTGTTTAAATAAAATTTTCTAACGTTTTCATTATTATAGTGTATGCAAATATAAGTGATGTTAGTTAATTTTAAAAATTTTGCTTTCAATTAACTTAACCTTGAATATAATAGTCAACCTTGCTGAGTACTCTGACCGCAACAGAGAGTGAAGCTGCTTCGTACGAATTTACCACTCTTACTTGTATTCCCGGCGTTATTGAGTATAAGGGAGCCAATATTCAGCTTCTTGATTTACCTGGAATTATAGAAGGAGCTTCCCAGGGAAAGGGAAGAGGAAGACAGGTAAATATTGTTTCCTTAATGTGATGTTAATTAAGTAGTTCATTTTAGAATTACAATCCTTGATATCAGTACCCTGAAATAGTAAAACAGTAACTGCTGCTACAACATTATGGACTATTTATAAATTTATGAAACCGATGATAATGGCAAGTAATTAAGTTAAATGTTACATTACATGAAAGTAATTTGGTGAATTCGGGTTTAAATCCAACTTGGTTGTACCAGGAATGAGTCTGCTTCGCTGTTTTTTTCCCTTTACTCTTGTGTGTTCTGGAGTATGTAGGTGAGATCTAGCGAGATGTATGAAATATTTCAAATGGAAATGGGATTTTCTCATCTTGAAATTTATTTTATAGCATTCTGCATTTCAGAGGAAATCATGCTATTGGTAAACTTTGGAATAGTTTGTTACAGTTAATCACCTAAAATTCCTTTTTTTTAATCTTTTAAAAGTGTAGCACTAATTTATTCCATTAGAGGATTACTTATTTGGAAATATCAGTTACTTCATGAATTTGAGCATTATCAGTTGTCTTGGAATTCCATTTGTTAGATATAGAACTTGTTCAAAGACTCACTGACTGTACTCACCTCAATAAACTTGGAAATGTTTCAAAGTGTGGTGTTTGAGTTTGACATCAACTGACATGTAACAATTGCATGCAATGAATCTTCACTTGTTCTCCTCTGAGAGGAAGGCAAACTTGTAAACCATTTCTTAAACAAATTGTGACTGTAATTAAGAAGTGCATGCTGTATGTGAACATTTAGTGCAGAAGGCTTTGCTTAGATCTTTAGCAAACTCCATTGCCTACCACAAAAAATGGTTTGCACCCACAAAAGTTCAGTTGTGCATATGATGATATGTAAAGAGCATAATTCATTTTGAACTATTGGATCCAAATTAGACATTGCCGAACAATATTGTCAATATTGCCAAGCTCTTAACAGCTAAATGGCCTCCACTGATGGATCAGAAAGATTAAATGCTACTGCATAGTAATGAGGAACTCCATATTGCAAGAATAATGAAGATAAAACTTCTGACACTGCAATGGGAAGTTTTCCCTCATCTAACATACTTTCCAGACAAAACACCAACTGAGAATCATTTATTCAAGTCTCTTCAGCACTTGTTGGATGGAAAGAGGTATAGCAAATGTGGTGAAGTCAAAACTGAGTTATCATTGTATTTTGATTGAAAACCTGTTAAATTCTACCTTTGAAGTAACCATAACTTGGTGAAAATATGGGCTTAGTGAAAGAAAATGGAAATTATATTCTTGAGTGATGTTGCATCAAGCTTTTGTTTTTATAATAAAACATTATGAAAAGTGAAGTTATTTTCTTTCCAACATAACAGATTTGCATATTATATTGGTCATTTGTTAAGAATTAGAATTTCTTTGGCATTGGATTGGTTGTATGCATGCCAAACCGTTGCTGCTTTGCTGTATGTAGTTCTATTATTGTTCTGTTGCTTGAAATTTATGTAGGTCATAGCAGTTGCTCGTACAGCTGATGTGGTGCTAATGATGCTTGATGCCACCAAAGGGGACGTGCAGAGGGAATTGCTGGAAAAGGAATTGGAGGCAGTGGGCATTCGATTAAATAAAAGGAAACCTAACATCTATTTCAAGGTACTTGGAATTTGTGGTTGCTGTATCGAAAAAATAAAGAATCTTAAGTTCATAATTTAGAAGAAAGAAAACAAAATTATTCTCATGGGCAGCTGTAGAGGTTATGTGGAAAAATATAACCTCTTATCTGAGAATTTTCTTTATGTTCACATAATGGATACTCTAGAAAAATGTTTTTTTAATGATATTTTAAGTTGCTGTAATAATGGTCTTGTTTATAATACATAGGGAAATATATTTGGTTATATGTTGAGTAATTATCATGTATAAATTCCTTGAAGCTATGTTATGGAAAATGTTATGTTTCCTAATTCATACAAAAAGTTAAGAGCGAGATATATAAATATAATGAGACAACATCTGAAACCTTCTTTCTGTTATGCTGTTGCTAATACACTCAATATATTTAACTGTAAAATTATCTCTAACTTGGGTGAATTATAGATTCCTATCTAAATCAATATCCCAGTTAGGCTTTTTTGTTTTCCTAACTTGTTTATTCATAACCCTTGATGTTTTTTATCCTTAGACTAGCATGCCATATTCTCCATTGTGGCTTTAGCAATTCCAGCAAAAATGTCACTTCTTACCTTACATGAAAAATATTCTAGTTCTTAATGAGACTAATAAGAGAAGGCTCCTTCTCATGAAACTGACTTATGATGTTAAAAAAAGAAAAATGGCTACTAATGATAAATATTTTATGACCATGGTTTTGTTTTATACCTATCCTGGATGGAAAGAAACGGGTCATATCTCATCACAGGCGACTCTCTCGGCACTGTTCTGGTAGTAATGATTTTTTTCATGAAACAATTGAATTACCTATTGATATCGTTTGTTATGGCATTAACATCATTTTCGGCAGCATTGCAAACAAAAATATTAGTAACAAAATTTTCAAGACTTGCATCATTGGACAAGGGATTATGAACATCTCCATGTGTGCAGAGGAAAGTGGACACCTAGAAATGTCTCAGCAGGCACCACATTGAAAACCTCTGGGATACACCAATGAAATTCACCTACTTCTAAACTTTATAAAAAATAAATTTACCATAAGAATGCATATAATAATGGTAGGGTAGAATTTCTATCATTATACAGCATCTTACAGTAAACTTCATAGTTTTAATTGGATGTTAAATATAAAAAAATTACATTGGATTAATGATCTTAACTATTAAGATGTTTAAAACTACTTCCTCCAGATGAACTGCAGTCATCACTTTTGCACTGACTGGTTATTGTATTCAGGTGCAGATTAAGAACAGGTAGGACCCTGGGGCAACAGTCACAAGGGTCCCCCTCTAATATCTTTTATATATTTTTACTAAATGTCTGTCCGTCCTCCCTTTATCTCTTGAACAGTTTGTCATAGAGAAATGCTGTAAATGCGATTTTTTTTCTGCCAATTAGGAGACATAGGGAAAACTATTTTCGTTTGTGGAAGTGTCCCGGGTTCGATTCCAGGAGACAATTATATTTTCCCATAAATTTACATGGGATTTTTGATTTTTCAGGAGGCAAGGTTTTTTCCTTCATTCATCAAAATACCTAAATATGGACAGATTTTCTTCGTTTTTGATTCATTAGATGGTTAAAACTGTTTACTATCGTATTCTTGCAATATTTACATGTTACACAGTTGAAGTTTTCAGAAATATGAGATTTTTAAAAAATTGTATTTTTTGTACCAGGCGTTGCCAAGGCGACCATCATTGTTACATCCAATTCAATTAGTGTCAATGAAGCTTTCAAATAGACAAGTGAACAAAGAAATCTGAAAACTTTCATTTTCATAGCTAAAGACTTCATGCCTTGTGACAGCATCTCGTGCACTATCATAAAAAATTTCAGTTAGTGCATCTTAAACTTCTCCTATTTGATATCGCATTGACTTTAGAGCAGTGGTTCCCAACCTATGGCCCACGGGCCGGATGCAGCCACCGAAGGGTTTTTGTGCGGTCCGCGAAGCCATGATGAAAAAGTAATCCAAAAAATTTAACACACGAAATCATGGATTTTTATGAAAACTTTGATAAAACTTTAATTAGTGGAACGTTTACCATAAAAATCACATTTAGACTTCATTTTCACTTAAATAACATCTTGAAATGTATAGATAACTTCCGATTTAAAATATAATCTGGCCCGCTGAAGAATTGCAACTTCCAATGCGGCCCGCCGAAGGATTTGCAACCACTGATGCGGCCCGCCACGTAGAAAAGGTTGAGCACCACTGCTTTAGAGCATTGATTTGACTTTCCCGTCTAGTATCACTTAAATATTTTAAGGTCATTCTGGAAACATGCTTTTTTAACATTTCCCACCTTTTAATAGATGCAGAGAAAATTATACAATTCATGCTCAACAGAAAAAAACCAGTTACTTCAAGCAGTATTTTTGCACCATCGCTGATAACTAAATTTAAAGAATGAGCGCTACAGGGAATAAAAGTTCTCCTCAAATGTTCTCCCATATTACAATTGAATTTTGCTAATAGGGTTTTCTATTAGTTTTAAAAAGTTACCATTATTTGGCTCATAAAGTTGATTGAAATCTCCTCGAAATGTTAGAAATTGTATTGCAAGATTTTTACTATTTCCACAATCCACATCAAAACTTTATACTATAGTCGCTTTTCACTTTCCAAAGTATGCTGCTGAATCAGTTGTTGAGTTTTTAAACTTTTAAGAATTTCTACCCATTCTTCATATTTCAATAAGTTTTTTCTGCTGGTTTCATGTTGTTTCAGAACTCTAGATATATTTTTCCAATTTGAAAAAAACCGGGTTTTCCAGTCAGACTACTCTCAACACTTTAAAATAATTTAAAGCAAAAACAATACACTGAATTTTGTGTTTCTGAGTAGACTAACAAGTCCCTATGCATTTTCTCACCATTTGGCAATAATCTTCTGTAATTTTTAGTAGTAAAACACCTGCCTTCTTCATTTTTTGGACAGCTAAAATCTTGAAGCTGAATATTTTAAAACGTAGGAAAACTGTGATTTTCATCAAAATATTGAGTATAAAAATTCCTGTGAACATTCTGCATCTGAGAAAAATTTATGAATTTAATGCACTACATGACAATTATCCCATTTATCACTAGGCTATTAGATTGCCTTTACCATGTAGAACAGCGGTTATCAAACTTTTTTCCGCCAAGACACCTGACGCAGGATGCTCACTTGCGCGACACACTACAATCTGCCAAACTAACAAAAAAGGAGCAGTGTATAATTACAAAAAATTTTAGGCAAAACATTTTTTTTATTATTTTTTAAAGACATAATACAAACGATTAATCTTTCTTCTAATTGGGAGATTAACAAGTAGCTTTGAAAAGAATAAATTGAATCTCTTATCAAAAATATACCAACTATATTATTGAAAATCATGATTTTGAACGGTGTATTAATTTTAATAAATATAAGAACAGATATAGCTAAGGCAACAGAATTTAATTAATTTTAAAAGGCGTTTTTAAATTAAAATTATTATTATTTTGCAAATTTGTAATCTTCGTTTACTTCATCAATGAGAGATATGTGCTGCACGTTTTCTCTCGATATGGGTTGAATGATAGACAAATTCACGCATATCTCACTGTTAACATCAAGAAATTTTGACCAATTTGTTGACTTTGTTTTAAGAGCTGAAAACGCAACCTCACATATGACATCGGAAAGGGAAGTAAAATATCCAATGCCTTATTCGTGATTACATGGTACTCATTTTTCAGGGAAATCCAAAAAGAAACAACAGAGAAACCGATGAATTTTGATTTTTAACTGGGTATCTTGACTTTCTTTTGTATAAGTTAGGTCTGATTTAATATTGATATTTTGTTCACCAGATGCTCAAACAAATTTTCTGTAATACACTTCCTGAGTCTTCGCAACACACCAGTGTGTTGCGCAGTGACATATTCTCAATGTAAACGATAAACCTACCTCAGAGACCCAGAAGATATTTTTGATGAACTGTCAAAAAATAATTCTGAAAACCTAACCAACCAAAAATATTTCGCTGTTTTGACGTATGTGATGTAAGTGCTAGGTGCATTGTTGTCAGATCAATGGCCTGTCAATTTTCTATGCAGCAGTGGTGTCTCGCAGTTCTGTTAGCACAGAATTTTAGCGGTATAGTCATCTTGACATCATTGTCACCTCTCAACCTAGTGAATTGACGGTGGGGTTTGTGGGAGGGAGTAAGGTCAGTATCCCATGCTGTAGGTTGTTCGCAAAATCTTAGTGGTCAAGTTGAGGGGAAAAGAAAACTCCCTCCGCTCTGCCTTCTTCTCGAAGGGGCAGAGTGGAGGGAGTGAGGGATAGAGTAGGGGTGGCTGATGCGGTGCCTAATTCAGTGGCGGTGCACCGTGGTATTGCCAAATTTTGGTACGTATTAAAAATATAATTACCATATATATTTGTGTATAATGTGTGGTTTGAAGACCAAATTTCAGGTCATAAAGTAGGGGTGTGTGTTATACATGGGTAACACTTTTGGGCACTTAAAATTGGAAATTAAAGTGAAACCTACCTCGCACCAGATTCTCGCTTTTTGGGTGAATTAAGGGGAAAACCACAATAATTATTGATAATCAAGGTTATACATATATTAATTACATGTATAGAACACCTAATTATTTCTATGCAGTGATAATTCCATCTTCTCCAAATATTCTGCGTTTCACTAGCTCATCAGCTGATTGCTGTAATTTTTGCAAACTCGTCAGATAGACTTCCTGCAAAACACGCATCAAAAACAAAAAACATGGAATAAGTAAATTGAAATAATTTTATTTGGTTAATGATTTTAGTATGTACAGGTGTCCCTCGATATTTGTCCTTAATTGGTTCTGCGTAAACTGGATGATAAACGAAAAGACGAATATCGAGGGCTATTTCCCTTAGATGCAATGTTATAAATGTATAATTCATTCCTGAAAACCCAAAAATTAGAGCAAAATATTGATATTACCTTATTTTATGGAGTTATTGGTACTATAAACACAATCCATAGGAATCTACAGCCTGCGAGAGCATTTTATATGGCCCACGAAGGCGTGATGTAAACGTCAAGTAATTGATTGATTTAATCACAGAAACATAGCTCAAATTTGCACTCAGCAATTAAAGTTGTGCTGAAACACAAACTAAGGAAGAATGAACAACAACATGGAGTGAGGCCGAGTAGCTGAGACCAATGTTGAATGAATACTAAAACAGATCACCCAAAACACCTAAACTCCACGTGATGATGAAAGTCACAAGGGCAAGACAGACATCCTATGTGATGTTTTCATTTCTCGATCGTAAGGTTATAAGTTTATACTGCTGAGAACGACAAATCCTTAGCGTCTCATCGTTTGATGAGTAATCGTCTGAAAGTCCCTCTTCGTAGGTCCCAGCTATTTCTATGGACGAATAAGCGAGGGAATTGACAAATGAATGGGGGTTTGGTTATACTTGGTTATGGACGAATAAGTGAAAAGACGAAAATCGAAGGGACGAATAGCGAGGGACACCTGTACAATTAACAATGTAAGTAATTTAAAACCCATAGAGTGACATGTATGCACTTATTCTTAACTGTTGCATTTACTTTTTCCAGATTTTATAAATTTTTGCGTTATTCCATCTATTAAACAGTTTTAGAATGAGATAGGAAAGAGAACTAAAATCCACTATAAATCAAAACTTTCTATTTTATAGATCCCTTTTTGTCTGATTTAAAAGGATTGACAGCAGTGACGCTGTTGTTTTCTATGCGGCATCCGTTTGGCCAACTTACTGTATGAAGTTGTTGCCATCTCAACTCATTCGCTTTCATTACTGATGATGTCTCTCTAAGATGTAATGTGGAGCTTATTGAACGTAATACTTATGGTCTAAATTGTTAACTGGCGATAATTTAATGCTTCAACGTTTTTATTTACAGTACTCTAGTTAATACTTAACATGATGATATAATTTTGTCCTTATACTCCACAAAAATCAAAGGCGCGCGTTATACATGAGAGTGTGTTGTACACGAGTATATATGGTAGTAGTTCAAATATGAAGTGAGTAAAAACTTACAAAAAATTTTTATTGTTCAAAATAGTAAATTTAATTAGGAAAATAAATAATTTCATGAAGTATCACGGCGTAGTTGGTTTATGAACTCGAATAATTGAATTATTTGTTTATTTTAGATCAAGAAAGGAGGTGGAGTTGCATTTAATTCTACCTGTGCTTTGTCAAGAGTTGATGAAAAATTGGTCCAAATGATATTACATGAATATAAAATATTTAATGCTGAGGTAAGTAATAATATTTTTGGAATTTCATCTTCATTTCAGACATTCCATGTCTTTATGTTACTGCATTACTGTTTTGCTGATTTCTATTTGACTTATGGTTTGATATAGTAAATGTAGCAATCTGAATGGTGGATATTGTCAACTGTTATCAAAACAGATAATGTGGGTATAAAAAATATAAATTTAACATGCTCCTGTTGGCAGCATTGTTGTGAAGTGGTTATAGAAGGGACGTGGCTTTTTATGTTGATGTCCTTTTTGGGTGGGTATGTCTTATTATCTACATAAAACTGGTTTTTCTGCAAAGCGGCATCATTTCTAAGTCTATATGAATATGATATATTAAAAAGTATTTGACTCACTGGTGGATCACTATATTCAACGCAGAGAGTATTGAAGAACTATGTTCCTCTAATAGCCATACAAAGGTTTAGGAAATCAGATATGCATTTGGCTACAAAGCAGCCATCATCATTGGTGATTTACCAATATTAGATTTCTTTTTTAGAATCTGCTGTCATCAAATTACCACTGATGACAGCTACTTGGTATCTAAAACATAACTAACCTTTTTATGGTTGTTGAAGAAATGTAGTTTTTACCCAAAGCCAATGAGAAAATCATTTTTAGAAACTACCATCTTGGTTATAAAGTTATCTTCTATGGCAGTTATTTTGGAATACCTATTGCTAGTTTTGTGAAAGTTTTGGTATTGGCTTAAGGGTCTTCCAATTAGTGGAATTCTTTTAACTATTGGCTTATTCAGTATAGCATATCATTTTATATCCTCTGCATGAAATCCAGTTGAATAATTTTTGTTGAGAAGTTACTGTTTTGCTACCAACCAATGGCATTATGCTGCTGGTAACTTTTTGGATATGAACTACTCTTATGCAGACTTCATGGATACCTGTGTCTGTGTTGCCTGTAAGATGTAGGACAGTTTTAAGCAACATTTTTCTGGATTAAGTGCCTCATACATGCCACCAAATTTAGTATTTTAATGTTACATAGTATGAGGTTACTACCATATTTACCTGAATATAAGAAGAGGTTTTTTCCAATTTTAGTTCCTGAAAAATCTAGAGTTGTCTTAAATTAGCATAGTATGGTAGTTCAATGCGGAAAGCTAGTGAAATTTTCAAAATTACTGGTTTAAATATCTTTTCTTAAATACCGAGTTTATAAAATTTCAATTTTATCTTCTGTGGAGATGCAACTTTTTCATTTATTTTTACGTGTTAATGTTGAAAATCTCTGTATTGTTTGAATTGCTGGATTTTTGCAATATATTATGACTAATAAATTATTCAAGTGTATAAATTTGTATAATTAAAATGCGTAATGATATTTTGATGTTAATGGTTATTGTGACATCTAAATTTGGCCTATAGAAGAGGTAGCATTGGTATTATTTTAGTGAATGCAAAAATAATAATAATAAAATTAATTTTCCATGTTTAGGTACTGTTTAGAGAGGATTGTTCTGCAGATGAACTTATTGATGTTATATCAGCCAATCGAGTCTACCTCCCATGCTTGTATGTTTACAATAAGATAGATCAAATTTCTATTGAAGAAGTAGATAGGATTGCAAGGTCTGCTCATAGTTGTGTTGTAAGGTAAGATCATTTTTGTGTTGAACATTCATTTCTACTAGTTGGTTTTTTATCTGGAGTTGTAATATATTGTAGAAAGATTTACACCATTTTATCACAATTTTTTAAAATTATTACAGAAAACAAAGCATTTAAATAGTTTCCAAAAATTACTTTATAATCTGAAAATTTTTCAATTAAATGTTACGAGAGTAAAAAATTTTATCCCAAGCTATTGGTTGACAAATACATAAAGAATTATCATAATAATAATATGCAGTGAAACCATCATAAGTTTTTTAATGGAAAGAAATCAAAGGTGTAGTTTTGGGGCCCAAAGGCAAATAATTAAAATGAGGCCCCCATAACAGAATGAAATATTTATACATATAGTTCAATTTCTTATTTTACATTGTAGAAATAAAAAATATAACATTTTTGATTTATTTCATATTACAATAATATTACAATAATTTGTTTGCCTTCTTGAGGCCCCAAGGCAATGCCTTGCTGTGGATTGCAAGTTACGCCTCTGCAAGAAATGTTAAAAACTTTTTAAGAGATAAAATGTATTAAAATATAATAATAAAGACTGTTATATAATGACCGACATTCATCTGTACTGAATACATCAAATGGTTCATAGTCCTCAAGCTGATGATTAATGCATAAAGCATGGCTTTTTTCTGCAAATATTACATAAGTAAGTTTCCTCCTAGGTAACAAAGATAATCATTCAATTTCTTTGTTTTAATTTATTGATTGTAATTATTACATAAATATAAATGATTTTAAAAAATTTGCATGTAAATGAAGCATAGCAAATTATTAGTTAAAATAGTTTTGTGGAAGCAAGCATTACATTATACAGGTAGAAGGTGTTACAATTTGTTGTCTTCCATGCCTAAACTTCTGCTATATTTACCCTTTGTGACTTTACTCTGAATGCCTTGTAAAGTAATCCAAATTCTTCTTAAATCCATCAGTCCACCCATAAGAAGTAATGAAGTCTACACATACCGTATTTAATCGATTGTAAGCCGACCTTTTTTTACCTTTTTACCATCTCAGAAATCGCCACTCGGCTTAGAATCGGGGGCAAAAAAAGTAGTCAGTGAATTTATGTCCGTAGTTACATTATAATGCGAGATCTTTAAATATATGCAAAAAAAGAATCAAATTGACTGAACACCTACGAAGAAATATATTATGTAAATAATACATGGCATGTCAAAGTCGTAAAAGAACGCAGTGATAGCGCTCGTATGCGTAAGGAGCTAACACTGAAACATGATAGGTGGAGGAGGGAGGGCAAATGCTTCGATTCACGAGTAAAATGAAACGTGTTAGCTCCTTACGCATACGAGCGCTATTGCTGCGTTCTTTAAGACTTTGATGCACCACGTATTATTTACATAATTTATTCCCAGGGTATTATTATATTAAGATCCCGCGAGGTCATATTACTTTTTTCGTAGAAGTTGTTATGAATAAGTGAATAAAATGTATTTTATGTCACCGTAATTTTAGTTAATACTTTAACCCTCTCACGTCCTGAGGTGTGGGGCACCTGCTGGCATTTACAGTCCGGAGAAATTCATGATGGCCACCAGATGGGAAACATTAAATAAAACAATTATACATTAATCTCCAAAAATATATATTTTGTAAAATCTCCAAAGTAGAAGAATTACTGCGAGACATATTAGATTGTTCAGGGTCCTAAAAAATAGCGAATTTCAATTGAATATTTAAAAAAGATTCTTCGTATACAAAGTTAAGAAAAATCTGCCAAATACGATCTAAATCTCGTGTTTATATGGTATACTACGTCATTTCTGAGAGAGAAGCCATCCAGTCAACGTTTTCAGAGGTAAATTTGAAAGCGTATTTTCCGGGCGGTCTCGGGTGGTCCCGCAATCGGGAGTATAAAAATTTACGGGCATTCTCGGGCGGTCCGGTCGCGAGAGGGTTAAAATCAAGTTTTTTTTCTTGCGTGGCCTTGTGAAAAGTGGAGGTCAGCTTACAATCGATTAAATATGGTAATCTCTCAGATATTTCAGCTGTTTTCTCTCATAGCAAATTCCCGTTAATGATATACCTACCTCAATTAACTTCTTAAATCAAGAAGGTAATTTACTCTCCATGCCTTCTTATTTTAGAATAAGTATGACCTAAATTCAAAATTAAAATTTCTTTCTGTGCTGTTACCACAAATGTTGGATTACAAGATTTTATTTCCGAAATAAGATATGAAAAAGTCAGCTCTCAGCTTAAAAGTCCAAAAGTATAAAAAATTAATGTTATTCTCAGAATTGCATAGATGCATTACTCTGCCACAGAAGGCACTATCGTGGCAGCATATTATTGTATCTGTCTATTATAAAAGTTTTTTCCCTCCCAAACACTTGGGAATGGAGGATGGCTAAATACACATACATCCTGGTAGGAAGAGTGTGAACTATTTAGTTAAAGCAGTAACAATTGACTCTGCCAAAATAAATATTTAGAGAGGAGGGTCTGGACCCAAAGTGATCAGCTGAATTTGCCATACAAAGCTATGCATGTGGTTGGGTGCAGAAGACGTTTGGAGCAGAGGCTCTAGTTATTTTGAAAAAATGAAATTATTATTATTTAGAATTACTCAAGAAACAACTTTCTGGCTGTATGGTTCTAAGCTTGTTTTAACCTCTTTATATATTAAATGAATTTTTAATTAAAGTATGATCAATAAGATTTCAAATTTTTGCTATTTTCATAGTGATATTTTGCAGGAAATGTTACTTTTTAAAGTACTCTTCTGACTTTCTATTACAACTTTTTCAGAAAAAACATTTCCCTCAGCTGTTTCCATTGTCGCTTAATAGCATTTTACCAGCAATACTGTGAATTAACCACAGCCGCTTTCATCAAGATCTAAATTGTCAGTAATGCCTATTATTTTGTCAACAGTGATGCTGTGTAGTTAGAGAGTATATTGCTCCTTTTTTCATACCTCACAAAATTGCCAATCTTTAAGCTCAACCAGCACAATATAGGTCCTATAGATGCTGTTTTGAGTTTTTACTGTACTTGAGTTGAGGAGTAATAATATGGGAAGAGCATGGCAGGGTATCCACTGTTGCTTCCACCTGTGTGTATATTTATATACTATGCATTATAGATATGGGATAAGGAGAGAAAGAGTTAAACATAAAATGTTTTTGTATATGCCACATTTATCTAATTGATAGTCAAATTTCATCATTCTCTTTTAAATATCTGTTCAATTAAAACTCCATGTATTGCTTATGATTTAAAAGTCCGAAAAAATGCTTAAGGGCCTACTGCTTATAAGAAGTTTTGATATAGACATTCAATTTATATTTATAGTGATCTTATATTACAGTGAATTCTTTGTATTGTAGTTTTATCACCAACTTCAATTTGATCAGTGGCTAAGCTGCAATTTTTGAGCTTCGTGCTGCTCTTCTTCCTTTGAGGGTGGCTATTTTACTTTCCCAGAAAAAGAAACTTATTCAGTTTTAGGATTTAGCAATGCTTTGTTCGTTACCAAACATAAACACAGTGCAACTTAATTATAATGTGCATATATTAATTTATTTGTGAAGGTTGTGCAAATCTTGTGACTCTAGAACAGTGATGGCGAACCTATGGCACGCAAGATGATTTTGGTTGGCATGCCAACGAAAGGCGAAAACCATACAAAGCATTTATCGTACTGATTTAACGCCACAAAAACGTTGGTTTTATTTAGTTAACTGTTGTAAATGTTAGTTTTATGGTTACAATCTTATTTATTGATCTCGAATTTAATTTAGTTGGCACCCAAAAAAAATCAAGGACTTTTTGTGGCATGCGAGGTGGAAAAGATTTGACAATTTCGGTAATATTGGCCCGCGAACTATAGAAGGTTCGCCATCACTGCTGTAGAACTTCTGAAGAAAGTAATGTTTGGCTCCATGGTTTGGTAGTTTTAACTGTCCCTTATCTATTCTTTGAGAAATAAATATTCAAAATTAAAATAGATCCCCTGTACATAGGGTGACCAGATGCTTTTGGTAACAACCGAGATGAAACAAGTTTTGAAAGGGAAAAACCGGGACATTTTCTAAAAAAATGGGACAATGGGTATTTTGATTTTTTTTCTTGAATATTCTAAAAATCAAATAAATATGTTTACAAAAGAATATATAAACTAATAGATTGAAGTAACAATTAAATTACTTATTTTGTGATTAATTAAGCAGAATTACAATAAAACATATTAGGTGAAAATGATGTTTTCAATCATACTTTAAAGTACTTCTGCCTGCCTTGATCAAATTTTCATCTTTTTAATCATGTCATAAAAACTTACAGGTCATATTAAAGTTGAATTTACACATCATTATGGAATTGATGGTTTTTATATCCAAGCGGTTTCGTTCATCAGACCATTGAATGTCTATTTGTAAAAATATTCTTTCCACATTTCAATTGTGTGCCGGAATGGCAAACAGAAAGTTACATAGTTTCTCCATTTCTGAGGTCTGTTCTAAAAATTCAAATTTTGAAAAAAATATGACCACCGGCCGTAGCAAGATCTATTAAGCCACTCATCATTCCTTTCTTTCATCTCTCTCGAAAATAGTCGAAACATGTTCTAGGGACCTCAAAACGTGTATTTCTGTTGAAATCTTGAAGTCGATTTTTTTTGTAATCACAATACTTTCCCATTGCTATGTATGGAGAAAGTAAAAACATCGTTATTGGTAATCTTCATGAGGACCAAAGTTGTAGAGAATAATATGTCTTCCAAGTTTTGTTTGAAACAAATTTTCCTAGAACCATCCATTTTGGAGATATTTTGCTTTTTCTCAATTTCCAGTATACAGCGCCACCACCATGTAGCGGTGAATTCTGTAAACATTCAAAATATGCCTAATTTACGGCAATAAGGACGACTGTATTCTTTTACGATACGAAATAATAATTTTGCCTTATAATGCTATTCATAATAATTTAAATATCTATACTCCAAATATGGAGAAAGTCATGTGTTGGCCACATCAGATTTTTTAGATAGTCACAGGTTGTTATGTACATGCCAAATATTTCCTCTTTAATTGATTCTTTTTCATCATTCTGAATATTATTATCAGATAAAACTCTGAGGGCACTCAAAGGAACAAATTTTTCATTAATGCATAATGTAAGCATGCAATTCGTTTCATGCACGTAATTCATTACCTCCATTGCGCAATTTTGCGAACATTCAATTTTTAGAATTTGTTTATTAAATAAACCAAGAATATTAAGCATTGCATGGAAGTATGCTTCATTTACTGGTGATTCAAAAAATTTCACAATACATTTTGGGGACTTTTCTACTGAAAAGAAATTGCTTTCAGTGCTTCTAACATTTTTAATACTCTATCAACCGCGTTGTATAAACTTAACCAGCGAATTTTTGAATGGGTCAATAACTTTTCAAACTGCAAATCTAAGAGAACAAACATTTTTCAGTCACTCGGTACGTACTGCATAAGTTAAAAAGTATGACAGTATTTTTACCATGACCATTTCTACATCACAAGATAATCTCTCATGTCAGCTCCCGACTGCATAGCATTATGCAAAATATGCGCCGAACATCCAACATCTAGTAAATTGAGATTAATTTTCTTGCATAATTTATAAAAGACATTGTTTTTGCCTTTTCTCAACAGTTTGGCACAACATTCTGTTTAAGATAAATGGAGTAAGTAAACTGTTGCAAAGTCCATTTGTGAATATGAAAGCTTCAACAAATTCTCTTGAGCAGATTCAGCAATATTTCGGAGCTTGTAGGTCAGAAATAGTGGTAAATAAATTAATTATAGATGCTCGAGAACTGGCAACAGAACTAGAGGTTGAATCAAAATTTATGCAAGAGACCGAAATTCATCCATGAAGAAAACCCCAATTTTGAATTTGCACAGATTGATGCAAGTTTTCATAATCCCCAAGATTATTTCCGAGTAATTTTTTTTATCGTGTTGGATCAAACAATTGCTTCGATAAAGGAGAGGTTTCAGCAACTCTAAAACCACAGTGAATGTTTTAGTTTCTTATATAGCTTGAGTGAATTGAAAATCATGGATAAAAAATTCGTATTTTCTTAGAACCAGCTGTTAGTGAAATACCGTGTCTTTGATTTTCCAGCACTTAAATGCAATTGCTTTTTATAAAATAGTATTTGGAATATCGAGTTTGGTTTTCAAAATAATTTTGTATAAACGGGAATAAGAAAACTACTGCATATACCATCACTATTACAAGAAAAAAACTGGGACATTGATGTGTCCCGAAAGAAAAAATCGGGACACTGGGACGAAAATGAAAACCGGGACAAATCTGGGGAAACCGGGATGCCTGGTCACCCTACCTTTACGTAACAAAAATTTGTAAGAGAATTTTCCGCTGAGGAATAAAAAAATATCGAGCTGCCTGCTGAGACAATTGTTCATTTAAGTTAATAAATATTTTATAGGTTATATTGTATGATGTTTTTTGGAATTAAACAGTTTGTTATGCATTTTCCTTAGTTGCAACATGAAGCTCAATCTAGACTATTTGTTAGAAGAACTATGGGAATACCTTTCTCTAATTCGAGTCTATACTAAAAAACCCGGGGCTCCTCCTGATTTTGATGATGGCCTGATTCTGAGGAGAGGTGTCACTGTTGAGCATGTATGCCACTCAATACATCGCACTTTAGCTGCAGTTTTTAAATATGCTTTGGTTTGGGTAAGTAATTAGATAAATAATTTAAAAAACTTAACTGATAAGCTTTTGTTCTTTAATTTCCATTGCCATGGTCTATATGTTGAATAAAAGGGGGAATTGTATAATAAAAAATCAAAAGAACCAACATAAAGCACTTTTCCCCATATTAGTCTATTAATCTCCAAAATATTACCACATCTTGTAACATATTTACACAATTCTTTGACAAATGTTGCACAGAAATAAAAAAATAGTTTTGTACTTGAGTCTCTAACCTTTGTGCAACAACCCTCCATCTGTGATTGCATTAACATTAATTTTCACTTGTGAACCAACTAAATAAAATACACTGTGAAGCATGCTAATTATATCATGAATGTTCAGTACAGATCAGATCAAACCAATAATATTTATGAATGATTGTTTTGCAATGAGAAATGAATTGTTTTCCATTGTGAATGAGATAACATTGATGGATATTGCAAGACAGATGTCTTCTTCAGGTAAAGTTCTTCTATTCACCTCATCATGCAAATCCCAAACAGTATTCATCCCCTGAGAAATATTTCTAAATCAAATATTGTCCACTCATCTAAAGAGCAGGATGTCATTTATACTTTTTCTATCACCTATTAGCATTTAAAAAATGATATTAAGAGGCGCAGAAGATGATGCTGTGAGGCTATTCATTAATTTGAGATATTTCTAAAAGGTGATTCTAATTTGTGACATTATTCATGATGAAACACACTTAGTACTTTTCCACAAGATATGATTTTTACTTGTGGCTGTTTTTGCATCATCTGGCCTGTGAAATGTTTTTCTCAAATTTCTAAATGCTATAATGATAATTTGGAAATTAGTGCTTTACTATGCTTTGCAACACATTTATATAGTGTAATCCAGCTTTAGGTTATCTTCTGAGGTAGTTCTTAATCTTTTATGGCAAACTTAATTACAACATGTTTGTCTTTCCTTGCTGCAACTTTGTTTTGCTTTAAGTCCACCATTTTTCAGTTTGCCGTAAATATAAAAAATTATAGTATTTTTTTAAATTGCACTACAGCGCTTGTTCTTTCAACTAATTGTCAAAAAATAATCTCTGCCGTTTTGGAAATTATTATTTTACACATTTATTTATTTAATAACTTCTTATGCAGATACAGTGCAATTTTACTTACTATAGGATCCTTTTGTTTTGTGCTCTCATAACCAGATTTACTTGTCCTCTAGTAGAATTTTTAATTTATTTTTACATACTCACTAAGCCTTATGTTACTAAGTTTTTTCAGCAGAAAGGATCCTCTAAGGCAGGGGTTCCCAAACTTTGAGAAGCCATGGAACCTATATGTTCAAATATATTTTCTCCTGGAACCCTAACTATAATGTGATAAGTGAAATCACAATAAAATTAACTTTATAATCACTTTAATTGTGTGTAGATTATAGTTAAGTAATTTATGTATTGTTTAGATACACATCAACAGTATGGTTATTAGCATAAGTTATAACAAAGAAATAATTTACATTTTTCTATTGAATTTATAAAAATATTTTCAAACTCTTGCATTTTATTTCATGGCAAATGCAGCATTTTTCATTTAACTATATAGCAAAAAATAAATTGCCGATTGCATTTTCAACCACACTTAGCTTTAAGTTGTTTTAAGCAAACTGACTGGGTGTAAGAAAATTTAACCAATATTATCAATCTTATAAGTATAACAATAACAATGTAATTAACATATATTTTATAAGATTTATTAAGTGTTGACAATGACCCATAAATTTCTATATTAATATTATGAATTAATGCTTAGATAAAGTTTACATCTTGAAATACTTCAATTTAATACTTCATTCATATGTTCCTGTCATTTTTAACTGGCAATTAAACTAGTTTGAAATACAAACCATATTGTATATGATTTGAAATTCTTTTAATCTTTATTAGTGAGGAGAGTATTATGTCTTTTAAAATTGTGCAAGGGTAATGTCAGGATCCCATATTGTACAATGTTCGTTCATATGCTCCTGTCTTTTTTAACTGGCAATTAAACTAGTGTGAAATACAAACCATATTGTATATGATTAAAAATTCTTTTATATTCTAATCTTTAGTAGTGAAGAGAGTATTGTCTTTTAAAATTGTGTAAGGGTAATGTCAGATCCCATCTCACACATAGTGTTGTAGCAAGAAAGGTTGGTACTCTGGGCAAGACTCAAAGATGCCATACCCAAATTTTAGTATACAGGCAACCTCCTACTTTCGTACACATACGTTCCTGAAAACGTGTACGAAAGTCGAACATAGATTTACATGTTATAGGGAGGTTCCGTTCCCAGAGAGCCAAAAAATATTATAAATTCTCTAATTATGGTATAAATGTTTAGTTTTTTGAGCAGGGGCCTTTTAGACACAATCGTCGATTTTATAATATAGAGAGATAGGGCAAAATGCAATAAAATATTTAAATAATTGCACAAATAAACACTCCTGTACAGACAAAGATGCTGGCGTGGTGGAAACTGGTGGCTGGCAACCAGCAGCACTCAAAATATTCGTTCGTCATTTCACTGACACACGAAAGTCCGAATTCGACTTACGGAAGGCGGTTTAGGGGTGTAAATGTATTATAAACGAAAGTTAGAGTTTTTTTCATTTAAGCATTTTGTTATTTTCATAGTTTTTTGTAATATTGCCTAATCATGGCCCCAAAGAAATTTTGCTATTTTCGTAGTTGTAATATGTCTAATCATGGCCCCAAAGAGAGTGCTGATTGAAATGAAAGAAAAGTCAGTAAAAAAGGCAAAAAAAGTGATGAATTTGGAGAAGAAAATTGAAGTTTTAGATGGGCTTCATCAGTTGGTAAATTACTTGGTGTGACAGAGTCCACAATAAAATCAATAAGGAAAGTGAAGAAGCGATTAGAGCTAGTGTTGCAAGTGATACTTCAACGAGTACAAAAGAGTCTTTTGTACCTAGGAATCCGTATGTAGAGAAGACAGAGAAGGCTTTAAACCTGTGAATTGAGACCCAAACTCGCATGAAAATCTCGCTGAGTTCACTTGTCATTTGCGAGAAAGCCAAGCAACTGCACAATCATTATGTCTCAAATTGTTTCACATTCTGCTAATGGGATATCTCCAACGTTATCGAAGTGTGAGTAGATTGGTTCCTTGCTCTTTAAAAAAATGTGGCGTTTATTCAGAACGCCACAGTATGTATTGTATTATTATATTTGTTCTTCTCCTTCACAATTGAACACACACTCGACTGACTTAAGTCCAATGAGCGTACAATTGAAGCTAAAGATTCGCCGCTTTTGGCATGCCTAATTATTTCCATCTTTATCTCAATCGTGTTCACTTTATGAGCCCTACATTTCATTTCAGTTGTATTACCACTTTCAGTTTTCCGTTTCTCACTCATGTTTATAAAATAATGGTGTAAAATGCACAAACAAAGAAACACTGCTGTACGTACTACAAACAAAGATGGTAACGTTGTCAAGACTGAATAATAGTAATAATTTATTGATTATTAACCGACTTTACAGTGGTATTAATCTTGTCAAATTTCAGTACAATATTAAAAAACATTACACACAAATCTTACATTACATATAATACATATATTATTACACAGCATACTTGAAGGTTAGTTTTGTCTTCAGAAATTTAAATCTGCTAGGTCACTTTCTAGAAACTCATCAATTGAGGAGAATGATTTAGATTTCAGCCAAGAAGCCATTACTCTTTTGAAGTTTATTATATTTATGCATTTTGCTTCATTCGGTAACTTATTAAAAGTGTTAGCTTGGGTGACAGACAGTGCCACTATGAGGTAGCTCGAAATGTTTGATTGTCAGCTGATGAACGAAAGTCCGAATTCGGCATACGAAAGGCGGTTTAGGCATGAGAATGTATAATGTACGAAAGAGCGAGTTGTACGAAAGTCGAATTTACGAAAGTAGGTTGTTGCCTGTACATAAAATCACTATTTGCAGTTGTTACATATAATGAAAATTTTTAGTTATAGCGATATATGCTGAAATTGCAATTACAAAGTTCAAAATATTTTTTTGCAAAATATTGACAAACAAATTGTCTGTTGGCATTCCTAGGGAGTGGTCATCCTGCTCTAATTACAGCACTGCTTACACAATAATATCTATAATATATTGCTGCTTCTTACATAGGAGGATACAAATTACAGTGAAACCTCGATTCTGCACTCTCCGATTTTACGTTTTTTCCGATTTTGCACACTTTTTGTCTGGTCCCGGCCAAATGCTCATAAGAACAATGTAAAATTTTATCCGATTTTACGTTTCCTCGAATTTACATTTCCCCCTAATCTGCATTGCATTTTTTGAGTCCTGACAACAGAAATTCATCCGATTTTAAGTTTTCAATTTTGTATTTCGGAAAATGCAAAGAAGCACCGGTGGTGTTCCGTTCGTATTCGAGGTTAAAAATAGGCTGTATTCAATAGTTTTAGTCATAACTTTGTCAAACTCATGTTTAAATAGGCATATGTTTACATAAGAAATTTTTGCAACCCCACGTGGCAATACGTTTATCGGCCGAATAAATGTTACGCTTGCGTAGTTGCAGCCATTTGTTTTTGTAGGAAGTTTATATAAACACGACGCTAGACGTTGTATATACTGTATTTACTCATGTAATACGCGCACTCCTATTTTTGGGCCGGTTCGGAGGGGAAAAAATAATTTGAGCCAGAATAAGTTTTTTTTTAAGTCACCGAATCCCACTCCCTGAAACAAGTTCCGCTCAGGTTAAGCATCTACTATGTGACGCAATTTTTTGGATGATCTCTTTATGATGATACTAGCAGAAATCTCACCGATAGTCCTCTTTTGTTAACCCCTTCACTGTTTTTGTTGTAATATTATGCAACTTTGTCCCCACTTCACTGTTTTTGACATAACATAATGCACCGATGCGGAGTTTCACGAACTGTGTTCATCTATGAATGGGAACTTCCCTATGCGGATGGCGAGTTTTTTCGCATATCGTCTCCTGAGTAAATATTGGAAGGTTAGGAACAAACAAGTTCAAACACTTGAGAGATGGGGATTTCCGCCTTCCTTTCAAACTATGAAATCTTTCATTTGCAGCATAACTTCACCACTCCGAATTCCTTGAAGTGGATGAGGGAAAAGGACCAAACTTGGACCAACCTATTCTCAAGTCGGAAAACCCTATAGGTATCAGTTAGTCGGCGTATTCTTTCCGCCTACTTTTGCGAGTTTTTGCCAGCAGTGCGGGTGTAACTTACACGTTTGCTTGGTCGCATAAATACGCATATACTTCATAGAATTCGACATCTTTTATGAATATAAACGTAGACGCAAGCATATTGCAGAGAATTTACTATCGATACAATTTATATACCCTGTACAGAAATCCTCATGTAAGATGTGCACCCCCTTTTTCCCCGGCGTTTCGGGAAAAAATGTGTGCTGGGTACACGAGTAAATATGGTTAACGCATTAATCCATTTATGCATCGGTCATTTTAGTGGGAAGTCGATGACAACTACACGACGCTTGGTGTTTTTTTATAAACGTGGCAATCCATAAATTAATTTTTGGCATGAAATGTGGATAATAAAGCAAAATGGAAAGTATTTACGATAAGTGATAAAATTAATATCTTAGCTCAACTTGATGAGCATGTTGGAACACATCCAACTTTTTGACTGGTTAAAGAAATAAAATGTTATATAAGTTAGTTTATTTGCAGTTTTATTGTTATTGTGTTCAAATATGTATATTTTACCAAAGTTACGATATAAAGCAACTCACATTTTACTTTATGTTACATAATCTTCATTTCCCCGATTTTACACCTTCCTGGATTTTACGTTTATTTCAGGTGGTCCCTTCAGTGGTGTAAAATCGAGGTTTCACTGTATAAGGCACTACTAGATGAGCTAGAGATTTGAAATTTGGTGCGATTATAGGTTTTTGGTCACTAACAATGGGGAAAACCAAAATTTTTAAAATTTCAATTTTTGTGGTTGTTTTTATCCCATTATGCAAAGTAGGATGAAATGCTTGCAGGACTGTCTACTTGTATAGATATAAGAACAGCAGATGCTGGAGCAAGGCACTCTTTGTGCATATGCACCACATAACAGAAGTGTAAACAATTAGCACATTGGGCCCTCTTATACTTGTTTTCACTGTGCATATGGAGGATATGCCCCTGCATTCTGTATTGTTTCCTGTATTCATCCCATTGGTATTTATTTATTATGCTAGAAAGGTGTAGTTGCACAGAAATTAAGAAAAGGCCTCATCAACATAAACAGATAAGCAGTAGAAAAAATCTGCTAGGACCGGGAATTAAAAGTTGGATCTTGCACTTGCTGGGTGGATGTTCTACCACTAATTTACCATAACTGGCAAGTTCTCCCATTTCAGAATGGGGACGTATTCGTAGGTTAGGACTGGGCTAGCCATGCTAGTATCAACCAGCCCCAATGGATGTCCTCAAAGAGATACATCAAAGAAAACCCTTACCCTCTCATTGGTGAGATTGCCATAATTATAAATGGATAGAAGTTATGGAACATAAGATCCCTGTGCTACAGCCATAAGCTAGAAATTTGGAAATGAGAAAAAGTATCTGCCATGACTGGGAATCGAACCCAGGTCTTTCATTTTCCTAGTAGATATTCTACCACTGAACTACTGTAGCAGAAAAATTCTCCTGTTTCAGAATAGATACGTTTTCTTAGGAAATGAATGGATCCTAAATAAAATCAAAGCTGTAAATAATGATCTTTAATCCACTTGGAGAAAAAACATGTTACAAAGGTATATGTAACTCCTTAAGTGTACAAAGCAAATATTTAGAGACAGCACTAAAAGAGAAAGATTAAGGTGGGCAGGAAAGGTAAAAATAGATAAAAAAAAAAGGGAACAAGTTTACGGGGACCTATTATCAATCACTTGTACACTCACACAAGCACTAATCCTAAGGTGGAAAGGATAAAGGGGTGATTGTGATTTAAGCCCGAGTTTGTAACGTTTAAATCACTTGCTGACTTTGCATCCTAATTAGACTACATTTGACAGTGAAAAGGTATAAATAGTTTTGTCTCTTGACAATGGTCTTATGCTAATGATTTAAGAACTTGGTCTGAGATATGACCTTCTTTTGGGTCCTTGTGCCCTGGGCTCTTGTGTGCTTCTTGTGATGGTTCTTCTTGCAGCAGTTATTCCCACAAAATATAGAACAGCAGTGATGCTTGATGCAGTAGTGTTTTCTGGAACTAAGTCAATGTATAGTTTTTTCCTTGTTATTATGTTTATGCTGTTTGGATAAATGGTCTTCTACTGTGTGCGCTTTGTTTTTCAATGCAAAGTTTTCTGTGTTAACAATTTTGTTTACTGTTTTCTTATAAATGTCTTTGGAGAGTATAGTTTAGGGCAGGGGTTCCCAACCTTTTTGATATGGCAACCCATGAATCTAAGTTTTCTTTGCATGGCGATCCACCAATTTATTGTCACATCGTTTTTTTATCTTTGGTAATCATTATTTTCATGCATTTTAACAGCAGTTTTGTATTTTATAATAATTACCAGAAGCATCCAGGCAAAAATTGTATTTAAAAATCCTATTAATATGAAATTTGTTGAAAAATATTTATAGTAGTGTTTGTGACCCACCTGAATGGGCTTCATGACCCGCCTGTGGGTTACGACCCATGGATTGGAAAACATTGGTTTAGGAAGCTTCAAATTCTAATAAGAAAAACTCATTTTTCTATGAATTTTCACAGGCCATTTATTGCTTTAAAACTAGCCCCTGGAAGTGGCATACTTTCGGACAAGTCATTCATAATGATCTATTCTGTAAATTGTTGAGCAGCATATTGATACATTCTCAGTAAGAGATGTTCTGAATTACTACCGAATTTATTGCATCATAATTATTGGTCAAATTTTGTACTTTTTCAATCTCCTTTGACTACATTGACCCATCAGAATTCATAGCATAATGCCCTGTGTTTTCTTTTATCCTTGTTGCTCTTCAAGTGTGCTAATATAGATGACTTTTTAAGTATTGCCTCTGTTGTAAAATTTTCTAAATTGCTGATATGAGCAAGCAAACTTTGGCTTTAACACAAATCTTCAAATTAACCTGAATTATTTTAAGAGTGGCAATGATGTTTCATGTAGTGTTCATTTTAGGCTTATAAATATTTTAGTATACACCAATACCAAAGTGAAGAACACAAACTTTAAAATGTTATGCTATAATTGGGAGGAAAAGGTTACTCAATGTTTTCAAGAAGTATGAAACAACTTTACCATTATTTCTTGAACTCAATGTATGCTTTAGTCTGGTACCATACTACTTAAGCACAAAGAAGCATAAATTAACATAGTCAGTGTGACTTCTGCAACAGTGTTGCATATATCTCACATAGTCACATGCAAGTAATAGCATTGTAAGTGGCATCTTTGTGATTTTCTCTTTACAACACATAATTATGGAGATTGTTTTATGGCTTAAAAAATTCAAGAACAAGCATTATAAAAAATGCTTGTCTCAGGTATCTCCAATAGGTACAACAAGGTTATAAAAGAAACTAGATATTCATTTCAGCTGCAAAGTAGCAGTCTTCAGTGATAATTCTAAAATCTTTTTTCCATGAATTACCATTGAAGACAGCTGCTTTATAACCAAAATGCATAACTGGTTTTTTTTATAACCCTGCTGAGGTTATTGGAGATAATTGAGGCAAGCATTTTGTAAATGCTCATTCTTGAATTTTCACTTTTGTTGACCTGTTATTTTTAACTGGGTTTTCAACCTGGCAAAGTTTGGTGAGTACATTGGGTAAAAATAGGAAATTTAAAAAAATTATGAAGTAGAAATATAAGTTGTAAATAAAAAAAGCCAAGGATGCATCGTCTCATATAAATAGCAGTTTTTTGTTGTTACAATCTTATTATTTGCACATATCAACACCCTCATTTGAGGAGAACCATCTATGAAAGAAATTAACTATAAGCATTGACTCTGCATAATTCCAACTTTTAAAGGTGAACATAGATACACACTGCAAATGTATGTATAGTCTGTTTGAAAGTAATATACTGTATCTGCCCGAATAGAAGCCAACCCCAGATTTAAGCCGACCCCTCAAAAATTTCCACAATTTTTTGGGAAAAATGTAAATTTCGTAATTTTATGCTGAAGTGTGCCGGGCATTCATGCACGGCTTAGAATACATTATTCGAGATAGAAGAAATGAGTGGGAAATGATTTAGTTGTTGACATTTTGAAATATTACTTCAATTAATAATTTTGCGTTGTTGAATAATGTTCCACATTCGGTGACAATAATTTCATTCATCTTCATTTTCACAAAAGGTCAAATATAGTAACAGCGAACTCGCCAAGATATTTTTTCATCCAAGTCTATTTCCGATGAAATAAGCATTTACATTGCCTTAAGAAATTGCATTTTTATAATTATACACGTTCCATGTAAAGTTTTACCGAAATTCAAACAGGTGAGCATTCAAAGCCGTCAACGCATTTTGCGTAATCGTCTGCATCGTCAATGTACACAAATAATGTGACCGCTCAAATAATGTGAAAAACCCAGCCTTAAACGGTAACAAAGCACAGGTAGTCTAAATTTAATATTCTAGCCTTTATTATTTATTCATTAATATTCATCGGCAAATATTTACTTTATGAAAATAATAGTACATACTATCATTTGAACGCAAAGGCAATGAGAGACATGCTGCCATCTATGGGTGACTTCGAGATTTAACCATAATCCAAATTTTTCTCGGACTTGCATTTAAGCCGAGGGGTGATTTTTGCATGATAGATTTTGACAAAAAACATCGGCTTGTATTCGGGCAGATATGGTAGTTCGGCATCTCAGGTGCAACAATAATGCCCAAAATGGTCATGAATTTAAATTTCTAACTGCCTTTGTAAATAATAGGTATTACCTATATATTTGGACTTGCTTTAAATGTTTTTAAAAATCTAACTGCCACGAAGAACATTTCATTTGTGATAATAGGATGTCATTTTTCTCATTTCCAGTCAATTTGAAAATATTGTAAGGTGAGGCAGTGATTTACTCAGGCACAAATATACGTAGTGACATTGTAATGGAAATATTAAGCATATATACTGTAGCTACATTATTATAAAGAGTTAGTGTTAGAGATTCAGAGATATGCTCATTGAAATGTTTTTTCTGACGTGATTTGAATGGTTGTATATTTTATGCACGAACATTTCATGAGATACACTACTTTCATAATTTTGATGCCTAATTTATTGAAGCTGAAAGACCACTCAAGAATGTCCAAGACCATGTCAAACGAACATCACTGTTGATGTTGGGAAAATGGGCACCCTTAAGTCTTCTTATACCATCCATCCATTGAATCTGTTATTCACATCTAAATTTAATTCTTTACAGGGCACTAGTACCAAGTATTCACCCCAGCGTGTTGGTTTGCACCATGTGATGCATGATGAAGATGTTATACAAATTGTTAAGAAATAGAGGAAGAAGACTCGGCATTGGTATTGCACCCTAAAACATGCCAGTCCAAGGTCTTCCATGTCTTATTTTTAAATTTATACAGTGTACATTGTCATATTCTGATATATCTTGCAATAAAAACTGCAGGCATTAATTTATACCTTTAATGTTTTCATAGAAAACAAAGTAAAAACAGGAATCACAGAATTTTTAATTAACAATTTTGCATATTTCTTTCATTGTTATGATGCTACTTCCTTCTACCAAGAACTAATTTTAACTTATGAGTCTTTGTGTGAACCTCTGGCAAGGAAGTAGTGAACTCCAAAAGAGTAAATAATCCTGGCTTCATTATGGCTGAACTTATTTCAGGTGCAACTTTCCCAGCTTGCAAAAACCATTCTAGTAACAGTAATGCAAGCATGAGGTGCTTTGATGCAGACTTCTCACAAGGAGACATATCATTAATGTCTCCATTTTCTTGTCTTATTTTTACAATTGACTGGGCATGAAATATCAAAAAGTTGTTTATCGATTGCAGTATCTTGATTCCATCTAACCTACCACATCTGTAAAATGAATTGGTTATCAATTAATGAAATCCATACATAATGGCATATAATGCAATGATACATATTTAACTTACTGTTTCATTGCTCTATCGAGTTCTGTTGTAGACACAGGAATAGTATTTGTTTCACAGAAGCTTTCTACAAATTTTGCCTCTGCTGTATTCTCCTTAGCTGTCAGAATATCCAATCTGAAATAATAACGTTAATAAAGAATCACATTTCCATATAAAAATTTAAAATGATGTAAATCAGGAATTATTTATAAGGTTATTAATTGCTTCCTTTGCAGAAAAACAATTGCAGAATTGAAAGCCTAACCATACAGGGTATTTCTGAACTGTTTCATAACTCAAGGTGTGAATTTAGCTCTTACTGAAGGAAAACATTCCTGTCAACATTGGGCAAACTACCACTTCCTGAATGAGCCATGCTGCTTTGTATTGTCGATGCTAGTATGGCAGCATGTGCAAGACTTATGCGACAATCCATGTTTTTCCAGCATGTGAGCCAATCTTTAATTCTTTTTGAAGAAGTGTATAAAGATTCAGGGATATCACAGAACTTGTGCTGTAACCAAGGGATATGAATGACTGCCTGACTGATATTGGTCTTCATTTGTGACACATGGACAACACAAAGTGGTAGTAGCTCATTTAGGAAGTGTTAGTTGATCCATGTTGATGGTAATGTTTCGCTTAAGTTTAACCTGAATTCACACCCTGATTTACGAAAAATTTCTGAAACTCCCTGTATATTACAAGGAGTTATCAGTAAAACTCATTAAACCATATTGAACAGAGCAGCTATTCTCCACCACTTTCTCTAAATGAATAGCATCACCTAGGCAGTGACGTATTTATGGGAGGGCAAACCAGGCAGTTGCCAGGGGTGGCAAATTCGAGAGGCGGAATTTAAATTGAACAACTTGTTTTTGGAATAATTAGTTTCTTTATATTATCTATATTGCTACATTTTTGTTTTGCTTTTCAAAACTTGAATATAATTTGTTCAAACAGAATTATTGTTCTCATTCAACTAACTTATGTAGAATTTAATATTGAAGCAAGGGCGGCAAATCTCTTCTGCCCAGGGACAGCAACCACCTTTAATACGTATCTACACCGCGGGCAGTTCTACTTTGGCAAATAGCTGAAGCAGTTTATTTTTTCATTGTATGTGTACTTCAAGCTGAGGACAATTACAAAAATCCTGACGGCTCAAACTCTTAGGACAATGGTAGTATCCTTTAATGTTATCTTTTTATATAACTGTACCTGCTCCTCCAGTTTGGCTGGTTGTTTACCTGTAGCATTTTTACTTTCTGCATAGTTCTATATTATTTGGAAGAATGCATACAAATTTTACCCAATGGGAAACTTCAGAATAAATTCATTGAATGGTATTGACTAGATTGTCCCTTTTGGGTAGTATCTTATTAAAGTCTCCTCTTATTTTGCAGTTGAACATAGTTGTTGAAATTGTCCTAATCTTACACTCATGTAAAATCTTTCATAATATTGCAGTGGCCAAGAGTGATTTGAGGAAAAAACATTTTTCTATGTTTGTGATCTATTCCTTGTACAGCAGAAGGAAATGGTAATATGTAAATGATAATGATGTAGTTACATTGAAACCTGGTTGTGTTATTCAGTACAGTTTTTCTAAATGAACTCTGAAATTGCATCCTTACTGTTAGTTTCTCATTTTTTTAAATCTGCCACTTTGCGAATGAATCTCAGTGCTTATCCCTAGTTCAGGGCTTCAAAAATATGCTTGCCTGCTCACCATGGGTGAGTGAAGGAAGAATAGCAGCGAGTACCTAGATTTTTAGGCTAACTACCACAAAATGAATTATGGATGAGTGGATTTTTTCAAGTGATGAGTAGGCTTTAGTTGTATTTTTTAGCACTGTATTAATTCCATATAGGCTGTCACTGATTGGTGTATTTTTAAAATTTTATTTTGTTTACAAATGTGAACGCTGCAATTAGGCCATGTCCAGGTGGCAACGTATTACAGTATAAAAATAATAACTGAAACAAGCAACACATTAAATATATATATAAAATGCCCTGTACCCTCGGAGCCGAAGTTTTCGAGGTTTATGGTAGGCCTTCACAGCTACCACAGTGGTCCTGGGTCCCATGAAGTCCCCACCGTACTTCACCCTACCAAGCATTCACTCTACTTCCTCCGGCTCCTTCGTCTCCTTTCAAAAAACATTACATTTTTTTCTAAATTGTTTAACAGATTTAGGAAAGGGCTTAAGGATTTCCTCAGGTAACACATTCCACTCACATATTCCTTGATTTATAAATGACTTCTTGGCAACATCTCTTCTTTGCAGCCTATATTTAATTTTGTACCTGTGGTCATTTTTACTTTCTCCATATACGTAGTATAGAGAAAGTATTGTTTTGATGAAGAAAATCGACTTCAAGATTTCAACGGAAATACATGTTTTGAGGTCCCTGGAACACATTTAGACTATTTTCGGAATGATGTCTGTGTGTACGAGGTGCTGTCAAAAAGTTCCCGGATTGACCTCAAAAGAAAGTCTAGGCTTACCCAATTGTCTAGTTGGTGTTATCTCCTTCAAAGTACTCTCCTTGGGCAACAAGACCGATTCCAGTGACATTCCCACTTCTGGAAGCAGTTCTGGAACTCCTTTTTGGCGATGTTGTTAAGTACCTCCTGTGATTCGGCTTAAATCTCCTCAGTGTTAAAACGCCGTCCCTTGAGTACCATTTTCATCTTTGGGAAGAGGAAAAAGTCACGGGGCGTGTACGGGGGATGAAGGACCATGTTGTTGGCCCAAAACCATTGGACACCGCGGTGAGAGCAGGCGCAGTGTCGTGGTAGAGCAACCAGTCTTTGGACGCCCACAGGGCCGGACGTTTCCTCCTCACATCCTCTCTCAAACGTCTCAAAACTTCAATGTAAAAATTTTGATTCACTGTCTGCCCTTGAGGAACAAATTCTTTATGCACAATTCCCTCCTTGTCAAAAAGAAAACGATCAGCATGCTCTTGACTTGCCTGGCTTTCTTCAGTCTTGGTGATCTCGGACTTTTCCACTGTGACGATTGTTGTTTTGTTTCTGGGTCATATCCATAAACACAACTTTCATCGCCAGTGATGACCTTAGAAAGAAAGTCTGGATCTTTTCCAAGCTGTTGTTTGAGGTCCTGGCAAACGTTCAAACGCTGCTCCTTCTGGTCTGGCATCAGCAGGCGAGGCACAAATTTTGCAGCAACTCGCCTCATGTTCAAGTTTTCTGACAGAATGCTTTGACATGACCCATACGATATCCCAACAATATTTGCAACGTCCTGGATACTCTGACGACGGTCTTCATGAATGACCTCCTGCACTTTTTCGTTGTTCTTGTCAGTTTTGCAGGTTGATGGACGGCCAGAACATTCATTGTCCTCAACCAATGTTTGTCCTTCCTTAAACCAGGAAAACTACTCGAAACATTGGGTCCTACCCATAGCTTCCTCACCAAAAGCTTGCTGAAGCATCATGTGGTTCTCTGAAGCCGTTTTACCAAGCTTAAAACAAAATTTCACGTGCATTCATTGTTCTTTCAAAGATGTCATTTTTTATTTAAAAAGTATCGCAGACACACACTGATACAACACGAAACAAAGAGCTGCCAAAACAATACACCATGTGCTATCGCACTGTTACTCGGCAGACAACTGCGTAATAAAGTATAATACGCATCCCTGCTTGCGCAGGTGCAGGGTTCATACGAGAAGCGCTCCACGCGGCCAGTCCGGAAACTTTTTTGACAGCACCTTATGTGTCTGTGTGATTGTGGGCACTCTAACTTGAAAAGTATTTGCCATATCATTACCAAATTTCATATATAACACTTTGGTATGAGCAAGAAGAGCTGATTAGTTTTTGGACAATGCCGGTTAACTGGAAGTCGAGGTTTATTCGAAACCCGATTTGGTTTTGGCAAAATATCTCTGTTAAAACATCATTATTGTATATACAATTTGATACAAAGGTTATAGAGAATGTAATTTCCTACAACTTTCATTTGAAACAATTTTCCATAGCAGTTATTGTCTAGGAATTATTTATAAATAATCGGTTTTTTCGGTTTCCGTCAAATATCTCCTTAAAAACGTCGTTATTGGTAATCTTCGTGAGGACCAAAGTTGTAGAGAATAATATTTCTTCCAAGTTTTCATTGTAACAAATTTTTGTAGAACCTTCCATTTAGTAGATAATTAATTTATTCGTAAATTTCCAGTATACAGTGCCACCATCTAGTGGTAAATTCTGTAAACATATTCAAAATATGATTTATGGCAATAAGGATGACTGTAATCTTTTATGGTATGAAATAATTTTGCCTTATAATGCTATTGATAATAATTTAAATATCTATACCCCAAATATGGAGAAAGTCATGTGTTGGCCACATCAGATTTTTTCCAATATAGTTTGGTTTATCCCCATGAATACATTTTCCCATACTCCTTTATTCAAAATTTTAAATATCCCACAGTTTATTTAGTTTCCTTTAATTTGTAAAGATTCCCACCCTATCAATTTATCATTTCTGTTACACTATCAGTTTTCTTATGCTTCCCCAATACATATCTGGCTGCCTTCCTTTGCAACTTTTCTAACTTTTTTACCTGTTCCCCTTCATACAGACCCTATACATTCGTCAAATATTCAACTATTGGCCTTACAATAGATTTATAGGCCAATTCTTTAGTGGCCTTGTAGGGTTTTAAATGCCTTTCCCACAACATGATCGATGTGCTGTCCTCACCCAAAATTAGTTGAGATATTCATTCCTAAATATTTACAATACTCACTTTTAGAAATAACATCTCCCATTAGCTCATAGGTATTCCCTAGATTCCTTAACTCTTCTTTTTGTAAAGGTTATATGTTTACTTTTTCCGATGTTTATAACCATTTTATTCAATGCAATCCAGGTAGCAACCTTCTCTATGTCCTCTTGTAAACTGTTCCTATCATTATGATTTTTTATTATCCTGTATATTATGCAGTCATCAGCAAAAAGACGTATATTTGAAGTTATATTTTCATGGAGATCACTGACATAAATGAGGAACAATAAGGGGCCCAAAACACTCCCCTGAGGGACTCCCGAAGTGACAGGTATTTCATCTGAATACGCTAGTCCTTTGTGTCCTCCCAGTAAGAAATTCTTTTATCCAACTTATTATCCTTTTATCTATACTTAGTTTCCTTACTTTCTCATGTAAACGATCATTGGGTACAATGTCAAATGCTTTTTTTAAAGTCTATAACTACTGCATCAATTTCCTCCCTTTTGTCTAAAGTGTCAGCAATGTCTTGGCAGAGCACTAATAACTGTCTCTCACGAGTGTCCTTTTCGAAACCCATGTTGATTCCTAAATAGCCAGTTATTTTCATCCCAAAATTTGTAAACATATTTAGCTAATATCTTTTCTATCAACTTGCACACAGTTGTCTTTAAACTCACTGGCCTATAGTTCTCAGCCCTTGTTTTTTTCCCACCCTTGTAGATAGGTATAATGTTTGCTTTTTTCCAATCAGAAGGTAAGTCTCGGTTATTTAGAGTTATAGGGAACTATTGCTTCTGCACCCATCAATAGATATGTTATCTGGTCCCATCGACTTGTTATTTCGTTGCTCACTAATAAGCTTCAGTATCTCCTGATCTGTAATCTTTTTGTAGTCCATTTAATTTACTCCTGCTACCGAATCCTTCGATAGTAAATCCCTACAATTTCTTGAAATATCCAGGTTTTTGCTAGTACCATCACTTCACTTGAATACGATAGCATACCACTTGTTTAGCTCGTTTGCTTTACCCTCGTCGTCTAGGATCACATTGCCCCTGTCAGTTTCAATCGTGGCTTTATCCTCACAGCTGTCATTTTTTCTACTAATGTATTCAAAAAATTTATTTTTATTTTTCTTGTCTAATATACCAATTAAATATTTTTCCCTGGCTTTTGTCTTCTCACTGATCAAATTACGAATTAGTGTTTTGTATTTTTCCAAGTGCCCAGGTCCTAAATATTTGTTTTTTATACGTGTTTCTAGCTTTTTCCTTTAATGTCCTTGTTTAAATTGTAATATTCTGGATCACTATTGTTTTTTAGTATATTTTTAGGAACAAACTTCAATAGCCCTTCCTGAATTATGTCTTTGAATGCATTCCATATATCATTTATACTCCCCCCATTTCTCACCTGCCTAGGGAAATGGTCTCTTAAATGATTTCTAAAAACAGAAGAAGCGACCGGTTTCGACTAATATCTAGTCATCATCATTTGATTTTTTTTTTACTGATTCCCACTTTCTGAAACAAGTTCCGTTCAAGTTAAGCATCTTCTCTCTCCTACGTGATGCAATTTATTGGGTGATTTCTTTATTCCGATACTAGCAGAAATCTCCTCGTCAATTGTCCTCTCTTTGGGAACTTCCCTACGCGGATGGAGAGTTTTTTCTTGTAGCATCTTATGAGTAAATATTGGAAGGTTACGAACAGACAAGTTCAAACACTTGAGATGCACCTACCTATTCTCCATCTGGCAAACCCTCGGTATTCATTGAACTATAGCTATCAGTTATCCGGCGTATTCTTTCTGCCTATCTTTGCGAGTTTTTGCCTGCAGCGCAGGTGTAACCTAAACGTTTGCTTGGTCGCATAAATACGCGTATACTTTGTAGAATTCAACGACTTTTGCTAATATAAACGTGGACATAAGCATATTGCAGAGAATTTACTGTTGATACTCATAATTTATACAACCTGTTCAGAAATCCTCCTGTAAGACACACACTTTTCACCGGCTTTTCGGGAAAAAATGTATGAGGAGTAGCCGAGTAAATATGGTATAATAGCACTCGAAATAGAAAATATTACAAAACGGAACTTGTGTTCTGGTAGTGGAACTGAAAGCAGTGTACGCGAAGTAACTGATGGAACATTTACAATCGAGTTAAGTTTTTATTTATTCCTTCTGCACGACGGTTAAGAAAAGTAAAGAAATTTTTTAATATTTTTATTAAATGAAGTTAAGAAAACAGTATTACTAAATGTTTGACGAGATGCAACTATATTATCGACACATGCAACAGACCAGAACACCGGTTCGCTGGGTTTTAAATCTTACTGAGCATTGTTTATGAGTATATTCCAGATAACCGGAAATTCCATATAACCGGATATCACCATATCCCAAGCATGCCAGATATAAGGTTCTATACTGTATGTAAATTAAACAACATGAGTGAAATGATGGAAATTTTAACTTATATGCCTGAGTGCATAAGACTGATCACAAATGTGAAGATAAGAGAAGAAAAATGTGTGATCACGTACATAAGTTAAAATTTCCATCGTTTCACTCATGTTATTTAAGATCTTCTCAATTCTGGGATAAAGTAGGGGTGTTTTCTGCTGTGCCTCAGTGAGGACATCTAGTGTGGTAAGGTTTACTAACCGAGTTAGCCCTTTCTTCACCATAAATACCCCAATTCGAGAAAGGAGAATTAGACTGGCTTGATAGCTTAGTTAAAGCACCTACCCGGCAAGTGGGAGAATCGGATTTGTGTCCCAGTCAAGTTCAGAATTTTTTTCCTTCTCTATCTGCACATAGGTAAATAAAATGTCTAACATGAACGATTTTGAACTGTAGGCGAAAAAAGATGAACAGAATAAGAAACTATAATTTCTTCTTCAAAATGGTTCAGATCTGAAGATCGTAGGTTACTTCCTTCTAATTTTAATTTCCAAAACAGTAAAAGCCGGCACATCGAAAAATCCATTTTTATGCATTACCTTTTAGAAAACTGAAATGTCTTCCTTGGAGTTGAACCAAGGACTTTTCAAGATTTATTTTTGTCAATACTTTAAAATTGTTAATTGACCATTCCTGCAAAAGTGAGTTTCTAACTTGATTCTTTCTCGAGTTATTCGCGTTAAACCATAAATTGCTACTAGATACCTATGCAATAGCATAACCAACCAACCAACGGACAGATGTGGGCTATTACAGGCAGTCGTCGACATCCATACAATTCGCTCTTTCGTACATTATAAATTCTCTCCCCTAAACCGCCTTTCGTGCTCCGAATTCGGACTTTCGTACATCAGCTGACGAACAAACATTTTGAGCTATCGCATAATGGCTGTCTGTCAGCCAAGCCAACACTTTTAATAAATTACCAAATTAAAGTATGCTATGTAATAATATATGTATTATATGTAATGTTTTTTAATATTGTACTGAAATTTGACAAGATTAATACCACTGTAAAGTCGGTTAATAATCAATAAATTATTATTATTATTCAGTCTCGGCAATGTTACCATCTTTGTTTGTACGTACAGCAGTGTTTCTTTGTTTGTGCATTTTACACCATTATTTTATAAACACGAGTGAGAAACGGAAAACTGAAAATGCTAATACAAGTGAAAAGAAATGTAGGACTCATAAACTGAACACGATTGAGACAAAGATAGAAATAATTAGGCATGCCGAAAGCGGCGAATCTTTAGCTTCAATCGTATGCTCATTGGACTTAAGCCGGTCAAGTGTGTGTTCAATTGTGAAGGAGAAGAAGAAACATAATAATACAATACATGCTGTGGTGTTCTGAATAAACGCCACATTTTTTTAAAGAGCAAGGAACCGATCTACACATGCTTCGATGATGTTGGCGATATCCCGTTAGCTGACTGCGAAACAATTTGAGACATAATGATCGTGCAGTTGGTTGTTTGGCTTTCTCACAAATGACAAGTGAACTCAGCAAGATTTTCTTGTGAGTTTGGGTCTCGATTCACAGGTTTAAAGCCTTCTCTGTCTTCTCTACGTATGGATTCCTAGGTACAAAAGACTCTCTTGTACTCGTTGAAGTACCACTTGCAACACTAGCTCTAATCGCCTCTTCACTTTCCTTATAGATTTTATTGTGGACTCGGTCACACCAAGTAATTTACTAACTGATGAAGCAGATTCATTATGCACAAGCCTATCTAAAACTTCAATTTTCTTCTCCAAACTCATCGCTTTTTTTGCCCTTTTTACCGACTTTTCTTTCATTTCAATCAGCACTCTCTTTGGGGCCATGATTAGGCAATATTACAAAAAAACTATGAAAATAGCAAAATGCTTAAATGAAAAAAACTCGAACTTACGTTCATAATACATTTACACCCCTAAACCGCCTTCCGTACACCAAATTCGGACTTTCGTGCGTCAGCAAAATGACACGAATATTTCGAGTGCTGCTGGTTGCCAGCCACCAGTTTCCGCCGTGCCGGCATCTTTGTCTGTACGGGAGTGTTTATTTGTGTAATTATTTAAATATTTTGCTTTTTTCCCTATCTCTCTATATTATAAATTTGACGATTGTGTCTAAAAGGTCCCTGCTCAAAAAACTAAACATTTATACCATAATTAGTGATTTTATAATAGTTTTTGGCTCTCTGGGAACGGAACCCCCCCCCCCCCCCCCTATAACATGTAAATCTGTTCGACATCCGTACACGTTTTCAGGAACGCATTATATACGTGTGTCGAGGACTGCCTGTATAGTAATAATTTTTGTGGCATCGTCATGCTTCAATTTTGGCAACAAGGTCCTGTATGGGAGGGTTTTTAGGACATAAACTGAAGTTTATGCCAGAATTTAAAAGTTTCAAATCCCTCTGTAATAACTTTAACTGCCATAGTGCTATAGAATTTGAACATTGTTGGTATAGTTTAAGTGCTGATTCAGATAGGCACAATAAATCACAACTTTTAGGTAAGTGCATTTTTAATCTTGGATTTAAAATGTTCTTGAGCAGTCGATCATGAATTTGTTATGATCATTGTCTAGTTTGCAAGATATTGTCAGTGATGGTATATAGATGCATTAAGATCAATATGGATATGCACACTATATTTTGTCCTTAATTAAGTAACGATTTATAAACATACCTTTCAATTGATTCAGATGACGATGTTACTGCACTAGAATTTAATATCTGCAGTTTCATATTTGTATTGCAGCTTTTATGATCATCCTCTTCATCAGTTTCCCACCCACCTCCAGCTTTGCCTGGTATATGAGCTAAAAAAAATTGCACAATTATCTGGCATTATTTTGCTATGAAATTGTGTTGTACGATGTTGATCAAGTTATAGTTGAATTACCGATCGTCAAAATAGTTGGTTCTATGTATGAGGCAGTTAAAAAGATTATCTATACCTTTTGCTTCTTTCTTTACCAACTCTTTCATGGATGATTTTTGAGGATCACTGTCATCTTCAAATATTGGTGGTCGATAGTGTCCAGGAGAGCTATACAAGATTGATTTTATATCACTGTTCAAATCATCTGAGGGATTGAGTAATTTTTCAAAGTAATCCATGACTTTCCCCTTCAAAGTCTCTTCATAAAGAGAAATAACATTATTAGTTTTTTAATTAAATTAATAGCACTTCAACTAAAAAATATTTTGAAAAGTACCTTTTTCAACTGGACTATTACCAAAGCCCTCATATTTCCCCTGGGGAAGTCCTTGAGATCCAAGTGATCCAAAGTATAATTTTGTTTGCTGCTCATCTGGAACTCCTTCCTCATCTCTACGCAATAGTTCTGGATCAAACAATACTTGCAGAAGGTTCTGTAAGTAAAAAAACTATATTTCTCCAAATACTTATTTTACAGTTAAAGGCTTTGATGAAATGGATAATATTTTACCTCAGCTGCCTGTGCAACAGCATCACAGGTTTTACTAGCATTGAAAGGAACAGTCATACAATTTATGGTTGATATTTTTATGTGCCCGTCATTCCTTCTTAATAATACTCGAAAGCCGACATGACCTTTTATAACCAAATGGTGCATAATTTTCATCACCTAAGGAATAGAGAAGCCTACAATAACTAATCTCAAACTAAATTTTCGCGATTTATGATATATGCAAATATCAGTCACCTTCAGTTTAACATTACTGGATTGTCTTCCAAGCCTCTGTAGTAAATATCCCACAAGGCGGTTGCAATGAGGAGCATCTATAAAAGTGATTTCGTTGGAATGATTAAGGATTAAATAATTATAATCATATGATGGAAAAGATGGATCGTAGATATGCGACAGGCATATGCTGAAAAATTTTCTTTCATAAATCATTAGAAAAATCTTCACTTTTATTGTCAGTAATACAATTTAAAAGGATACTCTCAATTTCTTCCAACATGTAGCCAGGTGTAGGTTCACCATCATCAGCTGTTGCTCGAGTCATTAGCGGTAGCTGAATAAAAATTCGTTATGAGTGTTACGAGATACATTAACATAACATATTACTAAGATACCATAATGTTGTACGAAATTATTACATAGTTGGAAAACGCCACTTTATCGACGATTTCTGTCATAATACTACTTGATGTATTCATCTTCTATATAAAGAGAAAATGCGAGTTTCATGACTCATCTGTTCAGATTTTATTGCCGCGAGTATACAAATGATGGTAATTGAACCTCGAAAATTCGTCAAGTTGAAAAAAGCGAAGTATAGGTAGAAACGGTATGCGAATAAACTGTAAATTTTATTTTAAACATCTTAAATGTTTTCTTCTACTTTTTGTTGCATTAAATGATGTACATACGTAATAGAATTCGTCAAGTCCACGATAATGGAATTTTGGTAAATTTTTCGAGGCTTAAACGTTCAGGATTATTTATTTATTCTGAATTATTATATACAAAAGCCTTTAACGTCATTTCCATACAGAACTATGGGAAATTTGTCGAATATTGGGTTCTCTTGTACCCCAGAGTTCTTAAACACGCGGGTAGCATGTGGCCCGCCAGTTCTTAAATTGTGACCCGTTCCCTGGTCTTAATATGCTGTAAGTTGGTAGAAGTAACAGCATGGACAAGATTATCGCGGATTAGCAAAGTCATACAGAACAATGTGTAAATACATAGTAATTGTATTATAGATTGTTTTTAATTGCAATGCTTACCGTTTTGATTCGCATGCGTTTAAATTTGATCTAAATGCTTAGACTCATAATTATAACTGAGCCGACGTATATTTGAAATGGATGCACGCATAATTCGAAATTATCTATTAGGTCACCATGCAAATTGATTTGAGACCCGTGTATTATATTCTCCATTCTATTCCTTAAATTTTTTCTGATAATTTTATAGTTTAATGGGAAGATTCAAGGCCGGACTAAGAGACTCTGGGGTCCTGGTGCAAAATTTTTCAAAGACTGTCTCCCCACCACCACACAAAATGTCTGCGGCCTCCGTGGGGCCCTTCTAATCCCGGGATTCTGGCTGAACTGCATCACTGCGCCCCGGTTAATCCGGCATTGGGAAGATTAATTGATTATAAACGTAACTATATAGCTCGGGTTTAGTACCAATAGCTATATCACCTTTCTAGTATTCAAATTGAATGTTACTGTATGAACTGTACCAACTGCGCACATTCAATGTGGCTTAAGTGAGATCCGAAGCGAGTGCGCCATAACATCATCTGAATTTCTTTAAGCTGAATACGATTAAAATAAACTTAAAAAGCCGATAAAAATTAATTCGAAATTATATTGTGGCAACTTTTGCTTGGTTGGAATTTCTATACGTTTTAGCGCAAAAGAACTAGAGCTGCCAACCGAACCGAACCATACCGCTGAACCGAACCGCAGCCATTTTGCTGAACCGCGAACCGAACCGAAACCACCGATTAATTTTTCAATGAACCGAAAACCGAACCGTAATTTTTTGCAAAAGTGGTTCGGTTTCGGTTCGATCTCAATCCACAAAGTACGGACCAACGAAAAGACCATGAATTTCCATTCCATTTCCTCTCTGATACTATTGTTATCCACATAAAAATCACGTTAGGATAAAAAATACCATTTTTTAAATATAAATAAATGAAGACTAGTTGCAGCTACGCTTACAAATAATCTAAATAGTTCGGCCCTAGGTTAGATCTTTGTTTCCTATTCATTTGAAGTGTTTCCCTATTTAGTTGTCTTTCTTGTACTCTCCGCTCCTCATCTACACGGGAAATCCTATGAGCTTCCGCATCTCTTCTCTCTCTTTCCTACAATACTCTTCCTTTGATCTCTGCCTCCTCTTCCTTTCTCTGGCAGCTGTAGCTGGGTTAATAGCTCTCTTTTTCACTGGCATTTTTCAATTTTCTGCGATTTTACAGCAATATATTAGGGCAATTACGTGATCACAATGTCACAGAGTTACTCAATGCTAGTTTAACTCTTCAAGCGCGCAGGACTTACTTAAATCCCGTGTTTGAGGTCATAAGAGGTTTTTAAAAATTTGCAAAAATGCGCGATTTCGATTCCTGAAAATTGAAAAATTCGTAACTTTTTTCATTTTTATTGGATTTGTATAGCATTTTTTGAATATTTTAGTAGATCATAACATTTATAAACAATTTCTTTTACATTATCTTACATTAAGCACAATCTTTACAGGAGAGAAGAGAAATACGAAATACGTAAATCACCCCGATTGCCGACCAGTTAGCGCGCACCCGTGCTTTCATATATCATTCAGTATTACGAAAACTATAAACGGCATTGATACGCAGTCTTTTTCAAAATAATATTTCAGCTTTTATTAAATTTCATTCGCTGGATATACCTGCCTAAACCAAATAGAAAAAAGTTTCTCGCAGGTCAACTTTTTCATGTCTTGACCAAAAATTTGAAATAAATTTTACGTTTCATATATTTTTAAAAGACATTTTATAAAGCTTATGAAGCTTTGAGTTATACATAGTCATTATAGAATTTACATGGTGAAATTTGTCCTATTTCGTTCAGTAGAAACGGAGCTATGATGTTATATGTATCAGAATGTACGCGTAATAAGAAAATTAGAAAAGTTAAAAGTTTTTTAAAAAGGCATTTGCTTTATCCCATTTACCATGAAATTTACAAGAAAATATAACTTCAATGAATCATCTATATTGAATTTTTTTTTACTAGCATTCACTTCAGACTAACTACTTGAGAGCGACACGAGAATATTTCTCCTGTGAAGACCCGAGCGTAAGAGCATGACGCAAGCGCTCGCTCCGAAACTTTCGCATACTACGCATCATCAATGATTTATTTTTGTAAACAGAACTTGGACCCAAGAAGATACGTTTCTTCCTCTCTATCTCATACTATAATGGTCTCAAGAAATGCTGAAGCAAGCACATGGCCCGAAGAGAGCCGAACAATGGTTTTCGTTGTTCGGCTCTCCTCGTCTTATACCTCTCAACCTCTGACTCATAAGAAAAACCAAATTGAAAGCGAATTTTGTAAGCAGATGAGTAGTCTAGATCTTGTTTCACTTTGTAGTAGCATTCGTGTCGAGATACGGTTCCTCTCAGCATTGGATTGGAGATTTTTAGAAAACGCGATTCCCCAATTCGCGAAAAATCAATCACAAAATTTAATGCACATTAAGTGTAATAAAAAAGAGAAAAAGATCGCAGAATGACGATAAGTAGGTAGGCCAAAGGTTCCTCTTTTAAAATATATAAAGGTTATCCATATTTAAGAAAATTTACTGTCAAAAAAATAGAGAACCTCCGCGACGTTCCCAGTACGCATGACGATCGTATGTGGAGTTTTCGTCCGACGTTCCCAGTACGCATGACGACGCTGACAGGTTAATATCGCGGTATATTCAAAGGGGAAAAATTTTTAATTCTACCTAGCCTTAGTTCCAATGATTATCGTTTCACCCTTATAGACGAACTCACAAACAGTCGCTTTCCTTCAATCGTCTATCAACTACTGCTTGTAACTTCTTACAGTACCTACTATAAAGGAGACGTCAATGCAAGCGTTTATTTAGATTATCAATGAAGAGAAAATAACAATAACGCTTTTCTTTCGTCTATTTGAAGGTTTAATTGGCCTTAAATGAATCGGTATGAGTACGAACAATCTGAAAAATTTCGAAAAAGAATGCGTAATTCTGAAATATTCAACCGCGCGACGTGTAAACATTGCAAGCATAAGATAGTATAAAGCTTTACCCGTCGAATAATGCAAAAAAGAAGAAAATCGGTTCATATTTACGTATTTTAATGTACGAAGAAAAAAAACCTTGCACTCTGAAAAATCGAAAATCCCGTGTAAACTTAAGGGAAGATATAATTGTCTCCTGGATCGAACCCGGGACACTTTAACAAAAGAAAATATTTTTCCAGGGACCTCATAGCTAGTAGAAACAAAACGCCGTTTACCACATATCTTTACGACGAACGGTTCTCGAGAAATACGCCGATATAATTACGCGAGGCTTCATACGCACTGACGGACGCTGCTTCACTACGCGCATTATATATAGGATGATGATGGGATTGTAATATAAATTTTTTAAATATAAAATTTTCCTTTCTTTAAATAAATTCTTTCATTTACAATAATAATGACTGCTGATTGATTTACTTACAGATTGATACTGAATGTGTAATGTATATATTGGATAAATTATTTCTGGATAGTATTTCAAATGATTAATTTATTTGAACCGAACCGCAAACCGAACCACTTGTCAAAATTCCCGTCTGAACCGAACCACTTCCAAAAAATTAGAACCGAACCGCGAACCGAATTTTGAAGTGGTTTGCAGCTCTGATATATATATATATAAATGTGTCTCTCCAACACCCCAGCGGCTCTACTTCCGGTAAGTGTTCACTGGGTTTCCTTCAACACCTAGTTGCCCAAAATATATATATATATATCCCATAGTTTTCAACCCTAAGGTTGGTTTGAAATGGCTAGGGAATAAACACATGATGTGGTGTTTTCCCGTTGCCTTCCACATCAGACACACGATTGATGAAATATGAAATTATGAAAACGACACAAACATCCATACCCTTGGCGGGATTCGAACCCGCGACCTTAGTGATGGTAGGCCAATATGCTAGCCCTTCCTAGTGAGCACTTACCGGAAGGAGAGTCGCTGGGGTGTCGGAGTGACACATTTGTAGACGCTGTTGGAGCTTTCGAGATGATCCCTTCGTCAGCACAAGAGACGGTTAAAGTCGATGTTTTAGATGCAATTACATTTCTTAGTCGTTCGTTATTGTGTACAAAAAGCCTGTATCAAAAATTGTTTTAGAGACCGTGGCTTTGTTTTCGATGGTGCTAATGAATGCGACTATGCAGGTAGCGATAGTGATTATTGTGACATTCAAAATTTGATTGATGAGATGTATTAAGTTGAGGGTACCAACGTATGTGCAAAAATCTCGTAAATATTGATGAAAGCGTTTTCACAGAGAGTGATGAAATTGACTTGAAAACTGTGGTAGAATCACAAAGCAATGAAATTGTTTCCAATTCAGAGTATGAACAGAATGAGGAAGATTGTGAAGAAATGGAAATGCAACAACGTCCGAAGTTTTACACTATCTTAAAGCTTTAAAACATTCTGCCAGAATGAAGGGTGAAAATGATTTCTTTAACAAAGTTATTGAAATAGTGTTTTTTTGCCATTTTAATCATATCACAGGAAAAAAGCAACTAAAATTGGTTAGTTTTTAAAATGAATTTCTAGAATTTTTTAACTTCGTTTAATATTTTTATTGGATTTTAATGTGTATTTGAAATGTTTTGCAACGATGAAATTTAAACTTTCTGATTCTGAAAATTTGTAACATTTTTAACAGAAGTTTTTTAATTTCTAATATAAAATCAGAATTGGGAAAGCATGCAATTTCAAGTTTTCTCATTTATTATATATATCAATTTTTGTTGTAATTTTAAAGCTTTTATTTTCATTAAGAAGAAAACTTTCTATTTTCTAGTTAAAATCTACCAAAAGGAAAGAGTTGCGTAAATTATTTTAACCTGTATACTTAAGGGTGAAAACCTGCGAAAGATGGAATAATATGCCGGTCCCGTGAGGTTCCGCCTCTCGCAGGTTTTACTATATCAACTATTTATGAAAATTGAGTTTTAAAGGAGATATTCGAAAAAACGGGAAAACGACAAGTATCAAAATCAACTTCCGGTTGACCTATATTGTCCAAAAACTAATCAACTCTTGTCACCAGTATGAAAATATCTTATATATAATTTTGGAAGTGTCCGTCCGTCCGTCCTATTTGTATCTCAAAAGCCGTTTGTCGTAGAGATATGCGGTAAACTGCGTTTTGTTACTGCAACCTAGGAGGTCCCAGGAAAACTATTTTCGTTTTCATAAAGTCCCGGGTTAGAATCCAGGGAAAAATTATATTTTCCCATAAGTTTACACGGAATTTTCGATTTTTCAGAGTGCAAGATTTTTTTCCTTCATTCATGAAAATAAGTAAATATAAACCGATTCTCGTCGTTTTTGCTTTATTCGACGTATACAATTGTACACTATCTTATTCTTGCAATGTTTACATGTTACACGGTCGAATCTTTCAGAAATACGCAATTGTTTTCGAAATTTTGCGGATATTTCGTACTCTTTCCGGACGTTGCCAAGACGACCCTCATTGTTGCCTCCGATTAAATTACTGTGAATTAAACCTTCAAACTGTTGAAAGAATAGCGTTATTCGCTTCGCACTTTTGTTTAAGTATCGAAAGTATGCTGTAGCAATGTCAAACTTTATACATAGCAACGTAAATATTTACGGATAATTATTCAGTTAACTGCGTATGAGAAGCGTTTCTAACGATTTAATCAAAGCATTTGAATCATCATTTGAATGCTGGAATCTTACCTTTTTGTAAGTAAAACAATTATATTACACATCTATAATGCATATTAACTCAAATAGGCTCACGCATAAATTTAAAATTAGGTGAGAATAGGGGCGTACGTTATTTTTTAAAAACATTACATGAATACCTCCCTATACAGCTAAAAAACTAGTCAGCCCCCGGTTTTACGATAGGTTAGGATCCAGGTCACCGTCATATAGCGGAACCTATTATTTTTGGGGCATCATATAAATAATACAAATATTTATAAGCCTATCTAAACATTAATAAAAACAAATATGTAAACATTTTCAATACATAAAAATATAATAACTATTACATAATCTACACAATATTTCATAGTGTGGAAAAACTAGATTCGGCGACTTAAAACTGGATTATTGGTTTAATGGTGAAATCGACGTAAAATCGAGTCGTCGTAAAGCGGAGACTGAATGTAGTATTCGCAAACCATATCTCCTGCTAAAACATATCCAAGTATGGTTTGTTCTCCACATGTAGCGATTGGGGACGTGTTAGATGCCGTTTACTCAGTGGGCGTCTCTAATATCGAGTCGTCCTTACGGTCCGCCCACTTCTAACAATAAAACCGGCTTCAACTAATACAATACGCTACACTTCTATAGATTTGTATTAATACAACCTCTTTAGTCCGACGCCCTTGGGTCATAGGCTATTCCAGATCATGGGAATTAGCCATAATGAAGGGTAAGCAAAATATATGCAATCATTTTTGGTTTTATGGAGTGAACGATTTGGCGTCCAACTGCACGCATCGCACGTGGACACAGTTCTGTACATTCTTATCTGGAATAACCATTTCACTACTTCATTCTGCTGATTTTATTTGATTCATCAAGCTCAATCGTGTAAACATTTATAAGCAATGCCCAAAAATTTCACATAAAGGTGATTGTTGTGCGCGCAATGTTTTTATAAGGTACGCTAAATTGTAATTGTTTGCAATGAATTATCTTAACTTACGTAGTTTTTCTCACTAATGCCCTTCCTTGAGGGTTTTAATAACTTTTAATACGAGTTATGAGCCTTGAGGCAAAACGTGCAGTCTTAGGAGAGGGTTAGATTCGACTCGAAGTTTGTTAACATAATCATGAAAGAAACATGTAACATGTACATATAACTATGGATAAATTGATTTTGCGGCAATTACAGTAAAACTCGTTTATAACGATCACGCCTAAAACGAAATCTCGGCTATAACGAAGAAATGTCTCGGTCCTTTGGACTTCTCCATAAGGGCATTGGTTAAATTTCTCGGATGTAATGAACACATTTTTACGAATTCTCAGCTGTAACGAACAAATGTTTGGTCCCGTGGCAAAAAATGCCCCTTATATAACGAATTTTGGCGAGCGGAGCGATAAGTAATGAATAGTTTGCGCCCGTTTAGCGCGCACTTGTTGGTAGAGAGGTCCCCTTCCTCCCTCTACCCCTTCCATACGAATTTCCAGCTCCCTTTGTTTTGAAATTGATATTAAAAATGTGAAATTTTTATGTAAATTAATAACCATAATAATAATATTAATTGGCAATTTAAAAAATCGTATGGAATAGCAATCGAACATTCTACACGCCGCGAAGTTGATAAGCATCTATTTGCATATGTAAGTACGGCATTGAAATCTACTCACTGCAAATACAGTAAAAGCTGTGTTATCCGGCTATCTTGGGGATTGTTGATAGCCGATTAGGAGAAATAGCCGGTTACGGGAGCGTTTTTCGATTTTAACATTACAAATTTAGCAATAACCAAACAAAATTGGGCTTAGGTTCACTATCGTACTCCCCAAACATAAATATGCATGAGGTTTGCATTTTCCATTTTAATTCTTCCACACGTAGTTAGATCTAGATACTATTTACCCATTCTTATTTCATACGTTGCTACGCTTACATGCAAAACAAGACTATTGAAAAGTTTAGGGCGTCCGAGAAGTTTGGGGAGTACGACAATGAACCTGTTCCCAAAATTGAATTTATTGGATTATATCTGTCTTATTTATCTTTATTTATTCTATTAGAAAAGGGCGAATTTATTCAATTATTCTGAACGTTTCTGTGAAAACCAGTCATATAATATTTTATCCAGTTCCTCCACTTTTGGCTTATGAAGCGTATGACGTTTATGAATTGATTTACTCGTCTCAGAATATGACACAAATTTCATTAATTTAGCCTTATGAACCTTGATATCGTAGAGCGTGGAAGATTCGATGTTGAATTCTTTTGCTATGGCTGCTCTACTTTCTCCTTTTCCATTCGTTTGATCAGCTCCAGCTTTTGTGTTAGCGTTAAAACAACTTTTTCTCTTCTGTCCCTTGCTTTTAGGTATTTATTTTGATGCAACATTCAATGGATGGGTAATTTTTTAATAATAAAAAGCGATGAAACTGGAAATTATAGAAGTACACCAAAACATCTAGACAATGCAAATGGCTTACGTAAACAAAAACACCCTGCTTACTCGGCAGCCCCAGAGGTATACGGAGTAAATACGTAACATATAAATATTATGTTTTAAGAAATTTTAAGTGGAAGTTGTGGTATTAAACAAATACAATTCAAACAAAAATTCATAAAAAAAAGAAAAAGAAATACAAAATGAATTGTATTTGTGTAATTGCCGGTGTTCAAGGGTGACCGGTTTCTAAATAGCAGGATAGCACAGCTTTTACTGTATTTGTGTAATAGCCGGTATCTAAGGGTGGCCGGTTCTAAATAGCCAGATAGCACAGCTTTTACTATATGTGTCTACATATTATATGGGATGTATAGGCCAAAAACCGTTTCCCGTATATAACGAAGTCACGCTTATATCGAAGCAACGAGTCGGTCCCCTCAAATACGTAATAAACGGGTTTTACTGTAATTATTCTTTGAGGTGTTTATATTGCCTATTATATTGATTTTATAGGTTACGATTAATAAATGTTGTTTTCTTACGTATCTATTCGGATGGGAAATAGGCAGAGAAAAAAGGGAGAATTTTAAACTTTTGGTGACATTATTCTTAAGTGATTAAGTTTAACTTTTAGCTTACTATTCTCAGAGGGAATTTATCTGGTATATGATGTGTATGAAACAATTTTTTGAGTTTTTAATTTAAACGCACCAACGTGAGAGTGACGGTATTGGGAAAAACTCCATGATTTGTTCTAAAGCACGGGAGCTCCCGGATTAGAGGAACACGGATTAAAGAGGTTGCGCTGAATTAGTCTTCAATTAACAGTTTTGTTCTCTCATAGTCTATCTATACCAAACATACTATTATGATACATATCTGCAACCACCTTGATGTCCATCGCCCCCCATAAAATTCCTTAACGCCCTCTGGGGGCGGTACCGCCCACGTTGGGAATCACTGATCTAAATAAACGGTTTCATTGATTGATATATGAAAAAGAAAGGACATATAATTTAATTTATGGTGGAATTTTTTTCACATATGGAGCATTCCAACATAACTTTTTCGTAAATGTTATTACCACAAATGTAACATAAGAAAGACTGGAGTAAATCAGTCTGCAATAATGGTTTGCATGTTGTGTTGCATGGAATTCTGTTCTTTTTATCTCCTTAACCTGTGACAATGAAATATGGTAGGATCTTAGGCAGAAAGGTAAATTAATGATATGCCAATAACATAAAATCTTGATTGGCATATGAAGAGTAATGAGGTATATTCTTTAAATCCAGTAGTTTATATGTACGTTACAGATGCTTCCATGTCATTTAAACAATAAATTACATTAGATAACTGAGAGCAAAAACTGTAGCTTAATATGCCGATATTCATATGTGCCAATTATTTTCGTATTTTTTGATTAACCCTAAAAATAATAATGAAAATTTTGTTCTTTTCCATATATGTTCCTTGATGCTATAGATATTAATCAATAAAACTTTCATCTTTAGGCAAACAGAGGTTCTATATATTTTCTACATAATTTCAAACTTTGAAATTATGTAGCCGTTACCCTATAATTATCTATTAATTTGATTAGCCCTTAAGGCACACTTCCAAGAATTTTTACAGTGAACATTTAAACAGCAACTAATACATCTACAAACCCATCATCAGGATTGCAATCCGTAAGCCTATGAATAGGATGCACACACGCTACCTGCTTCTCACTTAAATAAGGACGAATGCCATCTATCTAACGCCTTCTCATTTTTAATTAAGAAAATCACAAAAAATAGATCTATTTTTTGACAGAGAGAAAAAGCATCGAATTGTCAAAATTTCGAGACATCAGGGTTGGAATGTTTTTAAATAAGATATTCGATATAACTGAACAGTCAATATCACTGAAATCATATACTTGTGAGATTTCCAGTGTAAAATTCCATCCGTTGAACTAATTATCCACTCTAGCAAAATGGTCTTGAGCATTTTACTTCCATGAGCACTTAAAATACCAAGGATATCAAAACATGCGAAATACTGGCATGAAATTTGAGATATTTATATAAAATTTTCCAAATTATTAGTTTTTAGAAGAAAAAATGAGCGTTCTCTATGTGTCTGTGTTTAGGTATAGCTTCAATTTCACTCCCAACGTAACTACTATCACGTAACATTCTACGAGAAATCTGACAATGAATGAATGGAACCATTGTAAAATTGAGAAACATTTACGAAGAGTGCTTGCTCTATCCAACAATATTTAAATGAAGAAAATAATCGAAACGATAAAATATGCAGATTTTGAAGTCAATGAATTTTTATTCGTAGCAGTGGCGGATCCCCTTGAATATTCCTTAGGGGTAGAAAAAGGGGAAGCTGAGAGGGTTCTCATGCTGCAGGAGTTATCCCCCAATAGGCTTCACTGCGCAACTACTATTCTATCATGTTCCATGGTTTATTAATACAAATAATTTTGAAAATTATTTAGTGTACAAATTAAAAATATCCCCCACCTCATGGAAAATTAGTCAGTAATCGCCTCCCCCCTCTCTTTGGGAAGTTTCTAGAACCACCCTTGATTCCTAGCGTTTCTGAAGTTTTTAAGAGAAAATTAAATATCAGCGAGGTCGGTATGGTAAAAATTATTATTTGTTTTATGTGCCTTTCGGAATTTAAACTATTAGGTATACAATTCAATATAAAATGGTACATCAAATTCCTTTTAACTGATCGTGCCATTATGCTAGTATCACTTTTTTGGGTAAAATAGTGCAACTTTTTAACACCTCAGTGCTGTTTTCGATAATTTTGCATAAAGTTGGGCAGTGGGATGCTGTATATCGTGAGAGTTGACTTAAATTTACATTAGAGTGATATTTTGCTATAATTGTAACTATGCTAAATTTTTTACACTTTTCACTCTGTTATATCCAGCCGTCCTAGGTCGATACATTTCAAAAAATGATTCTTCGATTGTGCTAATTTTACATGTAAATTTTCCAGAAAAATTCAGGCTATTGTTGATATATTTAGTTAACTATAGTATTCATAAATATATTGGGGAAAATACGAGAGTTTTAGCTAAAACGAGTAGTATCTCATCGGTATCACTGATGACGACTGCCTTATACCCGAAATGAGCATCTTATTTGACCTACATCTTTTTATAGTTATTGGAGCTATATAATATTATCACTAATAGATTATCATAGTAGAAATCGATAGCTCCATACTTTATCCAAATTACCATTTAAAGTTAATCAAGCTATATTGCTATTTTTCAAACGGAGTCCAGACTCCTATTGGGATATGTTCAGTTTTTTTAAGGACAGCTCAGAGATTATCACGAAATTTTCCTCGATAATTATTTTGTCTCGTAATTGGTATTCGAAAATTATTTGTTTGCATTTTCAAACTTCGCTTTTGAAATGATTTAGGTGCGCTTTTTCTGAAGGAAACGTACCTATGAACCTACGACAATTTTCAGCATCAATAGGTTTTATTGTTTCAAGAAATAAAAACAAATTGTTTAAATCTCACCTTTATTGTGTAACACCATAAAATTTTCTCAAGAAAAAGGATTTTTCAGTAATAGCGATGCACAATCATACAATTTATCAGGAAAATAATTTCCCAAAACGGTTACTGGGTTTCATATAAATAACATGGAACGAATTTAAGTACTAAGAAATATTAATTCGGTTCAGCTTCAACTATTTACATAATTTTCGCAAACACAGATGAGCATTTCGATTTAACTTACACGACACGAAAGATCAAATAAAATAAGGCGTCATTGCATTTCAGACATTGCAGTTTCTTTTTTTAATTTACACACACTTGAAGTAAGCTCCCCCTACATTCCTTCGCTTAAACACACGCACTCACGCAAGCACACAAAACAACACTCATCCCGCTCTTCCTTCTTTTTTAGAAGTCCCCCACAAGCTTCGTCGCATGCGAGCGTGCACCACTCTTTTGCTTCGGAAAGCGAGGGCAAATTCGGTTGTCCGGCGTCCTTCTTATGAAGAGCGCAATTTTCGACTCGCACAATTCGCCCGGACAACCACTCCTATCCGTCGTACATCCATGTCGACGGCAACACCCTGACCGCCACTCCGTATAGTAATTCGGCGTACCAGTGCACTCCCAACGTTTCCGTCGAGTTGGAAGCAGCCACCTTCGGTGTTGCCGATCCGACGTTCCACACGATGCTCCAGAGGCGCGCGGCGGCGTTTCGTGCGTTGGCGGCCATCCTCAGAGGAGCGAAAGACCAATGCGCCAGAGACTGACTGTCGACGGCAGCGTAACACGAGGCGGCCACGCCGTCCACGAGCACCGTTCCGGCAACGGTCAGAGGCGCGTAGACGCCTTCCTCCAAAGAGCTTCCGTCCACCGCCACCACTTCCTCCGGCAGCAGGCGGGGCGCTTCGAGTGGTGCCTCCGGGTCTTGCACCAGGAGGCGGTCTCCGGGTCGCACCCGGGAGGCGAAGACGCCGCGGGTCGTCGTCCCGGCCGCGTCCGCCACGAGGACTAGGTGAGAGGGCGTGAGGGCGATCTGCCTTCCGGACGCCGTGTGTATCCGGAGGAAGGCTCGGTGGCGCTCCGGATCCCTGTCTAGGAAGAGCAGCACCTCCGAGTAAACGGGCTGTCCGGTGTCCGAATCGACGGATAGGACGCGATCGCCGACCCTGAGCTCGGAAAGTGGGATGTGCGCACCGCTGGATACCTGAACGGTGGCGGCGGCGGGGAAACAGCCTCCTGATTTGGCCGCCTGAGACGACTCTGTCGCAGAGAGGGAAAAAAACACGGATAAGAAACATCACTCATGCTTATAATATTATTCATTGTCATTTCGTATTCATTTAATCATCGTTATATTTCACGTCCAAATTATTATTCATTAACTCTCGTATATGATCACTTCACCGTCGCTACATTTCGTATTCATATCCTTATTATTCGTCATTTATTTGGAACCATCACAGCTGGATAACTTATTATTATTCATTATTAAGATTTTAGGATGGCTTATAGAATTTCCACGGTTGTCATGCATGACTCATCCCTTAAAACAGATATCCCGTCCCCTCAAAAGAAATAACGCCGGCCATATCACCGGCAAACATATTGCATGCTTTTTTTAAATGTATTTTAAGAATGAATTATGTACTTTTGGTCGAGAGTCAAAGTTGAATTCTCCATAAAATAAACAACGAGGACGAGGTCGAAATATGAACTTTGTGGAGCAAATCCTCATACTCCGTGGGAAAATATTTGTTTGAGGGTATGAGAGACTGGGACAGAGGGGGGGGGGGGGGGGGGGGAGGGGAAGGGATAGGGTGAGAATGGAACGCAGACAGCGGCAACCTCGCTCGATTAGCCGCAGCAACGATGAAATGTGAAAGACAAACTTGGGTGTGGATTTGTTTACCTTTGCGAACCGTACATCTACCTTTCCCACTTCTCACAAGAGGATCCATGATCTTTCCCACAAAGGCTATCTTTTCTATTCCTTACACATTCGAGCTGCCTTGGGTTCAGAAAAATGAAGTAATGAGTTCACTTATTAAGAATAATTTTGGAATATCGAAAGGGCTGAAGTCGCTCGCTCATGACTACTTAATCTTGCTTTACACATATTCTCGAAGAAAATCAACCGCCATATTTAAAACGAATTCAGGAAAGAAATATCAATTGTAGTCCAACTTCCGCTTTGATATATCAACCTTATGTAAGAACATAAAATGTCTTCTATAATTTATTGTTTTACCTCTTTTTTATTACATTCTCATGCACCATCCATTCATTCTTCTGAAATAATACAATTCACGTGACTTACGTAACTGTATATTTTATATGAGTTGTGTCAAAACAGAATTCTTTGTTCTTTTTTTAAATTTTTATTACTTCTTATTCACTGGAATTTAATTTATTTTTATTTAACAACATATGAAATCATCGCGGATGCATGGGTGGTCAGTTGCACTAAAATGAAGTACCCATAAGTTATCTGGGTTCATTTGTCCATACATTTCATAAAATTTAGCCTAATACTATTGAATTGACGTAATATGTCTCTCCAACAACCATAGAAAGATTAAGTAAGTCAAATGCACTTATCGGCTAAAAATCAGCCGTCATATGTGGTGATTCACCGATGGTAGAAATTGAATAACCACTGACGGCGGCTGCTTTATAGCCGAAATGTACGTCTGGTTTTTCTAGCATTTCTATGACTTTTAGAGAGATTTACGGTGCCAATTTGATTTTAGTCATATTAAGAACTATAATTTTTTGTTGAACTAATTACTATTAAATATAAATGAAAGATGACCGGAATTCATCAGTCTGAATCAGGAGTGGGCAACCTTTTCTGTATGGCAGGCCGCATCGGTGTGTGCGATTTAAATAGGAAATTGCTTAGATTCTTAGGTATCATACATAAGTGAAAAACAAGCACAAACAAGGATTTTAGGTCTAAATTTTCAAAACTAAAGGTTTTATTGTCATAATTTTACCAAAAGTAATATGAAATTGTGTTAAATTTTACGAATTGCTTTTTTATCAAAGCTTCGCGGGCCGCATGAAATGCTCTCGGGGGCTGTATACGGCCCGAGGGCCGCGGTTTTCACACCCCTGCAGGGCCCTGGTCTAAATCAAGCTAAGTTGGTATTTCGGTTTATCAAGATCAACCTAGATAATGTCAAGGAAATGGCTTTTGGTGATATTCATTTAAAATTCCTAAGCATATTTAATATCGGTGCCACATATTTTGACCCTATAATTACTATTCGCCAAGTATCAATATATCAAGATCATAAACATTAATAAATCGACTGCTGCGGCACCTAAAAATATCACGGAAGCGAAGAAGGACCGGGTGAGAAGAAACTTCGATTACGGGAATGCGTTATGCGATCGCTGACATGTTTTCTCTCTCTCTCTCTCCGCACCCCTCCTCCTTTCCCTCCCTCTATCCCCTGAGGCTCAAAGGAGCTGCGCCCTCGTCATCCACGCCTGCAAAGCCGTCCACGCAACGCGCACTACAGTTGGGCTCTCATCGCTGCCAGCATTCACGGGGATGCCGTGATCCGCGGAGGCGGATTAATGGGCAGAACTAACCTGGTTCATTCGTGAACACTCGCCACGGGGTGGGGGACTTTTTTTTTTACGCATAGCGCAGAAGCCGAAGAAGGTCTCCTCGAGCCCTATCATCCATCACGAAAACTTTCGAAAGAAGTTTCGATGCCTCGATTCTTCTTACATCTGCAGATGGCATTCGGATCGTTTGTTCACGAGTACTTCCTTTTACTTGGAGATATTCTTAAACGGCTTTGAAATAAAGTTTTTATAATTGATGATGAATATCAGTATTACTTTCTAGTTTAATATTTCAAGATCGAAAAAAACATCTTATGACGTCATTGGTGTGTAAACTATGTTTACTTTAAAAGTAAAAGAGGCTCAGTTGAAACATTCGAGTGTTTTATTAAAATATATTCAATATTTTTAATTAAAATTGTAGTAGGATGATAATCCATATATTTGTCTTTGAATGAATTATATAGTATTTTGTGGTGGGAAATATAAGTTCAGAATTACAGTCACTTCTCTACATTGGAATAAAATATATGAATATTGAAATGTCCAATAATTTAATCCTACTTCCGCTTTGATATGGGTATTTCCTAGAAAAATGCTTTTTAATGTTCCATTTCATTTGCAATGGGCCATGGCCGGCTTGGTGGCGGTGTTAACGGCGCAACTACACCGGGGCCCCACTTAGAGAGGTCCCGCTCTCTCTAAAAAATATTTGTCGTACTTATAAAGCGCACGCATTTCTTTAAAATATAAGAAAAAATATCAAAATGTCATAGTGAGAGAGATTGGTTTATTTATTAAAATTTACTACTAAAAATTTTTGAAGCGTAAGAGGCCCCGCGGGCACACTTTGACCGGGCCCCGCGGTTTTCCTATCCGGCTGTGGCAACGGCAGTTTCTCGTAAAAGGCATACCATATTATACATTTATTTTGTCTAAGTGCCGTTCTCCGGTGGAATTTTCAGTATAAAAAAATTAGACCATTTTAACGATTTTGTTTATTACCGCAAAAGAAATTTGCAACATTCTCTACCTTGTCAAAATAGCACCTTTCGTTTCCTTATCCTTCCTGCCCACTCTCCTTGTCCCCAATATCCCATTCCCGCTCTTAATCATGCTCTATTCCCACTCTTTACCGACCCACGCCACTCCGTTATATTACACGACCTCAAGCTGACCTCCTGTGGCGCGGAAAAAAAGTCCATAAAAACCTCATGGTCTCCATAACTTTTATTTTTATTGTATTCTGAACGACCTTTGTTCCATCTTAGTTTTGAAGGGTAAGAGCTACAAAGGACCTTACTGGGCGTCTTCAACTTCTCCCCCATCGGAGACATCTTATTGGATGCATGCAGCCCATGTGTTATGAAGGCATATTTGTTGTCCAAAGAATTGGATGAAGGGAGAATGGAAGGATAAAGAGAAGGAGAAAGAGAGGCACAAAGGAAGTTCGGGAGCGAAAATTCCGTATTTGGTTTTACATATAGTCTGCTCGGGGATAAATATTTGGGATCCACAACATTTTCAGATTCAGAGAGAATTTTTTTAGATTTACTTTTACTTGCGTCTCTGTTTCTATTATCATCCATTTATTATTACTATTCTTTCAAGTTGTAAAACAACTTAAATATGTGACATCTTTAGTAGTTTACCATGCTGTTCACAGTTCTGACTGCGCCAAACCATTATTTCTTCAGTATATTATTGAAATTTACTTGCAAAACTCCCTATAAATCTAAAGATATCATCGGGCTATATCTTATGCGCAAAACATAGGAGCACATATTTTAATTATAAATTATATTGTAATTAATGCAAATTTTCCCTTCATAGAAAAGTTTTTTTTTATGGAGTTACAATTTCGACGTGCAGTTTCATATCCTACGATCCTCAGAATCTAGATAATTACTCCTCCGATTTTTTGCGGTATTTTACAAAAACTATAATGATTGCATGACAATTTATTCTCGTTTGCAGGCATATAGTTCCTGCGCCGTGTTTTAAAATGAGCAGCTCATAAAGAGTCTCTCGCATGATCGATAGCTCTGGAGGAGAGCCTTAAAACAAACCGTGTTGTTCTTTTCGTATCCGCTTCTTTAAATGACGTGGAAAATTATGTGGTGACACGATCGCCGAGGAGAACAAATAGGGAACGATAAAAACCCGTCGGCATTGAGAAAGAGCCAAGAGCATAAGAGGTGAGTGGAGGTGAGGCGTGCGTTGGGGGAGGGAGGGAGGGAAGGGGGCGCTCGCGAGAGGGAGTAAGGCCCATCCAGATTACATCTCGACCATCAATCACGTCAATGAACCCTCTTACTCGGCATTAGTCGCCACGCTCGACACACTGAAATGCGTCGGATGGAAGTCAAGTGGCGCTGCGGTCAGATATTTTAAGTTCAGAATGCGAAGCAAACGACGCGACTGACAAGAGTAAGGAAGCATTTGAGGGAGGAAAGAAAGAAGGGAAGAGGATTAGGAATAAGATCAACTTCGCAGAACGCTTTATCGATCGCCGGCATATTTTATATCTCGTTTAAAAATCGAAAAGCGGAATTATTTCGTAATTTGAAAACAAAATGAAGAATGAGAAAACAAGTGTAGATTTTCAAAGTTTTTAAAGTTGTTATTCAGAATGGTAGTATTTCGGTTTTTTTTACCGATACTATTTGTTCTGATCTCATTCGTGGCCAGGTGGTATAAGCGTGTAGATGGAAAGTTAGCGGGAGAGATGTGGGGGATAGGAAGAGAGGGAGAGAGAGAGAGAGAGGGAACGAGATGGATGATGATGGAGAGAGACACGACCGCTCGCTATATCTCCTTCCTCTCTGCCACCCCTCTTTTGCTCGCTGCTCTCTCTCGACCCGACCCTCCTTCATCCTTTATGCCTCAACAGCGCCGTTTCTCCGACATATGAGGTGTCGCGCGGCGCCCGACGACCATAATTAAATGCCTGGATGCCCTAACTAGGCCCATACCTATTCCGCATTTTTTTCCTGCAAGGCCCCGGAAACTTTTTCGAGTAAACAGTTTATTTTTTGATTCCCGGAATTCATTATTATTGCTATCCTTTCGAATAGACTGCCTTTTTCTAGGTGGCGACCGATTTGATAAATTTCGGCAACCGCCTGTATTCATTTTACGCTTTCTCCTATTCATATTTAGTGATACCAAGTCGTAAATTGCACGCGCCAGCAAAAATAAAAACTTGGTTTTAAGGAGACGATATTACTTCATAGACTATCGTTTAAAAATGCAATGCTCACTTGCTCCAATCAAGAAAACTTTTTATAAAACCGAGAAGAAATCCCTCGAAGATTTCACTACTGGTTTCACCTCGGGAGGAAACTCGACTCAAAATCGCGGTAGCCGCTAGAAAACGCTACGAAAAGATGCCCTGCCCCCTCTCAGACATATCAAATAAAGAATATCCCACGCGAGACAGCAGTTTACCTTGTCGCGGTGAGAGATGGATGCGTCACCTCGCATACCTTACTCGGAAAAGGAGGAGGGGAAGGAGAAAGGAGTGGGATCAATCGCACCGCTCCTCATTATTCACAGCTACTCGTCCCGAGGACTGCTCATCACTCACTCTCTCCTCCATTCATGTACCCCACCGCCACCTCCCCCACCTTTCCCTCCACCTCTCTCCCTCGACCCCTGCTTCGCCACTCCTGCTGCAGCCACTACACGCAGCTCGGCCCATTCTCCCCCTCTCCCTCCTTCCTCTCCTCCTTTCAGTGTCTCTCCCTCCGATAAACATCTTCCCCATGCCTCCGGCCTCCTAAATACGGCTCCTCAAAATAGCACCAACGAAAGTTATTTGCCTCGCCACAAAGCATCGCCCCATCAAAAGGTACTTATTTATCTCTAGTGCCTGTGTATACGTGTATATGTGCGTGTGGGGAAATCGTCTGTTAGCAAGTTTTGTACATTTGTGCATTAGAGATAATGAAGAATAGGTGATGTTCGTACGTGTTATAAATGTTTCGACGGTAAATCAACGTCAGGATGACGGTGACAGAATCAAAAGCACACAATTGAAAAAGGGACGCATATTTAGTTCTCTTTAAAATAGGGCTAGGATTATTTTGTAAATACGCCTCTACTACTAATTTGTATGGAATGAAATAACACCACTTCTATCATGATAACTTCTTACGTATTTGAAAGAAAAACATTTATTTTAATTTAATTTTGACGCATATTCATCACCGTTTATGTTGATGTTGCGATCGAAATCATACGGGCGTGAATCAGTCTGATACGATTAGAGCCAGCGGCTGAAGGACAGCTGTCTCGCTTTATCAGGAATACTACGACATGTTCAACATTGACCTCAAGTTAACCATCTCCAATTACATCTTTGTTAATTACAAGATAATTTTGAGAATCCGAGCTATATCCTGAGGCATTTTACATGTCGCTTATAGAATCTTTTGCATTCCTTTAGTTTTTCTGACATAGGAGGAGGATAATGTTAGATGTTGCGAGGTTAAAATGACAGATTTTGAGGTAAAATAAGTGTCACAGAGCATTATCATCATCATAGGTAGTCTGTCCATAGACAGGTACGTGATTATTCATGTTTAAAATTGGTTCTCCACATACTCCTATTTTCCGCAGTTTTCTTCATCTCTTGATAGCTCCCTTTCCCTTTCAAGACGTCTATCAGCTGAAACCTTTTCCTACCCCTTTCTCTTTTCCATCCAGTTTTCCTTCTAGCACTTCTTTAATCATGCACTCTCTCCTCAATCCAGTTCGCCTTCCTCTTTCTTATATTCTGTATAATCGTTCGCTGCTCTCCTATTCTTCGTGGTACTTCCTCGTTTTTCACCCTATATGTCCATTTTATCTTCAGCATTCTTCTCCATGTCCACATTTCGAAGCTTTCCAAGTATTTTATATCATTTTCCCTTAGCGTCCATCTTTCTGCCCCATACATAGCTATACTCCATACATAGCATTTTATCAACTTCTTGCGGATTTCCTGCTTTATATTTCCCGTTAGTAGGAGTTTCTTTCTTCTGAAAGCGACTTTTGCTTTTGTTATTACATTTTTCTTCTCTCGTTATGATGCTTACAAGGTATTTATAATCTGAAACTTGTTCTAATGGCTTTCTTCCGATACTTATATTCAAATTTTCTTCTTCTTTACTTGATATTCGCATTACCTTGGATTTTTATGTATTTATTTCCATATTGTATTTTCTGCCTGTTATCACTAAACTGCGTTTCCAGAGATCGTACGGGTGAGGCGTGTCTACGATTAGACTTGTAGGGTGAGGGGGAGAAAGTCTCAGCCAATGAGAGGTCTTAAATTTCGCACCCTTTCAAAAATTCTTGACGAGCGCTGTTGACACGATTGCTCTCAGAACTTCGCTCGTCCACAGCTGCTGTTGAAATGAGCGAAATGTGGCAACATTGGGTCGTAGCCTAAGCGAAATAATCCGAATGCGGACGGAATACTGCGAATCTGACCCGTACGACTTCGGGAAACGCACTATAGTCTGTTTATCATTTTCTGGAGTTCCTTTACCTTTCTTGCTAGAAGTACTTGATTATCCGCGTATATCACTGTTCTTATAATCCTTCCTCCAATTTTGAAATCTCCCGTGCCTTCTAACGCTTCCTGCATTAGTCTCTGTCCATATATGTTGAATGGGATCGGCGAAGGATAACAACCCTGTCTTATTCCTCTACCGATATTTACTCCGTCGGTGTCCGCATTCTCCAACCTGACCATTACAACTTGATTCACATATAGATTCCTGATCAGTCTCCTGTCTTTCCAGTCTACACCTATATCCTTTAATATCCTCATCAGCAGTACCCAATTTACTCAATCAAAGGCCTTCTGAAATTCGACGAAACATACGCAGCAATCTTGGCTGTAGTCTATTGCCCTTTCGGATATGATTCTCACTAAACCGATAGCATCTCTGGTTCCTCTTCCTTTTCTGAAGCCGAATTGATCTTCCTCTAGCATTTCTTCGGCCTTTTTCTCTAGGTTTTATTAAGAATCCTCGTGATGATCTTGGAAGTGTGTAACAATAGGCTTATCGCTCTGTAGTCTTTACACTACATTGCCTTTGACTTCTTATTTATTTATCTAAGAAATCCTGAAGCCACTCTTCCGAGTCGTAAATCTTGTTAATTAATTTCGTAATCACTTTTAGTCCTTCCGTTCCCATGACTTTAAGTACCTCTGCCGGTATTCCATCGCTGCCTGTAGCTTTTCCTTTATTCAGTTCCAGTATCGCCTTCTCTACTTCGTTTTTCATAATACTTGATCCCAAGTTGTCTTCATCAATGTTATCCTCTTCTTTCAGTTCTATTTGTGCTGATCATGCCTGTTTGCTGTATAGTTCCTTAATGTATTCTTCCCATACCCGTGCTACTTCCTTTGGTTCTGCGACTATTTTTCCATCTGTATTAATAATTCCTTTACCATGAATTCCATTAGGCTTCTTACATTCTAATTCCAGTGCCCTAGCGTACATCATATCGTACCGTCTTAACTTCTCCATCTGTTGTATTTCCTCACATTTTTCTTTTATCTAAATATCCCTAGCTTTATCTGTTACCCTTCTCAACTCATTGTTTAAGCGTCTATAGTTGGCTCTACCTTCTTCTCTGTTAACGTTTTTCCATTTTCTTCTCTCATCCATTTTTCCAGCATTTCCTTAGTGATCTATGGTTTTCTGATTTTATTCTCTTGTTTTCCAATCTCTTTATTCAAGGTATCTTTGGTACTGGCTTTAATTTCCTCCCATTCTGTATTCACGGTCTTTGGTTTGTTTTCCATATTTCTAAGGCGATCTTCCAACTTCGGTCTGAATGCATCTTTCTTTACTTTCAGTTTTTCTAGATCGCACGTCTGGCTTTCTCTTCTCGTTTTCATTATTTGTTTAAGCTTTGTAGTTACATCAACTATTAGAAGGATGATGTCTGAATCAATGTCTGCAATGTCTTTGCATTCTCTATGCTATTTCTGAATCTTTGTTTTACTAGGATGTAATCTGTTTGGCAACTCATTCTATCTCCTGGGCTTTTCCATGTGTACAGCCTTCGTTTATGGCTTCTGAACCATGTATTAGTCACTACTAGGTCGTTATTAACGCGGAATTCTACCAGTTTTTCTTCTCCTAGGTTTCTTTTCCCAAATCCGTATTGACCGACAACATTTTCTTCTTGTCCTTCACCAACTATGCTGTTCCAATCTCCCATTATTATGCAGTTTACCTTTCCTCTTCCGTATTCTTCGTAAATCTCGTTAATTTGTTTATACATCTCCTCGATTTATTCTTCTTCATGAGCGGACGTTGGCATATATACCTGGATTATCAACATGCCCACTGGGACTGCTCTTAGCATTATTGCCATCAACCTATCTTTCGTTGCTGTTATTTTTGTCACACTCTTCATCATATCTTTCCTAAGTACCAGAGCTACTCCCCTTGCCCCACTATTTCCTCCTGAGTAAACTACCGTGAATTCTTCCGAGTCGAACTGTCCTTCTCCTTCCCATCTAGCTTCGCTCAGCCCTATGATATCAATCCTATTTCTCATTTCTTCTTTCAGGTTCTCTAGCTTTCCTGCCTTCCTCATGGTTTTTACATTCCAAGTACCAATGCGTAAGTTACCTTCGACAAATTCTTTTCTCAAGGCAGTCCCCGCCCGGAGATCCGATTGGGGGACTATTTTACCTCCGGAATATTTTACCTCGAGAGAACTCATATTGTCCAACCGTATAATCATTACTGGGGAATTTTAATGTGGTAGTTTCCCTCTTGCTTTCCACGTCGCAGTACTGTAGCCGTTCAAATCGTCCCGATCACGCCTACAGCTCTATTGGATATAGACTCACTCAACATAATTTGTTTTCGGCTCTATACCATACTGACAGTACTGTTGCCTACTGTCAGGAACCGATGATAGTTTTTTTGTGAAAAAACTCCATTCGCGGGGATCGAACCCCGGAACTTTGTAACGGGAAGCCGACACGCCAACCACAACACCAACGGTGCATTATATTCAACCAAAATATTAATCTTTCGAAAGAAAATGCTTATATTACATCAGGAATGAAAATGTACCTAACTGGATTTTAAGGGGAAAAAGAAATGGAGCAGAACTGCAAGGTTTTTCACTTTTCATTAAAGCCACATATTTTTACTACAGGCATACAAACTCAAAAATAAATTTTCCGAGGAATGTTTTCCAACGTACTGCATCGTTCCTTGATTAATCCTTTCATTCTAACATGCTAATCTAGACCTTTGAAAATACGGTGGATGGAGTGTGTGCAAGATGAGTTCATGATTACGAATGTATATAAATTAGTCCTTCAATTTTCGCCGAGAAATTATTGTGGCAATTTTCAATATTCGCGGAAGGTAAACTGCACTAAGCCCACCGGCCCTTGCAAACGTTCCCCTTTCGCTAAAGCTCATTAAACAGTGAAATTTACTCTCAAAACTTGTATATAGTATGTACACACGATATATAAGTAGGTATGCAGTGATGCACGCGAGGGACGGCTTTGGGGTGGGGGGGTGGTAAGCGAGATTTCCACACGCGATGCTATGCTGTCAGTGCATCTTTGTCTCCCTCTTTGTTTGTACGTGTAATATAATTGTAGTTCTTACAATCTTTTCGTTCTTAAGTAAATGCTGTTGAAGAAAGATTTCCAATGCTGTTATTAAACCATAGCCCCAAAATGCAAAGGAAGTGGACCGAGGGCTGAGAAATATGCGAAAAGAATTCGGATTACGGGTAATGATCTATACCTTATGAACTCCACGATGGTTCCATCTGGTTCTTTTCTGATGGAGTGATGTTACTGAAAGAAGTTGTATATGGAATGTTGATTTGTAAGAACTTATGTTCAAAAGTTAATAGATTCTGTGAGACCATGCTTTTAAAAATCTATTTTACAAAAACTCTTCCAGCTAAAAACTTCAACGGGCATGATTCTGTGATTGTTATTTACAATAAAAATATGAACTTATATGCATTCTTTCTTTATCATAGCGTTGCGGGCCTTATGCTTCCCGCGGACCTAAGGTTACATCTTCACCTAACGTCATCTCAATTCGCTCCGAATCGGATAATTCACGATGACTTGAAGGATAGGTTCGTAAGATCGTAACGACATAGCGACGACTTCTTCCTCACCTGACTTGACGGAGCAATGTATATGTGCTCTGGACTCGTAGTAGACCCAATCGAACCCGGCCTCTACGGCCAGCCGCGCCAACATTCCGTACTTCGATCGGTCTCTGTCCGATGTGGTGACGTCGACGGCACGACCTTCGTAATGTAACGAGTCGGCGGCGTGGTGACCCTCTTCGTCCCACCCTTCGGTCACTCTCAGCCTGACCCCGGGCCACTGGTTCATGACGGAGATGGCGAGGGTGTTCAACTTTTCTTGGCATCTCTGAAAAAAAGAAAATGGGGAATGAGAAGGCTGAAGAGAAATGGATGTCGTGCTCGATTCGACTTATTAGAAATCTTTGGATGAAATCCAGTTGGTAAATTACGTAGCTCTAATATCAATTAAGAATGCCGAATAAACCAGATACGCATATTGGTTACAAAGAAGTCGTCAACAGTTGACTGAATAGGTATTTCCATTAACCATAAAAAAGGTTATGAAAACATTCCGGCTGCTTTGTAGCCCAAATGTTCAACTGATTTTCACGTGCCTTGAAAACAGAGATATCACTCCTTTCTATCTTATGGCGGATCATGGAAGCATAAGTGAATACCCCGATTTTTTCACAGTTAATTATAAAAAAATATATATGAGCCTTGCTAGTTACCGCATTCTTCGGCATTATCCTCACTGTGGTTACAGAATTCCCTGACTTCTCCTAGCATTATCTCCTATACTTGAACGGATCGCGTCGGCAGACTCCCGGCGATCCGAGTCACCACCCGAGACTTAGAAAGGACAACTTTTGGCCGCAGCCCAACCGCCCCCGCCCCTCACCCTAATCCCGTTCTTCGTCGGCCGCCTCTTAATCGAACTCCATTGTGTTGCTAGCGGGCAAAAGTCGGGGTGAGCCGCAAAAGACCGAAATCCCGCCATACTCTTTTTCTCGGAGATTGGAGATATCAATGCTGATTGCACGGAGAAAAGGTTTCGGCGAGATGGAAAACGAGTCCAAAGGTTTCGAAAGACGTACGCTGGACGAATCGAAATTGAGAATCAAACAGATGATTTGGAAGTACACGGCGGACAGCATCTCGTAGTAGCCATGACCCAAAATATTTTGTTGAAACTGTTACTTATAGTAATACGTATATATTTAAATGAAATGTTTAAACTATCGTACGGTTCCTGTATATTGAACATTTTAATATTGCAATATCGCTCTATTATCGCCTCTTCCACTCTCTTCTTCCACTTCCGGTAGAATCAAAGTTACGAGTGAGCCGCATTTACGTATTTAAGTGGCGGTTCGCGTTTTTTGAGATCTCTCGCTCAAGACGACATCGAGTGTTTTCAGAAAGTAATGCGCATGCAGCCCTGTCCACTGATGACGAAGTACGTGGAAACTTCAATCTCCGGCTTATATTTTGGGCCCTCTTTTTCCTTTCGACCTTTTCACTCGGAATACAAGAGAGAAAGGAAGAGAAAACGATAGAACTGGAGATGGAGGATGATGGGAAAGAAAGAGAGTTATGAGTGGATCCCAGGTTAGCTTATGGGGCGGCGGCGGCGGGAGAGAGGCTTCCGACGCATTCTTTTCTTGCTCCCATCATTCCTCTTCCTCCCTCCCCCGGCTCATCCTCCGCCTCTCCTCCGGCTACACCTGCCCACATCCGCCTACCCCCCCCCCCCCCCCGCCTCCCCCCCGCCCCCTCTCCCGCCTCCACCTGCCTCCTTCCATCCACCGCACTTCTCCCCAACTACACGAGTATCCCACCCACTTCCTCCGTCACTTTAGAAAGTTTGCAAACTGGTTAACAAATTAAAGAGGGTTGAAAAGGGGAATGGGTGGTTTTCCCCAGTATACGGAGATGCCAGGAAGTGCTCGGGATCTCTTGTTGCGGCGGCAGGGGATGGGTGGTTGGCTGGTCGGTCGGTCTGCCGGGGTGTGGTGTGGTTTTGTGACGGGGATGTGGGTGCGAGGATGAAAGGCGGTTGAGTTGCAGGGGGCGGAAGAGGACGGGGGAGGGAGTGGGTGCTCCTCCGTGACTTCTCACAGGTCAGCTCGGGTGTAGGTGACCACGCCTCCTTCTCCTCCTGCCCGCCATCTATCTCCACTCCCCCTCCTTATCCTTTCCTCCTTCCCCTTTCCTCCTCCCCCTCCTTCCACCTCCCCCTTCCTCCTCTCGCTCCATCGCCTCCGTCTATGTTGCCGAACTTCTTCCCATAGTATACCTTATGAGAGGAGAATAGATCACATTTATCTGCGCTCTCTTGTTCACCACTTCCAATCCATGGCGACCTCTCACTTTTTGCATCAAAGTCACGCTCGTTTTCTTGAATCATTCACTTCAGATCGAGTGCGATGCTATGATCTTAAGGATGGGTTAAACTTTTTATAAACATGCTTGGAAATGTAGAGTTACTATGCAAATGTTTCGCTACATCTAGTACACCATTTTTTATTTGCATACTTCCCAAAAGATATTTCCTTCCTTCTCTATATGCATGTAATCTCAGTTGCGTATCAAATCTTAGATATAGAAAATAGAGTTATAAAAGAAATTGAGAAGTCAAAATGTTTATTACCCGAAAAAATTTCACCTAATAATTATTGTAAACATCTTGTTCGGAATAATGAACTCGACTTTAAGAGGGATTATAATTTCAGATATGTTTTTCACGTGAAAATTTTAAAATCTAATCACCTAAAGATTCCATAGATTTTCCAAGGGCATCTCCAGTTGCATAAGTAAGCCGTTTAAAATTTCAAAAAGAAGCCATCGAATCGCTACATTTAATGTATTTCTTCTCTCTCTCGTCCAAAGAGAAGTAAAATATTTTCTCTTTGGCGTCACTCACCTTTCTTCGAACAATCACATCAGCTCATGTGGTGTCAACTTGAAGACGGAACCCTTATCAGCTTCACGGAAATCGAGAATGACACGCGTGAAAGGGTTTTCGGAAGAGCCGGTTTATTTGGCTTGCATCGGGGTTCGTTGGTCAAGCACAAAGCGCGGGATGTGCACGCTGGGATGCTTAATTGGATAGCAAGGAAACGGATAACGATGTCCATCCATTCGGTTAAAAGAAAGTCAAATTTCCCCGAGACCCTCCCACGGAGACTCTTCTCTCCTGGATTACACACGAGAGATCCGTTTCCAGCCATTGTTCCACTCGTATGCGGAGTCCGACTAATCCTTCGGCCACTTAATGTCGCTTCCTCACTTGTCCTCCCTCGCCCTTCTGCTCACCCTCTCCGCAATCCCTTTCACTCAACCTCTTTGCCTTTTATGTCCTCCATCACCTCACAGAAACTGAGCGAACCCTTTTACCTTTCAATTTTCTCCCTCTGTCCCTTTTTCTTTTCTCTTCCTTTGGATGTTTTCTTTCCATCTCTCTATCTCTCTCTTCCATTCTCATTACCGTTATTTTTTCCTCATCGCTCGTTGCAGCCGAAGCAGAAGTACCTTAGTTCGTTGCTGCAGGGTGGGCCGCAAATATTTGAAAAAAATGTTTGACAGTTTCCTGACGTCGGTGAGATTTCATTAAGAAAGGTCCCGGGAGATTATCTACGGGTTCATTTTTCTGTCGAAGCCATGCATACTGTCTAAACTTAGAACCTGTAGCTTCTTGATACGATACGTCGTAGTGACAATCAGAAATTTTCCACACGTTAATCTTTAGTGAAGCCGGACTTCGTAGAGTTTGATGTTTGCCTTTCGCAGGTTCGGTTCCTACAGCAGCGACGTAACTGGCCTCCCAACTCTGGGGGGGGGGGGGGGGGGGGGGGGGCAGCAGGAGGGGGATGGGGGAGCGGGTGGAATTCCAAAAGCTAAAAATATTTGGGGGTCACACCAATATTTGAAAGTTAATACATATAAAAGCGTAGATCATTATTTTTGTGCCAACGCTTGATTATCGTCAATTAAGCCTTTAATAGACCAAAGGAAAGCGTTATTCGCTTCGCACTTTTGTTTAAGCAACGAAATTATCAATATTTATACACAGCAATGTAAATATATACTGATAATTATTCAGGAAACTGTGTGTAGGAAGCGTTTATAACGATTGACCAACCAATTGTCGTCGGCCATTGTTGAAGTATTCACTTTATTTGTGCTATTTACGCGTGCCGCACAATCGATCGATGGCATTCAGCGAAAGGCAAGGGGGGCCGAGGACTTTTAAGAGGGGGACCAGTCCTTCCCCCCCTCCCCCCCCCCCCTGGCCTCCCCTTAATTACGCCCCTGTCCTACAGTTGTTGTTTTCTAAACGTCCGTCGCAAAAGGCCGGTACAGAACTGTTTATGGAGTAAATTAAATTAATAAACAAATGTCGCTTTGCGTCTCAGTTTTAAAAAAATCGCTAAATAACGGTAGTAAGCGAATAAACCATTTACTTGTCATTTCTGAGCGTGCTTCTGCCAGTGGCTTTAATGATGTTAAGTATCGTAAATATTTGTTTGAAAACAGTCAGAAAAAAAGAAAACCTTGGGAGATAAAGAATTCACGCGACATTTTCAAATTTAGCCCAAGGACCATCATGGTTTACTAAGAAATAGATACCGTTTAAGATTTAAGACAATTTTCATTTTATCCATTCATTCATTACCATTCATATTTGCAAGCTCCGATTTCTCTTTACATTCCACTTGCGATGTCTCATCACTGCCACCCTCTACCGCTAAATGGAAATCGGGATGCACGACACATAAGGGCGAAGAAGCCGGGAGCAGAAGGTTCAGAAGTCGGTACAGCGAAGAAGTGGGCAGCTTCTCCCTGTCACACCCTTTGTTGACACCCTGGTGCTTAGCGACTAATTGTCCTGTCCTACGGAGGTGGGCTCCGGCGTCAATCAACTTTGCCTCACCTTTCTTCCCTCCCCTCTCTCGCCCCGCCACCTCGCACACGGAGGGGTAGAGTTTCCCCTCTCGTTTTGCCTCCGCAAACCACCGCCTGAAGCGCTGCGAGCGGTTCACACGAGAAGCGAATACTGCAGAAGAGCGAGAGTAGTCTGGCAGCAGAGCCACCGCTAGCGGTAACTCGTCACCAATTCGGTTAAAGATTCTAGTAAATTCGTTCGTCCGCGCGTCGTAAATGGAAAAAGGGGTACGAGGATTCGGTGTGGCCTGCCGCCATAGATAGGGTTTCGACATTTAAGAGGAAGATGCGCTGCACCAACATAGGGACGTTAGGGTGATCCGACCTTGAGGATGTACAGATAGTGAAGAGTCTGCGACGTATTTGAGTGGTGTGATTGTGTAAAACGTAGAAAAAAGGCGTTGACGAAAGAGTTTGGCGGTATGAGATCGTGTGACGTTGATCTCTATCTCACAGTCAGTTTGATCCGAAATAAAAAACCCGTCAAACCTCTCATCTATCATAGTTTGAGTAAACGCACACATCCAAGAGAGGCTATTCGAGCGCATTCCTAAAGTATTAAAAAGGTAATGACGATTGCTTTCTGCTCATTCTTTTTTGGCACAAGAAAACACCAGGTAAAACGAAAGGAACAGTACAGAGATATAAGATATAACTAATGAAACCAAATCTTGTTCTTAAGAATTAATTTGGGGGTATTAATAGGTTTACGATAAGTGTCATTGTACGAATGAACATTAAACTGTTTCTTAAAGAATTTAGATATATGGTCATGGGTGTCAATATTATTTTAGTTACTGTACCAATAAATTTCTCCGGATCGATCGATTACAAGGTAATACTATTATGTACTAAATGAAATGTGTTCCTTAAAAATATCTTATCGCAAACCATTTTAAGTTCATCAGACAATTACGAATAACACTAAGCGAATGATAACAAGCATCTCGTTATGGTTATCGGCGTAATGAGCTCAGAGGGCTACTCATAACTAACCGATTGCTTACAGATAAATTTGCACGTGCACGAGAGGCCCAGAGGACAAAGTCTAATTGAAAATCATCAGAAGATCGAATGAGTGTACTCTAAATTACATTACATTATCCAGTAATTTTTATATTAAAGATTAATTTTCCTCGAGAATTGCTTTGAAATAGGTTAAATATTGGTAGGATAATGACGCATCTTAAATCTGCTGGCTCCGACCCAAACGTTGATTCCTTTTAGAATACTATATTTGTAGTTTCATGCAATCTCTTTCTACGTAGATTAATGTCTGTAGAGCAGAATTTTAGTGTCGGACACTGATTTCGCAGAATGGTTGGTAGATAGTACAGAAGCAGGGTTCTTTGCAGGACGTGGTTGATATTTGCTGTGGTACTCCGGCGATTGGATATGGATTTCATTGTCAAGTGTAGTAAAAGAGATTTTGGCGTGTGAAGGTGGTGGGCGGAAGAGAACAGTGCGACTGCTGATGATCCGATCAGGTCGGAGGGATGGGACAATGGGGAGGGAAAGGGGGAGAGGGGGAATAGGCAGGAGGGAAGGAAGGAAATAGGAGGGTGACGAAGTTCGGAATGCGAGCTGGTCGAGAACGGTGTGCGTGCGGTCTCTCTCTCCGCGCGCACACACACACACTGCGCCTCCCGACGGCTGAAAAGGGAATGAGAGAAGAAAAAAGGAATGTCAAAGTGGAAGACGGATGGGGATAGGGAATTGAAAACCCTTGAATGCAGCAGTTAATTTATGAATAGACTCCGGGGCGAAAAAGTGGACGGAAAGAACCTTTTTCATTTAAAAACCATTGAAGAGCTTCCTATCTCATGGTAAACTATGGACCCTTGCTGTGCGTGGATATTACCTTTTCCATA